>OY992536.1:103400273-104600273 GCA_963921195.1 Pegoplata infirma
GAAAAAAAACTCTTTTTCGTTGCAAACTTTAAAAGAGCAATTGTCTAGCAATCTTACACTGGAGTTTATTAAACAAGTGAGAAAATTATAAATAATTATAAAATCCATAAATTTTGGAAAATGGGTCCCAAGTAGGCTTGCCAGATCGAAAATGGTAAAAAGCTTGACATTAAGAAAAAAAAGCTTGATTTTTCTTGACATCTAGAAAAAAAAACCTGATTTTTCTTGACATTTAAAATTTTAGGCCTCTGTTCTGTCTTTTACAACTTTTCAATCCACATGAAAATTTCCGAATCACATGAAGTCAAATTTAGTGTTTTGTTGATCACGTTTTCATTCGAAGTTGAAATCGAATAATTAAAATTTAAAAAATTATAAGGAAAAAAGTGTATTCGTTTTACTTTCACCAAATTTTATTTATGTGAAACAAAACGAAAAAGAAATTCGGATGTAAAATCTAGAACACCAAAAAAATTCGGAAATTTTCATTTTTACATTTTTTATGTGAATTACTTTTTTTGGAACAGCGGCCTTAGTATTTCAAAAAAAGTACTTTTTTAAACTAGTTTATGAATTTTAGTGAATTTGAGATTAAAAATAATAACAATTGGGTCTATTTGATTACCCAAATTTCTTACTACAGTCGAACTCGGTTAAAACGAACTTGGTTATAACGAATTCTCGGTTATAACAAACTAATTCTAAAGTCCCGAAGTTTTGGCAACAATTTTCACACAAAATACTTCTTTTACAACGAACTCGGTTATAACGAATCCTCGGTTAAAACGAACTACTTATTATGGTCCCACGAACACAATTTCATGCATACTTACCTCTTTATAACGAACTTCAATAAATATTTTGAAATTTACGGCAATTATGTTTACCAAACTCACAAATGGTTAGAAATTGTTGGTTAATATTATAATTTTTATAAAATTTATTTATATTTTTAATGTTTTCTTCTCAATAACACTCAAAAAATTATGTTAGTAAAATTAACTGAAAATATCAGTTAAAATAACTACTTTGTTAGTTGTTTTGGGGTCAACTACTTTTGTCAGTTAAATCAACTTTAGAAAAAAAATTGAGGACAAAATCCAAGTTTTTTTTTTTTTTTAAAAGTTGTGAAAAATAAAATAAACGAAAATTTATTATTATTTTTTGGAAAAAAACTTTGAAAATTTTTCAGAGATAAAAAAAAAAAATAAAATTAACTACTTTAAATAACTGTTACTACATCACAGTACTTTTTTGTTACTTATTCAAAAAAACTACTTAAAATAACTAACAGAAATAGTTGTTTGATATTTTTCATACAAAAACAACTGACTTTGTAGTTGAAAACAACTAACTACTATAAAATATACAAACAATTTACATGTAGTAACTTACATAATTTTCTGAGTGAAGGTTTACTTTCAAAAAAAGTAAAATAAAACAAAATTGGAACATTTTTTTTTTTTGGAAATAAAACTAGGTTGATATAAAATATACCCCGCTTATAGCGAACTTCGCTTATAACGAACTATTTTTACTGGTCTCTCGGAGTTCGTTATAACCGGGTTTGACTGTATTTTTACTACAGCTGGAAAGACTTGTTTACTTTTTGTATTGAAAATTTCCAGCTGTAGTAAAATGAGTAAAAAATAGTAGATTGTAGTTAGGAAATTGAATAGACCTATTATTTGGGATTTTGCTACACCCCATTATTCCAAAAAATGACTAACGGGCTTCAAAAGCTTACCAAAAACGTTTCGGAACTTGGAAAAATTTTGATTGTTTCCCTGAAGTATTTTAAACGAAACGGCTTGTGTACTAAGCATGTCCTACTTTATGGGCCCCTGGTTGTGCCCTTATTGGACATATGCGTGTCCATCGTCCAAACTTAAGGGCTCGTTAGTCAACTGGTAAAGTAATCAAGTAACAAGTTCTCGATAGTTTTTTCTTACGTGAAAATCAAAATGCAATACATTTTCACGTAACATTTTACTTCGTTCAGTAATCGTTTACATGTATTGCCATATGATAAAAACGAACAGCTTATTTGTTACTTCTACTTTTGTTGCGTTATTGAGTAACGAGCCCTTTAAGCTCGCAATTAAGTTAGCCATGACCGGTATGAATTTCGCTGCAATCGGCCCCGTGCCTACTTATTGAATAGCCAAATTATTAAAAATAATCCACTGTGCACTGTTGCGTATGATTGTTATTTAAAGGCAATTACAAAATTAATCATACGCCTTATACAGTTTCAACCAATTATTATTGTAATTACAATTAAAGTTCACGAACTTCAAATGCGTGAAAAAAAAATCTAGCGCTGAACTAAAAAAGCATGGATTGTATTTTTTATCGAATATGTCAACTTTTATTTGCTTTCGGTTACATCCCATTACGATTTTGGTTGTTGCACTGTGTAGTTAAACAAAATACAGGACTTTTCTGAAAATAATCTTTAATTTGTTTTTATTTACATTTAAACACTCTTAAAATAAAATATTCTTGATTTTTCTTGACAATTAAGTTAGAAATTGTGTAAAATTATAGCTTGACAAATGACATTTTGGCTTGATTCTTGACACGTTCTAAAAAAGCTTGACAATCAAGCCAAATCAAGCCCGTCTGGCAACCCTAGTCCCAAGTCTTTTTGTTGCCAATGGACAGATTTAACTTAATATCGGGTGAAATTTTTATATGCCAACAGGTAAATTACCGAAACCGGCCGATAGCGTGAGACAACCAGCGGTAAAATCCTATCTTTTATATATATATTAAGTTTCAAAACAGCGTATAACGGTTGGGGACTCAAAAGTCATTTGAGCCAAATTTTTAGGGAATGATTGTCAAATGGCTTGACCAAAACATTGACCGTTTTTTTTTTAATTTTAACAGACTTTGTCCTTGGGCCAACAGAAGCATAAGTTTTTAAATTCAGACAAATCGATTAAAACTTGCGACCTATATCGTGCGCCCAACGTTTACATGGACAGACAGGCGGACGGAGAAAAAGTTATTCTGAATCGATCGGTATACTTGAAAATGTGGAAAATATTTTGGGTAGTTACAAACAAACATCAACACAAAGTCAAAGTGACACCATAGAGTGGTGTACGGTATAAAAATTCGATTACTGATTGTGAGTGTAAAATCCAGTCAAAGATTATTTTAAATTTAGTGATAAGTTAATAGATACACTCAACATAATTATTCTGTTAAATACTCTGTAAAATGACTGTAAAACTCATAAAAAGCATTTATCTAAAACAGCGACAGGCAAACACATACTATCATATTTTGTCTTTGTGTGTGTAACATGTAGCACACTCATACTCAATGCATTTAAAGAAACTTATAGTAAAAATAATAATACTGTTAACCATTTAAAATAAATATATATCGTGAACCTATATTCAAAATATGCCAACTCAAATTTGACGGAAATGAGTTTCCGATGGCCAATAGCTCCCCTATGTAATACCTATCTGCCATAAAAATTTCAGAGCAAAAAAATAATTTGTTGTCGTTTTACATCCATTTTTGTTATTCTGCCAACTCAAAGTACATATTTTTTTAGTGGAAATAAATGCCAACTCCCATTGTAAATTTCCAAAAATTTTTCAAAAAATTTTTTAAAAAATATTAGACAACATATCTTATTGCATTTGCCATGCTAAACACGAATCTTGTAAAGATTCTGATATCTAATGACTGGTTCTCGAGATATTGCCATTTTGAAAATATCGGTAAAAAGTGTTTGCAAAAAAAAAATTGCTTATATTTATGTAACTTTCAAAATATTTATCAGATTGAGACATTATGAATGGGGCAAATAAAGTCAATGATATAAGCTTTCAAAATAGCTAGTTTGGAGTGACCCTATTGCAATACAGCGTGAGTTACAGAGTGCCAAAGTTGACCCCCCTGAGATTAAAAGGCTTTCGGAGCTAGTAACTTTTAAAAATATGCAGATTTTTAATTTTTTGTTCAGTTTTTGCAATTACCGTACTAAGGATAACAAAAACAAAAAAAAAAAAATTTTTTAAATTTTTCCAAAAAAAAAATTATTTTTATTTTCCGACAAAATATGCCAACTCTAAAAAAATATTTGTTTTTTGATATAGTAATAAATGCCATCTCTGAAAAATACGCAAACCAGTGCAAAATATGAAAATTTTTGCATAGGTAAAAATTGTTTAGAATATTTGAACCATCTTGTGAAAGGTACATTGTTTATTTTTGCAATAATATGCGAAATAACTAGTTTTTTAGCTCTCCTGAACAGTAAGCTTTTTCGAGTTGGCATTTATTGAATATAGTTCGACGATATATAATAAGGCCTTTATTCATAATACTTAAAGTGTACTTAAAGTAGGTTTATTTGACAAATATTCATGCAATATCAGTCAAATAAACCTACATTAGATTTAATTTACTCATTATGAATAGCCCAGTAATACTTTTAACCATTTAAAAAATAAAAAAGATAATAAATGAAATTGGTTAGAATGTCTAGCAATGTAATATTTAGTGAATAGTGACAAACTAAGCATTCTGGTTTACCAAAAAATCTTCCTTAAACAAGAATTTGACATTAAAATTCTTTATTGATTATTTCTCTAAGTATATTTTAAGCAAGAAGAGAGGAGAAAATTGTGTTTTTTTGATTTTGTTTAATGAGTGAGAGCATGTAGGTGTGAGAGTAAAAATGCCGCGTAGTGCTTTTGCCTGTCGCTGATCTAAAACTTTGTAAATTTACAGAGTTTTTTTGGTAAAATTCTCTTCGGCTTAATCAATATTTTACAGATAATTGTGTAAATTTACAGTTTTTTTATCGAAATCATTTTACAGAGTTTTCTTCGTAAAATAACAAAAAATCTTGCTTGTTGGAAATCTATGGTATTTTCTGCTGGCTTAGCAGAGTAACTCTGTAATTTAACAGAGTGATTATTTTGAGTGTAAATTATTGCAATAAATATTTTTTATTTCCACTTACTATTGAATCCAATTTTCAATATTAAATGTCTACAAAGACAGACATTTAAATCACTTCTTATTTAAATAACATCCCTTGAAAAAGGCAAACATGCAAATAACTAAATATGTCTTTGTTTAGCAAATTGTTGGCAAATTTTGTAATTTTTTAATATATTTTGGGGTTAATGATGCTCAGTTTCAAATTCCTTGTGTAAGGTTTGTCATTAAAAAAAAAAAAAACTTCACAACTTTTATAACTTTGTACGAGTTCTTCCGTTTGCTAAATTAACTTGACAAATTTCTGCGGTATTGCTATTTTCGTTTGGAGTGCATCGTACTTTCCATAGAAAGATTTAAGGACATCGATAGAATATCGTAATGTCAATCATAAATAATCAATCGGCAACAGTCCAAATTACCCTGAAATTTGCTATCGATAATCTTACAAAAAAAAAACAAGTTATTAAAATTACAATTTCATCATTATTTAATATCCACGCTCACAAATGGGATCGGGTCGAAAAAATGTTTTTTTTAATCCCTTTGGTTTTAGGCTAATTCTCGGAGTCGATAGCGATTTAATTTCTACTTGAACCTGCTACTTTTAATTTTTTCTGTTTGCCTGAAATTATTCCTTGATAAATACAACCTTTTTTTGTATTTTGTTCATGTTTTTATGTTTTAGTGTTGTAAAAGAAACATTTAAAAATCATAATTTTTGGCACACAAAAAAATCGAAAAATCGCGTGTTCGAGTAGAATTTCGATCGCTATCGACTTCGAGAATTAAAACCTTTAAAGGGTTTAACATTGATGTTTGGATGTGTTACACATGGTATCACAAAGAAGGTATAACCCCATTCTGAGGTTGGATGGCATTTAAACTTCTCTTCGATGATATGTTTTTCCGTTTACAAAACATCTATTATATAAATTTACATAATAAACAACTGAACAAAAAACGTGAACATAAATTTTAAAATTCCTGTTTATAATTTACTGACACTTAAAAGAAAATAAACTTATCTAAAGCGTTAAAATATTACATTTCGTTAAGGTAACCACTTTTATGTTATACTTTCTAAGGCACGGATCCACGGGGGGAAAGGAAATTCCTCCCCGAAAACTGAATTCGAAAGAAAAAAGAATATATATAAAAGAAAGAAATGAAAAGAAAGGAGAGAGGGAAATAAGATTGAGAAAAATAAACGGAATAATCGATAGGAAAACAAGTCAGAACATTAAAGTCGGACAAGACCGACCACGTGATACCCTACACCAGTGTTTTCCGAAAAATTGGTCCCCAGTCAAACGTGAACCGATTGGATCTATCTTCGTTTAGATCTCTAATAAGTGTAGAAAACACGCATAAATCAAATTTGAGTGAAATTGGCATATTTTTGTTGCCAATGTACCGATTTGACTAAATAGCGGTCTTAATTTTTATAGGGGGTGTAAGTCCAAAAATGTTCCAATTATATTCAGATTTGGTTAGGAATCCAAAGTGCACATTTAACACCTAGAAACAAAATTTTTAACAAATATTTCCTATTTTCATGAATTTTGAGAGATTAAGTGAATATCGGGAGTGTGGTTTGTATACACTCAGAGAAAAAGCTTCATCATATTGATGAAATGTCACATCAATATGATGAAATGTTACATCATTTTTCGTCCAATGTAACTTGTCATCAATATGATGAAGCGGTGTCATCAATAACATTTTTTATTTGAAAAATAAGAAAAAAAATATAAAAAAATTTTTTTTGGTGTTATTTGATTTTATTTAATTTATTTTTATTAACTTACAATTGTTTGTTATTTTCTAATTTTTAAAAACTTACATCTTTTTTTCGTATCCACCAAGATTAGAACGCCGGACCTCCTGTTTGTTGGGCTTAGCCTCTAGCCACTGACCTACAGCATGACAATACATAATACCAATAAATAGCCGTTTTGTTTGTTGTGTGCTAATAATAACGCTTAAAGTTTTTGTGTAACTATGCCTTGCTAAAAGCAGTGAGAGGGAAAGAGAGGGATATTGTACATTTATAAAATGTTTCAGTCTTTACAAATTCCCATAAACAATCGTTTAAAAACATGTTTATATACATATTATACATTGTATATAACGAAAAATGTTGAGTCTTCACATTTACATTTTAGAAAACGTTATGTAACTAAGTAGTGGTGCGAGATTTTTATCTATAGTTGGCTGAACTGGCTAAGGCGTCGATAATAAACACTGCAACTTGGGGACCGTGGGTTCAAGTACCAGCCGGGGCAGGATTTTTTTATTTTTTTTTTTATTGTTTTTTTTTTATTTTTTTAATATATTTATTTAATATTTTTATTTATTTTAATATTAATTTAATTATTTACAAAAAAAAAAATGAAAGGCATATTGATGACACTTTTTAATGGCATGATGAAATGTGTCATCACTTCTTTTTTCAATTTGGATGACATGTTTCATCATATAGAAGAAAATCTTCGTCAATATGATGAAATTTGTCATTAAAATTGATGACAGCAAGTGATGAAACCGTATCATCAATATGATGAAGCATTTTTCTTTGAGTGTAGGGACTACAAGTAGAACTGGTCATTTCTTTAAAATTTGGAATGTGTATTTGTGAATACCAAATACGTTTACCTGCCAAATTTTTAAAGGATACCTGCCATAATGCGGTTATAAGAGTCATTCGAAATGATACTTGTCATAAAAGAGCTATTAGAGCCAATATTCAAAGGGGACGTTTGTATGGGGGCTAGGTCTAAACAGGGGCCGATATCTTTCAATTTCAATAGGCTTCGTCCTTTATTCAAAGGAAGCTCAAATTTCATCGATTGATAACTGCTGCCTGTATCGCGCTCACAACGTTGACATGTATAGACGGACGGACAGACGGACATCGCTCAATCGTCTAAGAAAGTTATTTAGAGTCGATTGGTACTCTTTAAGGTTGGTCTAGGACCAATATTTTGGATAGTTACAAACATCAGCACAAACTCATTATACCCTGTACCGCAGAGTGGTTGGGGTGTCTCGGTTTATCGGCCATATCAGGGATCTATGGGTTCAAGAAAGGGGTAAAAAATGGCGAAAAGCCGTTTTTGGACTTTTCAGCCATTTATTTTTAAGAAACTATATGATGTTTCCATTAGAGAAGAAAATTTTTTTTAATGCCTGCCCAACGTTGGCATAACCTGTAAAATTCGTCTAATTGTAAGTTAAATATATTTTTTTATGAAAATGTATAAATTTTGGGGGTTATATATGTGAAGACATAGGCCTACGGTATCCATATGAATACGAAATAATATAAAAATAAATAATATTTTTGCTATATTAGTTCAGGAGTTATTGACATTTTTCCGAAGGTCCATATTGTTTCGCACGGGGACAACGAAATTTTTAAACACTGATATGGCCGATAAGCCGAGACACCCCAACCTTAAAATCGTCTCTTTTATATATATTTTAAGTTTCAGGCACATCGGTTAATAAGGGTTGAGATACTTCCCTTTTGAGAATTTTTTAAGGGAAAATAGAAAAAAAGGTAATAATCTAAGAATTTTTTCTAAAAAAAATTAAAAGAATCACAAATATTTTCTAAAAAATTTTTAGGAATCTTTAAATATTTCTATAGGAAAACTCTGAGAATTTTTCTATAGGAAAACTCTGAAAATCTTTCTATAGTATAAGTCTGAGAAATTTTCTGTAGGAAAAATCAGAGAAATTTTCTATAGGAAAAATCTAAGTATTTTTCTATAGGAATAATCAGAGAATTTTTCTATAGGAAAATGTATGAGAATCTGACTATTTTATAGAAAAAAACAAGTAAGAAAATTATAGTCGGTCAAGATCGACCATATAATACCCTACACCAGTAGTTCCCGGAAAATGGGTCCCAAGTTCAAACATGGACCGATTAGATCTATCTTTTGTCAAATCTTTAAAAAGTTTAAAAAACACTCTCAAATCTAATTTGAATGAAACAGGCTTTTATTTGTTGCCAATTAACCGCTTTAACTGAGTATCGGGCGAAATATTTATATGGGGCATAAGTCCCAAAAATGGTGCAATTATAATCATTATATTATTGAAGTACACGTTTAACTCATACAACCAAAATTTTAATGAAATATTTTCTATTTTCATGAAATTTTTGAGATATATGTGAATATCAGGAAGGTGATTTGTATGGGGGCTACAAGAAGAACTGGTCCGTTTCCTTTGAAATTCAGAATGGTAATTATTGAATACACAACACGTTTACCTGCCAAATTTCGAAAGGATACCTTTTGTAATACGGTTATTAGAGCCATTTGAGCCAAATTAAAGCGGACCTTTGTATGGAGGCTAGGTCTAAACATGGATCGATTTTTTTCAATTTCAATCCGTCCTTGGGCAAGCGAAGCTTAAGTTTAAAATTTTAACCAAATCGATTGATAATTGCGACCTGTATCGTGTTTACAACATTTACATGGACGGACAGACAGACGTACGGACGGACATCGCTAAAATGACTTAAAAAGTTATTCTGAGTCGATCGGTATACTTAAAAGTGGGTCTAGGACCAATATTTCGAGTAGTTACAAACATCAGCACAAAGTCATTATACCCTGTACCACAGAGTGGTGTAGGGTATAATTACTCAGAATATGGTAAAGTTACTTTTACATAGTTAGGCGCCCCAGTAGGCTAGTTGGTAGCGTGCTAGCCTATGAGTCTGGGGGTCGTGGGTTCGATTCCCAGCAGAGGCCTTGGTCTGTTTCGCTACAACGAGACGAAGGTCATTGTTACCAGTTCTCGGTTAGGTAAAATTAGTATATGATTTGTAATTATATGGTAATTCTTAATAAAATAAAATAAAAAATACTTTTACATAGGAAAAGTCAGCAAAATTTATCAATAGGAAAAATCTAAGAATTTTTCTATAGCAAAAATCTGAGAATTTTCTTCAGGAAAATTTGAGAAGTTTTCTATAGAAAAAAATTATAAGAATTTGAGACTTTTTCTAGAGAAAAAAATACTCAAAAAATGAATGTGTTTCTATATGAAAAATTTCTCAGCGTAATATACTTTTTCTATAGGAAAAATATCTTAGAATCTGAGTCCTTTTCTTTTTAAAAAATGTCTCAGAATCGAAGACGTTCTTTAGAGGAAAAATGTTGTAGAATTTGAGACTTTTACTTTATGAAAAATGTCTCGAAATCGGAAACTTTATCTATAGGAAACATGCCTCAGAATCTAATTCTTTCTGTAGGAAAATGTTTAGGAACATTGTAGAATTTTTCTAACGAAAAATTGTCGCAGAAAATGTCGCAGAATCTAGGAAAATGAAAAAATGCATTAAGGTAGAACATTTTTCAAATCTTAGGAAGATCTCCGTACAAAAGTGTTTTGGTGTATAAAGAACGTTGCGAAATCTCAGACTTATTTGTACGAAAAATTTCGGAGAATTTGAGTATTTTCTAATGACAAAGGTCCTGGATTGGGCGAATTTTTCAATAGGAAAAAACACTCAGAACTTGAGTAGCTTTTTGTGCAAATGATGCCTCTTAATTATGAAATTTTTCTATAAGACGAATTTTTCTAAATATTTTAATTTTTCGATGAGAAAATTAGCTCAGTATCTGAGAATTTGTCTAAATGAAAATGTATCGGAATTTTTCTACAGCAAGAATTTCACAAATGCTAAAAGCTTTTCTGAGGGCAAAACACCCCAGAACCTTTAAATTTTCGAATTGGGAAAATTTCATAAAATCTTAACATTTTTCTCTTAGCAAATGTCGCAGAAAACTTTCTGAATTAAACATGTCTCAAATCTGATATTTTTTTCTATTGGAAAATTATTTCAGAATATAGGACTTTACTATCAGAAAAATGCTTTAAAACTGATACTTTTTGATAGTATTTTTATTTACCAAATTTTCCAAATTTTCTTAAGGAATCTTTCTATAGTAACAATTTTATATCCAAATAGAACTAATCGCAGTATACAAGAAGTATACCTTAAAAAAAATTTAAGTTAGTAACGCAAATCTATCCTGAATTTACATGTAAGAAAACATTTTTGAGTAAAAAAATTGCCAAAATTGATGTGTTTTCAAAAAGCACTTAAGAAAAAAGGGCAGAAAAAGTGCAAAGTGCACTTTATTCTATCACAAACATGGTAACCTTAACCGAAGTAATAAAGTATTTTCTAAGTACAAACAAAAAAATATCTTTCTTCACATATGGTAATGATGATAAAATATTTTCCAAGAATTCTTTATGGAAAATGCGGTGAAAATATTTTATATGAGAAAAAATATAAGCCAGGCATTTTTGGAGGTTAACCATACAAATTTTACACGGTTGCACTGTTTTGTCATTGAATTTTGTTACATGTACAGGAAGGGAAAGTTAAAATTGAGCTTGTTACATGGAAAATTGTGTTTACTTAAGAAAACACAGACAAATGCGTAAGTTTAAATAAAAACTTATACAAATTTTTGGAGAGAAAACAATATTTCCGTCAAATTAAAATTAAATTCCAAAAAAGTCTTGTAATTTAACAAGGAAAAGTTTCGTAAAATATGTACTAGTAAAATTCCTTTATTCAATTAATTAATTTACAAAAAAAAAAGATTAAAAGTTGCGAAAAATATTTGTAAATTTCTTCAAAATATTTCTAAATTTATCAAAAAAAAGGTTGTCTTGCGGCGAAGGAAATATTTGGAGACCAGTTTGTATTCAGCATAAACCCAGGAAACCAAAACCGCTGAGTTTTTTTTTTTTTTTCAGAAGCAAAATCAATGTTAACTAGTGTAATCAATATTATTAAATAATATTAAAATACTTTTACTTTTGAAAAAGAGTAATTTTTTGCTCTAGTAAAACTAAAAATTAACACGTTAACTGTTAATTGGATTAAAATTTTAATTTTTATTGTCATTTAACTTATTTGCTCATGAAAACAAGTAAACATTTTTTTGTGAGTCAATGTTTTTAAATTTAAATATTCTATAAAATATTTGAATTGGTTTTGGTACTAACCGTCACACGATTTTAGTACTTTTTTTTTTTTAATACTACGCAGAAAAAGCATTGGGGAAAAAAATTGAATGATCACTTTGCTAAATTTAAAAAAAAAAAAAAATTCTGACGCAACCAAAATTTTATTTAAAAATGTTTAAAAAAATTTAATTGAGGCATGTAAAAATTTAATATTTTTTTTATTCTCATTTAGTTCAAAGCAGGGTTGGCAACCGAAACAAATAACGGTATTGGTAACGGTATTGGTATTACATATTTTTTATATCGGTAACGGTAAAGGTAACGGTATTTAAGATTATTTCGGTAACGATAAACCGTTACCGAAACATCGATACCGGTACGTAACGGTATTTTGAATAAAATTTACCAAAAATGTTAAAATGTCACAAATTTAAAAAAAAAAATCAAAAAAATATTTTAAAAAATTAAAAAAACTGTTAAATTTACTGCATTTACAACACATAATTAAATACTTCTATTTAATACTATTAACTCAGAATTTAATTAAAATATTTACTCAATATTGTAATTCAACAAACAAATTACTAATGTTTTCCTGAAAAATCTGGATTTGAGAAATCTGCTGATTTTAGCTGACGCGGCTTGCTAAATTTTTTTCTGATACATCTACTGATTTCAGATAAACATCCTGAGCATCTCAGTTGTATTTTTTGAATTATATAAGAAGGGGAAAAAATGTTTTAAAGTCAGCAAACAGAGTCAGTAAAAATACAGAACTTAGTTAAAGTATCCATTTTAGCAGAAAAATCTGCTAAAAGTTTTCTAATTTAAACTGAAAGTTGTTTTACGGATTTTTGCGAATGTGATCATTGGTTGGACTGATTTCCACATATTTTTTGTCCAAATTTAGTTAATTACGAATGTGATCATTGGGTCAACCAATTTCCTCATTGGTTTTGTCCAAATAACAATACGATTTTCAATGAACAAAAATTTGTTTTTTTATTCACGTACATTAAAAATATTTAACTTTGTTTTTTATCTGCAAAAAAAGTGAAAATAAGTAATATTAAGACAACCGAAACAAAACCGATATAATACCGGTAAAAATCCGAATAAAGATAATGGTTTTTTATCGGTAACGGTATTTAAAATTTTTTATTTCGGTATTGGTATCGGTAACGGTAGTCAATATTAAAGGGTTTTTAATCGGTAACGGTATTGAAAGGGTAACGGTAGCCAACACTGCACACTGGTCGATCCCATTGGCCAAAAATAAAAAAATCAAAGTCAAAAATTTGTCACCAAATGAGTCATCTCTATTTCTAATAAAAACAACGTTTTAAAATTTTGAGCTGTTTTTGTTTTATACCAACTGTACTCTCTAAGAAAGGTTTCAAAAGAGATGGCGAGTTAACAATTGGTTTTTGCAGTGTGAAAAATTGGAAAATTAGGTTCAACTTTCAATTAATTAAAACCATATAAAAAAATTTTTGTTTAAGAAAAGCGAAATGAATATTGAATTAGAAGGTATTAACAAAATTTTAAAATAATTACAATGTGTTTAGCTTGTTCTGGAGTTTTTATAAAACTAATATCTCTCCAGTGTTACTGTTAGTGTTTGTCCGTCAATATATTGAAATTTCAAATAGAGTTTTAGTTGTGTTCCCCCCGGAAATCTCCAATCGGATTTTTTTTGTTTATTAGTTAATATTTCAAGATTCTAAATTTTGTAATATCAGCTGCATATTTTTGCATGTCTTTGAGTTATCTCCCACAGATCAAAACGGCCTCGTTGTTTTGGATGTCAAACTTTGAATTTTTGTGTGGTGTTTTGTTGATTTATTTTCGCGTTGCTCTGGTATTATTATGAGTAAAGAAATGGGATTGTTTATTTTCTTTTTCACGGACTTTCAATTTTATTTTTTTTTTAATTTTCTCCTTATTAAGGGTAGTTTAGACCAGCAGGCTTGTAAAACGACCTGTCAAAAATGTCTGCACAAAACACTTGTTTTGACAGCTTTAACACAGCCAAAATAAATAAATTGTTATAATGCGACATACGGATGGTTTTCTTCATCTTTAGAAAGTATTCAAAAAATGATTTGACAAGCGGATCAAAATTAAACATACTCCGAAAATACAAATCTTACCGAAAATACGTATCGTCTAAACAGCTCTTAAAGAGTTTTTAACATTTCAAGAGTTTTTGCAATGGACACATGTTATACTTGCAAACTTTTGCGCTCACATATTTTTGATATTTAGTGCTTAGAAAGAGGTGCAAATGCTAAAAAAGCTCGAAAAGTAAAGGATATCGTAAAAAGTTTTACTAAAAATGAGGGAAACACATTAGAAGAAAGTCAATTAGAAACACGCCTAAAGTATAATTTCCAAAAAAACAATTGAATTTTGGCAAAAATGCTATCTTATAAAAACAAGAGTTCGAAATACATATTCTTATTGACTTGCCAAAAAGGAGTCGATTATATTAAAATCACACACTTGACTTAAATCAAGATCGAGGACGTCCTAGATTAAGTTTCGTAGAGTGTTTAAGCAAGACAAAGCGACGATGAATAGCAGACATTGATGTTTCCGCTGCTGATGATTTGCGATTTGAAACAATTAAAAAAGAATTAATCAATTATGCAACCAAATGTTAGTAAAGTTACATCGCTTAGAACTGAAGCAGGTTTAACAAAACATCAATTTTTCTAGTACTTATCGTGACAGTTTTTTTGAAATTTTTTTTTTTAAGTTATGCTAATGTTAACTGAAAAATCGAAAATTTTCTTTTTTTATTAATTAAAAAAAAAAATAGATCAAAATAATAAAATATGGGCACGATAGGTACTTGAGATCTTAGTTATCTACAAATCAAAAAAAAAAATCATCAAAATCGGATCAGTAGTTTTTGCTGTACAACTACAGCCAATTTTATCCTTTAAAAAAAGTATCCCACAATTGGGTGGCAACCCCAGCAATTCTATTTGACCAAGATTTGAGTTGTAAAAACTTTTTAAAATATAACGATGTTTGTCTTTGGTATAAAAAAACAGAATTAAAAATTATTGTGAATTTATTTTTTTATAGCTGTTTAAATATTGTCAATATTAAGGCTGTTTTTTAGTAACAACCCCCCTTAACGTTTTTAAAATTTTTTTTTACATATTATTTCATATTTAATAAGTCCATATTTTTTCTTTTTTAAACTAGTCTTGTAAAAAAGTTATGAATTAAAAACAAAGTTTCATTTTTCTTACGTGGGGTGAATGTGGGTCAGGCGCGTATCCAGGATTTTATTTCGGTGGGGGCCCAACATTATTTTTCAATTTTTTTTTTACAAAAAAATTTACATAACAGCACATGTTTTAGAATTTTTCCCGATCTTTTCCTTGAACTGAATGTAACACAATGAGAATCTTCATTTTTGTGTAAGTTTACCACCGTTTGGGGGGAAATTGAGATTTTTTTTATATTTTAGAATTTTTTGAGAGACTTAAGCATTTTTTTAAAGTGCGAATTTTATTAGATGCTGAAACATTTTTACAAAGAAGATTATCTGAAATTTTTTCAAAGAAAAGTCTAAGATTCTATCACAATTTGTAGTTAAGACAGATTTTGTAATAGAAAAAGTCAAAGACTCTAAATCATATTTCTAATGGAAAACGTTTCTCGAAAAATTCAGTTTAGAAATTGATTCTATAAACATATTCATAAAATACATTTCCAAAAGAAAAGACTCCGATTGTAAGACATTTTCCCATAATCTGAGATATTTCTAGTTTAGCACATTTTCTCAGATTCTACAACATTTCACACAAAAAATTTTAGATTCTGAGAAATCTTCACTTTTTCTATAAATAAAATGATTCAGATTCTAAGAACTTTTTAAAAAGAAAACAGTATAAAAAGTCTTAGATTCTAAAACATTTTTCCTATAGAAAAGGTCTAAGATTCTTAGACATTTTTCCTATAGAAAAAGTCTCAGATTCTTATAGAAAAAGTCTCCGATTCTTCGACGTGTTTCTTACAGAAAAAGTCTCAGATTATTCGACATTTTTCCTATAGAAAATGTCTCCGGTTCTCAGACATTTTTTCTATAGAAAAAGTTTCTAATTCTGAGACATTTTTCCTATAAAAAGTCTCAGATTCTTATAGAAAAAGTCTTAGATTCTTTGACATGTTTCTTACAGAAAAAGTCTCAGATTATTCGACATTTTTCCTATAGAAAATGTCTCAGGTTCTCAGACATTTTTTCTACAGAAAATTTCTTAGATTCTGACACATTTTTCCTATTGAAAAAGTCTAAGATGCTTAATCACTTTTCCTGTAGAACAAGTCTCAGATTCTGAGACATTTTGACTATAGGAAATTGCCAGATTCTGAAACATTTTTCATATAGAAAAAGCCTCAGATTCTGAGAAAATTTTCCTAAAGAAAAAGTCTCAGATTTGAAATGTATTTTAAATAGCAAAATACTCAAATTTTGAGACATTATTCTTATAGAAAAATATATTTTTAAAATAAAAAGTTTCAGATTTTGAGCATTTTTCTATACAAAATGTCTCACCTTGTGTCTCTGAGACATTTTTCCTTTATTTGATTTGAGATAATTTTCCTTAAGAAAAATTCGTTGATTCTGAAAGATTTTTCGTAAAAAAAGTCTAAAATTCTGAGACATTTTCCTGATTGTAAGAAAAATTCTCAGATTCAGAGACATTATTCCTATAGAAAGTTCTCAGCTTTTAAAACATTTTTCATATAGAAAAACCTCAGATTTTAAGATTTTTTTTATAGAAAAAATCTCAGATTTTGAGACATTTTTCAGATTCAGAGACATTTTTCCTATAGAAAGTTCCCAGATTCTAAAACATTTCTCATATAGAAAAGCCTCAGATTCTGAAACTTTTTTCATTTAGAAAGGCCTCAGATTCTGAAAATTTCTAATAGAAAAAGTACCAGATTCTGAGACATTTTTCCTATAGAAAAGGTCTTATATTCTGCGAAAAAGGCTAATATTTTAAGGCATTATTCCTATAGAAAAAGTCTTAGTTAGATTCTCAGATATTTTTTTATAAAAAGTTTTAGATTCTGAGAAAAATTTTTTTTAAGAAATAGTCTCGTTTTGAGACATTTTTCTAAATGACAAAGTCGCATTTTAAGATTTGACTACATTTTACTTACAATTAGGTCCATCTTTTGTTTACATAAAACTTCAGGTTCTAAGTTATTTTTTCATTAGAATCCTAAGTTGAAAGTTTCAAATTCTAAAATTTTTTTTTCAGATTTTGAGTTTTTTTAACAGAAAAATTTTCAGTTTTAAAACATTTCTCTTCAAAAAATTTTAGATTCTTAAATGTTTTTAGATTTTTTTATGAAGTTTTTTAACATTGTACTTTTTATTTGATACCAAATCCTGAAATTTGTGAAATCATTTCGGGGGGGGCCCGGGCCCCCGGGCCCCCCCCCCTGTATACGCCACTGATGTGGGTGCTTGGGTACGGTAGAGGGTGGGTGTGGTTATGAGTCATCAACAACTCCTATTTTATCATTAAATAGTTCTGACATATTTAAAAAGCCGTGACCGAAGTTTCACGATGATACCTATGCTGGAAGTATTTTTGGCCGCCGTCTCCATACAGCTCCGACCACTGTGCACTGGTTCAAAGTGTCTCGTATATGTATGTAATACAAAAATTTGTAATCATATTTATGAAATTTTCCTGTGTATTTTTGCATGAGCAGGTACAAGGGGAGGAAAAAGGGGAAATTTTCCCCACCAGACCAAATTTAATAAAAGAAAAAGAAGAAAAATTATTTTTTTTTTAAACTTGAAGGGATTTCAAAAATTTAAAAAAAAAAATAATTTTTCTTCTTTTTCTTTATTTTTTCTTTTATTAAATTTGGTCTGGTGGGGAAAATTTCCCCTTTTTCCTCCCCTTGAAATCCAAAAATTTTTCGTAGAAAAAAATATTTTATCATCAGAAAATTTTGTTAGGAAATTTCTGAAAATTTTTTAAAGAAAAATGTGACTAAATCTGAAAATTTTGTGTGAAAAATATCTGTCAATCTGGAAGTTTTTATTATGAGAAATAAAATGCTTTTTTTGTATAGAAAATGCCACATGATCTCAATTTGGTTTATATAAAAATTTTTGTCTACTACATCGGAATAGGAAAAATATATTAAAATCTAAGAAATGTTGATATTTTTCTACAGAAAAATGTCTCAGAATTTGAGACTTATCCTATGGGAAAAGTATCAGAAAATTCTTTAACAATTGGTCTTAGAATCTGAAATTTTTTCTTTCGAAAAAGGTCTCAGAATCTAATACGAAAAGTGTAAGAAAAATGTCTCAAAATCTGAGGCCTTTTCTACACTCAAAATAATCACTCTGTTAAATTACAGAGATACCCTGCTGAGCCAGCAGAAAATACCATAGATTTCCAACCAGCAAGATTTTCTGTTATTTTACGAAGAAAACTCAGTAAAATGATTTCGATAAAAAAACCTGTAAATTTACAGAATTATCTGTAGAATATTGATAAAAGCGACCAGAATTTTACTATTTTATTTACTATTTGATTTCTGATCAATTTCTTTTTCCTTATTGTTCAAGTAGTGTTGACAATTGGAAAATGCCACCGAGTAAATTTGCCAGCTTTAATGCTTCCAAATTGTAAATTTACTTCTTTTTATTTTTGTGAAAATTACGATGTATTTTACGAGTACCTCCAATTTTACCCGACATCCTCGTAAAATTTACCAGGTTTTATTGTAATTTAAGACGCTTTTTAAAGAGCGGTTGAAATATTTGGGAGTTTTTTATTTAAAAACTGTATTACAGAGCAATAAGTAAAATTACAGTTGAAATTTAGTATTTTGGTTACGAGAAAATGTATAAAATCCGTATTTTAACAAAAAACTCTGTTTATTATCTGTAAAATAGAGATTACAAAGTAAAAAGTAAAATTACAGATAAAATTTTGTTTTTCGGTTACAAGAAAATACAAATTATATTATTAAAATCTGTATTTCGACAGATAACTTTGTCAAATGTCTGTCGAATTGAGATTACAGTCATTTTACAGAGTTTTTAACAGAGTAATTATTTTGAGTGTATAGCATAAATGTTTCAGAATCTAAGACTTTTTCTTTAGAAAAATTTTCTCAGAATCTGAGACTTTTTCTATAGGAAAAATATATCAGAATTTGAAACATTTTCTAAAAGAAAAATGTGTCAGAATCTGTAGCTTTTTATAAAGGCAAAATGTCACAGAATCTGAGACATTTTCTTTTGAAAAAGGTCTCAGATTCTCAGATCAGGAAAAATGTATCAGAATCTGATACTATTTTTATAGGAAAAATATCTCAGAACATAAGGATTTTTCTATGGGAAAAAGGTCTCAAAATCTGAGACGTTTTCTGTAGAAAAAAGTTCAGACGGGGAGGGGGAGCGGTTCGTAAAAAAAAAATTCACCAACTCTAAACGTTTAAATGTGCATTTTTTATTCATAAGGGGGCGAAAAAGACTCGTTCCTGAAAGTTTTGTCAAAAATTCCACCTTTTAAATTTCTGTTAAGAAATGGGTTAAAAAATCGAAAACTTTTGAGTACCATTTTCATTGTTACATTTTATTTAATAAGGTTTATGCTAGCTCAAGGTCATTATTTCCTTTTAAAATTTAAACTATGATAATCTCATTGAATAATTTTACAGTTCAACACTAAAAATATTACGGGGTTCCGACGATTGATTCCGGTAGAGGAGACCAAAAAAAATATACGTGTGTCGGCGTTTTGAAAGATCACATCGGAATTTTATTTTAGAGACGGTTAAAGTTTCCCAGCTTTGGCCTGTTCTTGCAGCATATCGCTATAAAACTATCTTTTCTTTACATATGAGGTGTAGACTAGGGTGGGTCGTTTTGCCACTTTTTTGTCGGATCGAAACGCCCCAGGCAGAAACTGCCAACCGTTCCAAAGAAAAAGTCTCGGCAAAGCACTTTATTTTTGGTGTAGAAGGTAGTATGAATTCGAAAATGTGTTTTCCAAGCGCTTTGCCAATGTTTTTCTATTTAAATCCGTTCAAAGTATAAATTTTTTATTAAAATTTATTAATTTTCATAACAATTGGAATATTCTTTATTTCCCTGGAGGATAAGTGGCCGGTCCTTGATAGTTCTCCTGATATGATATGTCACTTATACACAATCACTTATACATATTACAAACTTGACACCTTTTATATAAAAACACCTGGGGGTAACCGCGTAACTTTATTCGAAAGAAATCGTTCGAGTACGGAAATTTTAAACATTTCGTAACAATAAATTCGTTTACGTAAAATTATATTTTTTTATATTTTCACATTATTTGAAGAAGACCTGCAGGCTCTACAGAATTTTGTTACTAAAAAAAAATGTTTTCTTTATAATTATTTGCCAAAAGAAAATTCTGTTCGAAAACGTTTCCGCTTCGAATCGAAATACGCGGTAACACCGGCGTACGGACATAACGCCCAAGTGCATATCGCCCAATTCAAAAAAGTCATTCCACCCAAAAAAAATGTGTGTTAGTTGTTGTTGCAAAATTTTTTGGACGATATGGCCATTATTTTTGGGTATTTTAACAATTTTCTTTAAATTAATATAAATTATCAAAAATGTCATATTACCCAAATATCAAAATATTGAATTTATAAAATGTCATAGCGCCCAAAAAAATAATCATAAAACTCACCAATATTCTTTTTTTAAGACAATGTTTTAAAGGTTTTATGCGTAGCCGGCCTTCGGCCGGGCTTAGGGATTACAAAATCCATGCAAAGTAAAGTTTCTAGGGTAGCAGGCCTTAACACCATCAAATTTGTTATGCATCAAAAAGGCCTGATAACCAAAATAGCTTTGGTAGGCAGAGAGGGTGGGTTTAATGCATGGAGTATGTAATCCCTAAGCCCGGCCGAAGGCCGGCTACGCAGAAAACCTTTATTACAAAAAAACAAATCATAGAAGTCGTAATTTCGACATTTCGCCCAAAAAAAATATTTTGGATTTTTTGACAATTTTGTTTTGGGAGAAATAACATTTTTAGACCTTTCATTTTGGGCTATATGTCGCAGCTTGGGCGATATGACATTTACGGTTTTGGGCGATAAGACCTTGGGCGCTATGTCCGTACGCCGGTAACACCCCTGATTCTTTCGTGAGGAAGTATCTTAAACTCCGGATACATCACCCGTAAACTCCAGATACATACCCGTTTCGGTTCAATACACCACTTTTTTTCGGAACTTTTCCTAATTTTTTTCTAAAATCATTTTTAATAAATTTTTTATTCCAAAACGCAAAGAAAACAGCAAACAAATATTTTCCGGGACTTAGAAAATTGTTCAAAGTTTGTTCAAAATTTTGTTATCCAAATAAATGAGTCAATAAATTTTTTATCCTAATTTAATAAATTTCTATATTCAAATAAACACCAAAAAAAGTTGTCTCTTATGGACTTATGTATACAATTTAGATACGACCTATTTTTTTGTTCTAAAAGTGCTATAATACCATATTTTTTGTTTTTAAAGCGCTTTCAAAGCGCTTTAAAATAGCAACGGCATACCGTTTACCGTGGTTATCATTTTGGACGCTGGGAGAGTACTAAACTGCGATGCTTTCCCAGCACACAAGCGACCATAAAAGGTACTTTGTCAGCGCCCTCCCGTTCGTATTTTTCTGCCTGGGGCTATACCCGGCAAAAGTTGTCTACCCAGATGGGTATTACAGATGTGATTTTTTTTTGGAAATCGGTTGATATCTTCTGCTCTCAGAATGGGCTCAAAGTTTCGAAACTTTGGCTAAAAATCCCAAAATGCCAATTATTGAGGCTCGAAAAGCGGTTATTTTTTTTTGTAAAGATATGTTATTTTAAACGTAACCTCCAATTTAGGCATCAAAATGCAGTTTTAACCCCTCCCGGAGGTCCAGGGAATACCCCCGATATCCAAAGAGGATGTGAATTTCGGCTACAAATACCCTAATTGATAATTATTGTGGTTCGAAAAAGTGGCATAATTTTTAGGTACAAATATGTTATTTTAGACGTTAAATCCTTTTTAGGCACCAATATGCAATTTTAAGCTCTTTCGGAAATCCAGGGAATGCCCCCGATATCCTAAGTGGGAGGTGAGTTTCCAAAATTGTAAAAAAATTCAAGTCAAGATAAAGTGTCATTATATATGGGTAAAGATGCCTTAAAATGCTATTTTAACGATACCTCCCCACCCTCAATATCAGAAAAAATTGTCACAAATTAAGATTTGAATTTAAATTTTGTTGGAGCTTGTCTAGAAATTAAATCCGATTTTATTATGCCATCCCTTGCGTTCTGTCGCACACTCTAGATTTTGCTTCAGATACTAATTTTACTGTTCGTTCGACTGAAACTGAATGGCACGGAAACTGTGTTTTCAGGAAGTGAATGCTATTTATTTGATACCGTCTTTAAAACGGGTGGTACTGTGTTAGAAACATCAGTAATTTCCCGGAAGATCATTTCCACGTAAACAGTGGCCTCAAAATTTAGCCTTGGAATAATATTGTAGCGAATGAACTGATAACGATTCCCTGTTTGTTCTTCTTGAGTACTAAGAATTCTTTTTGGTGCATCTTGCCGGACAGCAAGTCTGTCGACTGTCATCATTGCGAGAAGAATATTTTTGGGCAGTGCAAAGAACGAATTGGTTTGAATGGATGAATGAACTACAGCTTTTTTTTTTACTTTGAGCCAACACTCAGGGAATGCCCCCTACTAATGCAATGCATTGTGTTGGTATTAGGAAAATAGGTTATGAGGAGAAGGAAAGAGGGAGTAGTATTTGTGGACATTTAATTTGGACTTTTCTAAATTATAGCCTACTGGAAAGATTTTTGCGGGGAGTTTATTCCACATACGGCTAGTTCGACCGAGAAACGAATTTTCTCTGTTTGGTGTTTCTTTGGTCAATATCGTGATCTACAAAATGTCTCAAAAACATGACGAGAACCATCAGCAATGGAATGATGTGTACTAATTCTGAGTTGCATCATATACTTGAGGTATGAGCTTAACTATTTCTATGAGTTCCTTGCTTTGCAGTTATCAACCTACGAGCCTTGTTCAATTTTCCAGGAATCATGGCAGCAAGAACCTCCGAGCATTCTGCCGAATCAATAGCTTTAGCTAAAAGACACAAGTATTTGAAGTCTTTACTGAGTTTTTTTAAGCTCTTCGGAATTGTGATAAGGAAGATCACATTTAATTGCTATAAATGACACCACAGGACGTTTTTCACATCCGGGTAATTTTGAACCTATAGGACCTGTGTAAAAATTGGGACCTGATGTTTGGCCGCATTACCACATCAAGGAAAATGAAAATATGGACACAAATGATACCGATTTAATTCGAGGCTCTGCCTCACCGACTGGTGCTGGTCCTAGCACTGGTCTTATGGTTGCCACCTTGAAGTCCGGCCTTGATTCTGGTAGGGGTGCTCAGCCTAATATTGGTGGTAAAAAGAAAAAGAAACTTAAGCCATCAAAGGTCAGGCACAACCAGAGAAGGCTTTGTTTGAAAATAATTAAAAGACTAAGCCAACTCGATGGAACGAAGCTCTCCGAACGTGAGAGGGCGTCGCTATCATGGGCGAAAGGAGTCATTGAAGAACAGGACAAACTTTCGGCAATGCGCGCATCTGAAGAACAGAGTGCTGTTTCGGCCTCGTCATCGAAGTCTGGCAAAAGGTTGCGCTCGCCCGACGAGAAACCTTTACCGAAGAGATCTAAGGTGACCGGCAACGTCTGGACTCAGTCTTTTAGTGAAGTGGTGAAGGTAACTTTGTTAGGGCTGTGATAAACAGGCAAAATGGGGATTGTAGTATTCCAAGGGACAAGTGAAGTTTAGTTGAAACTAAACTAAAAGAAATCTACTATAGGCTTCTTGAGAGTATGCCTGATTTTCTCCCTACTACTGTCAACGCAGGTTGGTATCAGGGGCGAGTAAAACTCGTTGCTTTTGGGAACGAAAGATCCGCCGCCGTGTTTAAGGTTGCCATTAGCCAAGTGGGAGAGTTATGGCCTGGAGCCAGACTGGACGTTGTGGAAAAACATGATATCCCCTCGCAACCCAGAGCTCATGCATGGATCCCAATGGCTACAAGTGATACTGCGGTGATTCTAAAGATGATAAAAGTCTGCAATCCTGACCTTCCAACTCAGAATTGGCAAATTGCCAGATTGGGTGAGATGGAGGGCTCTCGTCGTCAAGCAGTGGTCTTGGTTAATGAGGAATCGCTTCCGCTTTTAGCCAGGACTGATGGCATTATTAGATTTGGCTTTTTTCATATAAGAGTCAATGTCTACAAGGGCGACCAGAAGCTTATTTTGGACGCAGACAAGCCAGTGGCAGAGTCGGCTGGGAGGAGAATCTGGAAAAGGTTGATATTCAGCTGACCGATTCTAGGCTGATGGGAGATGCATCTGGCATTTTCGAAACCGAATCTGGTAACGAATGCGACCTCTATGATGGCACGGAGGATAAAGCTGATGCCACGATGGGTGACATTCAGGACGAGGCCCATGCAGTGAGGAATTCGGAGAGTTCTGTTGCCTCAGATTCAGAACAGATGGGACACATATCTGGCTTATTCGAAACTGAATCTGGGGACGAATGCGACCTCTATGATAACACGGAGGATGAAGCCAATAACACGGTGGTGGAAAGGATGGTGGAGAAAAAGCAAGATGTTGCGGTTCCTACAAATAAACCTCCATCACTGTAAGGCAGCCTCAGCTGCACTATTGCTGCGCCTGACGACAGGAGCAGTTGACTTGGTTTTTATCCAAGAGCCCTGGGTGCGGGGTGGCAGGGTTTGCGGATTGAAGACCCCTGTGTTTAAGTTGATGGCTGCCAAAGGTGAGGGCTCACCAAGAGCCTGCATCTTGGCGAAAAATGGCTTAAATATATTCTTTTTATGAACTTTTAGTGATATGGATGTTACAGCGGCTAGCTTAGAGCTTCATGGGAAATCTATTTGGCCCGCCTCTGCGTATTTTCCTAATCCGGGGCCAATACCCCCGGAGAAGGTTGGCGGTCTGATTCGGGAGTCTGAATCTAGGGGACACCAGTTACTAGAGTGCTGTGATGCTAATGCACATCATTCGATATGGGGAAGTACAGACACAAATGATAGAGGCGAATCACTTTTGGAGTTTTTGTTAAGCACTAACCTGTATATTTGTAACAAGGGTAGTGAACCAACTTTCGTTACAAGTACGCGGCAAGAGGTTCTTGACGTTACACTTGTATCAGATACATTGTCTGATAGAATTGATGACTGGAGAGTTTTGGAAGAACATTCTTTCTCAGATCATCGCTACATTGAGTTTTTACTCAGGGAGCGTGCCCCGGTTGAGACAGTCTCTAGAAATCTGAGAAGAACAAACTGGGTGAAATATAGGGAGACTTTTTCTTTGCTTTTGGATGAAGTACCCCTATCTGAACCGCATAGTTTAGCGGAAATTGACTGTCTGGTTGACCATATAACAAATGTTTGTAATAGGTGCCTGAATGCGTCTTGCCCTTCTGCAAAGCCTAGAGGGAAAAAAAAGCCACCTTGGTGGTCAAATGAGTTGCAGACGAGCAGAGATTCCTGCAGAAAGCTCTTTAATAAGGCTAAATTTTCAAGAGCGGACGAGGGCTGGTCTGCATACAGGCTGCAACTTAAGAGTTATAACAAGTGAGAGTATTACATTCGGCTGTGCCGAATCTTTTATACCCTCCAAAATGTAAAAAACAATATAAAAAAAATCCAGGTGCGTCATTTTTTTTTGGGGGGGGGGGGTTGGTGGGAGACGTTAGGGGCACCTTCCCCTTGCGATTTTGAACTTCTTCTGAGATAAAAATATTGCATTTGCTTAGCAAAAGTACAAAAATCCCTGCAAAAAATGCTGTTTTTCTTGGGTTGGTTTAGTTCTCCAAGGGGGAACTTTTTCCCCCTTGGTCCGATTTTGCCCATTTCCGAACTTAACCTGCCTAGGAATATAAGACATATTCGTGCCAAACTTCGGAAGTCTAGCTCTTTTTTTTTGGACTGTATCGTGACCTCTACAGACGGACAGACGGACGTACGGACGGACGGACGGACATCGCTAGAATGTCTTAGAATCGATCACTGATCAATAATATATATACTTTATGGGGTCCTAGACCAATATTTCGATGCGTTACACACGGAATGACAAAGTGAGTATACCCCCATACTGTGGTTGGAGGGTATAAAAAGATGATCAGAAATGCAAAATGTGATTCTTGGAAAAACTTCTGTGGAAACATAGAAGACGTTTCTGAGGCATCCAGGCTGCGCAAGATTCTGGCTTCTTCTCCTTGCACCCTAGGATACCTGAAAGATCCTAATGGGGTGTGGTCTTCCTCCAGTGGAGAGTCGCTGGATCTCCTTTTAAACACTCATTTTCCGGGCAATTCCATGACGCCGTTTCAAGCTTTGGAACGTTCAGACGCCCAAGCATCTGAAATTGCTTCGGAAATAATAAATATGCCAACATTAATCTGGGCGATAAAGAGCTTCAGGCCCTATAAATCCCCGGGACCTGACGGTATAATCCCGGCTGAGTTGCAGAAAGTGTTGGACTATATAGCCCCGTTGCTGTATAATCTATACACAGCATGCATCAACTGGTCGTATATTCCTTTAAAATGGAGGGATACCAGAGTCGTATTTATCTCGAAGGCTGGGAAAAGTTCCCATACAGCTCCGAAGGATTTCAGACCAATTAGTCCGTCTTCTTTTTTGTTAAAGACAATGGAACGAATGATAGACTCATATTTGCGTAGAGTGATTGACCCGAGGTTGCTTTCGACAAAGCAACATGCATACAGCAAGGGACGATCAACGGAAACAGCTCTTCATGAGCTCGTTGGTACCATCGAGAGATCGCTTTCGGTAAAGGAGTACACTATGGTGGCCTTTCTTGATATTGAGGGGGCTTTTAATAATGTCATCCCAGAATCGATAATATTGGCATTGTCTGGTCTGGGAGTAAAGCGTGAAATCGTTTTAATGGTGGAAAGCCTACTTGCCAATAGACGTATAACATCTGAATTGGGAGCGTCCGTCATATCTCGATTTGTCAATAGGGGCACACCACAAGGAGGTGTTCTTTCGCCGCTTCTTTGGAACCTGGCACTGAATTCAATGCTACTATCTCTAGAAGCACGTGGTTGTCATGTTGTCGCATATGCTGACGATGTCGCGATAGCGGTAAAGGGGAAGCATCTGCCAACATTGCGGGACATTCTTCAGGGTTCTCTGAAAGATCTGTCTAAATGGGCAAGAGACTGTGGTCTAGGAGTTAATCCTAGTAAAACAGAGCTTGTTTTGTTTACAAGGAAAAATAAGATTCCTGCTTTTGATCCTATTTCTCTGGACGGTACTGAAATCACCTTCTCAGATGGAACCAAGTATCTTGGAGTATTTCTAGATAGGAAGCTGAATTTCAGGCGTAATATTGAGGAACGGGTGAGAAAAGCAACGATTGCTTTGTATTCCTGTAAAAGGGCCATTGGAAAACGATGGGGTTTTAGCCCTCAAGTCGTTCCTCAAGTCGTTCATATACAGCTGTGGTGCGTCCAATTTTGCTGTATGGAATCATTGTCTGGTGGCCTGCTTTAGAAACAAAATCGAACTGCGTCTTTATCACGAAAGTACAGAGAATGGCGTCAATGTGCATCACTGGTGCTCTTCGTACTACACCTACGGCTGCATTAGAAATCCTCCTTCACCTGATACCCTTGGACATATTGGGTAGGCAGTATGCGGCTGCGTCGGCAATTCGACTTAATAGCACGCTGCAATGGAGGAGCAGTGGTTGTGGCCATAGCGCGATCTTGAAAAAGATAACAATACCACAAAATGTGGACTGTGCTCCCTCTTTGAGCCTCTTTGAGCGCCACTTTACCACTATGATGCCATCCAGGGAGTCCTGGATGGGGGATACTGCGGGTAGTGGAGCTACCATAAATTTTTACACAGATGGATCGAGGCTGCACGAACAAGTTGGAGTCTATTCGGAAGAGCTTGGGTTGAGCCTGGCTCGTAGATTGCCAGATCATTGCAGTGTTTACCAGGCAGAGATGCTGGCAATAAAAGAAGTGGCTGACTGGTTGAGCTGCAATGTCTTGTCTACAACCGCAGTCAACATCTATACTGACAGTCAAGCCGCGGTCAAGTCCCTGGATTCAATGTTTCTGAAAACAAGATCTGCCCTTAACTGCCGCACATCTTTAAATGAGATTTTTTTTTTTTTTTACTTAAACCAATACTCAGAGGATGCCCCCTACTGATGCTGTGCATTGTATTGATCAGGAAAATAAGGTATGGGAAGGAGGAAAGAGGGAGTAGTGTTTGTGGATATTTGATTAAAATTTTTGTAAGTTATAAGTGACAGGAAAGACCTCTGAAGGGAGTTTATTCCACATACGAATTTTCTCTGTAATGCGTTGTGCGAAACACAGGACAATCAACAACATACGGGTGTGCTCTACGAGACAAGCGAGTATTCCGAACAAACACTCGGGCCTGGGGAATAATTTCGCTTATCTCAGATGAACACCGCCCATGATAATATCGATAGAAAAGTGTCACACAACCCACATTCCGACGATGCTCCAATGAATCAATAGAGTTGGATACACTACTGTCATTGATAAGCTTCACCGCCCTCCCCTGGACACGGTCCAGAAGCTTCAGAATAGACTCTGAAGCCCCTGCCCATATGTGAGAGTTGTATTCCATTTTCGGCCGGATATAACTGGTATAAATAGTAAGGAGATCGGATGGAGTGAAGTAAGTCTTGCACCGTTTCAGAAAACCAAGACACTTGAATGCCTCTTTCGACACTTGAAATACGTGTTTATTCCAGCGGACATCACACTGTATTCTCATGCCCAGAACATCAAGAGTATCCGATTCCTCAATACCTATACCATCCATGGCTACAGATGACAATGCTGACTCTACAGCCCGTCTGTGGGTTAACATACAACATTGGGTCTTGCGTGCATTAAAATCGACCTTATTCGCTCGACCCCACTCGGAGATTGTGGAAAGGTCCTGGTTGAGTGTGTCATTCATGTTCTGCCGCATGCCCTCTATCTCCAAAGAGCTTGGCCTGTGATCGAATGAAAATGAATGGCAAATGTTGCTGTCATCTGCAAAAGAGTAGATAAGATTGAAGGTCTGACCAAGAAGGTCATTAATAAAAATATGAAATAGAGTAGGAGAAAGAACAGAACCTTGCGGTACCCCTGAATTTAGCTGAAACTCGTCTGATGAGACCCCATCTAAAACAACACGTATAGTGCGGTCTCTGAGAAAACTCGTTATAAAGCGAGAGAAGTCATTACCGACACCAAACGCAACAAGCTTAGTCACGAGTGCTCCGTGCCACACACGATCGAACGCCTTAGAAATATCTAGAGCAACCACTCTACTCTCACCAAAATGGTGGAGGGACCGACTCCAACGTTCCGATAGAAACGCTAACAGGTCTCCCGTAGATCGACCGCTACGGAAGCCATACTGTCGATCATTTAAAAGTGAATTGGTCTCTAAATATTTCACAAGATGGAAGTTAACCATGCTCTCCATAACTTTGGAAAGCGCAGAGCAAATTGCGATTGGGCGGTAATTTTCAGGGTTGTTAGCCGCACCCTTTTTAGGGATTGGCTGGACATTGGCCACCTTCCAACATGAGGGGAAGACTCCCGCACGGTACGAAGAGCTGAAAAGGTTTGCCAATGGACGTGCTGTTTCAGCACCAGTGCTGATATGCCATCCGGCCCCGGTGACTTGTTAACGTTGAGATCCTCAAGAACCCTTTTGACTGCTCGGGCCCGAAAGAAAATCGAAGGCATAGTATAGGATACCCTTTCGAGAACGGGCGGTGGTTGATCGCTTTCCGGCAAGAAAGAATTTCTTGCAAAAAGTTCGGCGAAGAGGTTGGCCTTATCAACCGGGTCAGTGAATGATTGATCATCCTTTAAAAGAGTTGGAATAGAAGAACTAGCATTATCCTTTACTCTTTTAACGAACGACCAAAAAGTTTTACTGCCCCGAGGAGCAGAAAGAACTTTAGCACGTAGACGCCGTTCGTATAGAACCTTTTCGTGTCTAAGTACTTTGGCACACTCGGATCTCGCCTTTTTGCGATGCAGATCAGTAACGACGTTCTTATTTGAACGCCAATTACTAAACGCTTCCTCTCTGGATCTGACTGCATTTCTACACGTCTGGTTAAACCAACACTTGTGTTTTGATTTATCCGAAATATGCTTCGTTGGAATAAATAATTTCATTCCAAGCATAATTATATTTACTACCATTTCAGCAACGGCATCGACGCTATCGTCGAGAAAACAGAGTTTCCAGTTGAAATGCCGATAGAAATCATTGAGCTCGGCCCAACGAGCTTTTTCATAGAGGAAAACAGAGCGTTTCGGCGCCAAGTTAGAAACACTACGAAGTGTAGAATATGAAAAAGACGCAGAAATAGTACTATGATCCGAATTTCCAAGAGGTGCAGGTATTTTCACTTCGTACTTTTCAGGGTGGGAAGTGAGGAAGAGGTCGAGAGTGTTGCGCGACTGCCCTTCAACACACGCATTATGTGTTGGTTCATTCACCAGTTGCGCGAGATCGTTATGCGCGGCGAAAAGCTCAGCGTATTGGCCCTCGGGAGTTGTATGGCTCGAATGGCGAATCCAGGATGAGTTGTGGATATTAAAATCACCAGCAGCTACGATTTCACTATTCGGACAACTCTCCAAGATTCTTGAAATTGAATCGGAAAGGGCATCGAAGCCATCAAGTGATTTAGCCCATTCCGTGTTTGGACTTCTATAAAGAAATCCGAAGTGCAATATGTGTGACCTGATCTGGAATTTAACCCAAAGAGAGCTAAATTCCTTATCATTACAGTTCAACTGTTGCTGATACTGGTACACAACATCATCGCGAATGTACATTGCAAGGCCCCTATGTAGAGAAAAAAGGGATAGGAGGTGATACCCAGGTATGTGAAAATCCTGTGGATCAGCATCCTCACACACCTGAGTTTCACATAAGGCGAAGACATCCGGCCGATAAAAGCGAATGTGAGCAAATACAGAAAAGTGATTCGCTCTCAGTCCGCGTATGTTACAAAAGTCTATGCGAAATCTGTCTGTCATTATAAAATACGAAAAGTTTAAAATCAATGTTCCGTACGAGTATATATGAGACGAATTATTCAAACCGTTGCTGTAATTGGCTATCCAATGACCAGTGCTATACCTTTGTCATTAAACAACCCAACAACAATTTGACACTCCGCCCATTAGACACCGTAGAAAAGGAAGGGAATGGACAATTACAATGACAATTATTAAGGAGGCATAAAAGCCCCTTGTCTGGTCATTGTAAAACAATGAAGCCGTATATCGAGGATCAGGTGTATTTTAAAATATTGATGTATGATGGTTGGTTGAAGATTTTTGGCTGCAGCAAATATTTTGTTGTTTAATGTAGTTTTAGTTTCTTTTGCGTTGATAATTGAATAGTTCATGCGAATAAGGACGAATAGACCACTTTTTCGCAAACACGTTTTTTTGCATAAATGTATTTTATTAGCAGAGCCCTACAATCCTATGCAGAAATTTTGGGGAAATTTTGACTTTTAAGGCTAAAAAAATGACTTTAAAAGTGCAATAATTCGTATATTTTTATATTTTTGTTTAAATTGGGAGTGAACTAACGCACAACTTTGATTAAATACAACACAAAAACATACAAAAATTTACTTTCGGTAACAATGTGTTAAAAGAACATTACGAGGAACAAACCACACTTATTATATTGGCAAAAAATTTTACCGTTCTTGAGTTATAAGACTTTAAAGTGTGGAAAGCAAAAAGGGCGAATATCCATCCTTAACAAAATATTATATAAAAATTATTTAGCTGCGAGTTTAAAATTGATATTAGGTAAAATTTGAAATTGTACACAAAAAAAACAATCTTAGCACATACAAACAAATTAACCAGATTTGCGAAAAAAAACAAAAATGTTTTCATGTCCTTTTATGTTACATCGTAATATGCAGTCAAGGGTTAATATTATAATTCCTAAAAATGTATTTAGTGTCATAAAGAATTACTACTGCATCAAAAGGCAGGAATATTAGAAAAAAAATTAAAAAAAAAAAAATTTTTTGCATGTCCTTGCAATCCTTAAATAGTGTATCCTCGAAGTCCTTAAAGTGTTACAAACAAATACCAACCATAGTTCGTCAAGTTTTGCAAGTCTCGTGAAAATGTAGTCAAAATCTGCTGCAAAATAACACATTTTTATTCAAATTTCAATACATTTTTTTGGATATTCGCCCTTTTTCCATTTAAGCAAAAAATTTAAGTCCAATTTTTGGCAAGTTCTCCTTCGAATACCTTACTAAAATTTTGTATATAGGTAGATGTGACTTAAACCTTTAAGCTAATACCAAAAAGTTGACAAAAATATTATTTTTTAACCGTTTCCTGCGTTTTTATTGTCCCCTGTAAAATTCTACAAATGGTCTATTCGTCTTTATTCGCATGAACTATTCAATTGTTTGTTGTTGGGAGAGGCAGAATGTTTTTGTTTTATTTTTAATTTGTAAGTATGTATGTATATTGTAATATATTGAAATGTTAATTTTTTATTATGTTGATTGTTGGGTATTGAAATATTTAATTTGTTATTGTTTTATTTTATTGCTCTGATATTGTTTCATTAAATTTTTTTTATTTATATTATTGGTTTAATGTTATGTTTCAGAACAATTATTTAACAGAACGACATTAAAATTCAGTTTTGCAAACTTGCAAACAAAACCTACGGCTTTGTTCTGCGACGGAGACTAATCAAAGATGGGCAAATGGATGGACGTGTGAGACAACACGACTGATTTGGCCTTTTCTTAATCAGGGGTGCACAAGTGAGCTGATATCGCTTCCGAGAGGAGAGATTTCGACGGTGGTTTCTATAATTACCGGACACTGTCTTATAGGGAAGCACGCAGAGCGGTTAAATGTGCCGTCGAATGTCTTTTGCCGAAGTTGCATGGATGAAGAGGAGTTGGAAACTATCGAACACTTTATTTGCCATTGCCCGGCACTATCTGGTCAGAGACTTGCTTCACTGGGATCTAGGGAGCTGTACGATCTTTCTGATTTGTTGGATGTCAAAATTCAACATCTAAGCAGTTTTATAAGAAGCTCAAAATGGTTTAACGACAGGGACTAGTAGGGAAACCTAGTACGGTCCCGTGGTATCACAATGGACCTCAGAGTCTACGTGTGTTGACGTAAAACGTCAGCAGCCACTTACAACCTAACCTAACCTGAAGTTAAATCTAAGCACATAATTTTTATATGTATATATTTTTTACTGTTCATATAAATATGGAAATGGTGCAAATGACTTACTTACAATCAGAATCAAAGACTTTTTAATAGAAAAAGCTAAGACCTTTTCTATAGGAAAAAAATCCTAGAATCCCAGAAAAAATTTCCGATTTGTTCGATATTAAAAATATCTCAGAATTTTTGGGTTTTAATATTACAAAAATATTCTAAAATCTATGACTTTTTCGAAAGGAAATATAACTTAGAATCCAAGTTTTTTTTCTATTAAAATTGCCTTAGACTCTGAGAATTTTAGACAAAATATTCTGAGAATTTTAGAAAAAATATCACAGAATCTAAAAAGATCTTAGATTCCGATTTTTTTGTTATTTGAAAAATGACTCAGAATCGAAGACTTGTTTTGTAGGAAAAATTTCGGAGACTCAGACTCTGAGACTTTTTCTATTGGAAAAATGACTCAGAAACTAAAACATTTTTATAGGAAAAAAATTCTTAGATTCTCTTATAAAAATATTTTTCAGAAAATGCTTGACTATCTTAGACTTTTTCTAGGGAAAAGTTTCTCAGAAACAAAACTTTTTTAATAGAAAAATGTCTCAGAATCTAGAAAATTGCCTCCAAAAATGTTAAAAAGCATTAAAGTCTTAAATTTTTCTAATCTCAGGTACTTTCTACGGAATATTTTTTTAAACCCTAAAAATGTTGGTGTAGAAAGATAGTTTCGGTATCTTAAACCTTTTCTGTAGAAAATAGAATAGAAAAATTTTTATTATTTTAAAACCAATAAGTTTTCAATGGGAAAAAAACTCACTTGAGAATTCTTCTTTAAGAATTTTTTTCCTAAATATAGAAATTTTTGGTGTGAGAATTGCATACATAAGTACCCGACTAAAAAAAAGTAATACAGCGCCCTATACTATTTTATCCCAAAAATGGAGGATCCAAAAATATATGGTTATATCTTATTAGATCCCAAAAATGGAACGGTAAATATTATCTGATTTTATATTATAAAAAATTCAATCTCCTAAGATATAATAATATATAATTATATCATATTAGATCTAATATGATCTTCAATATCAAATTGGATGAAATTTGCCGTTCCATTTTTGGGATCAAATTATATCTAATTATATCAAATTTGATACAATAAGATATAATCATATATGTTGAGATCCTCCATTATTGGGATCAAATGATAGATCAATTTATATATAATTATATTTAAAATTATGTGATTATATCAAAACTTTTTTACTCGGGTATCTGAGAATTTTGTATATGAAGTTGTATCAGAATTTAAAAATTTTTGTATAAATTCTAATTAATTTTAATTCAAAAATAAAAATAGTTGCATTTTAACTTTAAAATATTGTATTTTAAGTAGGTTTATTCTAGCTCGTTGTCATTATTTCCTTTACTTATTTAGACTTTGATATAATTTTTTGAATATTATCATAGCTTTAATAAGTAAAGAAAATAATGACCTCGAGAATAAACCTACTTAAAATATTTTTGTATAAATTTTAAAAGCTTTTCTGTATCAAAATGCCTCAGAATCTCAGAAGTTTTCTATTGGGATAACGTCTTAGAATCATAAACTTTGTCAGAATCTGTTCAGAAAAATGCTTTAGAACCTAAAAATTTTTTGAAGAGACATTTTTCAAAATATCAAACATTTAATTTTTTTTTATTATAGGAATAAATTTTAAAATTTGAAAATGTTTCTATCAAAAAATCATAATAAATAAGAGTTGAACAGTAAAACACCTTAACCAATGATTCAAATTCGACCTGAAGTTCCCTGCAAAAAAAATGTTTGAGCAAAAAAAAAAACATTTCCTCCCCAAACCCAAGAGCTGGATCCGCGCCTGGTGTAGGAACATTGTTGGCTTTAAAAAATAATATCAATCATCTTTTAATTAATTGAACAAATATAAAAGCAATTAATGTCAACACTTACCACAAATTCCTCTTTTTAAAATATAATATAATCCTTAAAACCCCGCTGCAGCTGATACACTTTCTTTGTTTAGCTTTTACTAAATAAGTCGGATATTATGGCATCAGCATTACACAGAAACAAAGTTGAAATCAATTAAATTGTCATCAAGTCAAAAAAAAAAAAAATTCTATTAAAATTTTGGCTGATAAAATGTCATTTTAATTATAAGTTTTGAAAAGATCAATCCACCCTTTGCACATATTTAGAGATATTTTGTACAAATATTAAAAATAAACTTACAAAACTCTAACAACAATACAACATGCGAAATGGGCGTAACTCTTTAGCCGAAAATAATGGAAAACATACTTTGTTCATAAATGGCTTTAATATTATGCAACAATGCAGATGTTACCATTGATATAAAGATATTTTAAAAATGTATTTAACACTCATTTGCCAAAAATAAAGAAGTAGAAGATATCCTTTTTATTGCCGATGCTGAACAAAAATTCGTAAAAGTTCATTTAGTTAATGTTGCTTATTTATTGAAGTTTATATCAAGGTTGGTTACCGAAACGAATAACGGTAACGGTATCTAATTTTTATTTATTTCGGTAAAGGTAACGGTAAGTGTTTTCAAATCGTTTCGGTAACGGTATGTACCGGTACCGAACCAACCAAACCGGTACGTACCGGTATTATTAATTTACTTAAAAATTTGAAAAAAGATAGAACTGAAAGCTAAAAATATTTTATAGACCCAAAAACCAGTATAGATTTGATATGATTATTATTTTTGTCATTTATTTTATGATAATTTGCAAATTATAAATTTAAAATTATGTTAGCAATTTGATTTTATTTTTTGTTCGTTAAAATCCCTTAAAACAGGTAAAATTTTGAATACCGGTACAATACCGGTAACTTCTAATAATTATAACGGTAACGGTAAGGGTAACGGTATTTTAAAAATATTTTTAGCGGTATCGGTAACGGTATTCGATTTGAAAGGGTTTTGAATCGGTAACGGTATAATAAGGGTAACGGTAACCAACCATGGTTTATATTATACCCTACGTTTGGTGTTTTAGTTTTAGTTTTAGTAAAACATTGGTGGGCTTATTGGTTAAAAACACTAACGAAAATTATAGTCGCTCAATGCCAGGCTTGCCAGATAAGGGGATTTGTCCCCAAAATGGGGATTTCAACTTCGACTTGGGGACAGATTTTAGTGGGAGGGATTTGGGGATTTCACATAATTTTGTGGATTTTACACTCGTTTTAAACATTTTTGGGGACTTAAAATTGTTTGTATTTTTTTTTAAACTAAATTATGTTTTATTTAAAAAAAAAATCTTTTCGAACTTTAAAATATATTTAAGCTTACGGAGATTTTTTATTACTTCAAGAAAATTATTTATTAATTTTTCCACAAAGTTTTGTAATTTTTGTAACACCATAATCAGGTATTTAAAATACCTAGCTCGTTAACTACAATGAAAACAAGTAAGAAAATTATAGTCGGTTTCCCGGAAAATGGATCCCAAGAGCAAACATGGACCGATTGGATCTTTCTTTTACCAAATTTGAGAGAAATAAGCTTCTATTTGTTGCCAATAAACCGCTTAAACTGAATATCGGGCGAAATTTTCATATGGGGCCTTGGTCCAAAAGTGGTCCGACTAAAATTCGATTTGATTAGGTTATTAAAGTACGCGTTAGATACACACACAAACAAAATTTCAATAAAATATTTTTTATATTCATGAAATTTGAGAGATTAGTGTCAATATCGGGAAGGTGGTTTGTATTGGGGCTACAAGAAGATTTCTTTGAAATTCGGAATGGTTGTTTCTGAATGCGAAATAGGTTTACCTGCCAAATTTCGAAAGGATATCTATTATAATACGGTTATTAGACCCATTAAAGCCAAAATTTGAGCCCCCATTGTATGGGGGCTAGGTCTAAACATGTCCCGATTTTCTCCAAGGCTTCATCTTAGGCCATACAAAGCTTAAGTTTCAAATTTTAGACAAATCGATTGATAATTGCCACCTGTATCGTGTTTACAACGTTTACATGGACGGACAGACAGACGGACGGACATCGCTAGAATGACTTAAAAAGTTTTACTGAATCGACCGGTATTCTAAAAAGTGGGTCTAGGACAAATATTTCGGTTAGTTACAAACATCAGCACAAACTCATTATACCCTGTACAACAGAGTGGTGTAGGGTATAAAAATCTAGCATAAAATACACCAAATCTGTAGTACAATGTACGAAAACATTCGTGATTAGGCACAATGAAAAAACTTCGTAAAATACACGAAATGTTTCGTATATTTTGCGAATGAATATTTTTAATTTTATCATACGAATTTTTTATTATAATTAAAAATTTTGTACAATAAACGAAATTTATTTGTATTTAAATTCAATAATATCGTAAAAAAGTGGAAATTAATTTGGATATTTACGAAAATAAGTCGTGTCCTAAATAACGTGGAAATTTGTAAATTTTTTTCGCTTCTTTAAAGCATAATTTTGTTTACTCTAAACCGCAAAAAAAATATTGGCAAATCAAAAACTTTTAAAAAAATTTGGATCTCAGAAAATTTGACAAAAAAAATTTTAAAAATTATTTTTAATTCAACGCAAAAAAAATATTTTGTGTCCGGGACTTAGAAAACTTGTGATCGACTGACCCTCTTTTTCCTATGGACACTAGAGTTATGACTCATTTTTAACAAAATTCAAAACGTGATGGGCAATAAAAAATTATTATTAAAAATCGTATTTGCGGGTCATATTGGTCAAAAAACCTCCAGCACCAAAAGCAATTTCTAAAAACTCAGAAATATTTCTGAGACTTTTTTCGAATAGAAAAAGTTTCTGATTCTGCACGTTTTTCGTATAGAAAAAGATTCTGAGATATTTCGTATCGAAAAGTCTAAGATTCTGAGACATTTTTTGTATAGAAAGTGTCAGTTTTCGAGACATACAGTCACAGATGCTGAGACATTTTTGGTATAGAAAAATTCTCAGAACCAGACCTTTTTTGTGTAAAAAAAGTCTTAGATTCGTTCGTATAAAAAAGGTCTCAGATTTTGAGAAATTTTTCGAATGAAAATGGTCTTAGGTTCTGACACATTTTTTCTAAAGAAAAGTTTCTGATTCTGTGTGTGATTGAGTTATATTTAAAAAAATTTTGAAGTAATTCAAAAAAAAATAAAATTTCATATTTTTAGAGTCTGATATGCTTAAATAAATACCAGCCATCGCTAGGCAGGTATTCCGACACGAAATTCGAAAATTTATTATTTTCGGGACGCCCTAATATAAACTTTTTAAAGCGCAATTTTTTTTCCAAAGAGTATGTATATTAGGGTGGAGCAAATATAGCTTTTTTCGAATTTCGAAAACGTCGGTGTCGGAAAAGTTGTCTTCTGGGGTCGATATTAACCCAGAAAAATATTGGACCTGAAGGGCAATGGCTTTAGGTTCCTTTTTGACTTGAAAAACGGAAAGTCCCAAAAAAAGTGAAAAAAATATTTTTTCGAACTTCTTTTTTTTTTTTTTTGCTTAAAATATTAGATTCATGTTTTGTAGATCCAAATTCTTTTAAGTCTTTAGAAACAAATTTTAATTTTGATTAACTTGTTTAGCCTAACTAAACTGCTTTCAATTGAGTTTTTTAAAATTTTTTAAAATTTTTTGAACTCGTATAAAAATATGCTTATTTTTTGTTGTGAATTAGCTTTGGGGACAAATTCGGAGATTTGAATTTTAATTTGGGGATTTTGGGGACTTCCATTTTAAGATTGGGGACACGAAATAAAAGTTTCTGGCTACACTGGTCAAGGCCGACTAAATAATAATCTATGCAAATGTTTGCCAGAAAATGGGTCCAAGTCCAAACATGAACCGAGTGTATCCTTCGGTCGATCTTTAATTAAGCTCGTTTACAAAGATTTAGATCTATGACATTTTGCATTTATTTTTCACATAAATTCTCGCACTTAATCTAAAAATTAAGTCTAAATATTTAATAGTACACTCAAAAGAAAAACTCTGTCAAAAAATCTGTAAAACGACTTACAATCCCAGCAAAATGTTCGATTCTAAAGAATCGATTGTGGAATCAACTATACTACCCTGCAATCGATTCTACTATGTATTGCATCATCGATGATTTTTGTTTGAGATTGTCACGAAAGCAATACATCCTTTTCCTCCAAACTAGAACACTTATCTGTTCTAGGGAATCTATTCTAGAATATGTTGCATATAGTGGTACAAGAAGGGATTACGCGATTTTTTAACGGTAACATATCTGTTCCATGTAATGCATTATGGAACTAGTTCTGAATAATTAAATGATTTTTTTTTTTTTTTTAATTTTTTATTTATTTTTTCTTTACAAAAATTTTAAAACTAAATACACAAGTACGTATAAACTAACATTAATTTTATCACAATAATCTTATTAAGAGAAAATCTATGGACCTTTGTATTATGGATTTAAACAACAATAAAAAAGAAGGAGAGAGCTACACCAATAGAACTAATTAATATAATAAAAGATAATAGAATATATTTATGAATCAGACTTTTCCATAGAAAAATGTCTCAGCACCATACTTTTTCTATAGAAAAAATGTGTCAGAATCTGAGACTTTTTCTATAGGGAAAATGTCTCAGAATCTGAGACTTTTTATATCACAAAATCTCAGGCTGTTTCTATATGAAAAATGTCTCACAGACTTTTTCTATAAGAAAAATGTCTCAGAGACTTTTTCTAAAAGGAAAATGTTTCAGAGACTTTTCTATAGAAAAAAATGACTTTGAATCTGAGGTTTTTTCTATAGAAAAAATGTCTCAGACTCTGAACATTTTCTATAGGAAAAATGTCTCAGAATCTGAGACTTTTTCTAAAAATTACTTCTTCTGTCTCAGATTTTGAGACATTTTTCCTATAGAAAAAGTCTAAGATTCTGAGAAATTTTTCATATAGAAAGTCTCAGACTCTGAGACATTTTTCCTATAGAAAAAGTCTCAGATTCTGAGACATTTTTCCTATAGAAAAAGTCTCAGATTCTGAGACATTTTTCCTATAGAAAAAGTCTCAGATTCTGAGTCATTTTTCCTATAGAAAAAGTCTCAGATTCTGAGACATTTTTCCTATAGAAAAAGTCTCAGATTCTGAAACACTTTTCCTATAGAAAAAGTCTCAGATTCTGAGACATTTTTCCTATAGAAAAAGTCTCAGATTCTGAGACATTTTTCCTATAGAAAAAGTCTCAGATTCTTAGACATTTTTCCTATAGAAAAAGTCTCGATTCTGAGACATTTTTCCTATAGAAAAAGTCTCAGATTCTGAGACATTTTTCCTATAGAAAAAGTCTCAGATTCTTAGACATTTTTCCTATAGAAAAAGTCTCAGATTCTGAGACATTTTTCCAATAGAAAAAGTCTCAGATTCTCAGACATTTTTCCTATAGAAAGTCTCAGATTCTGAACCATTTTTCTCAGATTCTGAGTCATTTTTCCTATAGAAAATGTCTCAGATTCTGAGACATTTTTCCTATAGAAAGCATCATATTCTAAAACAGTTTCCAATAGAAAAGGTCTCATATTCTGAGACATTTTTCGTATAAAAAAAAGTCTTAGATTCTGAGATACTTTTCCTATAGAAAAAAGTTCTGATGAAAAAGGCTTAGATTTTGACACATTTTTGCTATAATATTCAAAAATTCGCGAAATTTTCTTAAGAAAAAATCAAAAGTCCGCGATTTTTTTGCACCTATAAAAAAATAATGTAAAACTGTTGATACATACATGCTACAACCCTGATCATACTTTAACAATGAAAATGTTATCCCACGCTTCTTGTTTGGAGAAATTGGATGGAAAATCCGTCTTAATATTTCCATGAATGCAGTCAACAGCATCCATCAGTGCTCCTAATTTACAGCTTAAAATATGTTTATTTATAATCTGAAAGCAACAATAAAACAAATTATAAGTTCCACGTGCATATACTAAATTAAGATGTGTACTTACGTTATATCCGTCATATGTATCCAGATGTATTAAAAAAGCACAATAAGTGCTGCGAAAATTAAAAAATTTGTCAATAAAAAGTTAACAAATAAATTATTTTTTTTTATAAATTTTATTTATCTGTTTGACATTTTTTTCAAAAATTATAAGTTTTTTTATCGATTCCGTGGAAACAGTAGAGGTATTGATTAACATTACTGGGGAATCTATTCTAGAATACATTGACAAAGAAACGATTCCAAAAAATTTTGCTGGGATTTGAATTAGCAATCTTTCAGCAGATTGTTCTGCTGAAAAGGATATTTTCACTGTTTGCTGAATTTCAAAATATTTTTGAACATTTTTTTAGCGCATTATTTTGAAATTTTACAGAAATTGTTTGCTGTCATTATTTTTTTAAGAAAATTTTCTAAGTTTTTTTCTAAGTGCTAGTATTTTTTTGTTTGTTTTTTTATACAATCTATATATATAATTTCCCTATTTGTGTGTTCCTCTTTTTTTGTCTATCCAGAGCTTTTTGAAGCCCACTGATGAGCTACAAAGCTGGTATGCTTATAGTAAAACACCTGGGGAAGATCCTAACGTAGCCGGATTTTTGATTTTTTGCCTGTGGGCGGAGAAATAAGCGGAAAAGTGGGCGTGGCAAAATTCAATTTTTTGACATTTTTGCTTAATTTAAAGCCCCCTAATGACTTAGGAAGCTGAAAATTTCCTAGAATATAGTCCTAACGATAGCACATACCCTCAAGTAGTCGAATTTAAAATTTTCGCAATGTGGGTGGAGAATTGAGGGGAAAAGTGGCTTGGCAAAATTGGGATTTTTTTAATATTTTTACTTCTTTTGAAGCCTCCAAATGACTTAGGAAGCGGAAAATTGCATAGCGTTTAGTTCTAAAAATGAAGCATACTCTGAAGTAATCGGACTTATATTTTTTAGACTGTGGAAGGAGAATTAAGAGAAAAATGGGGCGTGGCAAAATTGTGTTTTTTAATATTTTAACTAATTTGAAGACCCCCAATGACCTATGAAGATGAAAATTTACATTTTTGCTTTTTTTAAAGTCTTTTACTGACTTGGGAAACTGAAAATTTCCTAGCATATAGTCCTATCGATGAAGCATATCCTGAAGTAGTCGAATTTTAAATTTTTGGACTGTGGGCTTAGAATTGAAAGGAAAATAGGGAGTGACAAAATTGGGATTTTTAACATTTTAACTTATTTTGAAGCCCCCAAACGAAGCGGAAAATGGACAGCGTATAGTCCTAACGATGTAGTACATCCTGAAGTAATCGTATTTAAAATTTCTCGACTGTGAACGGAGAATTAAAGATAAAAGAGCCTGGAAAATTGGGTTTTTTAATATTTTAACTAATTTGAAGACCCCGAATGACTTAGGAAGATGAAAATTGTCATGTATATAGTAGGTTTCATGGGGAAGATCAATACGAACCTGGATTTTTGATATCCTGTGTATGGGTGGGGAATAAGAAAGGCAAAGGGGCGTGGTAAATTTATTTCCATTCATTTTCTGTATAAATAATTTTTTTTTTTGGTTTCTCTTATTGTGTATCCAGCGCCTTTTGAATTTCATTAATTGACTTAAAAGCTTAATATTGGCATGTAGATAAAACACCAGGGACAGATTCTTACGAAGCCGGATTTTTTGCCTGTGGCGGCGAATTACGAGAGAAAGGGGACTTGGCAAATTTTTTTTTGTTTTTAATATTTTAGAGTATTTTTAAGCTCCGCCCCAATGAATTAGGAAGCTGAAAATCACTAACATGTAGTCCTTACTATGAAGCATATTCTAAAGTAGTCCGATTTAACATTTTTGCAATGTAGACGGGTGTTGACAGGAAAAAGGGGCAAGGCAATATTTTGTTTTATTTTTTTTAAATTTAACTAACTTTAAAGCCGTAATGACCTACGCAGCCTAAAATTGGGCAGCATATTGTCCAGACACTGGACCATATCCTAAAGTAGTCAGACTTAAAATTTTTGGACTGTGGACGGAGAGAAAAGGGGCGTGGATACGAGTATAGTACTAACGATTGAGCTTATCCTTAAAATCCTTTAAAAAATTTAAAATATGGACGAAGAATTAGGAGAAGAAATGGGCGTGAAAAATTATGTTTTTACATCTTACCTAATTTTGAAGACACCTTATGACCTTGAAAGATGAAAATTGGGATGCATATGGTACGGACTATGGCAAAGATCAACACTGACCTGGATATCCAGGTAAAGGGCGGAGATACAAAAAAAATCCATTGTGAATTTTGTTCAGTTTATATACGGGGCATTCCATGCCAAATCACTCACTTTTAGGCCCGACCCCCTTCGATTAATTTTATTTTTGGATATGTTTTAGTACGTATTAAATGCAACTTCCAGCCAAATTTTCAGCCTTTTATACCAAGGTGGTGTTCAGTAATCAATTTTTCAAAATGGCGATTTTTTCCAAAAAACTAAAAAATTTAAATTTTCAATCAATTTTGACCAGTAAAAAATATAGATATATTAAAAAAAGATGGACAACATTTTGTTGGTAGTTAAATGTAGTTTTAGAAAAAAAAATATGAAAAATTATTCGAAGTAACTATCACTTGTTTTTTATCGTATAAAAATTAAAATCGACTTTTTGAAAAAGTCCGAAACCTTCGATTTTTTTTTAAAAATGTCAAAAAATTCTACTCTAAATTACGCAACTTTTTAGTCATAATTCGAGATGTGATCGTAATTCGTTCTATTTTTATTCAAATTTTGAAAATTGCACTTTTTTTTTTTGACTCTGGTTTATTTTATATGGTGCTCCAAAAAAAAAAATTTGGTAAATATTGACCGCAACTTCCCCTAGATATATTAACTTGGGTGTAAAAATACGTTTCAGAAAATTTTAGGATGATCGGACATGGGTAAGGCGTGCCGCATCGGCTTTGAAGTTTGAAAATTGGATTACAAGGGAAAATATGCATTTTTTTCTGTTTTCTTAATTTTTTTGGTATTTTAAGTTAATTTTGAATTCAAATGGTTACAGAATTGAAATGTAGAGTAAAATGTCTCTCTATTAAGGTCATAAAAACCGAAATCGGTTTAAAATCAGCCAAGTTATTACAACTTCCCCAGGCATCTAACGTGTGGCAGACAACTTGATTAATCAATACAATCCGATTTTTGAAATTCATTGAAATTTTCTACTGTAATAACATTTTTTTATTCTTCAAGTTCAAATGTTATTAGATGACAAGTATTTTTCATATTGTGTTTTGCTAACATTTTTTAAATTAGTGCTAAAAATGCCTGCATTTTCCACACCCTTTTGAAATCTCTATTTTAAAAAAAAAATATTTTTTTTGTTTTAAAATTTGGAAAAGTCAAAAAAATATTACACTGAAACATGAGTAATGAAAAAATGTTATTACAGTAGAAAATTTCAATAAATTTAAAAAAAGGGCCTCGTATTTTTTAATCAAGTTGTATGGCACACGCTAGATGCCTGGGGAAGTTGTAATAACTTGGCTGATTTTCAACCGATTTTAGTTTTTAGTACCTTATTAGAAAGGCATTTTACTCCACATCGTAATTCTGTAATAACTTGAATTAAAACTTAACTTAAAATACCAAAGAAATTGCGAAAACAGAAAAAAAATCATATTTTTCCTTGTAATCCGTTTTTTAAACTTCAAGGACCATGCTAAGCGCCTTACACATGTCCGATCGTCCCAAATTTTTGTGAGACGTATATTTACCTCCAAATGAATATATTTAGGGTAAGTTAGGGTCAGTATCTACCATTTTTTTTTATTTTGGAGCTCCATATAAAATAAATCAGAGCCAAAACATAAAAGGTGCAATTTTAAAAATTAAAAAAAAAATAGAAAGAATTGTGATCACATCTCGAGTTATGGCTTGAAAGTTGCATAATTTAGAGTAGAATTCTTTTAGTTTTTTACAAAAAAATCGAAGGTTTCGGACTTTTTCAAAAAGTCGATTTTAATTTTTAAACGTCAAAAAATAAGTGATAATTACTTCGAATAATTTTTTCACATTTTTTTTCTAAAACTACATTTAAATACCAACAAAACGTTGTCCAACTTTTTTTAAAATATCTATATTTTTTACTGGTCAAAATTGATTGAAAATTTAAATTTTTTCATTTTTTGGAAAAAATCGCCATTTTGAAAAATTGATTACTCAACACCACCTTGGTATAAAAGGCTGAAAATTTGGCTGCAAGTTGCATTTAATACGTACTAAAACATATCCAAAAATAAAATTAATCGAAGGGGGTCGGGCCTAAAAGTGAGTGATTTGGCATGGAATGCCCCATACATAATCTGAAACGTAGCCGGATTTTTGACCTTCAAAACAGGGGAGTGGCGGATGACGGCGAATTTTAGTTTTTAAACATTTAGGTGGTTATTTATAAAAACTGAAATATAACTAAAGTAGGTTTATTTGACAGAAGTTGCAGGCATATTTATCAAAAAAAAAACCTGCAATAAGTCTACTGTAAGTATTATGAATAACAGCCTTAAACTATTTCTGAAACCCATAATGACTAAGGAAGCTGAAAATTGTAAAGAATAAAGTATTGACAATGGATCATTTCCTTATGAAGTCAGATTTAATATTTAAACTGTGTACGAAGAATTATAAGTAAAAATTTAAGTGAAAAAATTGTTTTTTTTTTAATATTTTAGCTAATTTTACAACCCTTCATGAATAAGGCTGGATTACTCAATGCTCAGTTATAAAATCCCTCTCCGTTAAATTTAACTTTTCCATACAAATTTTGACATAAGGCTCCGTTAAATCGGCAGTTAGTAGCTCACTGGACATTAAGTAATCCGCCCTAAAAAAGATAAAACTTTCCATGTATATAGGAGTGACCGTGGGATAGATCCACACAATGAATTTTTGATATCCGGTTTAAGGACGGAGAGACGAAAAGGGCGTGCTAAATTTAGTTTTAAAATTTTATCAGTAAAATCTTTTATACTTATAAATTTTTTTCCAGTTTGGGAAATATATTGATGTAACTCAATCTAGCAATATAAAATTTTTTAAGCACAAACATAATTTTTTATAAAGTATGGTAAAAAATTAGAATTATTGGTAAAAGTGATTTGGTGTTCCGCCTGGCAGGGACAGGCTATTCGACTAGTTAAAAGTATATTTTTCAACATATTTTTAACAGATTATTTTGAAATTTTACAGAAATAGTTTGCTGTCATTATTTTTTCAAGAAAATTTTCTAAGTTTTTTTCAAAGTGCTAGTTTTTTTTGTTTTTTATACAATTAAAAGTATATTTTTCAACATATTTTTAACAGATTATTTTGAAATTTTACAGAAATAGTATGCTGTCTTTATTTTTTCATGAATATTTTCTAAGTTTCTTATCCAAAGTGTTAATTTTTTTTTTTCGTTTTTTATACACACAGAAAAAAATAAAAAAAAAATTGAGTAAATTTTTAATACTATTGAGTAAAAAATTACTCAATTTTCCACCAGTAAACGATTTAATAGTATTGAGTAAACTTTTAATAAAAATTATTAAATGCTTAATAAAAAATTTGTGTAAATTATTAATTCACACAATTAAATCTTTACTTAAAATTTTTTAATATTTTTAAGTAACTTTTTAATTGTGTCAAGTAAAAATTTACTCAAAATGTATTAAATTATTTTTTAAAAAGTTTAAAAAGTTTCTAATTTTTTTTTTTCAAAAAAATTGCTTTTACAAACTTTACCAAATATACTTATGTCTTCAAGACAAAGTAAAATTTTATAAAAATGATTTCAAACTTTCATATACATATAAATTAATTTTAAACACTTTTGTTCGACTTTAAATTTATTTTATTTATTAATAATTTTATTTTTTTTCAATATTATAATGTTTATAATAAGTTTATAATTTTTGTTTTTAGCAAATAATTCGGTTATAAAAATTTAATTCCACTATGTGGAATTTTATTTACAAAATTAAATTTTATTTCGAAAAGTATTTGTTCTTAAAAAATATTTTCCACTATGTGGAATTTTATTTCAAACATTTATTTTTTTTTTAATTTTTAAAACTATAGTTTAGTTTTACTTTAAAGATTTAAAAAGTTTTTATGAAGTTTTTATAAGTTTCTTATTCAAACAATTTTCCACTGTGTGTAAAATTTATTTCAAAAATTTACTTTTTTTCAATTTTAAAAGTTTTGTAATTTTCTTATTTAAATAATTTTCAAATTTTAAAAATTTATTTTAAATATTTTATTTTAAATATTGGTTTTGAAAATTTATTTTAAATATTATTTTTTCTCTTTGTAAAGTTTTTATAATGTTTTTTTTTAAATAATTATTCACTATGTGAAACTTTTAATTATTAAAAATTTATTTTTAGTTTTTTTAAAATTCTTTTCTGTAGTTGTTGTTCAGTTCTTATGTTTTTTTAAATTGTTTTTTTTCACAACTGGTTTACAAAAATGTTAATTCTCAACTAAAGCTCATGACAACAATGAACTCCAAAAATAATTGCAAGTAGTTAATTCATCTCTTTTCCTTTACAAAAAAATAACGGCTGCAATTGATTATAAAAAAATCAATTGCTCAGTAACACAATGTTCTCATGATAGAAATTAATAATAAAATAGAAAAAAATACGTAGGGTCAACAACAAAAGAAGTCAAAACACAACTTTAGGTGTTTCCCAAACTTGTGCGTTAACTACTCCCCCTCTACAAAATCAGTCGTCCCCGACTGACAAACAATATAATATATCTTATTCTAAAATATATTTTTTATAATTTAATTGTAAATAAAAAAATAAATTGTACAAATTTTGTTTAAAGTTATTTTTTATATAAAATAATTTTATGACATTTATAGGTAAATAATTTTTTATATAAAATAATTTTTATATAAAATAATTTAATGACATTTTTTGGTAAATAAGACATTTATAGGTAAATAAGATTTGTTTAAGTTTTTTGAGCAAAGTTTAATCGAATGTTCACACGAAATGTTAAAAGCAGGTTACAAAATGTACGTCAAAAACCAGCGAATATTATCCTTATGGACAATTTTATTGTCAATTTGGACTTTAGATCCCAGGTCTTTTTGAATTTCCTTTTCAATATAAACTTTACTAAATTTGTTCCCTAGTCTTTTGTTAACTTTAACGAAAACTTTTTGCCCTGGATAAAAAGTACGTATGTGTCTTGATTTATTATGGAATTTTAAATCTTTTTTCTGTTTACTAATTAGGTGATTCTTTACTGAAAGTTTTAGTTCATCTGGTATGGAGTGAAATATGTCTATGGGTCTAAGCTTAACTGTAGAGTGTATGGTTTGATTATATTTTGAAACGGCTGTAAGAATCAGATCTGTAGTATCATCTATGGCGTATTCTAACTTGATGCACCGAGCTATTTCTGAAAGTGTGCAGTGAAACTTTTCAACCTGACCATTTGATGTACTATGCAGGGGAGGGACAGCAATTATTTCGGCTCCATAAAAGTTTCTTACCAAAGTCTTAACTGATTCAGAATTTAATGACTTTTCATTGTCACAAACTATTGTTCTTGTCTTATTAAAAGTATTTAAAATTTCCTGGAGAGCAGGTTTAACGTCAACTATGGATTTGGAGGCTATTGGCTTTACTATTGCAAATTTAGAGAACTTGTCAATGCATGTTAGAAAAGATTTTCGGTCTGTAGAATAAATGTCTATATGCAAAATTTCACCTGGATAAGAAGGAATGGGTGTCTCCGAAATCTCTTGTTTTTTTGGATGTCTATTGTATTTAGCCTGGTGGCATATCTTACAGTTCCGAATGAGCTCTTTTAATCTTTTACGAATGTTTGGAAAATAGTAGTCTTGCAACACTTGTTTAACGTTTTCCCCCAGTGCGCGATGGGCTCTGTTGTGCTCATTAGTCAGAATTTCTAACTGGTCATCAGGATTAAAAATATCAGTTACAAATTTTTCCGTATGCAAAAATTTTACTGATGGGTATTCAGTAACCATGAGGTGTTGAACTTGGGCAAGAGTTGGTAAATCACAATAAATCGCATTAACAACATTGGGGTTAACGACCTGCTTTAAACTTTTTAAAGCATTCTCAATATTAGAAAAAGTTATGCTATGCCGAACTCGGTCCTTGAAAATTATCTTAGTTTGTTCCCTTGGTTCTCGACCCTGAGTAAGAACAATTTGGTTACGGAAACAATTAAGAGGATTAACAACGGTCGATATTACCTCGGTGTAAGACAATTCACTATTTTGCACATCTAAAGATGAGCTAGTGGAGAAATGGAAAATCATATTACTGTATTGCCTGGAAAGGGCATCAGCCACAACGTTGTCCTTACCAGGCTTATAATGAAACGTCGGCGCATATTCCTCTATAAACGCTTTCCATCTTTTTAATTTTGAGTTGGGATTTTTGTCTGAAATGGCGAATATAAGTGGCTGGTGGTCTGTAAATATGTTCAGTCTATTGACACCATAGAGGTAGTTTCGCAGATTTTTCAACGCCCAAACGATAGCCAGTAATTCTTTTTCATTTACCGCGTAACTTTCCTCGGCAGGAGACAAGGTTCTAGAAACCATTGTAATCGGACGACCACCCTGCGATAATACTGCACCTATTGCGTGCGAAGAGGCATCAGTCGTAAGGTCAAAAGGTTTGTCAAAGTCGGGATAAAGTAGTAAAACCTCTTCTGAGGAAAGTATTTTTTTCATTTTATTGAAGGCTTTAATGGCTTCTTCGTCCAAGTAGATTTTTACATTTTTCGACTGTCTTGCCCCCACATGACCATTTTCTCCTCTAAGGTATTTTGTCAAAGGTTTTGCAATAGCTGCGTAATCTTTAACAAACCTTCGGTAGTACCCAGCTAAACCAAGAAATGATCGCAATCCACGTAGAGATGAAGGTATGGGGTAATTGACTATAGTATTCACCTTATCAGGACAAGTTTTAATGCCAGCTGTTGAAACGGTAAAACCCAAAAATTCGACGGATGTTTTAAAAAATTTGGATTTTTCTATTGAGACCCTCATATTAGCATTGTACAATTTCTTTAGAATTTTCTCTATATCATCAATATGTTTCTGCTCCGAGTCAGAAAATATGATGATATCATCAATATAAACATGACAACATTTACCAATTTCCACACGCAATATATCGTCTATAGTGCGTTGAAATATACCGGGTGCGTTTTTTAGCCCAAACGGCAACCTACAAAACTCATACTTCCCGTTGTTAACGCTGAAAGCAGTCTTTTCCCTATCCTGATCTTTTAAATAAATCTGGTGAAATCCAGATTTCAAATCTAGGGTGCTGAAAAATTTGGCCTTACCCAGATTTGCTAAGATGACAGAAGTTTCGGGAATTGGGTATTTGTCGCTTATTGTTTTTGAATTTAGCTTTCGAAAGTCAATTACTAGTCGCTTTTTCGGTCTACCATTTTCATCTAGACCCTTCTTATCAACCACCCAGATTGGATTGTTATAAGGTGATCGAGATGGTCTTATAATATTGTTTGCTAGTAAATCTTCTATTTCTTGATTCACAAATTCTGTCATGGCCATGGAATATGAAGAATATCTAGAATAAACCGGTTCTTCGTCTCTTGTTCTTATACTTGCAACAACTTTCGTATTATAGGGAAGAGCTTCGTCCGGATTTGCAAAAACTCCTTTTTGTCTTTCCAAAAGCGTCAGAAACTGATTACGAATTTTTGCCGGAACGTCACTAGACTCGATTGAAATATTATTAGCTTCATTGCCACAAAAAAATTTTAACTTTTCCACATTACCCTCATATTTTAATACGCCGTTTTCCGTATCTAAATGTGCCTTTATTTCGTTTAAATGATCGAAACCTATGATACCATCAAATGTACTGAGGCATGGAAGTATAAAAAAATTTGTGACTTTATTGAATATCTTTATTGGGACTTTGCGATTTACTAAATTTTCTCCATTTACGGACTTAACTAAAATTGGATTTTTAACGGTGGTTACATAAGGTAAGGTTTCTAAATCTTTAATATAATTTTTTGATGAACCAGTGTCTACCAAAAACTTTAATTTTCCTCCCCTAAATTCCCTTTCGACATAGGGCATAAGGGACCCATGTCTAAAAAATTAGCCTGGTCCTCTTCAAAATACTCGGGAGTATCTTGCAAGTTTTGGGTCGTAATGTCATTTTCATCTTGGATATCTAATAAATGATTAACACGCTGGAACCTATTTTGAAATTGAGCAGAACCTGTTGTTTTTTTCTGTCCGTGAGTATTGTATTGACCAGTACCTACAGTTCTCATGCTGACGTCAGTATCAACCGGTTGTAATTGTTGGGGTTGGATGTTTTGTTGAGAAGGCTGAAAACTTTGAAATGGCCTAACGGTATTTTGAAATGGTTGGAAATTTGAAGCGGTTTGCCAACGGGCACTATTATGAACCATGTTACTGTTCTGGTAATTTGGTTGGAAAGGCGTTTGTTGCGGCTGAAACCTAAACCGAGAAGAATTTGTTGGGACTGATGGACTCTGAGAGGTATATCTCAAAATATTCTGATTAACTGACGGACTAGGGTAGGTATTACCAGTTGGTCTATTTAAACCTTCACCGTAAACTCTAGCGAAATGATATCTGCTTTGGTATGTTGCCATCTCCTGGGCTAAGGCTAAAGCTACTGGCATATCAGCAGGTTTACATGAAAACAGTATATCGCACAGAGGTTTTCTTAAACCGGAAACAAACACTCGTAGTGCGTCCTGTCTGTACTTTTTATTTAACGATTCTATTAAATTCGCATCCCCCTCATAGCTCATTATAGTTTTATTTATTATCAGGTTAAGTTTTTGTTCTACCTCATTATAAAAATCAACAATAGTTTTTGATCCCTGAGTAAGTGTAGAAAGTTCCTGCTCAAGAGTAAAAACTGATCTCTTATCTGTATAGGCAAAATCTAGTCGGGACAAGATTGCATAAAAATTTAGGACGGTATTATAGGAACTTAAAACTGTATCAGCATTGCCGATTATTTTATTCCGTAAGATGGCGACAGCTTGGTAATATTTTGAGCTTCCAACATATCTTTCATATAATTTATGAGCTGTAATTGCAGCTTGACGCCATGAAATATATTTAGATGAGTCGCCCTTAAATTCCGGTACAGACTTTACTACGTCTAAGGTCTCGTTGCATTCAACGCCTGCAACTATTACAATCTCCCTATACTCCTCTACGACTGCAGGAGTTTCTAATGTTCTCAACCTACGTGTTAAGTCATCTACAGTGGCCTGAAACCCTTGACGTGTTTGCTCTGTGGCTTCTCTAATAGCCGCAGTAATTAATCTCTGTACAGTTTCGGGATCCATATTTCCACTTCTGACCTCTCTGATATTTAAATTGTTTAAACCTTCGACTAAACTATTAATGCTCATTACCAGAAAACAAAATATTTAACACTATTATTTGAAAATAACTGTACAAAAATATATAATGTTATTGCATAGAAATATATAATTACAAAAAAAAAAAACTAATATGACTCAAAATTCTCAATAAATCGAGAAAAAAATTATATAATAATATAAATCTAAATGATTACCACGATTTTCTTGGTATTTTTAATTTTCGGCTTACTCTGCTCTATAATCCTCTAATTTGTGTAATCCAGGAAAATCGACTGCTTTGTTCTCACCAGATGATCCTTTTTCCGCAATTATCGATTTTGAGCCGGGTGGGTTGGGTTTAAAATTAATTTTAAACACTTTTGTTCGACTTTAAATTTATTTTATTTATTAATAATTTTATTTTTTTTCAATATTATAATGTTTATAATAAGTTTATAATTTTTGTTTTTAGCAAATAATTCGGTTATAAAAATTTAATTCCACTATGTGGAATTTTATTTACAAAATTAAATTTTATTTCGAAAAGTATTTGTTCTTAAAAAATATTTTCTACTATGTGGAATTTTATTTCAAACATTTATTTTTTTTTTTAATTTTTAAAACTATAGTTTAGTTTTACTTTAAAGATTTAAAAAGTTTTTATGAAGTTTTTATAAGTTTCTTATTCAAACAATTTTCCACTGTGTGTAAAATTTATTTCAAAAATTTACTTTTTTCAATTTTAAAAGTTTTGTAAATTTCTTATTTAAATAATTTTCAAATTTTAAAAATTTATTTTAAATATTTTATTTTAAATATTGGTTTGGAAAATTTATTTTAAATATTATTTTTTCTCTTTGTAAAGTTTTTATAATGTTTTTTTTTAAATAATTATTCACTATGTGAAACTTTTAATTATTAAAAATTTATTTTTAGTTTTTTTAAAATTCTTTTCTGTAGTTGTTGTTCAGTTCTTATGTTTTTTTAAATTGTTTTTTTTTCACAACTGGTTTACAAAAATGTTAATTCTCAACTAAAGCTCATGACAACAATGAACTCCAAAAATAATTGCAAGTAGTTAATTCATCTCTTTTCCTTTACAAAAAAATAACGGCTGCAATTGATTATAAAAAAATCAATTGCTCAGTAACACAATGTTCTCATGATAGAAATTAATAATAAAATAGAAAAAAATACGTAGGGTCAACAACAAAAGAAGTCAAAACACAACTTTAGGTGTTTCCCAAACTTGTGCGTTAACTTATACAAAAAACAATAAACTAAATGAGAATTCAAAACACCAAGAGAAAAAAAAATAAATAAAAAAAAAATATTAAATTTGTATTAAATTATTTACTCAAATTTTATTTTCAATTTTTGAGTAAATTTTTAATTGCGTAAATTAAAAAATTACTCAAATTTTTTTAAAAAAATTAAACAAGTGATTACTCAAATTTGTTTCCTCCATATCTTTTTAATTGCAATTAAAAAGATATTTCTGAATTTCAGATTATTTTGAAGTTTTACAGAAATAGTTTGCTGTCATTATTTTTCCAAAAAATTTGCGTAAGTTAAGAGTGAGTGACTCGATTATTGTTTGCGTAAGCGTGATTTAATGTGAGTCAAAAGCCACTCATGCGCCCATTTCTATTTACATTAGAAAATGTCGTTTTTTTCTTACAATTCTAATTTTCTTAGGCTCTTATTCATAATACTTATAACAGACTTATTGTATGTTTATTTGACAATTGTTTCTGCAATATCTGTCAAATAGACCTACTTTAAATATATTTTAGGTTTTATGAATAACCACATTAGTCTTAGAATTTCAAAACTTTTCTACAGAAAATAATTCTTAAAACCTAAGAATTTTTCTGTATAAAAAATGTATCGGAATCGGAGAATTTTGCTACAAAAAAAAATCTGAGAATGTTAGAATTTTCTATACAAAATCAGTCTCAAATTCTGAGAAAATGTCTTTAGCAAAATTGTCTTAAAATCTGTGATTTTTTTATGAAAAAATATATTTTCGGAATTAAAAAATAAAACCGAACAAATCACGCAATGCCCAAAAGGAACTTCCTGCAGAACGTCTATTTTCAAAACCTGATTCGATCACTTTAAAGCGTTGTTTAACTGAGTATCGCTCCATGACTAAAAAAACAATGACGTCTTACAAATAACTGCTGTCAAAGATCTTAAATCCTATTGAATTATTATAAGCGTCATTATGGAAACTTTGTCCGGCCTCAGAAGAATCTTAAATTTAAAATTTTAGCCAAATGTATTGCCAACATTTATTGTGCTTACACCGCTAAAATGGGCATTCCGACATAGCTAAATCACACAAAAAGTGATTCTGAGTCTTCTAAAAACTTCATAAGAAAGAATGTCCCTATGGAGCGTTGTCGGTCATTTAAAATCTTCTGAGGGATTTGTGAAGTTAAAGTCGGGATGTACTGCGGTGTAGAACAATCATTTGGTCGGTGCACGCCAACTATAACTTTTTACAATTTTATTTATTTTTTCTTTTAACAAGCCAATAACTTTAAACCACAAACGCAACGTTTGTTTGTATGAGCTCCATTTCGCTAATTTGCAAATTTGTAGAATGTTAAAGCCATCCATACATCCCTTGTTTGTTTTTGTATTTATGTTCAATTGTATCTGAAGAAACAGGCGTTGTCATTAAGCGTTAACTGACTTGTAAACCTACAATAAAGAAGATGATGATGACGACGACGACAATGAAGATGATGGTAAAATTGATGACGGTGATACTGTTTAGTTGTTGATGAGGGAGAATTGGCAGTATTTTTGGTTAATCCGTTTATTTTAGTAAAATACCCTCAAGACGGTATTCAAAATGAAATTGTAAGGTTTAGTGTAGCTTTAAGTTCATTTATACCCAAATGGCTTTTTATCTTTAGCTACTGATTGATCATTTTGCAATTATTACAGCTTTAAGTGGCGGTTGATATGCTGATTGGATGTGTTTGTGCAACAAGGTAACTTTCAGTAGTTATTATAATATCCGTTGATGTTTAATATGTTTGCTGTTGCAAACTGCTGGCGCATAATGTAAAACCTCTGATTTTTTGCTTTATGTGGTAGTTTAAGAATGCAATTGCATAGAAAATAATATCGTAAATTTTATTTTTATTAAAATTTTAATTGTTTTTAAATTAAATATCAATTAAATTTTTAATTAATATAATTAATTGTTTCAAGTGTGTGCTAACATGTGTTTTTCTCTTGCATTGTTTTCACACAAAAACAAATACATAAGTATTAACAGTTTTTTGAAAGTTTTTTATTTTTCATGTAGTTTTTTGAATTCTCATTTTGTTTATAGTTTAATGTATATAAACGATTTATAATCAACTTTATAAAATTGTCTCACTATTGCAGTGTTTTTCAATAAGTGGATTTATTTTCAGATTAATCTTATTTAGTTTAAAATAAATATTTTAACATGCCAAAACAAATTTGGAATATTTTTTTTCCGTAATATACGATAAATGAGCAATTATAATCCGAAAAAATAACAAAATTTGGAAAATTAAAAAAGTTATAAATAAATCAAAATTAATCTAAAGTGGACTTATTAAATCCTAAAATTTAATAGGATTAATTTTGGCTTATTTATAACTTTTTTAATTTTCCAAATTTTTTTATTATTTTTTCGGATTATAATTGCTTATTTATCGTAGATTACGGAAAAAGTATTCCAAATTTGTTTTGGCATGTTAAAATATTTATTTTAAACTAAATAAGATTAATCCGAAAATAAATCCACTTATTGAAAAACAGCATATGCTTGTCTTTACGGCATAAATATATTTCGTAAAGTTTGAGGAAATATTTTTTTAACACTTTTTATTTAAATTTTTTTTTTAATTATTTATTGTTTAAAAAATGTATTATTTTTAATTAATTATTTTAATTCATAAAATTAAAATTTTAATTGGTTTCTTATTTTTTAATTAAATTTTTAATTTATATAATTAGTTTTATAATTTTTAGTATTAAGTTTTTAATTAACTATATATCCATTTATTTTTAATTAACGACATAAAAATATTTTTAATTTATATGCACATTTTAGTGATTGGTCCGGATTTAATTATTTTTTTAATTAAATCTACGATTTTTTTAATTAATTTTTTTTTCCTGTTTGTAAAGTACTTGTAAGCAAATCGTACACGCTGGGCAGAATCGCTATGAAACGTATCATACTGGTTTGGTCATCTCTGGATCATCTTGAAATCAATCAATGGTAATAATCAAGAAGAGGACTTTCATGCAAATGCATATTTTTTCCCTTTAGTCATAGAACAGCATAAGTAAACAAAATATCTTTGCGAATCAAAGTATTTGCTTTAAAATGGCATCGATTCGTTAGTGCATATTTTTGCATAATTTGCTTAAAGTGTATATTTTTGCATATTTTGCCATTATTTCGCTATAAATGCATATTTTAAGGTCATATTTTGTATAAATTTTAGCTTTTTCAGCTATTTTTAAGATTTTTTTATATATAATTTTTTTTTTTGTATTAAAGCAATTATTAAAATTTTTTAAATCATTTTTATTTTATTAATAAAATTTTATACACTGTGTATATAGTGCATTCCATGTCAAATCGGACACTTTGATTTTTTTTTTTTTAGATTTTCCCAATTTGCTTACAGTTTTTAGTACCTTTCGAAAACTCCATCGAGGTAGATTTTCAGATTTTTTTGATGACCCGTTCAAAAGATATCGAATTTTTAAAAATTGGTAGTTTGTTCCTTTACCCAAACTTCTTTTAGTCATAACTTCTTCAATAATGGTCCAAATTTCAATTTTTTTTTTTAATTTTTGTTTTTTTACGTACTTTAAAAAAATTTTTAAGTTTTTAAATTTAAATATCATTTTTGAAAATGTTTAAACTCTTCGATTTTTTGTATTTTTTTTGTGTAAAACCTCTATCGATTCTAAAATTTTTTTGCCCAAAAGGATCGTGGGATAACGATTATTACTATTTTTAAAAAATTTTTGAAAAAAATTTATTGTAATTTTCCAATCTTAAAATCATTTCTACTGCTTCAATGGTGGGTCATGGAGGGGTCATTAATAAGACCGACCCCCATTATTTTTAAGTCTTAACATTTCTTTGGAACAAACTAATACCCTATCTCCAATTTCTAAGGGGGCTCCTACACAAAACGACATTTTTTAAAATTTGCTCCAAACGCTCTAACTGCCCTAATAGTGCCCTTAGAGCAACAAAATGTATGACCGACCCACAATATTTTTTTAGTTCAAACATTTTCTCTGAACAAACCTACCCTCTATCTCCCCAGCAAAAATTGGCATTACTAGTAATGGGTTTTGTAATCCGAAACAGATGTTAATAAGTAGTTACTCATTGAATGAAACACTAATTATTTTAACAAGGGCGTGAGACAAAAATAACTAGTGAAGAGTATGGAGATAAATAAGTAGTTACTGCCTCGGATTACAAATAAGGAGTAAAAACCCATTACCAATAAGAAGTAAAATAGTTAGTTAATTAAAACTTTTAAAATTTAACTTGTTTTTACTAAAACTTAAAAATTCCGTAATTTTTATTAAGTTTTTAGGTACCTTTTAAGTTAATTGAATTGTAAAGGTTAAAAACTGCAAGTGCAAGAAGATATTATTACTTAGAGGTGCTTTTATAACATATTACTAGAAGTAGTTACTTTTGGGCTTAAAATAATGCTAATGGTAATGGGTACTCATTATAAATAATGTACTTAATAATGATTACTTTTCACAACTCATTACCATGTTTTTGCTGGGCTAATTGTTAAGGCGGTCCCCATACAATTTTTTTTATTTTTTATAAATTTGTTTTATTTTATCAGATTCTACCGGTCCAATGGTGCGTCCGAGAGGGGTCATTGGTGAGACCGACCCCCATTTATTTTTACCCTACAACATTTATTTAAAACATACCTACGCCCTATCTCCACTCCCTAAGTAGGCTTCCATTCAAAATTACATTTTTATAAAATTTGCTCCAACTGTTATTTGTATGGGAGCCTACTTACGGAGTGGAGATAGGGCGTAGGTATGTTCTAAAGAATGTTGATTTAATAAAAAAATATTACAAAAAATAAAAAAAAAATGTATGGGGACCGCCTTAACAGTTAAAGATAGAGGGTAGGTGTGTTCAGAGAAAATGTTTGGACTAAAAAAATATTGTGGGATGGTCATACATTTTGTTGCTCTAAGGGCACTATTAGGGCAGTTAGAGCGGTTGGAGCAAAGTTTACAAAATGTCGTTTTGTGTGGGAGCCCCCTTAGAAATTGAAGATAGGATATTAGTTTGTTCCGAAGAAATGTTAAGACGTAAAAATTAATGGGGGTGAGTCTCATGAATGACCACTCTATGACGCACCATTCGAGCAGTAGAAATGATTTTAAGATTGGAAAATTACAATAAATTTTTTCAAAAATTTTAAAAAATAGTAGAATCGATAGAAGTTTTACACAAAAAAATTTCAAAAAAAAATCGAAGAGTACAAACATTTTCAAAAAGGAGATTTAAATTTTAAAACTTAAAAATCACATACTAGAGCGCTTTTAAGATTTTTTTGGGATTTTTTTTTAAAAGTACGTAAAAAAAATAAAATTTTGAAAAAAAGAAATTGAAATTCGGACCATTATTGAAGAAGTTATAATTAAAAGAAGTTTGGGTAAAGGAACAAACTACCAATTTTTAAAAATTCGATATCTTTTGAACGGGTCATCAAAAAAATCTGAAAATTTACCACGAAGGAATTTCGAAGGGTACTAAAAACTGTAAACAAATTGGGAAAACTAAAAAAAAAAATTTCAAAGTGTCCGATTTGACATGGAATGCCCCATATGTATATCTAAGATTTTAATTCCAGATTGAATTCAAATGTTATGATTTTTTAAATACAGGGTGGTCCAATAACAAGTATCTTTTTAAAACATGCAATGAAATGAACAATACTTAATAGTTTTGGAACCTTATGGCTTTATTTGAAAGAGCAAATATTCCCATTATTTATGGCAAACGACTTCATTCATGCTGCTGCCTGGGTTAGCTCCGCAGTAGCTCATCCTCGGAACCCATTTTTCTAATGTTTCTGGTTATCTCACGAATGGCTTGAACGATATTCGTCGAAAGGGCCTAGAACATTTCTGGATTTCCCATGTTGCATGGATCTTTAACGAGACCCCTCAAAAAAATGTCTAAAGGCTTTAATCGGTAGCTCTGAAGTGATCAATTGTCACCACAAATATGGCTAAAAACACGATTCCCGAACAAAGTGCGCAAAATATCGATTTTTTTAAGGACTGTGGGACATATTGCAACATCCTTCTGAAAATAAATGTCATCCAAGTTGACATATTCTATTACGGCCAACAAAAAGTCGGTAATCATGGCTCTGTAGCGCTCATCTTTGAAGAAAATGGTGTTTTCAGCTGTATTTTTGAAAATATTGTGTAATGATGCTGATACTCAAATCTGTTGCTTCCTGTAGATGAATTGGATTCTTTACAATACCGTGCGAGTTTTCCGATTCCAAGATGTAGCAATTTCTTTGTTAACATAACCTCATTTGAGTGCTTTATTTCGGTTAAAAACTTTTTTTCGAAAAATGTACAGTTTGGCAGCGCAGTACTGCGCTACAACGCGATACAGCGGAGCAAGCCGAGGACCCATCAATGAAATCGTTTGCCATAAAAAATGGGAATGTTTGCTCTTTCAAATAAAGCCATAACATTCCAAAAAAAGTTGAGTATTGATCATTTTATTGCATTTTTAAAAAGATACTTGTTATGGGACCACCCCTTATAAGTAAAAATAAAGTGGGTATTTGTGATTTGTTTGTGCATATTTTAAGATTTTTAGTGCATATTTCAAGACTTTTTAGTGCATAGTTTATGTGCCTAAAACAGGCGCGGATCCAGGAATTTCATTTGGGGGGGGGAGATTTTTTTTTACCAAAAAAATTTTATGCAATCGGAATGCAAAAAGTTTGTTTGGTGGGGGGGGGGGGGGGGGGGGTGGGGGGGGGGGGGGTGGTGTTGTATGAATTTTCGTGAATATTTTTAATATTGAGTAACAAATGAAAAACCAAAAAAAAAAAAATCAACTTACAGCTATAGTATTTAAATCAGGCGCGGATTCAACCTTTTGATTTGGATTTAGGGGAACTTTTTTTACTCAAGAATCATTTTTACGAGGGAATCCTGACGGACCGATTTACTTCCTTAGCAAGACCGTTTATAGTCAAATAAACGAACCCATACTCAGTCATAGCTAGTCACAAATTTGAAAAGACCCGTAATTTTTATATAAAAAATTCTATATACAAAACTGAAATATTTCGAATAAAAAAAATTAACCATATTATTAGTTTTTTATAAATGTTTCCTTTACAAAATGTCTCAGATGTTGAGCCATTTTTTCTACAGAAAATCTTTTAGTTTCTAAAATAGTTTTCATATAGAAAAATAACCCATTTTTCTGAGATTTTTGCCTTTAGAAAAATGTTCAGATTCTAAAACTTTGATATAAAAAAGTTCTTAAATTCTCAGATCGTAGTTTCTTAAGAAAAACTCTCAGATTCAACATTTTCTTATAGAAAATGTTTCTAATTTTTAAACTTTTTTCTATAATATGAGATTCTGAGATATAATCTTTATAAAAAATTTTCAAATTCTAATGTATCTTTCTTATAAAAAATCTCTGAAATAATGCTCATATTTTAAAGTAATTCTCAGAACTTTTTCGTATAAAAATATTCTTAGATCATATTTCGTAAAAGAAAATGATCAGATACTAAAAAATTATCAGTTCAAAAACATTTTATGAAGAAATTTTGATACACTTTTCTAAAACTAAAATTTTTTAGCATTTATTTAATAAAAAATTTTACGATTTTAATGGCATCTGATGTTTTAAATTTCTTAGATTTTGAAACATTTTTCATATAGAAAAATTATTATAAAAATATTTCCATATTCAGAGACACATACCCTATAGACAAATTCTCAGAATATTCTATAGTTTTCTATAGAAAAGTTATAAAAAGTTATAATTATGTTTTCTATAAAAAAAAAATTAATAGATCTTGATAATCTTTTCCTATAGAAAAATTCGCACATTTAAAAGATTTCTTAAATAGAGAAATTCTCATTCTCAAGAATGAAATACATTTCCATATAGAAAACTCAAATTCTAAGACGTTTTTCTTGCAGAAATGTTACCTGATTCTGAGTTTTTTTTTTGCATAAATTTTGTGGCAGATTCTGAAACATTTTTTTTTTTGAAAAATTCTCAGATGCTGAGGGATTTTTCCTATAGAAATGTAATAAGATATTTTTTATAAAATTTGAGATAATTTTTCAATTAAAAAAAAAATTACATTCTAAGTCAAATAAGTATCAAAAATTTTTTTAAAGTAAAGTCTGAAATTTTTAAACATTTTTCTATAAAAAATTATACTTTTTCCATAGAAGATAATAAGGAAAGTTATTCGGTTAGAAAATGTCCACGACCCATTTAAGTTTTTCATATGCACATTCTTTAATTCTGAAACATTTTATTCTAAGGCTACGTGTGCTGACGTAAATGATCAGCACACATATAAATCCCCTAATGATTTTTTACATTCTAGTCTTTTTCCTTCCTTGTTTCCTTTTCTTTTTTTTCTTTTTTCCCTTTCCTTTCTTTTTTTTTTCTTTTTTTCCTTTCCTTTTTTTTCTTTCGAAATCATTTTGGGGGGGGGAGAAATCCCATTCTCCCCCCCCCTGGATCCGCGCCTGGCCTAAAACATAGTTTTTTTGTGCATGAAGGTCCTGTCCCTGTTAATAATATATGATATTGATGGTTGTCCGCAATTTTATGAGTTTACAAGGGGGCCATACCATTTCCTTGATATTTTTTCAAAGCAGTCTTCCGTAGAATGTGATGGTGGTTCTTTTCTTGGAATACATTGACCCTCTATCTCCCATTTTAAGGGGTAATTTTTGTCCTTTTTTTTCGAATATCCTTATAGAACGCCAATAAAACGTGCGTTTAAAGGGTTAACATGTTCTACAAAAAACTTTTGCATCAAATTTCACTAGGTGTTGCCAAAGATCAAAAGTTCATGCGAAAAGTGCAAAATTGTAAATTTTTACATTCTTCACCGTCCGACAGCCAATATTAAACATGAACCGGATGATATACGTCTGAAAGAAGAGATCAAATGGAGTTTCCTTTTAAAAGGACTTCAAAGTTTTAATGGATATATTTTGTAAACTATTTCTGAACTTTTTGTACATGTCCTAGAATGCCACTGGTGATAGCAAATGAAGAGGAGGATCTCCCCTAATTTCTCAATTTTTTATATTGCCATATCAGGAAAAAAGGACGCGAATAAAGTCCTTTGAGAACTTTATCAAAACATTTTGTTGAAAAATTCGAATGATATTGAACGATAAAGTTTTTAAAAGTCCTTTTTCCTGATATGTAAAAATAATAAAATAGGAAAATTAGGGGAGTTCCTTCTCTTTCATTTACTATCACTAGCAGCATTCTAGGACAAGTATAAATGTTAAATATTTTATAAAATTTATCCCTCTGAAATTTTTAAGTCATTTAAAAAGGAAACAGAATCACGAAAAGAAAAACTGTAAATGTAGTTCGTATTTAACGACATATTTTCATTTTTGTCGGACGGTGCTATTTAATTGTTTTTCATCGAAGTCGTGTTAAATAAGTCCAAAAATGTTATAAATCTGCTTCTGACCTAAATTACGACAATAGATATCTGCAGTGAAATTTGATGGCGGTTCTTTTCTTAAAACATATTAACCCTCTATCTTCCAGTTTTAGGGTTCATTTTTGTCCTTTTCCAAATACACTCATAGAACACCAACAAAACGTGCCTTTAAGGGGTTAACATGTTCTACAAACATTTTCTGCATTACATTTCACTACGGTTGTCAATTGTCAAAAGTTCGTGCGAAAATTGCAGAATGCTTTAAATAGTAAAAATATTAAGTAGTTTGGTGAAAAATAATTTACTTAATCAAAACGCCTTTAAAATATAATTGAAAAACTTCAGTGGGCCATAAAAAAAGAACTCGAGCTAAGTTTTCAAAACCGTTCAGGGGTTCTGGTCTTCTATTGGTATTCTTTAATTTTTTTTGGTCCCGTTCAAGATACACTAAATTTGTTGCAATTTATGTACTTATAATTGAATCAAATGACCCAATTCTCAAAATCTCATATAATTTTATTAATAATAAACAAACTAAAAAAACGTTTTCTAAAAAAAAAAACTACTTACCAATTTACAAAGCACTCTCTAATAAAACGTGATCAAAATAAAACCACAATTTTAAGACCAACAGATGAAAAAAAATTATTGTATTTTTCATCATTTCAACAGCATCTGAAAACTTTCAATATGTGTAACTTATATATTATATGAATGTAATGAAGAAAAAAATGTGTAACATCTGTGTTCCATGAGATGTGCTGTGACTGAGAAAAAAAATAAGCGAAATTTTCACACTTTAACCGCACAACCACAAATGTTTGTCGAATGATAAAAATTTTTGTTTGAGGGAGAAAAAAAATTATGGAACAAAAAAAGAAAAATCTGTAACAAAAATCATGTGGTCAAGTTAAACAACTGTTACCACCGTAACGGATACAGTACTGCTACAACTCGTATTTGGTCATTTTCATTTGAAACAGACAACAAGACAGACAAGAATATTAAAAATATTTAATATTCAAGAACTCATATGGGAAAACTTTTTACAGATTTTCTTTTTTTTTTAAGGAAAATCAAAAGGAGCAAAAAATCCAATGATGTTTTTAAGGTTTTAGTGGTAAATAATACTATATAGAAAAACCATAAATCACTTTTTAACAAATAAATAAGTTTGTTTAATACTGTATTTGACAAGAAATCACATAAGAAAATAAGGTTGTAGTTTGAATAAAATTTAAGTTTTATACATATACACAGAAAAAAAATAATTGAGTTAATTTTTAATACTATTGAGTAAAAAATTACTCAAATTTGCAGCAGTAAACGATTTAATAGTATTAGGGCTGTCAAACGGGATCGTTTTTTTAAATCCCGGGATTCGGGATTTGAAAATCGAAATCCCGGGATACCGGGATTTTTCGGGATTATGGGAATTTTCGGGATCCCGGGATTTTTCGGGATTAAATTTCTTTGATTATAAAAGTAAAAAATAGTAGACTCTTTATGTTTTAATTTTATTGTGCATATTAAGGGGCTACTGTGTGTTAGTTGGTAGCGTGCTAGCCTATTAAGCAGGGAGTCGTGGGTTTGATTCCCACGAAAACCCTTGGATCGATTTCGCTACAACGAAATTATTAAAAAATGATTTCTAATTATTCTGATTGTTATTTAAAGGCAATTAAAAAAATTAAGTATACGCCACTTATGCAGTTTTCAAGTAATTATTAATATTAAATATTTAGCAATGAACTAAAAAAGCCTTGAGGGGTTTGTTATGGAAAATGACAACTTTTATTTGCTTTTGGTTTCGTCTCATTTCGATTTTGGTTGTTGCACTGTATCAGCTTTACCACAAGAAAATAAAATAAATTTAAAATGAGCTTTTAACTTTATTTCCATACAAATTGTTTTTGTTTTTAAAATCGACATTCAAAAAATGTATTGAAAATTTGAAATTTAAAATAAAACTTTTGTTAAAATAGACTTTTTGTTTTCTTGTGGTAAGGGCCTATAATTTTAAAACTAATTTAAAGAAAATTTTAAATAATAAAAACATTTAAAGGGAAAATGTAACAATATAAAACATTAGACTTGCTTTTTTTTGTATAAAAAAAGTTTTTCTTCCAATTTTGAACGTCCCGGAAAATTTTTATTCTCCTAGACCTTAAACTTATGTGCTACAACTTTGAGGCCAATCGGATTAAATTTACCCGTGGCGCCTTTCGATCAAAATTTTGGTTTTTTAGAAAATTTTCGCCAAAACCTGCAAACTTTGGTCAAAGGGCTTCGTGACTGTGGCTTAATGGTTAGTGCGTTGGACTATTATTCAGCAAGCCTGGGTAGAATTCTTAGCTCAGCAAAATTCGTGGCCAGCTACGTTGAAAATTCAAAAAAAGTTTTAGTTTTAATTTGTTGATGTAAATGTAACAATAATTGAACAAAGTTGTTTTTTTAAAAATAAATTCTCACACATTTTTAATATTTCAAAAATCCCGGGATTTGAGCTTAAAAATCCCGGGATTCGGGATTTATTTTATGACAATAATCCCGGGATTTCGGGATTCGGGATTTCGGGATTGACAGCCCTAAATAGTATTGAGTAAACTTTTAATAAAAATTTATTAAATGTTTGCCAAAAAATTTAAGTAAATTTTTAAGTGCACAATTAAAACTTTACTCGAAATTTTTCGTTTTTTTAAGTAACTGTTTAAATGTGTCAAGTAAAAATTTACTCAAAATTTATCAATTTATTTTTTTTAAAAAGTTTTAAATTTTTTTACAAAAAAAAAAAAAGTAAAAAACATGTTTCAAAGACATAGGAAAACTTTATAAAGACAAAAAACTATAAGCGAAATGAGAATTAAAAAAACTATGGGAATAACAAAAAAAAAAAAAAATAGAAAAACTATTAAATTTTTATTAAATTATTTACTCAAATTTTTTTTAAACATTTTTGAGTAAATTGTTAATTGCTTCAATTAAAAAATGATTACTCAAAATTGTTTTCGCCAATTTTTTTTTTCTGTGTATCTAAATAACAAGTAAATACATATTAGAATTTTTATTAGAAATCCGTTAAGTAACAGTGATTTTTCAACACACTAAATATAAGTTCTGCATTATCTAAAATTGCATCTGATTGCTAAAAAAATGTGTGATAGTTCCACTTACTTCTAATCCGGCAATGATTACACAGTGCTACAAAAAACCCATTTATAATTTTTCGAATTACAATTGGAATCTTTGAATTACAATTGATCTTTTACGAATTACAATTGATCTTTTACGAATTACAATTGATCTTTTTCGAATTACAATTGATCTTTTTCGAATTACAATTGATCTTTTTCGAATTACAATTGGAATCTTCGAATTACAAATGGATTCTTCGAATTACAATTAGAGTATTCGAATTACAAATGGAATCTTCGAATTACAAATGGAATCTTCGAATTACAAATGGAATCTTCGAATTGATCTTTTTCGAATTACAATTGATCTTTTTCGAATTACAATTGATCTTTTTCGAATTACAATTGATCTTTTTCGAATTACGATTGATCTTTTTCGAATTACAATTGGAATCTTCGAATTACAAATGGATTCTTCGAATTACAATTAGAGTATTCGAATTACAAATAGAATCTTCGAATTACAATTGATCTTTTTCGAATTACATCTGTAAATGGTGTAGTACTCTGAAAGCCAACTGTCCATTAACTTTAGGATCTTTACTATGGCTTGACCCTCAGAATGGAAATCGTCTGCGGTTATTGACAAGATATTACATCCGACCATTGCACAGTGGTTTAAAGTCCAAATCTGGCCGGACAAAATTATTTAATTACCATTTGACATTTTTTGATTTTGCAAAAATAAAAAAAAAACAGAAGGAAGGTATTTCGGAGGGCACCCACTGATTATCCTGAAACACGGGAATAAGGAGAGAAAAATAAGAGTTACGCGTTTTTTTAGCTGTTACCTTATGAAAAATATGGTCTTTCGGGAGAAAATTCGAATGAAACCCGAACTAGCAGGAATTGCGCCAAACGCATAAACTCGGATCAGGTTAATTTTAAAAGAGAATATTATATATGATCTTGGCGGTCGTAAGTATATATCTCCCCATATAAAAAACCCCAAAGTTTTTACATTTTTGGAAATAAGAGCTTACCGAAGTCGAATTTGTACACAAATAATACAACACTGGATAGGTCTTCAAAAAACCTTTTGATCTGTATAGAATGTTCATGTATAGAATGTTCATATAGAATGTTCACAAAACGAAAACAAATTTTTTTTTAGATCCAGATCTCGTTCAAACGCCCATTGATTAGCTTGTAAATAAAAAAAAAGCTTTAGACAATCTTGCGGAGTTCTATATTCCTTCACTATCGGATTGTGCCTTTTTACTAGAGCTCGAACTTTCTGCACTTTGTCCAATACTAAAACCAGCATCGGTGGTTCTTTACTATTTTCAAATAATCATGTGTAGGGTACTTCAAAATATAATTTTAAATTTTTGCAAGAAAAGCTTATAAGTTTCCAATTCAAAGACAAAAGGATTATGGTCAAGGTTTTTATTAAAATAAGCTAAATTCATAAATATAAAATAACTTTTTGTGCAAAACTAAACTTTTTGCACCATCGTAGGATTCTTTTATCTAAAAATATCCCTTCAAACTACCGCTTAAAACATCATATCCAGTACTCCCGTTAATTCTCATGCCCTATTTTTAACTTTCACTTAACTTCATCACTACTCTGTCTGATCATAAACAATTGGCTTTTGTTATGCTGACTATCATTAGTTAAATTTTTTGTTACTACTGCTACTCCTGCTGCTTTCCAGGATACTTAACAGTAAAAGTTGTCGTTACTAATTATGTTATATTACTGTTTTTATTCCTTGTTCACAATTCGGTATACGTTGAAGTTTAGTAGGTATGTTAGAGTATGTGATATGTTTTGTGGCTTAAATTAACCTAAAACCTTAATTGTTTTATTTTTCATTTAAGGTCATTTGTTTGCATGGTTTACTATGAGAAAATTGAATTTTGTCTTAAATGTACATACCATATCCCTGCTAATTATGCCGAGAGATACATAGACAATCATTTGGTATCATTTGTCCTTAGATAAACTAATCGTTAATGATGCTTAAAGATTTTTGTGCAAATTATCCATTATTTTTTTTTTTTTGTTAATGGATATTTCGAATAGATGGATGTATTTTTTGGTAATGAAAATTAAAGCTAAACTATAATTAATATTTTTGCTTAAATTAGTTAATGATTTTATTTAATGTGTTTTTTTAAGACTACGGAATTTTGCCAAAATTTGGATTTAAATTGAGTAAATAAAGTTTCATTACCTCCAACCAAAGTATGGTTCTATGCAAACTTTGTAAGTTTTCGCACTGAAAAATATGAGGTTGGGGATAACAATAATTATGCATATTTAAATTTTTTTTTTTAGTTCCGTATACCTCCGAGTTGAGCCCAAAGTTTTATTATATTACCCATTGATCACTAGGGTGCTCCAAAAAATGAAGTTGTTAAATATTGGCCGTAACTCCCCCTAGAAATATGCATTTGGGTGTAAAAATATGTTTTGCAAAATTATAGGGTAATTGGATTTGGGTAAGGCGTGCCGCATCGGCCCTGAAGTTTAAAAAACGGATTACAAGGAAAAAATATGACTTTTTTGTGATTTACCAATTTTTTTGGTATTTTGAGTTAAGTTTAAATTCAAATGATTACTGAATTGTGATTTAGAGCTAATTGCCTATCTAATAAAGTATTAAAAATTAAAATCGGTTGAAAATCAGTCAAGTTATTACATCTTCCCCAGGCAACTAACGTGTGTCAGACCACTTAATCAAGTAATTCATGCCCCATTTTTGAAATTTATTGAAATTATCTACTGTAAAAACATTTTTTTATTCTTCAAGTCCCAATGTACTAAGAAGATACATATTTTTCATATTGCGTTTTGATAACTTGTTTTAAATAAATGCTAAAGTGGTCTGAATTTTCAACACTATTTTCAAATCTCCAATTTTAAATTTTTATTTTTTTTGTTAAAGAAATTTTAAAAAATCGGCTATTGGAGTTCAAGGATTTGTTAAGCACATATAAAGGAATAAAAACCCCAAAAATTGTAGGGCTTGCTGTTTTCATTTGGCTATTACAGTGATGTAATTTCGGCGGATTTCGGGAAAGTAGACATTTTTGGCCCTTTTCTAGCTTTTATTTATTTTTTTTGTTTTTTTTTTACAAACTTGATATGTTTTGGACCGAATTGTATCAACACGAGATAGAATACTTCAATTCGCAAAATTAGGGCGAAATTGAGATATAAAAAATTGCCCCTGTTAAGGGTCAAATGTCAAATTTTAGAAAATTTTTAATTTTTAAACATTATCAGATTTGCTGGGCCGATTTTTCTGAATCTACTTGATGCTATTTTAATTGGTCAAAACCGATTTATGAGACATGGTTTGTTCGGCATTTTTTCTTAGAATTTTATGCAGAATCTGAATATGCTAGACGATTTTGTCGAAAAAAAATTACTCCGCCCTAATAAACAGGAACAAAAATAGTGATGAATGGGTAATGTAATAAATGTTTGGGCTCAACCCGGAGGTACTCGGAACTAAAAAAAAACAAATTTAAATATGCATAATTATTTTTATCCCCAACCTCACATTTTTCAGTGCGAAAAATTGAACTTTTCAAAAAAAATTCCACTATGGCCACTCTAGTGTACTGCGTATCAAAATTTTGATCTAGGGCCCCTAAAGTACTACACACTAAAAATTTTTTTTGTCAAATTACTAGAAAAAGTCTCGTAATCCCATTTTACCGACATTTGGCAGTTTTTCTTGTTTTTTACCAAAAATTTTTTTACCAAGGAAATTTTACAAAAAAAAATCTAGTAAATTCACAAGAATTTCTTGTAAGTTTTATTGTGCCAAAAAAGTTGTATATGAGGCATTCTACACCAAATGTCCCGCTACAGAAAAACATGTGTCCCGTAAATTTCTGAGTAGGTTGTTTGGATAGCCCTATATAAAAATAAGAAAATTGCGTTTTTGGTTTTTCAAATTTTCAAAAACTGGGCTTAGGAGCCGTGGTCAAATATTGGAAAAATGGAAAAATTTGTGGCGAGTTGCCTTGATTAAATATTTATCACATTAAAGCGGAATGCACCACAATCTTAAAAATTTACATTCTTATATAGTTTTGTATGGGCTATCGATTAAATTTTTTTTTGAAAAATTTTCAGAACCAGTTCTGAAATTTTCCATTTTTTATAAAAGTCAATTAATCAAAAATCCGGCCACTTTTTTTTTAGTTTTTTTTTAAAGTTTAGATGTTTGTCCATCCACACAAAAAATTTCAGAAACACGTTCGTCGTTTTTTTCGAGAAAATCGCATTTGAATTTTAAATTTCATAAAAATTTTGTAATTTGCTTGTATGTTCTTGTTTTGACGTTGCGAATGAGTATTATCAATTGCATAAATATTACTCATACGATCTGTTGAAACAAGAAAATACAAGCAAATTACAAAATTGTTATGAAATTTAAAATTCAAATGTGATTGTCTCTAAAAAAAACGACGAACATGTTTCTGAATATTTTTGTGTGGATGGACAAACATCTAAACTTAAAAAATAAAAAAAAGTGGCCGGATTTTTGATAAATCTACTTTTTTAAAAAATGGAAAATTTCAGAACGGGTTCTAAAAATTTTACAAAAAAAAAATTTTAAATCGATAGCCCATACAAAACTATATAAGAGTGTTAATTTTTGAGATTGTGGTGCATTCCGTTTTAATGTGATAAATATTTAATCAAGGCAACTCGCCACAAATTTTACCATTTTTTGAAAAATTTAAAAACCAAAAACGCAATTTTCTAAGTTCCATAAAGGGCTTTCCATACAACCTATTCAGAAGTTTAAGGTGCACATGTTTTTTTTTCGCTGGACATTTGGTGTGGAATGCCTCATATTTAACATTTTATTGGTAAAAAGTAGGAGATAGCAAAAAATAATCTAGATAGCAAAAAATAATTTCTTGTAAATTTTATAGCGTTAAAAAAGTTGTAAATTTACAATTTTATTGGTAAAAAAGCTTGTAAAATTACAAAATTATTGGTAATAAGTTTCTTAAATTACTAGGAATTATCGTTAAATAGGATGTAACAAAAAATAAAAATAACAAACTTTTGCCAAATCGGATGTCAAAAATCGCCAGAAATCGCCAAAACTTAAATATTTTCAGTTTTTGTTAAAAAAATAATTATTTTTATTTAAAAATAATATATTTTGTTTTCTTTATAATGGCTGGAAAATAATAATACTCAAAAATCGCCAAATTCCTAGAAAAATACATAAAAATCGCCAAAAGTAAATTTTTTTTAGTTTTTGTATTTTTTTACTTCAATCGGTAATTTATAATTTACTACATTGAAAAATTTGGCTAATTACTTCTAAAAACTGTCTATAGGCAATAAATTTCACTCAAAATTCATTTATGCTTGTTTTCTGCACTAATGCAAAAACCTCAATCGATCCATGATAATCGGTCTTGAATGTTTCTTAATTTTCTTATCGCTATTTTTACTCAACAACAGTTTACAACAGTGTAAAATTGGAGAAAAAAAGTAATTAATTTTTTTGTGATCCGCGTATTATAGTTTTTGACTGTCCTGGACACTGGATAAATTTCCCAAATGTTTTTTTTTGTTTTTTTTTAATTCATAAAGAGCCACTTAGACGAGCAGACTTTTAGAAAGTCTGTCGAAAATGTTAAAAAAAGTTTTAACTGTCTAAGCGCAGCAAAAGTAAATAAAAATTGATAATTTGAAATAATGGCTCTACTAATCTTTTTAAAAATATTCAGGAAATAATTTGACAAAATCGCCAAAGAAATCGCCAATCATTTTGTAAATCGCCAAAAAATCGCTTCGTTGCCAAATCGAAAAACTAGTCGCCAAACACATTTCAAAATCGCCACGTTTGGCGAGAAATCACCATATGTGACAGCCCTACTTAAAATTTAAGTGGATTTAAAAAAATCCACTTTTTTTACATATGAGGCATTTCGCAGCAAATGTCCAGCGAAAAAAAAACATGTGTACAGCAAACTTCTGAATAGGTTGTATGGGTAGCCCTATATGGAACTAAGAAAATTTCATTTTTGGTTTTTCAAAAACTTAGGAGGCATGGTCAAATATTGGAAAAATGGTAAAATTTGTGGCCAGTTGCCTTGATTAAATATTTATCACATTAAAACGTAATGCACCACAATCTTAAAAATTTACATTCTTATATAGTTTTGTAAGGGCTATCGATTAAAACTTTTTGTTTTGGAAAATTTTCAGAACCCGTTCTGAAATTTTCCATTTTTTAAAAAAGTCAATTTATAAAAAATTCTGCCACTTTTTTTTAAATTTTTTTTTAAGTTTAGATGTTTGTCCATCCACACAAAAAAATACTGACACGCGTTTTTAATTTTTTTGAGAAAATCTTATTTGAATTTCAAATTTCATAACAATTTAGTAATTTGCGTGTATTTTCTTGTTTCAACATATTAGAGCGTATGAGTAATATTTATGCAATTGATAATACTCATTCGCAACGTTAAAACAAGAAAATACAAGCAAATTACAAAATTGTTATGAAATTAAAAATTCAAATGCGACTTTCTAGAAAGAAACGAAAAACGCGTGTCTGAATTTTTTTGTGTGGATAGACAAACATCTAAACTTAAAAAAAAAAAAATTTAAAAAAAAGTGTCCGGATTTTTGATAAATTGACTTTTTTTAAAAAATGGAAATTTTCAGAACGGTGTCTGAAAATTAAAAAAAAAAAAATTAATCGATAGCCCATACAAAACTATATAAGAATGTAAATTTTTATGATTGTAGTGCATTCGTTTTAATGTGATAAATATTTAATCAAGGCAACTCGCCACAAATTTGACCATTATTCCAATATTTGACCACGCCTCCTAAGCCCAATTTTTGAAAATTTGAAAAACCAAATACACAATTTTCTTAGTTCCAAACAACCGATTCAGAAATTTACGGGACACATGTTTTTCTCTAGCGGGACATTTGGTGTGAAATGCCTCATATTTAAAGAAATATCAATTAAAACAAAAAAATATTAAATAAAATTGTTAAAAATCATCATCGATGACACTTACAACAACAGCAACAAGAACTTGAAACATTAGGCGTATTTTGTTGGCATAATTATCAGTGTTTTACCATACAAAGTTGACATTAGTGTTAACGCTCAAAATTATAGAAGTTAAAAATTAACTTTCATACATTGTGAATGATTTTCTTATTGTTAATGGTTCTCTTTGGTATTAATAAAAAAGATGAATGTTTTTGTGATGCTTTCAAGCTAAATTGCATTTAATAAACTAATTTTGTCAATATTTCATCGAAAATGTGTAATATTTTACAAAATTATTCCAAACGACGCTAAATTAATTTGAGAAATTATGGAAGTTAACGTTTCGTTTTTTTCGTTTTAGTGCATGTTAACAATCTAAGTTTGCCAACAAAAAAGGCCTATTAATGAATGTAATATACAGTTGCTTACGACAACTACAACATCTGCCATTCATAGGTTTACGATGTGACAACAAGCTAAAAATATGGTATGCCATGTAATGAAATGCAAACAGTTTGACAAGACATACACATACAACAGCTGAGAGCGAAAACATAAAGTAAATCAACCAAATGCATGGATAACATTTCAATTAAAACCGAGGTTCAATTAAGCATTGCCGAAGAAGAACAAATAAACAAAAACCAATAACAAAACTGACATGTTAACTAAAAAAAATTTCAAAAATAATACCGAACAGTGGTGTATGTCAATAGGAGAGACATCATTTAACAAAAACAAGTAGAAAAGTTAAATTCGACTTGGCCAAATCTATGAATACCCTCCACAATGCCCTTTTTAAGTTATAGTAAATTTTCTAGAGTGAAAAAATAACATTTTTGATTAGAAATATTTTATTTTGTTTAAAAAACTTTTTTTTTAACTAATTTTTGAATAAAAAAAAAATAGTGTACTAAATTTTTTTTTTAGTGTAAAATTTTTTTTGAGTGTGAAATTTTTTTCGAGTGTATTTTTTTTTTTCTTTTAGTGTAAAAATATTTTTGACTGACAAAAATGCGTTGTAAAATATTTTTGTGACTTACCAATGTTTTTAAAACCTGTTTAACGGGGTTTCAACACGTGAATTTAAGGTGAGGCGAATCTGAAATTTACGGTTTTGCTAATAACTTTTGAACCACTGGACCGATTTGGCTGAAATTTATAACAAACTGGACCAGAGGAACATTAAAAATATATGCCACACTTCAGCACCCTCAGAATTGCCGTTCGAAAGTTACAGTGTGTTTTATCTCGTACATTCCAGAAAACCCCTTGCCGAAATTCACTCATTTGCTTATAACTTTTGAACCACTGGACCGATTTCGCTGGATTGCAATACCAACCTGACCAGGTAAATGCCCAATATATATGCCAAACTTCAGGAGCCTCCGTAAAGTCTTTCAAAAGTTAGCGTGTTTTCAACAGACAGACAGACGGACAGACGGACGGACGGACGGACGGACGGACGGACGGACATCGCTAGATCGTCTTAAAATCGATCGAGGATCATGAATATATATACTTTATGGGGTCCTAGACCAATATTTCGAGGTGTTACAAACGGAATGACAAACTTATATATACCCTCTATCACTAGAGTGGAGGGTATAAAAAAATAGTAGTATTTATAATTTTTTGTAACAAAAAGTTTTTGTTATAAGTAAATGAGCGAACGAAAGATTTTTTTACAAATTAAGAGTGGTATTGCAGCCAAATAAGAGAACGACAATATGAGCTTAAAGCTGTACTCAAGCTTGATAAAGTTTAATGATTGGCGTAACTTAAGCTAATCTCCGCCAAAGTGACAAAAGACAATCACGTGAATGATTTTTAATTTAGTCATGTGATGCGTAATTCACAGTTCACACAAGCTTCCAACTCCAACCCCCAGTTTCTGTAATACGAACGCTATTCGTCTGCGACGAATTTGCATGTATTTTGTTTTTGTTACAATAACAAAATACACACAAATTCGTCACGAACGAATGGCGTTCGTATTACAGAAACTGGGGGTAAGAAAAACACTTTTAGTATTTTTATCAAGAATTATCCTAAGTGAAAAGTGTTCTCAGATAGGAGAACACTTTTTGGAGTCCCAGAAACTGGAAGTATAAAATTTGGCTTGTAGGAAGTAGAGTTCCTGTTCATAATAAATTACCCATAACTCTCGAGACTTTTTTTTATATTTTCTGGACTTTTTCATCGTTAAACTTTAACAAATTGTTCATAAAATCTAATTAAGCATACCTACACAGAAAACAAGGAGGAAAACATTTTGAGTAATCACTTGTTTAAATTTGAAAAAAAAAAAAAATAATTAGATTTTTTTTAATTGATGCAATTAAAAAAAAAGTAAATACATTTATAAAATTTAAAAGTTTGTTTTAGCTTTTTTTATACTCTTAGTTTTTAGAATTCTCATTTAGTTTATAGTCTAATGTATATAAAAGTTTGAAATCATCTTTATGAAATTTTTCTACTACCTCCGTCCCAAAATAATCTTAACATTTATATATTTTGGCTGGGATTATGGAGGATTTTTTGAAAAAGCTTTGTTTTTTTGTTAATACATATCGGGACTTATCAATAATTTAGAAATTCATTATAGCTTTGCAATTTTTCAACTCACGAGCAAAATGGATTCAATAAACTGCATCCAGATAAATGAGACAACTTGTTTTCGACGTTACAAACAGTCATGGTGTCCACTATGGTCGAAAAGATGAAAATAATTACAAAATGCGGTGTATGAAATAAGACATTTTACGCTAGAGTTCCTTTTAACGGTTTTTAATAAATGCATTATGGATGCAATAGAGACATCTTGCATATATTTTTAATTAATTTTGTTACAATTTTAGTACACGAGATTAGTATAAGATTGTTTTTTTTTTAATTTTATCTTATTATTGTATTATTTCAACTAAAACACATCTTAATAAAATGTAAAGTTTATTTTGGGACTAAAAAATCTATAGAAGTGTTAAGAATATTTAGGGACGGAGGTAGTATGTCTTTAAGACATAAATGAGGCATTCCACACCTACAGAAAAACATGTGTCCCGTTAATTTCTGAATAGGTTGTTTGAATAGCCCTATACGGAACTAAGAAATTTCGTTTTTGGTTTTTCAAAAACTAGGCTTAGGAGGCGTGGTCAAATATTGGAAAAATAGTAAAATTTGTGGCGAGTTGCCTTCATTAAATATTTATCACTTTAAAACGGAATGCACCACAATCACAAAAATTTATATTCTTATATAGTTTTGTATGGGCTATTGATTAAAATATTTTTTTTTTTTGAAAATTTTCAGAACCCGTTTTGAAATTTTCCATTTTTAAAAAAGTCAATTTATCAAAAATCCGGCCACTTTTTTTTATTTTTTTTAAGTTTAGATGTTTGTCCATCCACACAAAAAAATTCAGAAACATGTTCTTCGTTTTTTTTTAGAGACAATCACATTTGAATTTTAAATTTCATAACAATTTTTTAAATTGCTTGTATTTTGTGTTTTAACGTTGCGAATGAGTATTATTAATTGCATAAATATTACTCATGCGCTCTGTTGAAACAAGAAACTACAAGCAAATTACTAAATTGTTATGAAATTTAAAATTCAAATGCGATTTTCTAAAAAAAACGAGTTTTTGAATTTTTTGTGTGGATGGCAAACATCTAAATTTAAAAAAAAAAATAAAAAAAGGCCGGATTTTTGATAAATTTACTTTTTTAAAAAATGGGAAATTTCAGAACGGGTTCTGAAAATTTTCCATAAAAAAGTTTTTGTCGATAGCCCATACAAAACTATATAAGAACGTAAATTTGTGAGATTGTGGTGCATTCCGTTTTAATGTGATAAATATTTAATCAAGGCAACTAGCCACAAATTTTACCATTTTTCCAACATTTGACCACGCCTCCTAAGCCCAGTTTTTGAAAAATTTAAAAACCAAAAACGCAATTTTCTAAGTTCCATATAGGGCTGTAAATAAAACATATTCGGAAGTTTACGGTGCACGTGTTTTTTTTCGCTGGACATTTGGTGTGGAATGCCTCATATTTGATACTAGTTGCTTATGAAGAAGTATCTGTCCAACCAATAACAATGTCTGCAAAAGTAGGCGGAGTGCGTTTAACGCTTTTTTATAAGTATCTCACTACGAAAATATATAAATTCCGTGTATGTTTCTAAACCTTGATATTTTGTTTTTTATTGTGTTATTCAATTAATTTGGTTTCCCTCTTTGTAAAAATGTTGATTTTTCTGTGTGATGTTGATTTGAACAGAAGTTTTTGGTTGGATTTTTTTTGTAGTCTGCAAAATTTTTAATATTATTCATTATTTTATCACGAGTAGGTTATATGGAGGCATAAATTAATTTAGTTTATTTCTTTTTATAAATTTATAACTGTTTAGTCTTTAGTATTTTAAAGAATACATTGCTAAATTAAATTAGATTTTCGAAATTTTTTTTGGAAATAATTCGGCTTACTGAATAGCCGAATTATTTCCAAAAAAAATACAAAAAAGTACACTAAGAAAATTATGTCATTAACTGTTTGTAGGTTATTTTAAAAAGTAATCAGTAAAGTAATTTTAAAAGAAAACTCACTTATTTTATAAAGGATTTAATTTGTTTACTGTTTCTGTAGTTTAAAAAAATATAATTTACTGTCTTAAAAACGAATTTTCTGTTACATTTATTTACGGCAGTAAAAAATGTCTTCTATAGTTTTACTGTTTTTCAATACAAAATAACTGAATATTCTCTAGTTTTTTAATGTTTTGGTTAGTCATTAAATTAGCATTTAAAATTGACTGTAATGTGTTTTTATTTTAAATGAAAAAAACAGTGGAATGGTTTTTAAATAAAATTTCATTTGTTTTGAGTGAATATTCACTGGAATTTACCTACATAATTCTTTGAGTGTACTGGACTGGAGTATAAAAAACCGATAACCGGTTAACCGGCTTTTTCATTTTGAAAACTCGATTGGTTTCACATAAATCAAATTACAAATATTCGAACAACCGGTGTTTTTTGTTGGTTAACCTGTTTTCTCAAAAAATATTAATTTAAGATTTAAAAAAAGTATTTTAAATATTAGATAATGTAAAAAATTCTAACCGTTTGCATTTTTTTTAAATCTACATAAATAAAAAGTTAATGCCGTTTGAAAACAAATGATGTGAATGGGTCAAAGGGTATGACAGGGAGTTGAATATATCCAATAAAGTTGACCACTCACGAATTTACCTTAAATTAGGTTCAGTGTTGTTATATAATCTCCCAGGTGTGGGTAAATTATATAATAGGGTTTAGGTTGTAAGTTATAATTTCCCAGTTGTGGATAAATTATATAATAGGGTTTTAGGTTGTAAGTTTTTAGGGATAAGGTAGGATAAGTTAGGTTAAGTATGGAATAGAGAATTAAAACAAAAGAATTAGTTTTCTTTTAATTACAAATTCAGTGTTTATTGTGTGATGCTCACCCGTTGAGTATAAAAATCCAAGTCAGTTTATAAATACGATCGTTAGTCGCAGCTAACGTCGGTTTTAAACATAAGATAAATTAAAGTGACTCTAATTCAGCGAGTACTAAACATTAAAGATAAAGTTTCTGTAAAGTTATCGGTATAGATTTATGTTATCGATTACTTAAGTATATAAAAGTACGTTATTTTTAAATATATTTACATATAATAAATATTAGTTCATTTAAATAAATTCAATAATAATTTCCTTTGTTTATGATATTGTCCAAAGTTAGTTTGGACACCGTTCGTTGGTAACCGCACTCAAAAACACACAAGAAAAACTAGCAATTTTTTTTTGCTACCACCTATTTGACAAAAATTCCTAGTAATTTTACAAACTTTTTACCAATAATTTTGTAATTTAACAAGGTTTTTACCAATAAAATTGTAAATGTACAAATTTTTTGACACGATAATATTTACTAGGAGGTTTCGTAAATTTACTAGATTTTTTGAAACTTCCTTTTTTACGAGAATGCCTTGTTATTTTACAAGCTTTTTACCAATAATTTTGTAATTTTACAAGATTTTTACCAATAAAATTGTAAACTTACAGTTTTTTTGGCGCAATAAAAATTACAAGGAATTCTCGTGAATTTACTAGATTTTTTTTTTTGTAATATTATCTTGGAAATTTGTAAAATTACAAGAAAAAAAATGTAAAATTACAAAAAAAAATGTAAATTTCGATTTAAATTTGTTTGTTAAAAAACAAAATCGAAGATGGGCTGGTTCGATTTGGTTTATTTTTTTTTAATGTTCGTCATAGTCCAACTAAGGTTTTTACGGAAAGAAAAACTGACCACGCCCAATTTTTTCGTTATATGTAAAATCACAAATCATCTGGACCGGTTTAGCTATTTCTTTTTTTTAAGCATTTGTTATAGTCCGGCTAAGGTTTTTACAGAAAGAAAAATAGTTCATGCCCACTTTTTTCGATATACATTAGAGTGTCCCTTATTTTGGAAATGTTTGAAATGTTGAGACGGTACCCGCTCATTTTATCATTTGACTTAAAAATAACTCAGGAAAAATGTTACGCCCCTAAAAATTATTTTTCTATACAAACCAAAATTTTTTTTTTGATTTTTAATTTTTTTGTTATTAATTATTGTATAACTTGGTTAGCTTATTCACGACAAAAAATTTTAGAGCTGATAGCCTTATCCCACCAAAATCAAATTTCTTGTCGTGAATAAGCTAACCAAGTTATACAATAATTAATAACAAAAAAATTAAAAATAATAAAATATTTTTGGTTTGTATAGAAAAATGATTTTTAAGGCCACGATCTTTAAGGCCCCGTCGCGTAGGGAAGGCGTGGTCGTAGGGGCATAAAATTTTTCCTGAGTTTTTTTTAAGTCAAATGGAAAAATATGAGCGGGTAGTGTCTCAACATTTCAAACATTTCCAAAATAAGGGACACTCTAATATACATACATGTTTAAAAAATCATTTGCAAGAAATTAGTGGTCAAAAGAATTGGAGGTCAAAAAATGTGGATTTTTTCTACTGTACTAAAAAAATTTCACTGTTTATTTGGGTTGTTGGAAAAAATACTTGATCACTTAATAAAAATTATTGAACCTTTTTTAAAAATTTTAATGTTTGAACTTCTAAAAAAATCGACTTGGAAATATTTTTTAAAAATGTTCTGAAAAATCTCTATAAATTATTTTATTTTCCAGATTATTTTCCAGATCGACCATTGTAGCACATTTATTATTTATACAATCTGGATGCTATGAAGCTTAAATTAAAGCTTTAAAAATCACCTACATATTTTTTTTTTTTAATAATACTCGTTTGATTATAATAACGTTTAACAGATTCCATCTCCTATAAAAAAGTTTCCAGTGTATTGTCGTCCTCTGTATTTAAAATAACTGGACTAATTTGGCTAATTAATTTCACTACTGAACATTTAAAAAAAAAAAACCTGACCCGACTGGTACCCGACCTTATACTGTTAATTGCAGTTGTTCTAATGATCACAAATCTGGTCTCCAAACTTTTCCATTATATCAGGTTTTTGAGAAAATTTAAGTCAAAGTTAAAAAATTCGGCGTTTTAGGGATTTTTGACAACTCAAAGCGGAAGAGCCCGAAAAATAGGAGGTTGGAAAAATTCTCGTAAAATTACGAGGATTTCCTCGTCACGTTTCAGTAGCCTCATTATTGTCTTTCGAAAGTTATCGTGTTTTTTGTCCCGTAAATTCGCGAAACACCCTTGCCGAAATTTACTCTTTTGCACATAACTTTTGAACCACTGGACCGATTTGGCTGGATTGCAATACCAACTTGACCAGGTAAATGACAAACATATGTGCCAAACTTCAGTAGCCTCTGTAAAGTCTTTCAAAAGTTAGCGTGTTTTCTACGGACGGACAGACAGACAGACGGACGGACATCGCTAGATCGACTTAAAATCGATCGAGGATCATAAATATATATACTTTATGGGGTCCTAGACCAATATTTCGAGGTGTTACAAACGGAATGACAAACTTACATATGGGGCAAAACGCGTCAACGGTCCACACCCAAAAACAAATGTTGGCCGATTCAAGTATAATTTTGGCAAAATATTAGGTTAATGATAGGTAGTATAAATTACAAATATAAAATTTTTTGATGAAATATTGGCAGAGTTACAGGGTTGGGAAGTTTTGATGTTTTTGAAAAGAATATATTTTGGTGAATTTTAATTAACACTTTGATGAAACAAAAATTATAATTTAAAAAACTAATTTTAAAGTATTTTTGATGGCCTTTAAAATGGCATTTGTGGTTTTTTTGAAAAAAATAAATTTGACCTTAAAATTCAAGGTCAAAATATTAAATTGTAATTATCTTATAAGGGTCGCACTTTTAAATTTTTTTCACTAAGCCCTTTAGAAAGCTTGACATTTTTTTTAATTTCGGTTTTTTTAAAAAAAATGGTATGTATGATACTTTATGAGAAATCAATTTTTTAGGAGTATATAACACTCAAATTGTACTGAAATCGCTTTAGGGGCCTATTCACAAAAAAAGTCATAACTCAATTTTTCCATGTGGTTGTTGTAAACAATCATAAAAATCTTCAAATTTTGTTTGAAAATTTCAAAAAAATAAAGACCTGCTACCCACATCGCACAGTGATTCGTTTCATTGGCAAAAATCAAAAAAAAAAGTATGTCTTCAATGTTAATGATTTGTTGTATTTTTACAGTTTAATAGTAAACTAAAAGAAATATGTACTTTTCTTATTTTTAAGAAGTCATATGTTGCCACAAGAGGGCGCTAAAGTATGGAAATTCAACGCTATTGTGTTAAAACCTAAAAATTGATTTTTATAGGTTTACTAAAATAATTATGAAAAATCGAATTTTAAAGAAATCAACGAACTTTTTTTTGCAAAAGTTACTTAAATATATTTCCTAAAAGTTGTATTTGCAATTTTTTAGAATTTATCTTAAAACACATTTTTGTAATGCTCTGAAATCTATATTTTTTCTACCGAATCCCCAAAAATTGACAAATTTTAATGGAATGCATAAAAAAAGTTCGTGAGCCAAAAAATTATTTTTTTCGCTTTTTCGATAGCTCGGACTATGGTTTATCAGGGAAAACAATAAAAATAACTAAGTTTTTGTCTGAAGTTGGAAAAAAGTTAGGTTTTTTTTGTGTCTTTATTTAATTTTTTCCAAAAGCTGTATTATTAATGAAAAAAATATTAGAAAAAAATCCAATATTAAGTATTTTTTCTTTACACATTGATATATTATATAGTATTCTGTAAAAATATAATAAAAAATCAGAAAAAAATTATGCAGTACGTGGGCCGTTTTGCTTTAAAAGTTATCTATGACTTTTACTAAAATCCCCAAAACCACCAAATTTTAATGGCCTTCATAAAAAAAGTTCGTGAATCAAATTTTTTTGTTTTTTATTTTTTTTGTAGCTTTAACTATGCTTTATAAGATCAAAAAATAAAAATAACTAAGTTTTTTTTTTTTAAGTTGAAAAAAAAAATTTTTTAAAAATTTAAAATTGGATTATTTTTTTTATTATTTATTTTATTTACTGTAAATAAATTTAAAAAATACATCAACATTTTAGTGTTTTTTTTATATAAAGGGACTTACTGTATTATATACCATAAATTTATAGTAAAGAATTCGATAAAATAAGTATACAGTGGGCCATTTTGCTATAAAACCAGTATTTGATTTTCGTTGGTATCCCAAATCAAAAACAAAAATTTTAGTGAGCTACATAAAAAAGTTCGTGCTTAAAATTTTTTTTTTTATTGATTTGTTTGACACCCAAGACTGTTTTTTATAAGATCAAATAATAAAAATAACTAAGTTTTTGAAAAATATTAAAAAAAAAAAAAAAAAAAAATTTAAGCACCCAAAAAAAAAATAATTTTTTTAAGTTTTTTGTTATTAAAGGGGTATATACTTAGAAATAAAGCAAGTATTAAACGTGTTTACTTAAAACTTATATTGAATAAACTTATTTTCGTAGTGCAATAGAAAATAAGTGTTGTACATGTTTTGTTTTAGCAGTTTTTATGTATTTTTATATTTTGACTATATTTAAAAAAAGGATATATTAACAGCTTTTTTGTTACCGCAAGCAACTCAACGAAATTTTGCACACTTATTAACGCCATTTGATCTAATCTATATTTAAAATTTGATAGCAATTGAAAGATTTTTAAAATAGTTACAGCGATTTCAAGAAAAAGGATATATGGCAGCCACGCGAGTCCTTGCTCAGATTAAAATACAAATGTTGTAAGTTGATAGTTATCTAAATTTCTAAGGCAATAACTAAGTTAAGTAATTTTATATCAAGTTTTGTGGCTAAAACTCCACTTTTAAATTTCAGGATATACGACAGGTACAAATGTCCTTCGACCGATTTGCTCAAAATTTTTATTTTTTTTCTATTAATTAATTTTGTGCTTGCGTACCAAATTTGGAAAATCGTTGACAACTCTTTCTATTTTATTTTTGTGATTAAACTATATTAACACTTTATTACAGTTTTTAAAAAGGATATATAAATAACTTTTGTTTTACAGAACCGATTTCAGCGAAATTTGGCACACACATTGACATTACTTATTCAAATTTTTACAAAAAATTTCAAGGGTATCGAGTAATTTTTGAGCGATTTACAATATTTTTAAGAAAAAGGATATATGGCAGCCACATGAGTCCTTGCTTCAATATAGAAAAAAATTTACACATAAAATACTATATGAAAATTGGTAACATTGACAAAGTTTGGGAATTTTGTGACCATTTTTGTAGTTTTAATTACATATTTAAATTTCAGGATATATGGGGGTAGGCGTGTCCTTGCTCCGATTTTTCCAAAAACTCGGTTTTTTCTTGATTAGATAATTTAATGCTTGTGTACCAAATTTCAGAAATCTGCGACCAATATTCTATTTTTGCCCACTCGATATATGGGAACGAATCACTGTGCATCGTCTCAAAATTGACAAATAATTTTAAATTTTGAGACTTTTTATGATTTTCTTTACAACAAACACTGGGAATATGAAGTTTGAAAATAATAAAATTAGTCATAACCAGTCATAACTGAGAATAGGCCTGTTAATCTGCATATAATAACAACAACAAAAATCAATGCTTAGATAAAGTGTGCGTTGTAAACACACACAACAAACGTTGCACGCATAAAAAATAAAGAAATCAGTACAGTTTGGGTGTTATGTACTCGTAAAAAAATTGATTTCTCATAAAGTATCATACATACCATTTTTTTTTTAAAAACCGAAATTAAAAAAAATTTCAACCTTTCTAGTGGGCTTAGTGAAAAAAAACTAAAAGTGCGACCCTTATAAGATAATTACAATTTAATATTTTAACCTTGAATTTTAAGGTCAAATTTATTTTTTTCAAAAAAAACACAAATGCCATTTTAAAGGCCGTCAAAAATACTTTAAAAGTCGTTTTTAAAATTATAATTTTTGTTTCATCAAAATGTTAATTAAAATTCACCAAAATATGTTCTTTTCAAAAACATCAAAACTTTCCAACCCTGTAACTCTGCCAATATTTCATCAAAAAATTTTATATTTGTAATTTAGAATACCTATCATTAACCTACATCATCATCATCATAAGCCCTACAACCCAGGGTGGGTCTTGGCTTCCTCAAGCAGCCTCTTAAAATCGTTTCTTTCAATCGCCTTTAGTCTCCATCTTCTCATGTTAATAGACCTAAAGTCTTCTTCCACATTATCTATCCACCTTAACTTTGGTCTGCCTTTTTGTCTTCTTCCTACAGGGTTACGGTTCATTATCATGTTGATAGGATTATCGTTGTCTGCGCGGACGATGTGACCGGCCCACTGCATTCTTGCAATTTTTATTCATTTAACTACATCAGGTTCGTTATATAGTTGATAAATCTCGTTGTTGGTTCTTATTCTCCAAACTTCATTTTCACAAATTGCTCCAAAAATTTTTCGTAAAATTTTCCTTTCAAAACCACTTATAAAAAGTTCATCCTTTTTTGTCATGCTCCAGGTTTCGCAAGCGTAGGTTAGCACTGGCAAGATAAGGGTAATGTAGAGTCTTATCTTTGTTGTTCTGGATAGCAGCTTGGATGACAGGTGTTTTCTTAGACCGTAGTAGCATTTATTGGCCACAGACACTCGCCTCTCTAGTTCCTTACTAGTATTCGCATCAGAATTAACCATCGAACCCAGGTATACAAATTCGGGTACTGATTCGAAGTTGTCATCATTGATGGTCACATGAGTCCGAGTGGTTGTGATAGTATTTGATGAATGTAGGTATTTGGTTTTTCCTTTATTCACACTTAACCCCATGGTTAGTGCGTTGTTTTTTAGCTCGCGGTATGTCTCTTTAATTGCTGTTTCTGATCTTCCAATAATATCGATGTCGTCTGCATATGCAAGTAGCTGAACTGATTTATTAAATATTGTTCCCGTTGTGTCAATGCTAGATTTTCTGATTACATTTTCCAGTGCCAGGTTAAATAGTGTGCATGCTAATCCATCGCCTTGTCTTAAGCATCATTAACCTACTATTTTACTAAAATTATACTTAAATTGGACAACATTTATTTTTTGGTGTGGACCTTTGACGCGTTTTGCCCCATATACCCTCTATCACTAGAGTGGAGGGTATAAAAAGTTTAAGTTTTGTTAAACAACATAACAACTCGTAATAAAATCATTTTTGCAATATAACTTTTTTTTGTAAATCAACTAGAATCCTCGTAATAAAAAATTTGTTGTAAAATTACAATTTTTTTTTTTGTAAAATAACCTTTTAAAATCGTTGAATAGTTGTAGTTGTCGTTTGAGAATAGTACAAGAATTTTTGTTAAAAAACAAGGAAAATTGCTAAATATTGGTAGAACAGGATTACAAGGCATTTTACCACGCGTTTTACAAGTTTATTTTTTTGAGTGTAATGAAAAATTACCCCATTTTTTAAATCTAAATTTTGCCAAAAAAAAAACTATGAAAATGTGCCCAAAAACTTTGGGTAACTTTTCATATGAAATATGGCCCAAATTTTTATGAAAAATTTTTGGGCGAAATTTCATTTTCTTTGTGGGCGATTTTTCTTTGGGCGGTTTTGCCTACAAGCCTGTCTTTTAATATGATCTTTTCCCCCAAAAACTGTGTTTTTCGATACTGGGGAATAATACATCATAAAAAAAGACAATTGGTGGTTAAGACGACGGACCAAATTAACTTTTTATCTTTATTTATTTAAAAGTCGCCATCACTTTGGGCTCATCCGCTATGTGTTTCCAAAAATTCCAAAATGGAGATTTTTTTCGAACTATGACATCAATTTCCTCAAAAACCGGATGTGAATGAAAATTTTGGAGTTCGACAAACCGAAAACCTGTCTAAAAAATGTGCGGGTCTTTAATAATCTATTGTGGACCCATTGCAGTGGAATTTATACAGCTTATAGCTAACTCCTTTGTCCAATATTAGGACACCTTTAGCATACACTAAAAAAAACTTGTTAAATGACAAGAAAAGTTTGTAACTTTTTTTTTTGCTACCTCAAGCTTTTTACCAATATTTTTGTAATTTTAAAAGCTTTTTACCAATAAAATTGTAAATTTAAATTTTTTTTTAGCGCGATTAAACTTATAAGGTTTCGTGACTTTACTAGGTTTTTTGCTACCCTCTACGAGAATTGTTAGTAAAAAATACGAACTTTTCTGTAATTTTACAAGCTTTTTACCAATAAAGTTTTAAATTTAAAAATTTTTCGGCGCAATAAAACTTACAAGGAATTCTTGTAATTTAACTTTACAAGACAAAATTTGGATCGAAAACATTTTGTTAAAAGACAGGGAAAACTGTCATATATTGGTAAAATGGGATTACGAGACTTTTTCTAGTAATTTGACAATATTTGTTTTGTGTGTAGTTTGATGTAAAAGAACCGGTTTGTTTTGGGACAATTTCACACTAAATTCATTGTTTCTAGAACAGAAATTAAAACAGATTCTATGCGAGTAAAAGTTGTTCCACAACTGACTCTTGGTAATCAAAAATTTAGCTGGGAGAGTGTTTAGTAGTTGTTCAGACGAACACTACTAGTTTGAAATATAATGAATCAATGACCTCCAAAGTTAATATTTAATTTGTTACTCCCATTGTTTTAGTTTACGTTTTAAGTAATAACAATTAAAAGTTGTCATTACAAATTAAAAGTCACGATTTTCAAATTATAAATATCGTTTTCTTCAATAAAAGTAAATATAGACACCTAACAACAAAATTCATCAAAAAATCAATTAAAACTTTAACCCTCGAAGCAAAAAGAAAAAAAACTTAATTAACAAAATTTTTTGTTTCTTTTTTTCTCAAACACTTATAATTTACCAATTTGCAATTAGTTACCATAGACGCCCGATATTGACGACAATGCACTACTAAAAAAAAAATAAATATTAGTTTTAAAAAAACTAAAAAAACAAGACAAACCAAATAAAGTAATTAAATTGTTATGTTGTGTGTTTAGCATTGTTTTAAAAGACAAAAAAAAAAGTTAAATAAATAAAGAAAATTGCATTTATATTGAATAGATGACAATAAAAAATATTGTACTACAAATGGATTAATATACGAAACAAAAAAAAGTGGCAAAGGAAAATCCAGCACATACACTTTTCCATTACATAGTAGGACGTACAACATGCAATCAACTTTATTCTATATAAGTAATGTAGTATGCATCAAAAACCACGGGTAACCCTGGATTTACGCCGCACTTTCTACGGTTAGTCGATTTATCGCGTTTAAAAAAACTTATGTCTTCACGCAAAGAAGACATTGTTTGTACCAACCATAACAATTTTGCAGCAATCATGTTATGATCTTAAGTATACGAAAAATTGTTAAATAATTTAGGACCATAATTTGATTGCAGCAAAAATTTTATGATTGCTATAAACATATTATGATACAATTTTCAATCATAATATGAAACTCTTAAATTATGGTTACCACAATTATAACTCTTCTCTGAGTGTTGTCCCAAAATAAAATCGAATTAGTTGTGATTCAATATTAACGAAATTTTGATATTAACTTCGTCCCTTTTGTTTCGATCCCATTAAACATCGTAAATCCAGGGTTACCTTTACATACATGCAAAAAAAAACGTAGAATACATAAAAAATACTTTGCAACATTTACAAAACGTTTCGCATACTAGTAGTACTATGTGATGGTATCTGTTGTTCATTAACTTTTGAAAATAGGAAAAGCATACAAATAATAGAAGAAGGTAGTTTTTTTTTTTTTTAAAAAAGTACCCTATGATGTGCTATACGAAATCGGTAGGTGTTTGAAATGAACTAGTTCTCTCCTGGGCGAAAAACGAAACTTCACTGAAATATATTTAGCCTGAATGTGTTTTAGTTTCAAAAGGTATTAAAAAGCTCTTTGGACGCCAAGTGCCCTTCAATTGGGGAAAAAATCCCCCTTGGTGGTTAAATCAAACTTTGCTCTAAGGTAAAGTCTTTGAGAGCGGACGAAAACTATACACTGCAACTGGCGAGTTTTAAGAAGATAAGAAAAAAATCACACATCTCAGAGGCTTCCAGGCTGCACACTAGATGCCTCTGGTATACTTAAATGATTCTACTGGAGTGTGTTCTACTTTCAGTTGGGAGCCAGACTTCTTAATACTAATTTTCCTTCCAATTCCTTGATATCTTTTTAGGGATTTGGAACTGTCTGACTCCTAAGATTCTGCTTTTGAAATACTAGGTTAGGTTAGGTTAGGTTGTAAGTGGCTGCTGACGTTTTACGTCAACACACGTAGACTCTGAGGTCCATTGTGATACCACGGGATCGTAATAGGTTTCCCTACTAGTCCCTGTCGTTAAACCAGTTTGAGCTTCTTATGAAACTCCTTAGATGTTGAATTTTGACATCCGACAAATCTGAAAGATCGTACAGCTCCCTAGATCCCAGTGAAGCAAGTCGCTGACCAGAAAGTGCCGGACAATGGCAAATAAAGTGTTCGATAGTTTCCAACTCCTCTTCATCCATGCAACTTCGGCAAAAGTCATTCGACGGCACATTTAACCGCTCTGCGTGCTTCCCTATAAGACAGTGTCCGGTAATTATAGAAACCACCGTTGAAATCTCTCCTCTTGGAAGCGATATCAGCTCACTTGTGCGCCCCTGATTAAGAGAAGGCCAAATCAGTCGTGTTGTCTCACACGTCCATCCATTTGCCCATCTTTGATTAGTCTCCGTCGCAGAACAAAGCCGTAGGTTTTGCTTGCAAGTTTCTAGAGGCGTACCAACACATTCCAATTCTGTTGGAACCTGTAAGGTAGTTCCTAGTCTTGCAAGCTCATCGGCTTTGCAATTCCCTGGAATGTCTCTGTGCCCTGGGACCCATATGAGTCGTATGTTAAACTGCTTGGCCATCTCATTTAAAGACGTGCGGCAGTTAAGGGCAGATCTTGTTTTCAGAAACATTGAATCCAGGGACTTGACCGCGGCTTGACTGTCAGTATAGATGTTGACTGCGGTTGTAGACAAGACATTGCAGCTCAACCAGTCAGCCACTTCTTTTATTGCCAGCATCTCTGCCTGGTAAACACTGCAATGATCTGGCAATCTACGAGCCAGGCTCAACCCAAGCTCTTCCGAATAGACTCCAAAGCCCACTTGTTCGTGCAGCCTCGATCCATCTGTGTAAAAATTTATGGTAGCTCCACTACCCGGAGTATCCCCCATCCAAGACTCCCTGGATGGTATCATAGTGGTAAAGTGGCGCTCAAAGAGGCTCAAAGAGGGAGCACAGTCCACATTTTGTGGTATTGTTATCTTTTTCAAGATTGCGCTATGGCCACAATCACTGCTCCTCCATTGCAGCGTGCTATTAAGTCGAATTGCCGACGCAGCCGCATACTGCCTACCCAATATGTCCAAGGGTATCAGGTGAAGGAGGATTTCTAATGCAGCCGTAGGTGTAGTACGAAGAGCACCAGTGATGCACATTGACGCCATTCTCTGTACCTTCGTGATAAAGACAAAGTTCGCTTTTGTTTCCAAAGCAGGCCACCAGACAATGATTCCATACAGCAAAATTGGACGCACCACTGCTGTATAGATCCAATGAACGACTTGAGGGCTAAAACCCCATCGTTTTCCAATGGCCCTTTTACAGGAATACAAAGCAATCGTTGCTTTTCTCACCCGTTCCTCAATATTACGCCTGAAATTCAGCTTCCTATCTAGAAATACTCCAAGATACTTGGCTCCATCTGAGAAGGTGATTTCAGTACCGTCCAGAGAAATAGGATCAAAAGCAGGAATCTTATTTTTCCTTGTAAACAAAACAAGCTCTGTTTTACTAGGATTAACTCCTAGGCCACAGTCTCTTGCCCATTTAGACAGATCTTTCAGAGAACCCTGAAGAATGTCCCGCAATGTTGGCAGATGCTTCCCCTTTACCGCTATCGCGACATCGTCAGCATATGCGATAACATGACAACCACGTGCTTCTAGAGATAGTAGCATTGAATTCAGTGCCAGGTTCCAAAGAAGCGGCGAAAGAACACCTCCTTGTGGTGTGCCCCTATTGACAAATCGAGATATGACGGACGCTCCCAATTCAGACGTTATACGTCTATTGGCAAGTAGGTTTTCCACCATTAAAACGATTTCACGCTTTACTCCCAGACCAGACAATGCCAATATTATCGATTCTGGAATGACATTATTAAAAGCCCCCTCAATATCAAGAAAGGCCACCATAGTGTACTCCTTTACCGAAAGCGATCTCTCGATGGTACCAACGAGCTCATGAAGAGCTGTTTCCGTTGATCGTCCCTTGCTGTATGCATGTTGCTTTGTCGAAAGCAACCTCGGGTCAATCACTCTACGCAAATATGAGTCTATCATTCGTTCCATTGTCTTTAACAAAAAAGAAGACAGACTAATTGGTCTGAAATCCTTCGGAGCTGTGTGGGAACTTTTCCCAGCCTTCGGGATAAATACGACTCTGGTATCCCTCCATTTTAAAGGAATATACGACCAGTTGATGCATGCTGTGTATAGATTATACAGCAACGGGGCTATATAGTCCAACACTTGCTGCAACTCAGCCGGGATTATACCATCAGGTCCCGGAGATTTATAGGGCCTGAAGCTTTTTATCGCCCAGATTAATGTTGGCATATTTATTATTTCCGAAGCAATTTCAGATGCTTGGGCGTCAGAACGTTCCAAAGCTTGAAACGGCGTCATGGAATTGCCCGGAAAATGCGTGTTTAAAAGGAGATCCAGCGACTCTCCACTGGAGGAAGACCACACCCCATTAGGATCTTTCAGGTATCCTAGGGTGCAAGGAGAAGAAGCCAGAACCTTGCGCAGCCTGGATGCCTCAGAAACGTCTTCTATGTTTCCACAGAAGTTTTTCCAAGAATCACATTTGGCATTTCTGATCATCTTTTTATAACTCTTAAGTTGCAGCCTGTATGCAGACCAGTCCTCGTCCGCTCTTGAAAATTTAGCCTTATTAAAGAGCTTTCTGCAGGAATCTCTGCTCGTCTGCAACTCATTTGACCACCAAGGTGGCTTTTTTTTCCCTCTAGGCTTTGCAGAAGGGCAAGACGCATCCAGGCACCTATTACAAACATTTGTTATATGGTCAACCAGACAGTCAATTTCCGCTAAACTATGCGGTTCAGATAGGGGTACTTCATCCAAAAGCAAAGAAAAAGTCTCCCTATATTTCACCCAGTTTGTTCTTCTCAGATTTCTAGAGACTGTCTCAACCGGGGCACGCTCCCTGAGTAAAAACTCAATGTACCGATGATCTGAGAAAGAATGCTCTTCCAAAACTCTCCAGTCATCAATTCTATCAGACAATGTATCTGATACAAGTGTTACGTCAAGAACCTCTTGCCGCGTACTTGTAACGAAAGTTGGTTCACTACCCTTGTTACAAATATACAGGTTAGTGCTTAACAAAAACTCCAAAAGTGATTCGCCTCTATCATTTGTGTCTGTACTACCCCATATCGAATGATGTGCATTAGCATCACAGCACACTAGTAACTGGTGTCCCCTAGATTCAGACTCCCGAATCAGACCGCCAACCTTCTCCGGGGGTATTGGCCCCGGATTAGGAAAATACGCAGAGGCGAGCCAAATAGATTTCCCATGAAGCTCTAAGCTAGCCGCTGTAACATCCATATCACTAAAAGTTGATAAAAAGAATATATTTAAGCCATTTTTCGCCAAGATGCAGGCTCTTGGTGAGCCCTCACCTTTGGCAACCATCAACTTAAACCCAGGGGTCTTCAATCCGCAAACCCTGCCACCCCGCACCCAGGGCTCTTGGATAAAAACCAAGTCAACTGCTCCTGTCGTCAGGCGCAGCAATAGTGCAGCTGAGGCTGCCTTACAGTGATGGAGGTTTATTTGTAGGAACCGCAACATCTTGCTTTTTTTCCACCATCCTTTCCACCACCGTGTTATTGGCTTCATCCTCCGTGTTATCATAGAGGTCGCATTCGTCCCCAGATTCGGTTTCGAATAAGCCAGATATGTGTCCCATCTGTTCTGAATCGGAGGCAACAGAACTCTCCGAATTCCTCACTGCATGGGCCTCGTCCTGAATGTCACCCATAGTGGCATCAGCTTTATCCTCCGTGCCATCACAGAGGTCGCATTCGTTGCCAGATTCGGTTTCGAAAATGCCAGATGCATCTCCCATCAGCCTAGAATCGGTCAGCTGAATATCAACCTTTTCCAGATTCTCCTCCCCAGCCGACTCTGCCACTGGCTTGTCTGCTTCCAAAATAGGCTTCTGGTCGCCCTTGTAGACATTGACTCTTATATGAAAAAAGCCAAATCTAATAATGCCGTCAGTCCTGGCTAAAAGCGGAAGCGATTCCTCATTAACCAAGACCACTGCTTGACGACGAGCGCCCTCCATCTCACCCAATCTGGCAATTTGCCAATTCTGAGTTGGAAGGTCAGGATTGCAGACTTTTATCATCTTTAGAATCACCGCAGTGTCACTTGTAGCCATTGGGATCCATGCATGAGCTCTGGGTTGCGAGGGGATATCATGTTTTTCCACAACGTCCAGTCTGGCTCCAGGCCATAACTCTCCCACTTGGCTAATGGCAACCTTAAACACGGCTGCGGATCTTTCGTTTCCAAAAGCAACGAGTTTTACTCGCCCCTGATACCAACCTGCGTTGACAGTAGTAGGGAGAAAATCAGGCATACTCTCAAGAAGCCTATAGTAGATTTCATTTAGTTTAGTTTCAACTAAACTCCACTTGTCCCTTGGAATACTACAATCCCCATTTTGCCTGTTTATCACAGCCCTAACGAAGTTACCTTTCACCACTTCACTAAAAGACTGAGTCCAGACGTTGCCGGTCACCTTAGATCTTTTAGGTAAAGGTTTCTCGTCGGGCGAGCGCAACCCTTTTACCAGACTTCGATGACGAGGCCGAAACAGCGCTCTGTTTGTCAGATGCGCGCATTGCCGAAAGTTTGTCCTGTTCTTCAATGACTCCTTTCGCCCATGATAGCGACGCCTTCTCACGTTCGGAGAGCTTCGTTCCATCGAGTTGGCTTAGTCTGTTAATTATTTTCAAACAAAGCCTTCTCTGGTTGTGCCTGACCTTTGATGGCTTAAGTTTCTTTTTCTTTTTACCACCAATATTAGGCTGAGCACCCCTACCAGAATCAAGGCCGGACTTCAAGGTCGCAACCCTAAGACCAGTGCTAGGACCAGCACCAGTCGGTGAGGCAGAGCCTCGAACTAAATCGGTATCATTTGTGTCCATATTTTCATTTTCCTTGATGTGGTAATGAAAATATCACAAAAATACCTATTACGAACAAACCTATTACGAACAATTTTAGTAATTCAATTTATAGCACGGAGTTAAAATAAAACACGTCCACACTCGTCAACAGTTGAACGATATGCAAGCTTTTGAAATACTTAAAACCATTAAAATCTTTAGGCAATACAAATCCCATGGACTTTGGAAGGGATGCAGCAGATATTACACTTGGTTTAGGTTAAGGTTGGATAGTTAGGTTGTTGACAAATTAGAAAGATCGTGCAGCTCCAGTGAAAATACCAGTGAAGCATGTCCCTGACCGGAAAGTGCCGGTCAATGGCAGATAAAGTGTTCAATAGTTTTCACCTCCTCATCAGCCGTGCGATATCAGCTCACTGGTCCGCTTCTGATAAAGAGAATTCGAAACTGTTGTGTAGTCTCACAAGTTTATCCATGTGCTTACCTCAGATTAGTCTTTGCAGCAGAACAAAGCAGTATATTTTGCTAGCAAGTTTCTACAGGCATACAGATCCGTTTTAACCATTAGGGCACACTGGGCATGTGCCCAGGGCCCCTGACCTAAGGGGCCCCAAAGTGCCAAATTCGCTAATACAAAAATGGAGCAATTTTTGAGAAGTTTTTACAAAAGAAATATAGAAGTTTTTACAAAATAAAAAGACTTCATACCTTAAAGCGGCCCTGCAGGCATACCAACAAATTTCGATTCCATTGGAACCTGTAAAGTAATTCCTAGTCTTGCAAGCTTTGACATTTTCTGGAATGTGTCTGTGCCGTGGGACTCATATGGGAACTAGACCGCGGCATGACTGGAGATGTCAGATTCTATTTGTTCCCCCACCGAATTCGAAGCCCACTATGTCCAGGGATCCAGATAAGCTCCACTATATGTTGTCGTATAATTCCTTACGCAACTCGATTTCACCGTGATGAATTTCAACAACTTCGGAGTGGCACGACTATCAAAGAAAATGAATGTGGCACAAGGATCTAGGTCTATTGGAATTATTATCTGTGTGGCCTAACAGTTGCAAGTACATTTGCCTTGAAAGCAGGCAGAGTACAATCTCCATCTTTCAGCAGTCCGTAAAAATTTAGATTGCTTGCTCTATTTTACATATTGGTTCTTTAGGGAAGGATAAAGTAATGGTTTTTATCCCGAAGACTGCGAAAATCTTCCACACAGTTCCAAATTATGTCAGAAAAAGTTTTCTGGCATCATTTCTTATAATGACAAATGATAGCTCCATACTTTCTTCGAGTAATTGATCTGATATTGCTTTCTGCTAGGCAACTTGAATACAGCTAGGGTCGATCAACAAAAAGAGCTACTCATGAGCTCATTAGTACCATTGAGAGATTTCAGTAAAGGAGTGCACTGTGGTAGGCTTTGTTGATGTAGAGGTTGTTTTTATTTATGTCATCCCGCACCTCAAAACAGTGGTATTGTTTGGTCCTGTAGTAGAGCTTGAGTTCTTGTTAAAGGTAAAAAATCTATTGCCAAAAGAAGCCTAACTTCTGAGATGGAAGCAACTGTCGTATCTCAATTTGTAGGGGCACAGCACTGATTGTGAGAGCATTGAATTCAATGCTCCTCTTACTAGAGTAACGTGGCGGTTATGTCGATGCAAAATCAGACGCTATCTTTTCGAAAGGAAAAGTATCAGCCAATATTAAGCGACATTTTTCAGGTCAATCTGAAAGAGGTCTCTAAATGGGAAAAAGACTGTAAAACTGAACCACAGTCAACAACAATGCCGACTGTCATAACAGTCATACCGCTTTCACCTCCCTGGATCCAATGATCCTGAAATCTAGAAGACACCTTAACTGCCTGACGTACATAAATGAGATGGAAATTCAACTTGACGTTTGAGTTATATTGATCCCAATTTGCACATCCGATAAGATTTTAGACTGGGAACTGCCTTAAAGGTAACTTCGGAATTGGATAGTGTTGCAAACAAAATCTACGACTTCGTTCCGCGGAGGAGACAAATCTTAAAAGGAAAAAGATATGAGCAGATGGATGGACCTGTGACACTTCACGACATATTTGATCTTCTTTTAATCCAAAGCACTAAAGTGTCTGTTGCGGTTTTCTTAACAGACACTGTCTTACGTTTGCCGTTATATATCATCTGCCAGAGAAGGAGTTGGAAACTATTGAACACTTTATTTGCCATTGCACGCTGCTTTCTGCACAGAGACATGCTTTAGTGGGATCTTGGCATCTGATAGGTGATGTTACTCTGATTTGTCGGCTGGCAAAATGCATTCATCTTGTTCCATAAGGAGCTGAACTTCAATGTCAGGGACCACCAAGGTAAACCTATAACCATCCTGTGCTGTCCTATCGGGTCTCAGAGTCTATGTGCGCTCACATAAAGTCCTAGCAGCCATTTTAAACATAACTTAAAAGAACAATTACTTCTAAAATAATTTTTAAAATGCCGTATGTAGGGAATTTTTTGAAAAAAAAAAATATCAATTTAAAACTAAAAGCTGCAATAAGAAATTTATGTAATGTCACCATACCAAACTAACAAACATGACATACTCCATACATATTGAATGTATCGTATTGTATTATTTTGTATACTTTGGTAAATGATGATGATGATGGTACAAATACTTACTATTCGTTCGTTTCTATATATTGATTGTAGATACTCCTAAGTATTGTACAAATACCAGAATATATCTACTATAGTAGATACCTACATATGTCTGTATGTTTTTCTAGTAGAATGATGTTTCAAAAAAGAGGACAATTAAGAAAAAAAGCGAGGCGCCATTAAGGCGTTGGTATTTTATGAATGAATATTTGAGAGAAAAAAAATGAGAAACCAAGTTTTCATTAAGAAATTACTTAAGTTCTTTTTCATTGTAATTAAAAATTGTAATAATGCAAGAAATCCCTATAAAAATTAAAATTACTTTATTAATCGTTTCATTTAAACGTGCTGCTAGTGTTGCCCTTTAATGGAAAAAGAGTTAACATTTTCTTAAAAGGGAGTAAGAAGACAGAGAGTAAGAAGGCAGTTAGGGCTACCTTACAGTAGAATGAACGGTAGCATCTTAAACTGCCTGCACTTTTGCAATTTCCTCTTCACCACATTATTATTGGATTTGCCTTTCTTCAATGATCAATTCGGCATCAATTAATCCAAAAGTGTCTTCCAACAGTCTATTGCCGGATAACAATTAGAACTATTCTGAGTTTAAGGAACGGAATGTCATGTGGTTTTACATCTAAGTTTTATCAGATTTCTGATCATTCACCTACAGGTTAGGTTATGTTGCGAAAGATGACGTCGATTTTTACAAAACGAACATAAATAGAGGCCTAGATGTAGCCCATTAATGATTCCTTTAATGTTTAATACCTCCTTTCTTTAGTTCAATCGCTAGTGTTGTTTCCTTTAGGAATCTCATATTTCACCTCTCCAAGGACTTCCTTATGGAGTTGAAATATGAGAACCACTATGAAAGCAAAGCTGAAGTGTTACGGGATGCCTCCAGAGGTTGCGGATAGTGAATAACCCCAATATGTAGTTGAGGAGTAACTGGGAATAGAATAAGTAGTGGCGGACAGCTTTGCGGCTTAGATAAGAGATTCTTAGACGGATAAAATTCGGAGAACTTTTGCGGCTCTAGCCGAGATGGCCAATAATTGACGCCATTCAATAACCAAAGCAATCAACATAATGTCGACTTTACCTTCAGACAATCACGAGGGTCTGACGACCGCTCATGGGAGGTATAACCCTAACACCGACAGAGAGGAGGAAATTTCCTATCACTTTGCTCTCCTGGAGGTGATATGGCAGTCCCGGATCGAGTAGGTAGATCTAGGATCTAGTAGGTAGCCCAATCAGTTGTTACCTTAAATAAAATGATTACTGAAACCTTATAAGAGAGGATCAACAGGAACCCCTACATACTATATAAAAGATTGTAAGGTCTAGAGTTCTAGAGTCGAATTTTTAATACGTTCTAAAAAACGCTGTCTTCTACATTTTCCTATTCTTACCCTACGCTTACCTAATGTGTTATGTTATGGTCAGTTATCAAAGAATGGTAGTTGACCATTCTTAGTTGTCTTCTATTCATATTTAGGAGAATTGGGGTGCATTTTGCCATGTTATTATTCCATAATAATTTTATCTGAATACATATGTTTGAATACGTCCATCTATATAATCAAGTACCACTGCATTTGTTCTTAATCCTGAGTGTGATCGTAGATAAAGGGCGGTAAACATCTGATTCCAATGCTCCCTCTGGAAAGCTGGCACATTGTTTTGCTAGTTCGTCTGCTTTCTCGTTGCTTAAAATGTCTTTGTCAGCATAGTTATCTCGTGATAACCTTTGATCGATCTTGTCATTAAATCTGGCATATGCTTGAGGACCATCAAGGAGATTTTAGCCAACTCAGCTTCTATGAACGCTTATTCCAGAGGATATTGCTTTACCTGCTTAGTTTCAGCTAAATTGCCATTTTGTAAGGTATCTGAAAGCTACCTTTCTTTTAAGTGCTCGACAGTATGGTTTTCGCGGAACTCGTTACACGGGAGACCTGTTGGCTTTAATTCGAAACGTTGGAATCATTCGATCCATCACATTGGAGAAATCAAATTGGTTGCTCTAGATATTTTCAAGGCGTTTGATTGTGTGGAATAAGCGCGTTTTAAAGGTGTCGAAAAAAGCATTCAAATGTCTCGGTTTTTAAACCAAAGTTAGAAGTAATTTACCTAATTCAATCTCCTTAATATTTATACCACCGATATCCAACCGAAAAAGGAATGGGCAGGGGCTTCAAGCATAATTTCGGAGCACTTGGATCGTGTTCAAAGGAGGGCGGTGATGCTTATCAATGAGAGTAGGGTATACAACTCTATTGACTCATTGGAGCATTGTCGGATTGGGGTTCAGTGACTCTGTTATTGATGTTACAATGGAAAGTGTTCTGCTGAGATAACTGAACTTATCTTCAGGGACCGAGTTTTTGTTCGCAGCACTCAGTTGTTTAGTAGATCACGACCGTTTGTTGTCGATTTTCCAGTTGATCGCACATTGTATAACTGCAAAGATTTGTCCATCAGTCGAATTAGACATATGTGGAATAAATGAATTGCCATACAAAATTTGACGCAGATCTGACAAGATCCAGCTCAAAGCTCTTGCTAAAAAGAGATTAATTATTGTTACTCTTCAACCGGACACTATATATTGGGGAACATTCTGAGCGGCTGGCTGAACATGGACCATAGGAGCTTGAGACTATTGGACATTATTTTGCTTGTCCGGCGTTTTTTTTTTAATAATTTTTTTTAATTATAGCTTCGCAACGGCACGAATTCTTTAGTTTGTTGGAATCTGAAATTCAACATACTAGGAATTTTAAAAGAGTCCCAAATTTGACTACCAGAAAGGTGGTCTCCAACAATTCTGTTCTATGCCAATAGACCTCGGTGTCTAAGTGTGCTTACGTAAATCGTTGGCAGTCACTTCTAACCTCACCTTACCACCGTCAATCACTTTGTCTAAAATCTTTTGACACATATAACCGCAAATAACTTTGATTGTTTCCGGGAAAGAATGTCACAAACCGTTTTCTATGTTAAGGTGATTGAAACCATTGTTTAACTTTCAACTACATATTGTTGTGTATAATTTTAAATATGTCTACAATTTACATTAAGTATTTACAAGATATCAAACTCCCACATGAATGGCTTTAATAAAAATCAAGTAGCGAAACCACCAACTATCACTACGATAACATTATTTTAAACATTATTTTGCAATTAACCTTTAACTGTAACATGTTAAACAAGATCTTTAACTTTGTGATGCAAAAAACAAAAAAAAAAAACAACGAAGAAAATCTTTAAGAATCTCCGCTAAAAAATTTCTTAACTATTACAATTTACAATAACGAAAAAAAAACAATAACAAGATGTTAACATGAATACCTTGAATGCAAACATCATGCTGTACTTGTACTGTAATACACTGTGGTCAGCAAGTATTGGTAGTTATATGTGTTAAGAGATCCACCTCGATCAATATCGAAACGAATTAATCATATCATACGCAAGACTAACATCTATGCTAGACACTTTTATTAGAACCTAAGAAAGTTTATTAAAAAATTGTTTCTAGTGTCAAAATTCTGACGTAACGTCAAAGCTTTCCTGACGACTGTTACGAGTTTCATTATTTCGAGCTTAGAGATTTCCAGATCTCGAAATGTAAGGTTTCTAAAACGCTCCGTTCTGAAGCGTAAGAGTTCAGGTTTTGTTTAAACAGGCTGCTAGCATTTCACGTCAGGACGCATAGAGTCCAGAATTCGTTTTGACACAAAGTAGTCATAATGAAACCTCTGAGTCATTGCATTTCGACATTACACAAATTAAAGAAATCATGCAGTTGCATAGTTTCTAATCAAAAAAGTCTCGAGTCTTATCATCTAACAGGGTGATAGGCCGACATTTTATAACAAAACTAGGGAACAGGTTATCGAAATAACTTTAGTCTCAAATACGGACTCGATTATAACTTCAGACTGGATTTAACGAATGTTTTTTCTCGGACCATTACTGGATACTCTTCAGTTTTGATCTCTCAATGGAGAATAGGGTCCCTTATAGGAACCCCAAGATAACGAACTGGATGAAATTCCGAAGCCTTGTTAGAGCACTACCGGCTCCAGAAATGGATAAACCGGTCAGCATACATGATTTGGAGAAATCTGTTAGTTTAGTGACGAACACCCTTAGGGAAGTTTATCTTAAATCCTGTCCAGAGCGCTTGCCTCCGAAGAAGATCCATCAACCATGGTGGACGCTGGAACTCAATCTTCTGAGTACACAAAAAAGGAAACCTTTTAATAAGGCAAAGAAAGATAACACTACGGAATACTGGGAGAACTATCTTCTTTGTTTTAATACTTTCAACAAGGAAACCCGGAAGGCGAAAAGAGAATACTGGTCCATTTTCTCTGGAGAGTTGGAGGGATCATCTTTTTGGGACGTGGAAGGTGCGTTCATAATGTCAAAATAGCAACAACTCTTAATGCCCTACAGAATACGGGCATGGACATACAAATTACTTTATGGACGGGCAACATGCTAAAAAGCAGGGCAATTAACTCGAAGATAGGGGATGGTGCAGCGAGGAAAGTAGTTACAAGGGGCACTCCACAAGGGGGAGTTATCTCTCCTCTTCAGTGGAAAATTGTAATAAATAAGATCCTCGAGTCACTCAACGGTATGGGTATCAAGGTGGTTGCCTACGCTGACGACGTTGTGATCCTAAAAAAAAAATTGGCAAAGAACAACGGTCTGGGAGTTAAACCGAACTCGTCTTGTTCACAAAAACGACTACGATAGAAAGGTTTGTTCTTTCCAAATTAGATTAAATCACCTTGGAACTATCTATTAATGAGGTAAAATACCTGGGTGTAATCCTGGACTGAAAGCTTTCCTGGTAAAGGAATACATAGGAAAGGATGCAAAAGTCGAAGAACTTTTGGAAGAAGATGGGGTCTAAACCACATATTTTACACTGGGTGTATGGTGCGATAATTAGACCTATACCTATGGAGCCCTTGTGTGGTGAAGAGCAGTTTATAAGAAATCATATATCAAGAAATCTTTTTTAAATTTCAACTCAGTGAAACTGAAATAAATGTTATAAAAAACCGGCAGTTTTTGGAATTAAGAAAAACTGTAAATGCAGTTGTGTAAACAAGACCTTGAACCATCACTGAGCAATGTTTAAGGATTACCCCACTTTATCCGTAAAAGTTACAGAGGGTTAAAGTTGAAAAATCGATAAAAATGGCTTGAAATAATCCATAGTTTTTACATTATTTCGCTTTTTTTTTTAAGTTCTCCTTATATTTCAATCTTTTCCGGCATAACACAAAGTCAGTACATATAAAAGATTATTTTAATGTTGGTTTGATAGATGCTTCATCGCTTGGTAAGAAGTTATAAGACGGTTAAATTTTGAAACCAAAAATTAAGAGTTTTTAAATTTTCGAGGTTTTTTGATCAGGGATTTCGGCCCCCTCTATAAAATGAAAAAAGTTGAACTAGAGTTGGTAGCTGTTGTAATTCTTAACATTTTGCAATTAATCCCGTTAATGTGCCACGAATAGTTAAGGAGTTTCAGCAGATCAAAGTTCGCAAGAAAAAACGTAATTTTTTTAAAATACCAGTTTTTCGCGAGGCACATTCGCGGTTTCATTCGAAATTTGGTGGACTCTTGCGTAAACCGAGTTTTTTGTGAGTTTACATAAAAAAATCACTGGCGGGTTTATAAAAAATAAATTGCAAAAATTTTATGGCATTTTTGAAAATTGTGCGAAATTTGCAAATCTGTTTCCTATTTTTTTTAGTAGCAATTAATGCATCATGTTCATTTTAATACACCAAAAGACGTGCCTTATCGAGTAGAACTGATTTGCTTTTTGACTTTTTACTTTAAGCCATTCTGAGCGGAAAGCGCGATGATTTTATCTAAACCTGTTTTGATCTGGCACATCCAAGGCTTTACACGAAATCGGATGAAATTTTTTTTAAATGAAAGCCCACTTGATGTGTCATCATAAAATCACAGGCGGGTTAAAAAATTTTGATGATTATAGATTTTTTGGACCATATTAAATTTTCTTGTTATAAAAAAGCATCACCGATTTTTTTTTAACTACTGGTACAATGATACGATTTTCCGTGATTTTCTTCAGTAATACCAACGCGTATTGCCTAAATATGTTATAAAAAATTGTGAAACTTTTCTTTTACCGCGAATTAATCGCGATTTTAGGTACTTAGATATTTTTTTTTTAAATCGTTTGGTCATTAAAGGGTTAAATTTATATCATATATTTTAGAAGAAATGATATATCCTGGCATGTTTTAATAACGCATGCAACAAATGTGTAGAAAATAAAATCTTTAAAATATTTTTAAGATTTTTAAAACCGCTAAATCTTAAAACCGCCATAACTTTTGACCCCCTTGCGCGATTTAATTGACGCGAACGAATTTCTTATTCTTAAATAGCATCTAATATTTATGCCAACTTTCATCGATGTGCCATCAAAACAAAAATCACATCTTTTTTAACTCAAAATTTAAGTCTAAAACGGAACTCCTCATATCTTCAAAATACAGAAGTTACAACGACTGAATTGTGCGTGGGTGTCACTGGTGCTATTAGATCAGTGATACTGAATATACAGTCCGTGGATATTTACGTCAGGAGCACAGCAGCAAAATCGGCTCTCAGGTAAAGAGAGTCACAAATGTTCAAGCAACGCTCTTGGGGACACTCGGCCATATTAAGTACGGCGGGCGGGACGAACTGGAACTGGAACAGAGAACCGACTATATCTCACCACAGACGAACTTTGACAGAACCTTCAAAGTCCAAATACCGACTAGGGAAGAACTCTGTTATGACAGAGAATGTGCTCTTTACGGACGGATCAAAGATGGAGATGGGTTCGGGAGTTTACTCTGAATGCCTAGAAATTGGGGCCTCATTGAGATTTCCGGATAAATGTAGTGTTTTCCAGGCTGAGGTACTTGCAATTTATAAACCCGCGCAGATGATAATGACAAGGGACCCTCGTCCTTGCGTCATTAACATTTTTGTGTATAGTCTGGCAGCTCTGAGATCCTTAGAATCAAACACTATAAAATCGGGAATAGATAGTTATTGTATACAATCACATTGTCGAATCAGTCAGCACACAGTAAAGTAAATCTGGGTCCCTGGACATAGTGGGGTCGATGGGAACAAATTGGCTGATGGCTCGGAATCGGTGGAGAAACGTGTAGAACCTGACGTCTCGGTTCCTATAGTGGAATTGATGAACGAAATTGATGGGATATCTGAGAATAGAATGAAAGATAGGTGGATATCACTGACTACGTGCAGGATATCGAGAGCCCTGTGGCCACTGCCAAATTCCAAGAGGACAAAAAGTCTTCTTACTTTTGGCAAACGGACGGTTAGCATATTATTAGGAGTACATACAAGACACTGTATAATTGGCCAGATGGCCGTGCGTATGGGAATATCTGATAGGACTATTGTAGAAGTTTAAGAGAAGTGGAGGAGGAGTCTGTTAAGCACTTGTTATGTGAATGTCCGGGTCTAATGGGAAGCCGCCTTAAGCATTTGGGCAAAGACTTTTCGATTACCGGGATCTAAACGGTGTCTCATAGATGTCTCTAGCAGAATAACTTAGAGTTTCGGGGTGGTTTAAGAAGTAGAACTTTGTATCAGAGGGGGAGTAGGGAAATAGAATTAAGTGAATCACAATGGGCCTTATGGCCTCTGAGTGAATTTGCACTGAGTGAATTCGCCGACCACTCATCCAGCTTAACCTCTCATCTAACAGCTGCGGAAGATTTAACAGAACATTTGGCCTCTTATCCCGTTTTTCTATAAGACCTTGCCAATTTAACACTGCAACTCAAAATATCTCCTCTTGGGAGCGAAAGAGGTTAAAGATACGACTAGATCTGGTGCGTAGTCTTCATACATCCATTTGCCCAGCAGAGTACAAATCTCTTGAAATTGCCAAACTTCTAGCCAAAACACCTCTAAAATTTCCAATACCCTTACACCATAGTGTTTGTCGTAGTACGAGTTGTAGTTGGTAACAACCATTTAATTTAAACATGCATCTTTCATGCATACAACAACTCGTACAACATAACGTTGTTACATACCATCCATACATACAGTCAGTCCTACAACTAAAGATCGTGTTAACTATGTTAAGATCTTGTGTTTTTGATAAAAATCTGTGTATTTTATTCATTTTATAAGCGCCAGTCTGTGATTTAGATTCTTATCATTTTTATTGTGTAATACAGTTTAGGTCATTATCATTGATATTTGTGGTAGGTTTAAGATTTGGGTGGAATTTTCAACAACAAAAAAATGTATAGTCCATTGACAAAAAATGTAAGTATTATGCGAAGACTGCAGTATTTTAAATAATTCATAAAAATTTGAAAACGACAAATTTTAATGATGTAGATTTTACATAGTTGATACACATGTAATGTTTGGGTAGGAAATTTTTAGCGCACACAAAATTGTAGTAAAAATTTGAGAACAATATGATAATTTATAAACACCACTTCTATTGTTTTAAGATTATAACTTTTAGAAATAACGGTGACGTATCCTATGGGACTTTTATCTGAACGAACTAACTAAGCAGAAATATTGCACTTACAAGGAACCTACCGATTGTCGTATTTATTTTATTTAGTTTTTATAGTATCACAAATTTATCTAGCTAACTTAAAATTCAGGTTTGAAAAAATCGGACGTTAGATGACGATCCTATTCCAGAAAAGCTGGACCAGTGCCCAGTTTCTGGAACTATGCGAAAAGTTTTCGCATTGAGAAAAATAAAACAATATTGTAGTCATTTAGTTTTTTACAGGGTGAATACAATAATGCTAATGTTAAAAACATCGAATTTCGTAAAAAAATGCAATGCTATTTTTTTAAATTAATCTTTTAAGTAGGTATAAGATGACTACATATCGCTCCTTTACTTGTATAGTGTCACAACTCAAAATATTTGATTTTGCAGAAAACACGTTTAAAGTTTACTATTGAAACTGGTTTTTAATTGAAAAAGGCCGGTACATAGAAAATGTAATAATGGCGTGTACTCTTCTCAAACGGTGAGTTTAAAAGATATTAATACGAATTTTTGACACAATATAAAGCACGATATAACGAATAATTCTGCATCATTAACTCAAAAAACGCATTTTTTGAGTTATGACACAAGTAAAGGAGCGATATAATGTTTTTTTTTTTTTTTTCGTTGCGGAAACTTCTCGCATAGTTACAGAAATCGGGTACAGGATCGGAAAAAATTAAAATTTTCGCCATTCAAATGGTTATTAATTGGAAAGTAAAAGAGATAGCGACTTCTTCATTCATGTTTTTTAGGTATATACTAGCGCTTTAAAAAATTTAAATTTCATAAAAATCGGAAAATAAACAACAAATTGGCAAGCACTTAAAGCCTTTGTATGCAAAAGGTGTAAAATATTTTTTTTTTGACAAAATACACTACGATTGCGAACTTTAACCGGTTGTAGGGAGGCAGAGACAGATGGAATTATTGATGCAATTTACGAGAAAAGAGTATTGGCAGCTTAATTTTCTTTTCTAATATTCATATTGTAAAATTATTATTTTTTTTTTAATTTTTTAATTATTTAGAGAAGAGCTGACAAGCTTTAAATAATTTCGTGCCTAGATTTTTTTTAAATTATTTGCAAAGATAAATTTTGATTCGAAAGCATTTTTCATTTAATTCGAATTACACAGCTTTGATATTTCGAATTTTATTCACAAAATACAAAAAAAAATATTTTTTATTTTTAAATTTAAAAAACTATGCAAGAAAGCATACAGTTTAAGCAAAATATGCATTTTCATCAAAATATGCAAAAATATGTACTAGCAAATCAATGCCATTATTAAGCAAATTCGATGATTCGCGAAGATAATAACTTTATGTTGTTCCCCGGCATTGGCGTAGATAGCCCTATCTGAGGGGGGGGGACTTATCCCCCCCAGAATAATTTTAGCCCCCCAGAATTTTAATCATTCATAATTTTTTTTAATAGTTTTTCCCATTGAAAAATAGTCTGAATTATTGAAAAAAGTTTTTATATGAATCTTATGTTTTTGTCAGTAATAAAAACTTCACCGAATCTTAGAGTTTTACCTTCAGGAAAACATTTTAACTTCTTTGATTTAAAAAAGTGTTTAAATTCTAAGGGGTTTTTTTTATAGACAAACGTTATTGGAATAAAGAATCTGAGAATTTTGACTAATTACACTGTGTGACAGAAAACAAGTAAGAGTGTTAAATTCGGCTGTGCCGAATCTTTTATACCCTCCAACATCCACAAAAAAAATCCAGGGTCGTTTTTTTGGGGGGGGAGGCAGTGGTCATTGTGGGGACAAATTTCCCCTCGAAATATATGTTTAAAAATTCATTCTTATGCTTTTTGCACTAAAGAAACACAAGTTTATCATTATTTTACAATTTTTTTTTTAATCCACGCCCACAAAAGGGGGCGGGCCGAAAAAAACGATATTTTCTAATCCCCCGGGTCCAAATGCAAGACTTTGAGCTTCTTGAAGCATAAAAATGTTGCATTTGTTAAACAAAAACACAAAAAATCATATAAAAATATGGTGTTTTTTAGAGGCTGGTTTAGTTCCTCTAGGGGGAACTTTTTTCCCCCTGCTCCGATTTTGCCCATCTCCGAACTTAACCAGGCTATGAACATAAGACATATTTCTGCCAAACTTCAGGAGTCTAGCACTTTTATGTTAGACTGTATTGTGTCTTCCACAGACGGACGGACGGACGGACAGACGGACGGACAGACGGACGGACGGACGGACAGACGGACATCGCTAGAATGTCTTAGAATCGATCACTGATCAATAATATATATACTTTATGGGGTCCTAGACCGATATTTCGATGCGTTACACACGGAATGACAAAGTGAGTATACCCCCATACTGTAGTTGGAGGGTATAAAAACCTGGGATGCGATACTTTTTTTTTAGTAGGTGTTATCGAGTACAACAAGACCCTGTACTTGAAATTTGCGAAACACCTCCAATATCTTGAGTTACGGGTAAAAAAACCGGTTTTTCGAACTTTTTACACTTATAAGCCAGTAACTTTGTTGAAAACCAACCGATTTTAAATTTCTCGACGGTTTTAGAAAGAATAAACTAAGACCTTCCGAAGATCTGAACATAATATTTAAGTAATATTGAGACAACTGTGCGTATTTCTCCAGCAAACTCAATTTTTTTAAAAAAAGTTCTCTATTTTTCAACTTTGGAGATGTTTTTACACATTTTTTTGTTAAGGAACCGTATTATGTATGAATTTATTAAAAAAGTATATTTATTTGTGAGAAAAACTCAACTTTGGTTTTTAAAATCGGTAAAAAATTTACCGAGTTATTAAATTTTTAATAAAAACTAAATTTTGGAATAAATGCCTGCACAATGTTTTTATACCCTCTAACCAAACCTGTAAAAAACTTGAATTTAAGTATTTTCAAGTAAGTATACAAATACTTATACTTGAAATTTTCAAGTATAAATATTTTTTACTTACTTGAATAATTTTTCAAGTAAGTAAAGATATACTTGTACTTGAAATGTTCAAGTTCAAGTATTTTCAAGTATTTTTTATTTGAAACAAATTTGTATCAACTAAAATACTTGGTAAACATTTTGTTTAAATAAAAAACTTGAGCAACAATTTTTGGAAGTAATATACATATGAATACATTTTTTTATGAGATTGTCAAAAAAAAATTGAATTAATTTTTTAAATAATTTTGGTTTTTTGTGAGCTTTTCGTTTTATGTTTTGTTATTTTTATGTCTGATTGCAATTTTAAAAAGGCTGCAACTACCGCATACATTATGCAAATGGCGTGTCATTGGAGCAAAGATGAAGGGGTAAAAAACCACAAAAAGATCAACAATTGCCTCGGGGTCGCAATGTAATAATGAAATTTTTACACCCCATCATTTGCTCTTACCAATCCTGCTCCATATCGCCACTCCAAAAGGGGTCTTTAATTAAATTTTTATGAAATTTACTCCTGTTGCTCTTACTGTATCAAGGATGCCCCCAGAGGAATCAAAAGTGCATATCGTCGGTTCGCCAACCGGAACCGCTTTTTGTTTTTCATATTTTTTTCAAAAATTATAAAAATTATTGTGTATTTTGAACTTTCGCGGTGTTTTAAACCAATATTTCTTTCATAAATATTTATGTAAATAATATTGCAAATTTTTTATTTAAATTAATTTAAATTAAAAAAAAACAGCGCAAAAGTACCAAATTTAGCTGTTAATCTCTTTAAAATAATTTTGTAATACACATTGGGTTCTGGTTGGCCCACCGACGATATGTAAGATCGACTCCAATATTTCTTCAACTTCAAAATGTTCTCAAAACAAACCTACCCTTTATCTTAAATTATCAAGGCGGTCCCCCTACAATTTCTTAAAAAATTCTATGGTGGTAAAATGTAAAACCGACCTTTATTCATTTTTACCTCCAAACATTTTTCTAAAACATTCTTTACACATATTTCAAAAAAAAAAATATAATTTTCTGCAACTTTTACTGCCAAAAAATCTTTGTTTGTAAAATTGTTGCTTAACTTTTTTATTTGGAAACATTTTTGTTTAAAAAATTCATTTAAAAACATTTTGTAGTATTTTACTTAAACAAATTTGTGTTCAAGTATTTTATTTGAACAAAATTTGTTGCAAGTAAAAATATACTTACTTACTTGAACTTTTCGTCAAGTAAATAAAAAATATTTGTACTTGAACATTTCAAGTACAAGTATTTTTATACTTACTTAAAAATTTTTTCAAGTAAGTAAAAATATACTTGTACTTGAAATGTGCAAGTATAAATACAAAAATACTTGAAAAAATATAATATAAGTAAATAAATACTTAAGTATTTACAGGTATGCCTCTAACCGTAGTACGGGATATATTCACTTTGTTATTCCGTGCGAAACGCATCAAAATATCGGTCTAGATTCTCACAGCGAATATAATTATTTGATCAGTGATCGATTCTAAGACATTATAGAGATGGCGAAATATCGGTCTAGAGTCCCATAAAGAATATATTTTTTTGATCAGTGATCGATTCTAAGACATTGAAGAGATGTCCGTCATGTGCGGACGTCCGCTTGTAGAAGACATGATAATTTAGTGGAATGTAAATCTTGTATAAATGACAATGGGACTCTAAAGCAAAAAAGTTTGGCGAAAGCTCTTGTTCTAAACTGTTGTTGAGAAGGAAACTCAGCGGCGCGGATGTATGGCCTGCCTGGGACACCGTTCCCTTGCGATAAATGAAAATAAAAAAACCACAAGGACGTTTCGCGGGTTTGAGGGGTTGTTGTTGCTGTAGCCCCTACAAAAAATTACATTGTTTAATTCCCTTGGTTCAACAGCAGGTTAATGAACTTGTTTTATTTGTTGAACAAATAGACAAAAAAACTTTAAAATAAAATAGTGTATTTCTGGGGTTGCATTAGTTCTCCAAGGGGAAACTTTTTTCCCCTGGTCCGGTTTAGCCCATTTACAAACTTCACTGTCCTATAAACATAACACATATAAGGCATTCCACACCAAATGTCCAGCGAAAAAAAACATGTGTACCGTAAACTTTTGAATAGGTGATATGGATAGCCCTATATGGAACTTAGAAAATTGCGTTTTTGGTTTTTCAATTTTTCAAAAACTGGGCTTAGGAGGCGTGGTCAAATATTGGAAAAATGGTCAAATTTGTGGCGAGTTGCCTTGATTAAATATTTATCACATTAAAACGGAATGCACCACAATGTCAAAAATTTACGTTCTTATATAGTTTTGTATGGGCTATCGATTAAATTTTTTTTTTTGGAAAATTTTCAGAACCCGTTCTGAAATTTTCCATTTTTTAAAAAAGTCAATTTATCAAAAATCCGGCCACTTTTTTTTCTCTTTTTTATTTATTTTTTTAAAAGTTTAGATGTTTGTCCATCCACACAAAAAAAATCAGAAACACGTTCATCTTTTTTTTCGAGAAAATCGCATTTGAACTTTAAATTTCATAACAATTTAGTAATTTGCTTGTATTTTCTTGTGTCAACAGAGCGTATGACGAATATTTATGCAATTAATATTACTCATTCGCAACTTTAAAACAAAGAAATACAAGCAAATAACAAAATTGTTAAGAAATTTAAAGTTCAAATGCGATTTTCTCGAAAAAAAAGATGAACGTGTTTCTGATTTTTTTTGTGTGGATGGACAAACATCTAAACTTTTAAAAAAATAAATAAAAAAGCAAAAAAAAGTGGCCGGATTTTTGATAAATTGACTTTTTTAAAAAATTGAAAATTTCAGAACGGGTTCTGAAAATTTTCAACAAAAAATTTATTTTTTTATATTCAAAAAAAATATTTAAATTTAATCGATAGCCCATACAAAACTATATAAGAACGTAAATTTTTGACATTGTGGTGCATTCCGTTTTAATGTGATAAATATTTAATCAAGGCAACTCGTCACAAATTTTACCATTTTTCCAATATTTGACCACCCCAGCAAAACTTAGATTACCAAATAAGGTATAAAATAAGGCATAGGATCTCTTATTTTATACATTGCAGCATTGATGATTTTAACAGGCGATGAGACTCAAAGTAATGCATCCACATTATCACAAAGAATACCAGTAAGGTATAAAATAAGTCATAAATTTATAACGAAGAATACCAGTAAGATGTAAAATATATGATATTTTATAGGTTACGAGAAATGAAATAATATAGCATACCAGAAGATAATATATAAGGTGTTCCGAGTAGTGAAAAAGTAATTTTGTATTAAATTTACTCACGTGATTGTAAGTGAGTGTAAGTAGATAAAATATGCTCGTGAGTGTGTGTCGTTAGAAATTTCCTGTCGTGAGCCCATAAGTTTAAACTTATACATTTTTTTATAAAATAATTATTTTTTATGTTATTGTAATGCATTATGCATCCAATTATAAATAATGCATTATTTTAAACTTTCAAATAATACATAATGTAACCAAATATAAGTCATCCATGATTTAATGTTTAGAAATAATAAATATGAAATACATTTTTTCCAATAATCATGCATTACGTAGCAAATTATTAGTAATGCATTATTTTACACTTTAAAATAATACGTTGTGGAACAAATGTTTGGTAAGACATCCTAAAATAATGCTACAAATAAGTTATATGCATTACCTGGTAATGTGTTATATAATCACTACCCATTACCAAAGTTTTGCTGGGTACCCAGCAAAACTTAGATTACCAAATAAGGTATAAAATAAGGTATATGACCTCTTATTTTATACATTGCAGCATTGATGATTTTAACAGGCGATGAGACTCAAAGTAATGCATCCACATTATCACATAGAATACCAGTAAGGTATAAAATAAGTCATAAATTTATAACGAAGAATACCAGTAAGGTGTAAAATATATGATATTTTATAGGTTACGAGTAAGGTATATAATATAGCATACCAGAACATAATATATAAGGTGTTACGAGTAGTGAAAAAGTAATTTTGTATTAAATTTACTCACGTGATTGTAAGTGAGTGTAAGTAGATATAATATGCTAATGAGTGTGTGTCGTTAGAAATTTCTTGTCGTGAGTCCATCTCTAGTTTAAACTTATGCATTTTTTTTATAAAATAATTATTTTTTATGTTATTGTAATGCATTATGCATTTAATTATAAATAATGCCTTATTTCAAACTTTCAAATACTACATAATGTAACCAAATATAAATCATCCATGATATAATGTTTAGAAATAATAAATATGAAATACATTTTCCAATAATCATGCATTACGTAGCAAATTATTAGTAAAGCATTATTTTTCACTTTAAAATAATATGTTGTGGAACAAATGTTTGGTAAGACATCCTAAAATAAAGCTACAAATAAGTTATATACATTACCTGGTAATGTGTTATATAATCACTACCCATTACAAAAGTTTTGCTGGGACGCCTCCTAAGCCCAGTTTTCGAAAATTTGAAAATCCAAAAACGCAATTTTTTTAGTTACATATAGGGCTATCCAAACAACCTATTCAGAAATTTACGGGACACATGTTTTTCTGTAGCGGGACATTTGGTGTGGAATGCCTCATATTCGTGTCAAAACTTCAGGAGTCTAGCTCTTTTATTTTAGACAGTTTTGTGTCTTCCACAAATAGACAAACGGACGGTCAGACAGACGGACAAAGCTAGAATGTCGTAGAATCGATCACTGATCAAAAATATATACTTTATGGGACCCTAGATCGATATTTCAATGTGTTTCACACAGAATGACAAAGTAAGTATACCCCGCATATTATGGTTAGATAGTAGAAAAACATTGTGAAGGCATTTATTCCAAAATTTTGTTTTTATTAAAAGTTTAATAACTCAGTCAATTTTTAACCGATTTTAAAAACCAACGTTTTAATTTACTCTTAAATAAATATACTTTATAAATAAATGCATAAATGGTACGGTTCCTAAATAAAAAAATATGGTAAAACATCTTCAAACTTAAAAAATAATGATTTTTTTTTGAAAAATTGAGTTTGCTGGAAAAATACGCACAGTTGTTTTAATATTACTTAAATTTCATATTTACAACTTCGAAAGATATTAGTTTATTCTTTCTAAAACCGTCGAGAAATTCAAAATCGGTTAATATTCAACAAAGTTACTGGCTTATAAGTGTAAAAAGTTCGAAATATCGGTTTTTTACCCGTAACTTAAGATTTTGGATGTGTTTCGCAAATTTCAAGGACAGAATCTTGTTGTACTCGACAACACCTACTAGAAAAAAAGTATCGCATCCCAGGTTTTTCTGTTTCATTAATTTTTGTAACACTGTGTTATCATCAACTTTTGCAATCATCAGAACTTTTTCTTAAAAAAAATCATAGTAATCTAATGATTTTACTATAGGAAAAACATTAAAAATCTTTCATTCTCAAAACATATCCGGGAGTTCTGAATTTCCAAAAATCTTCAGAATCAAAATTTGTTTAAAAAAAATATGAATTTTTAACCGCTTTCGGGGGACAATCGTTTCTAGGACACCAACACGCATCTTAAAGGGAACGCTTCAGAAATATGTCTGGGTTTTTCTATTAAAACAAAAACAAAATATTCAAAAAAATCTAGGGGGGGGGCTTTAGCCCCCCCAGAAATGTGGACTTCCTACGCCAATGTTCCCCGGCTAACGACAACAAACATATATTTACATGAACCCCCTTGCCCTGCTTATTAGCTACTTAGGTTACCAAAAGTAATTCTAATTTTGTTTTGCACAAATTTCAATTAGTTATTGAAAAATTACGCCTTTAAAAACATTATTTTATGATCAATTATATGATGTTACTTTTCAACTATTTAATAATAAGTATCTTACCACCCAGTAATATATTTTTTTTGTTTATAGTATTCTTCCAACAACTTTACAAAATCGTAATGTTACAAAGTTTATGAGACAGAAATACTATTATGTTTTCGAAAATTTTTATGGCCTCTTTGGGGGCAGCTACTGTGTAGTGTCTGTTTTTCTGTAGGAAGTTTTCAGTCAAACAGTCAGTTAAACAAATTAAAACATAAAATTTATGAGGATGTATGTAATGAAATGTTTTATACACCTTGTTTTGTAAAAGAAAAAACTTCCTTTATTGCGAAATGTTACAGACAGTAGTTTTCTAAATTATTATAAAAATGCATTTCTACAAGAAAAAATTTGAAAAAAATCCTTTCATTCCACTCTCTATTCCATTCCATTTCGTTTGCCGTTCCATACCATTCAGTTCACAGGTCCATTTCATTTCGTTCCATGTAGGTTTTATTCCTTATTACCAAATGGTTACTACTTTTTACTATAAAAATTTTAAGCTAAATTGGAATCTAAATTTTAAAAACATACTTTTTCTGATTTTTTTTTTGGAGAAAATTTTAAATGTGAAAAAAAGAAATTTCCATACAGTACTTTTTTCGAATTATTTTAAAATCGGAAGATTCGGTCAATGAAACTAGCCTATGTCCACCCTGAGATACTTGAAGGATCCTACGAGGGGCATTTAATAAGGTCGTCCCAGACTAGATAATTGTGGCATTGTCTGGTCTAGAAATTTGGAAAATTTTAAAATACATATTGACAATTTTAAAATATATTAGGACAATTTTAAAATTTATTTGGAAATTTTTAAAATACATTTGGAAAATTTTAAAATATGTACATTTGGATAATTTTGAAAATACATTTGGAAATTTTTAAAATACAATTGGAAAATTTTTAAATACATTTGAAAAGTTTTAAAATACATTTGAAAATTTTCAAAATACATTTGGAAAATCTTAAAATACATTTGGAAAATTTTAAAATATATTTGGACAATTTTAAAATACATTTGGACACTTTTAAAATAATTTTGGACAATTTTAAAATACATTTGGAAGATTTTGAAATACATTTGGACAATTTCAAATATATATTTGGACAATTTTTAAATACATTTGGACAATTTTAAAATACATTTGGACAACTAATTTGGACAATTTTAAAATACATTTGGACAATTTTAAAATATATTTGGACAATTTTAAAATACATTTGGACAATTTTAAAATACATTTGGAAAATTTTCTAATTGTTTCTGTTGTATCCTCTACTATCTCGCAGAATCTGCACGTAGCGGTGTCAGATAGATTTATTTCCCTAAGGTGATAGATAGTCTCAGATATGTTTAAATTTCACGTGTTTTTGGGGTGACAGGAAAAAACCCCCTTGGACATTATCCCCATAACGGAAATGGGGATTATGACCCAATGCATTACGGACATAATCCCCATATTATTTGTGGGGACTATGACCATTTCAAAAACGGTCATAATCCCAAAGGGGATTATGTCCCTTCCCTGTTGGGATTACGACGAAAGTTCTTCGGTAATAGCCCCCATTCATGTTATGGGGACTAAGTCCAAAACAATTTCGATCATAATCCCTTTATTTTGCGGAGAGGGTGGGTTTAATGCTTGGAGTTTGTAATTCCTAAGCCCGGCATAAGGCCGGCTACGCGGAAAAACTTTTAAAACAAAAAAAAGTCACTTAATTATTGCGATTATGACCTATTAGTATAGTAGACATAATCCCTGTTATGGGGATTATGTCCACTTTTAACGTGGTCATTGTCCCCATAAAACTGGGAATTATGTCCATTTTTTATTGGGATTATGTCCAAATTTTTTTCGGTCATAGTTCCCACTACCGTTATGGGGATTATGACCGAATTCGTTTTGATCATAATCCCCATAACGGAAATGGGGGTTATGTCCGTGCGGATAATGTCATGTCACCTGTTTTTGGCAAAAAGTGTCCACCCTGAAGAACCACAATAAATATTGGAGGAAACATTTTTAAAATCGAATGGCTAGCAAGTAAAGTTCTATTTAAATGGTTACAAAATTGGGTAAGTTCAGTTAAAACTTCTTTATTTAGAACTTTAAAAATCGTTAACACGAAAATGACAGCTGATCCTGTTTTCGAGTTATCGCTGAATAAATACACTGTTTGAAAACATAAACCGCCCAGGGAAATATATTTTGCACTTTTGGTGGTCCACTGTTGAAGATTCTGCCAAAATTAGGACTTTGTTTGGACCTCCTGATTCCATAACAGCAATCCAAATTGTCTAGTATGTTTTCGCTTGAAAAAAATTTCAAACACGATTATTTCGAAAAAGGAACATCCTAAGTAAAAATGTTTAGATATAATTATATCTCAGAAGATATGATGGTATATATTTATATCTTATACAAGATCAAATTATATATAACCAGATATGTTAGATCTATTGCTATATATAACGAGATCTTGTATCATATCTTGTTATGTCTTCTATCATATCTGTCACTTTAGCAAGATTTATATCCATGTCAACGATAAACTCACTGAAACAACTAAACTTTTTAAGAATTCAATTTTAAATGAATACCCTCTATTTTAAAAATATTCATCATTTTTATTTGTTTTGATACCAAATGAAATCAAAATAAAATATGTTGATACAAAAAACAAAAAACAAAATTCGAATTTTCTGTCAAATAAAAAAAAATAATATTTTAAATAAAAAATTTTCGTACATGTATTTTGGAAAAAACATAATATTTTAATTATTTTTATTAAAATATGGGAAAGTCGTTGTTGTAAGTATTTTTATAACGAGCGCGAAAGTTTTGAATTAAAACTAATAACGATTTGTTCTAAATTTGCAGATTTTTTTTCAAATATTAAATTGGGGCAGAATTGGAGAAACAACATTGATTGAGCCAATGCAGTTTTCCCTCAAATCAAGAAGATATCAAAAGGATTCGTTTATTCAAAATTGAATTGGTTTAAAGTGAAAAATTTACTTGGTTTAAAGTGTTGTTTTTTATCTACGGAATGTGTATTTACATTTCGCATATCGTCGCTGCGCCTAAAAATGGAGTCGTGTGTTAAAAAAAACATTTTTGAAGAGGCCTACGAAACAGACAAATTTGGTTTCTTCGCGGTACTTTTTTAAAAAAAACTTCACGTTAATATTATACCAATATTACAAACTTCATGTTGATTAAAAGTTGACTTCTAAAAACTACTGCGAAAGGACCATATAGGGCCGTTTCGTGGGACTATTTGAAAAAAATTTAATAACACATGACTCCATTTTTAGGCGCAGCAACGCCATATAAATACTATTTAACGTGTGATTGTACAAATTTAAAGACTCATTTAGTATTGATTAAATTCAAGATTTTGGGTAACTATAGAGAGTGTAACTCCATATGGATATTTTTATCATTAACAACATTGTAACTGGCTAGTATACTCACTGTAGGTACCACTACAAAAATAAGTATGATACCTGCTTTTTTGTTGAACTTTTCAAGCAACATTATGAGGGATTTTCGATACCCGAGTAAAAATTTTCTGGTCTAATCATATATAATTTGATACAATCTTATATGAGTTAATATGCTTCCGTATAAATTTATATAAAATTGTATCTATCACTTTGATACGGTTGATCCACTTTATATGGTTAGATGTTGCTCCATATATGATTAGATTCGTATTTTGGTTTTGCTCATCAAATTATATAAAAATTGATATTATAAGATCAATTTGATCTAATTAGATTTGACCAAATTCAGGATCAAATTGTATCAATTTTTATATTTTTTGATCTAAAGTAATACAATTAGATATTATTTGATACAACCATTTTACGGATCAAATTAGATCTATTCAGTAAAATTAGCATAATATTTTTACTAGGGTACTTTATCCAATAATTTGAAATTATCGAAATTTAAATAAAAATAGCCTGATAATGTTACTTGAAAGTTCAAAAAAAGCTGGTATTATACCCACTGAAATTAGGCAATACTCAGTATTTTCCTCATCAGATGAAATATGCCTTAAGATTTGTTCAACGTCGAGCAGTTATCTTTTTTAAACAACATTTTTTAAAATCTTTTTTAATTATAATATGTTAAATAAATAAAATTAAATTATTACCAACTTAAATTAAAATATGTCTATTATTTGTTCTTAACAACAGACGTTTTGCAAAAATTAGGATTTTTGCTTATACAACGGTATCAATTCCGATAAATTCAGGTCCAATAAGATCAAAATACATATGGGACAAATGTCGGATCCAACGAGATCTAAGTTGATCATATCATATCAGAACTGATATGATTAGATCGGATAAGATCTGATTAGATCTGATTATATATTGTTCCAGATCTAAATAGATATGGTGCAATATCAAAATTTTTACTCGGGATGCTAGAAAAACTTGAACTGAAGTTTTGGAACAGGAGGTCCAATTTATATGAAATCAAGTCCTATTTGTTGGAAGCAATATAACAGTTTGTTGTCAAAAAGTAATACGATTTTCGTATTAACGATTTTTAAATAAAGAGGAATGAAATAACTACACTGTTTGACAACAAAAACCGCCCAGTGAATGAAATTCCATTACCGATTTTTCACCATTATTACAAAATCTAAACTTCCTTTAAGAGGGGTGTGTAGTAGACCGGGTCGATTTTAAAGTTTACCTTTAAAAAGTTCCACAGCCAAAATATTAGATTTTTAGATCTCGATTTGGTACCGCCAAAATCTTTTTTTGTTCATCTCTATGTCATTTGATGTCCTATCGTTATAAAAGTAATATGTCGAGTACTAAATTTGGTTCATATATGGTTTTAACCTCGGAGGTCACCTTCACGTATTATGAATGTTAGTTTCTCAGCTTTCTAATTCGTTTTCTCTTACGACCGACCCAGTCACTAGTGTGTAGTATCTGACATAGAAACATACAAACTTTTTATAATATTAATTACAAGGGAAGTATCTCAACCCTAATGATTTGCCAGAAACTTTAAATATATATAAAAAAAAGGAATTAAAAAAACCTTTCTTCCCATATTGAAACATCATGTAATTTTTTAGAAAGAAATGGCTGAAAATCCGAAAAACAATTTTTTTACGCATTTTTAACTCCTAATTTCACGAAATGGCCGATAGGCCGAGTCACCCCAACCTTTATATATGGGGTATTCCATGTCAAACCGGACACTTGGAAAAATATTTTTTTTTAGATTTCCACAATTTGTTTACAGTTTTTAGTACCCTTCGAAAACTCCTTTGTGGTAAATTTTCAGATTGTTTTGATGACCCGTTCAAAAGATATCGAATTTTTAAAAATTGGTAGTTTGTTCCTTTATTATTTTACTCATAACTTCTTCAAATTTATAGGGAGTCGAGATAGGGCTTAGGTATGTTTGGAAAAAAATGTAAGGGTGAACAAATCACACATTTTACCCATTTTTTGCAACTCTGGGGCAGTTGTGGGGCTTTTTGTGAATTCTTTTACCTGCCCCAACAAAAAAAGTCTCACAGCTGTCCAGGAGTAGCCTAAAACCGGGTAAAATGTGAGACCGACCCCCATTAATTTTCCGTCCCAAACATTTTTTCCAAAGGCTCAATCTGTAATTCTTAAGGGGGCTTCCATACAAGGATTGCAACGATAAAACTGCTCCTACCTCCAACTATCTTAAGGGTGGCTCTGGAGAAGTCAAAAATATGACCAACCCCCAACAGTTTTTCAACCCCAACATTTTTTCAGAACACACTTTCCATCTAACTTCAACCATGAAGGTGGTTCCCAACAATGCTATTTATTACCCGGTTAGAAATAGTCACATATGCACACATATGAACACATATGATCATCCATACATGTTCATGGACGAAAATTGAGGTAATATGTACATTAGGGTGGCAGCTATTTTGCAAATCTTCGAATTTGAAGGAGTGCACCCCTAATTTTTATTACATTTGGTCTAAAAATGCTATGCTAAAAATTTCAGCCAAATCGGACAACGTTGACACGAGGCTCATCGAGGTCAAAGGTCAAAGGTAAAAAAATAGCCATATTTTGATGAAAATCATTAAATAAATGGTGTTGTTTTTTGAATATATTGTTAAAAAGTGGTACACGAGTTGTTTTTAGTATAAGAAGATAAATTAAAAATTTTTGGGTTTTCAAAAATTAACCCTTGTAAGTCTTTCGGGGTCAAAATGACCCAATTTTCACAAAATGACCCCTAAAACACGAAAATCAGCCCCAATTTTCTAAATTTATTGAAATAAATCAATGTAAACCCATATTTATATTCTATGCTATCATATATACTCAGATATGAAATACTGTCTTTCTAGGATGTCATTCACCCGTTTCACGGTAAGGTCAAAAATATGCATTTTATTTGGCGTGGTTCTTAAAACTGTTATTTTGTTTTTTTCAAAATTTTCTTAAACAAAATTAGGAAAAATGCTGAAAAACCCACAGAATCTTATAAAATATATGTTAACATATAAAAAAAAATTTTTTTGGGGGATATTCCTCGGATAGTTTGGCGGGGGCATCGATTTAAACTCAGCGGATTTCGAGGAAAATGCCTTTTTTGCCCACAATTTATTCAATATGGAAAAAATTTGGTAAATATTTTAAAATTTGACAAAGTCAGGGCCAAAAATTATTAAAAACTATGTTAGACATTAACCATAAACGTTTTAGGAAAATAGAATTGTATTAACCCGGTTTTTATTCGGGTCAAAGGTCAAATTTAGGGATATTTGGATATTTTTTGGAAAAAGGCATCTAAATATGAAATGTTTATTGCGATTTGTTATAATTATTGTAAGAGCTCAGAAAAATAATTATTTAATTTTTTTAAAATTAACCCATAAATGAACATGGGGTCAAAATGGCCCAGCACATTAAAATTTCTTTATATAGATTTTTATATTTTCTTTCGATTTTTATAAAACTTGTTATGATTATGTGCGAGGTCAGAAAACTAATTATTTGATTTTTTTAATTAACCCATAAATGAACATGGGGTCAAAATGGCCCAGCACGTTAAAAATTCTTAATATATTTTTTTTATTTTTTTTCTATTTTTATAAAACTTGTTATTATTTGTATGTGACGTCTGAAAAAATAATTATTTGAATTATAGAAAAAAAAAAATAAAAAAAACTATATTAAGAATTTTTAACGTGCTGGGCCATTTTGACCCCGTGTTCATTTATGGGTTAATTAAAAAATCAAATAATTAGTTTTCTGACCTCGCACATAATCATAACAAGTTTTATAAAAATCGAAAGAAAATATAAAGATCTACAGCTGCGGTCAAAAAAATAGCACCAGGATAAAACAGAATTTTCTTCGTTGGTTTATTTTTAACAATTTCAACTTATGTCACTGATAACGTGTCATAAGATACCTACAAGAGTGTGAAACAATATTACATAAGAAAAGGCTAATTTGCTTTTTTATTTTTTTAAAAATTTTCAGAGTTTTTAAAAAAACTTAAAAAAGACTCAGTCAAAAAAATAGCACCACAGTACTTTTTGTATTAAAATTGAATTCTAAAATTTGAAAAACGAATGGATTATGAATTCAGCATTGTTGTAATATCTTTAAATATTAAAAAAAAATATTGTCGAGTGCTCATTGTTGAAAATTACCTCTGTACAACGTTTTTGTACCGAATTCGCGAGATTTTTGGATTTTTAATTCGAAATTCAGTTCCAGAGTTGCTGAACAGCCACCCAAAGGGCTTCATTACAAGTTGGTTTTTTTCGAGACACCTTCTTCTCTATATATGTCCATCAACTATCGATTTGGTCTAGATCTGGGAACTGACCAGGCCATTCCATCACGTTTACTTTATTGTCCAGACCCAATTTTTTGACAATTTCACGTCATGCTTTGGGTAATTGACGTGCTTAAAGACCTAAATTAGTTGCATTTGCTTAGAAACTTATTGCAACATTACTTTCTGGAGGATATAAACGTTAAGTGTATATCCACGGTTGTCCTAGTCCAATATGTGAGCCATGATTCAATATATGAAACCCACTCCACAGTAAGAAAAATCCTCCACGCCATAAGCACCATTTAAAGTCATTTTTATTACGAATTTTGGATTGAATTACGCGTTTTAGGGTCTTCTGACATAGGTATGTGATCCCATGTCTCCAAATAAAACAACATTGAATTCATTTGCCCATAGATCATTGACCCACTTTTAAGCTGGTCATTCTGAGTTACTGTTAGCAAACTTCAAAGGACTTGCAGCATGCTTAAGTGAGAGTAGGCACACTTTTCCGAATCTACAAGCATTAATGTTGTTGTTTTGTAATCTTTGACGAACATTTTCGTCATTTGCAGTCCATTTTTAGCTCTGGAGCTGCCGTAAATGGGTCTTACTTCCATTGTCTTTACAAACACCTAACCACTAATGGTGACAAACGTCGCTTGTGACTAAGTTTTTCAAGCTCTAAAGTTTATTTTGTTGAATTTCCAATCATTTTATAAGCGCATCCAACCAATTTTCCTTTTTCAGAATATGGTTTATGTTCAGAAATCATATTTTTTTCAAAAGAACGTTTTTGAGGAGTGTAATTCTTTCCACGTCATATTTTTATGAAAATAAATATGAAATTTTGTAATGAATTAAATTTTTTTATAAATAAAAACTATCTTCCTTAAGTATTTAACACTTTTACTTTAATAGTTAAAATATTATTAATTTTTTTAAAGAAATTTTGTAATTCGGTGCTATTTTATTGACTGCACTGATTTGGAGTTTTTTTTAAATATCGATCATTAAAAAAGAACCGTCCACAATTTTTGGAAAAAGTAAAAACATTTAAGGGGTTTAGACTTAGTATAAGAGTATTGCATATTTACTTTAAACGAATACGCACATAATATTTTGTTTTAATTGAATGAATAGAGATTTTGTCATTGGTGCTATTTTTTTGACCGGCACTGTATATAAAGAAATTTTAATGTGTTGGACCATTTTGACCCCATGTTCATTTATGGGTTAATTTAAAAAAAATTAAATAATTATTTTTCTGAGCTCTTACAATAATTATACCAAGTTTTATAAAAATTCGCAATAAACATTTCATATTTAGATGCCTTTTTCCAAAAAAAATCCAAATATCCCTAAATTTGACTTTTGACCCGAATAAAAACCGGGTTAATATTATTCTATATTCCTAAAACGTTTAGGGTTAATGTCTAACATAGTTTTTAATAATTTATGGCCCTGACTTTGTCAAATTTTAAAATATTTACCAAATTTTTTCCATATTGAATAAATTGTGGGCAAAAAAGGCATTTTCCTCGAAATCCGCTGAGTTTAAATCGATGCCCCCTCCAAACTATCCGAGGGATATCCCACAAATTTTTTTTTTTTTATATGTTAACATATATTTTATAAGATTCTGTGGTTTTTTCAGCATTTTTCCTAATTTCGTTTAAGAAAATTTTGAAAAAACCAAAATATCAGTTTTGAGAACCACGCCAAATAAAATGCATATTTTTGGCCTTGCCGTGAATCGGGTGAATGACATCCTAGAAAGACAGTAATTCATATCTGAGTATTTATGATAGAATAGAATATAAATATGGGTTTACATTGGTTTATTTCAATAAATTTAAAAAATTGGGGCTGATTTTCGTGTTTTAGGGGTCATTTTGTGAAAATTGGGTCATTTTGACCCCGAAAGACTTACAAGGGTTAATTTTTGAAAACCCAACAATTTTTAATTTATCTTCTTATACTAAAAACAACTCGTGTACCACTTTTTAACAATATATTCAAAAAACAACACCATTTATTTAATGATTTTCATCAAAATATGGCTATTTTTTGACCTTTGACCTTTGACCTCGATGAGCCTCGTGTTAACGTTGTCCGATTTGGCTGAAATTTTTAGCATAGCATTTTTAGACCAAATGTAATAAAAATTAGGGGTGCACTCCTTCAAATTCGAAGATTTGCAAAATAGCTGCCACCCTAATGTACATATATGATCATACGTGTTCATATTTGATCACATATTTTCATTCATATGTTTTCATACATTTCAGTAATTCGTATTTCCTTGTCATTAAAAAACACTTTTATTACTAATTTTGATAATTTAATTAAAAAAAATTATAAAGAAGAAATTATAAGAAGAACACTGTTAAAAACATGGTTGAATTTATGTGTTGGAACCGAAAAATATCGGACAATTATTCTTAGCTCTTTAATTCTTATAATTAGCGGTGCGTTGAATACGATTTGCTCTCCAACATCAGGCTTTCTCGTCGTTTTTATCCAAATATTCCGATTTTAATCCATTATTCGAAAATCCATTATTCGAAAAAGTCTACATTTTGTTGCGACTATATATCCCTTATGTAACATCAAAAATCTTCTTCAAAAAGGTTTAGTTAAAGAGGGTTTTCTTGATTTAATTGATAAAGCACGTTCTTCGTTCGTTCCATCGAAGATTTTGATATTTCTGGAAAAGAAAGAAGAGATTACAGGACATACAAAATTAACAACGATATTAATATGTATAAGAAAATGTTTTCTTACTTACTTGGACAAATCACATTTTATATTCCAGAACGAATTGGCTTATTTAAAATATTTTTGTAAAATCAAACTGAAAAAATTCTTGAAAAAAAAAATGTACAAAAAAGGAAAAATAAAATTATGACATTTTGGTTTTGAAGTTTGCATCAAATCAAATAATTTAGAAACTTTCAAAACTAAAACAAATAAAACGAATCATATGAAATGCAATTTGAGAAAATGAAATGTTTTCTATTGCATTTCCAGAAAAACCTTAAAAATGGTAATGGTTATGTAATGCATTATCATGAAATGCATAGCCAAAAATATGTATTATTTTTTCACTACGGCTTACTATATGCATTATTTTTTTGTATTTTCCATGCATTACGTAATACTTACCCATTATTTTGGTGTCATCCCCCCAAAAAAAACATCATCAATTGAATAGTTCATGCGAATAAGGACGAATAGACCACTTTTTCGCAAACACGTTTTTTTGCATAAATGCATTTTATTAGCAGAGCCCTACAATCCTATGCAGAAATTTTGGGAAAATTTTGACATTTAAGGCTAAAAAAATTACTTTAAAAGTGCAATAATTCGTATATTTTTATATTTTTGTTTAAATTGGGAGTGAACTAACGCACAATTTTGATTAAATACAACACAAAAACATACAAAAATTTTACTTTCGGTAACAATGTGTTAAAAGAACATTACGAGGAACAAACCACACTTATTATATTGGCAAAAAATTTTACCGTTCTTAAGTTATAAGACTTTAAAGTGTGGAAAGCAAAAAGGGCGAATATCCATCCTTAACAAAATATTATATAAAAATTATTTAGCTGCGAGTTTAAAATTGATATTAGCTAAAATTTGAAATTGTACAAAAAAAAAACAATCTTAGCACATACAAACAAATTAGTGTTAATAGTGCATCCAATGTCAGGAATAAAAAACAAACATTTGTTCACGTCCTTTTATGTTACATCGTAATATGCAGTCAAGGGTTAATATTATAATTTCTTAAAATGTATTTAGTGTCATAAAGAATTACTACTGCATCAAAAGGCAGGAATATTAAAAAAAATTAAAAAAAAAAATTTTTTTGCATGTCCTTGCAATCCTTAAATAGTGTATCCTCGAAGTCCTTAAAGTGTTACAAACCAATACCAACCATAGTTCGTTAAGTTTTGCAAGTCTCGTGAAAATGTAGTTAAAATCTGTTGCAAAATAACACATTTTTATTCAAATTTCAATACATTTTTTTGGATATTCGCCCTTTTTCCATTTAAGCAAAAAATTTAAGTCCAATTTTTGCAAGTTCTCTTTCGAATACCTTACTAAAATTTTGTATATAGGTAGATGTGACTTAAGCCTTTAAGCTAATACCAAAAAGTTGACAAAAATATTATTTTTTAACCGTTTCCTGCGTTTTTATTGTCCCCTGTAAAATTCTACAAATGGTCTATTCGTCTTTATTCGCATGAACTATTCAATTCTGTATATCATCAATTAATCTATTACCATTAGATATAAGACAATTTGGGGTTAGGCTAAAAATAATGAGTGCGTAAAACGTAATGCATGAAATATACTAAAAAGTAATGCATATGGTAAACGGTAAAAAAAAATCCATGTGTTTGCAGTTTTTTTGCTATGCATTATTGGATAGCCATGGTTATGGTAATGCATTACATAACCGTTACAATTTTTAAGGTTTTGCTGGGTTTTGTTAACTTTCACAAGCCAACAAATTTGAAAAGGAACTAAGAAGACATTCAAGATGAGATGCAATTCCAAAAGTGCATTGTGTTTTACAAATACTATATTTGAAAAAAATACCACACTTCCCATTAGTTTTTGCGAATTAACCGCAAATATTTCCATATATGACATCAAAACAGTACTATATATTCGCTCGTTGTATGGATGTATAATTCCATACATGCTATCATATGTACCGAACATGTGCATATGTGTTCATACATGATTCATATATGTTCGCATATGCATCCATATATCCTCATATGTGTTCATATGTGACTATTTTTACCTGGGTATTCAACTTTTTTGTTAAACAATTTAAATAATTTAAAAATCGTAAATTCGTAGATTTTCGTAAAAAAGCCGCGAGCGCGACCTTAAGATTTTATATTAAAAATACACAAAAAAAAACAATTTTTTTTTTTTTCATAAAAGTTAACAAATTCAGGGGGTAGACCTAAAAAAAAAGAAAAAAAAAATTCTGGGCACTCTGACGGCCACTTTATCAACCATTTCAATTTGTCTTATAAATCTAAAACTTTCGGATTTTTATAGATTGGTACTGTACAACAAATTAAACTATTTTGTTGGTGTATTTTTATTTTTACAACTTTAACTTCATTAACTGAGAACTGATTAATGAACCAAACACAAAACAGATACATCACTAACATTTTAAGGAAGAAAACGAAGTAGGCAAACCTTAAAGATAAAAAAATAAAAACGGTCAAGTCCATTAAAACAAGTTACCCACAAAATTTATTTAATTTCTTCCAAATGATAACATTCATTTCAACTGATGGTCAATTGTCTGTAAAGGACAAAAATATTTCATAATAAATTCTGAAAACTTGTTATCATTTTACTGGTCATTTAAATTTCACTTTAATTAGGCTGTCTAATTCTAATGCAAATATTTTCCTCAAAAGAGTTTAAAAATGATTGTTAACAATTTATAACAATTTAAAGAGAATATATTTTGGGGGAAAATTTTCCAACCCCAAAATCTACTATGTATGAATTTAATTTCTATTGTGGTCTTTTCAAATGACCATTTTACATTGACTTTATACACACAAATTTTTTGACATTTTTAACAAAGTATTCAACATTAGCTTTTAATGTCCTTAACGAATGTTTTGTGTAGTTGTGGTCGTCTGCATGTTATTTCTCACATTGTGTCTTGTCATTTTGACGTGATGACTGCAAGCGATTTATGCGTCATTTTCTGTTTAACATCTAACAATAAAAATTTTCTTTTTCTTTGAAGAAAAATGATGTTTTCCTACCCAAATACATATTATTATTTGAGATATGCTAAGATTTTTCATAGGATAAGCAGTTTCGGTACAAATAAAGTACAGGGATTTAGAAGTAACTTTTATTGACAGATCATAAGAAATAAGAGATTGGCGCGATAGTGGATTTTGACTCACACTCACTCACGCAAAAAATAATCGAGTCACTCACTAATCACTCACGCACATTTTTTTTCCACTCACACTCACGTGATTGCAATTAAAATCACTAACGCTCATGCGTGACTCACGCAAGATTTAATCACGCTCACGCATGAGCCACGCAAGCTTTAATCACGCAATTAGCAAACACAAAACTACAAAAATATTATAAAATATTTCATAAATACTATATACCATCCCAGCAAAAAAAAATCGAAGTAGTTCAAAACGAAGTAGTTCTAAACTACATCAAAAGTAGCAATTAGTGAATATTTTTTACTGCAAAAAAATGTTGTTTAAAATAACATCCAAATATGTCGATAAGAAGTAAAATAATATGGATATATTTGGAATAATTTTTTTTTTTTTTAATATTTTCTAAACGTAATAAAAAGAACACGTAATAAAAAGCAATGTAAAAATGTGATGTTTAAATATGAAAAATATTGTTACAAACTTTTCAAACAAATTTCGAAACTTAGAAAAACGTTAAAAAATTTTCCTCCTTTTTTTTCTAAATCATTTTCAATGAAACTCGTTACTTAAAAACGCTAAACAAAAGTGTGTCTTGGACTTCGAACATTTATTTTAACAATCAAACACTTTGTTCTTCGAATAATACACAACGCTTTTAAGTGATTTGAAACCATTTGATTTTTCGAACAATCATAAACTTAGATATACTAGTAATGCAAAAAATAAAGTACTCAAAACGCTTTTCCAATACGATTGCCAAGCGTACAAACCTTAATTTATATATAACTAGCTGAAGCACCCGGCGTTGCCCGAGTTGACAAAGACATGAATATTGTTAATAACTTCACCCCAGCGCCATCTACCGGTTCCAAATTTTATCAGGATACTTATTTTTGTTTAATAAATATATTTTGTGAATTTCAGCCAAATCGTATCATAAATAAAAAAATTAAATATTACGACAACAGCGCCACCTATCGTTATTAAACTTAAGAGAAACCTGGCTCCTGACTAAACTTATATATTTTCCAAGTTTGGTGTCAATCGGTCCAGCGGTTCTTGAGTTTTTGTAACACGTACCCGGCACAAACGTTTTTATATATTAAGATAATCCCTATTAAATTAGGCCGACACGCATTTTTTTACCATATTCCTTCCAGTTCGTGTTTTATCCGAAATTTTATGAATGCTCATAATTTTGCATAAGGTAGCAACAAGGTTTCTAACCACCGAGTTATGTTATAGATTTCTATAACATAATTAAATTTCAAAACGATCATATACTCCATGGGATAAATAAAAACGTTGTCCGATATTCACTTAAATCGTTCTAATGACATTAGTTTTTCTCACTCCAATTTGGTTTTTGGTAATTTCTGTGATAATTAAGAACTGAACCATATAGATACAGTTACACTACAGAACATTTAATAAAAAACTTGATGCGACTGGGACGCGACCTTACACAGTTAATTGCAATGGTTCTGATCACAAATCTGGTCTCCAAACTTTTCCATCACATTAGGTTTTTTATTATTTTTGCTAACTCATATCGGATGAACCCGATGTGATAGCGACTTAAAAATAAGTCGAGGGTATAGCTCAAACATTGCTCTTAAGGATGCTGAACTTATTTGTTTTTTTGCCTTAACCCTTCGGCAGAGCTTCGAAGAATGAAATCCTTTTCGAATGAATTCTCAAAAAAAATCCATTCAATTTTCAAAAAATTTAATCAATTGCATTAAATTTTTTATATTTCCACTGCGAATGCAATCAATTTTTTAAATAGATAGACCAAAACGGATCAAAATTTTGGTCCATAGTATCGCCGACTCTCTTTACATACGATGACCCTAAGGGGATCTAATTTTGAATCCAAAAATATTGGTGTTCCCGAAAATTTTAAAAATGCACATATTAACTGCTTACACGACAAAAAGTGTGAAGAGTGTTGTCGATACTATGGACAAAAAATTGGCTCCGTTTTGCTCTATCTTGGTTAGTTTTTTTAAGTTTTTTATGCAATGAATGAATAACCCATTCTATTTTTCAAATTGAATGAAAAGAAAATCAATTGCATTCGCAAGTGAATGCATTCGATTTTTAAAAGTCGAATGAAAAAAAATCGAATGCATTCGATTTTTGAAAGTCGAATGAAAAATAAATCGAATGCATTCGATATTTATAAATCGAATGAGTCTAAAGTGAATTCATTCAATTCGCTAAAATGTGATTGGGGAATGCAATCACTAAATTTTCATTCAGAATGCCAAATCGAATTAAGGAATGAATCCTTCGAAGGTCTGCCCTTAGGGCACCAATTGTCTTTCAATGATGTCTTATTCGCCAGTATCGAAAAAAAAGTTTTTTTGAGAAAATACATCATTTAAAAACAGTTGGTACCCTAAAGGCTAATGCGACTGATCAAATGATTTCTGCAGAGTAATGTTTAAGCTTTACCATCGACTTATTTTTAAATCGCTAGCACATCGGGTTCATCCGCTATAAGTTAACCAAAACTGCGATTTTTTTTAACCTTAACCTACATTTTTTCAAAAACCTGATGTGATGAAAAGTTTGGAGACAGCAGAGTAGTTGTAATCAATTGTATAAGGTCGCGTCCCAGTCACATTTTCCATGTTTAGTAGTGTTATTAGCATCGTTAGCAAATCAGGTTACCAGCTCACATTTCTATAAGAAATGAAAACGTTTTTTTTTATTTACAGATCATAAGAAATAAAAACGATTTTGATGGACGACATTTGTGGAATTTTTGGATGTGTCTGAGATCGGACCAGTTGTTTTTTAATTAACCTTTCGCTGCTGATTCCAAATCAAATTTTAAAATTTTACCATCGCGTCAGATTTTTGTGAAAATTGAGGATAAAGTTAAAATACGTGTTTTTTGGACTTTTTTGAGAATTGGATCGGTGGACACAGTGGGTTTAACTGAGGTGTAAAGCCTGCAGGTACTTTTATATATCATCCCTAAAATTAGAATATGCTTACCGAGCTTTAGTTTAACAGGTAGCGAATTACCGCATTTTGAATTGCCAGCCTGTGTTAAGCACACCAACGCTTTAGAGGTATCCTTACAGTTTTACTTATAACTTTAAAACCACTTGAACGATTTCGGCCATTTCTACATACGAACTACCTAGGACCATGACAACTATTTTGGTATTAATATACGTGCTGAAGACGTCCTTGTTTTTCTTAAAGTCGTATATCAACAGACAGACGGCCGAGAATCTCGAACATAAACACTTTATGGGGTTGAAGACTATTATTTCGATGTGTTACAACCGTAATAGCAGTCTTACATATAAATCATTAGAAGCGTGTGTCATGTCTCGATTTGTCAATAGGGCCAAACCACAGGGAAGTTTTCTTTCTCCGCTTCTTTAGAACTGACCCTAAATTCAATGCTGCTGTCTCTGGAAGCACGTAGTTGTCATGTTTTCACATATGCTGACGATGTCGCGATAGCGGTAAGGGGATAGCATCTATCAACATTGAGGGACATTTTACAGGGTTCTCTGAAGGATATGTATAAATGAGCAAAAAACTGTGGTCTGGGAGTTAATCAAAAGATTCCTGCTTTTGATCCAATTTCTCTTTACGTCACTGAAATCATCTTCTCAAATGGAGTCAATTATCTTGGAGTATTTCTAGATAGGAAGTTGAATTTCAGCCGTAATATTCAGGAATGGGTGAGAAAAGCAGCGATTGGTTTATATTCCTGTAAAAGGGGCCATTGGAGAGCTAGGCGATTTTAGCCCTAAAGTCGTTCATTGAATTTATACAGCACAGGTGCGTCCAATTCTGCTGTATGGAATCATTGTCTGGTGGCCTGCTTTAGAGACAAAAGGGAACTGTGGCCTTATCACGAAGGTACAGAGAATGGCGTCGATGTGCATTTCTGGTGCTCTTCGTACTACACCTACGGCTGCATTATAAATCCTCCTTCACCTGATACCATTGGACATATTGGGTAGGCAGTATGCGGCTACGTCGTCAATTCGACTTAATAGCACACTGCAATAGAGGAGCAACGATTGTGGCCATAGTGCGATCTTGAAGAAGACAGCAATGCCCCAGAATGTGGACTGTGCTCCCTATATGATCCATTTTGAGCACCACGTTACCACTATGATACCATCCAGTCTGTCTTGGGTGAGGGAAATTCCGGGTAGTGAAGCTTCGATACATTTCTACACAGATGGATCGAGGCTGCACGAACAAGTGGGCTTTGGAGTATATTCGAAGGAGCTTGGGTTGAGTCTGGCTCGAAGATTGCCGGATCATTGCAGTGTTTACCAGGCAGAGATGCTGGCAATAAAAGAAGTGGCTGACTGCTTGAGCTGCAATGTATTGTCTACAACTGTAGTCAACATCTATTCTGACAGTCAAGCCGCGGTCAAGTCCTTCGAGTCAATGTTTCTGAAAATAAAGGCAGATTGACATAGGACTCATATGGGTCCCAGGGTACAGAGACATTCCAGGGAATTGCAAAGCATATGAGCTTGCAAGACCGGAAACTACCTTACAGGTTCTGACTTTAGAAACTTGCAAGCACAATCTCCGGCTTTATTCCGCGACGTAGACTAATCAAAGATGGGCAAATGGATGTACGTGTAAGACACCATGACTAATTTGGCCGTCTCTTAATCAGAAGCGCACAAGTGAGCTGATATCGCTTCTAAGAGGAGAGATTTCGAAGGTGGTTTCTATAATTACCGGACACTGTCTTATAGGAAAGCACGCAGAGAGGTTAAATGTGCCGTCAACTGGCTTTTACCGTAGTTGCATGGATGAAGTGGAGCTGGAAACTATCAAACACTTCATCTGCCCGGCACCTTCTGGTCAGAGACTTGCTTCACTGGGATCTAGGGAGCTGCACGATCTTTCTGATTTATCGGATGTCAAAATTCATTATCTAAGAAGTTTAATAAAAAGCTCAAATTGTTTTAATGCCAGGGACTAATAGGGAAACCTATTACAGTATCGTGGTATCACAATGGACCTCAGAGTCTACGTGTGCGGACGTAAAACCTCAGCAGCCACTTACAACCTAACCTATACTCTCTAGCACTAATAATAAGTATAGCTTATAATAAGTTCACCAAACTTGATCAGTACGTTCAAATATTTCTATTGATACCACTGTAAATTCTTGCAAATTGTCGCACATTCTACGTTAAAGAACGACAACTGTCAAAGATGACAGCTTGTAAGAGCTAAACGCAAGCCATATTTATTATTTTGTTTTTCTGTTTTCATTTAGCCAAATACTCTTACATGAAAAACAAATCATTTATTTTTCTTTGAGGTTTTTCGAAAACACTTCCAGACAATGCGTAAACTTTACTACGCACTATATGTAGCCGCAAGTAGCAAAGTTGTTATATTTAATAGCTTAACTACAAATAGTCATACAGTAATAAATGCAATGTCATTTACCTAACTTCTGTGTTGTTTCTAATGTAAAACTATTTATATATGATGTCTTCTCTTATGTCTTGACATTGGGCTGATGATTATGGTGATGATAATGTTAGTTATGATGGTATATTTTTTATGATTTATTATAGAAATTTTATAAGAAAAACAAAATTACAAAAAATTATTTTGAACTAGAGATGGGTGCGTGAGTGGATTTTGACTCACACTCACTCACGCTCACGCAAAAAATAATCGAATCACTCACGCAATTTTTTTTTACTCACGTTCACTCACTATTCACGTGAGTAATAAAAAACTTACTCACGCTAGATTCAATCACGCTCACGCGTGAGTCGCGCCAAATCTACTCACGCAAAAATTTTCTTAAAAAAAAAAAAAATTCATAAAATTTTTTTTTTACAAAAAAATTAAAAAAAAAATGGGCAAATCAAAAAAAATTGAATCACGCAAACTCACGCAAAAAATAAATGACTCACTCACTAATCACTCCCTCAGATTTTTTGTCAACTCACCCTCACTCACAATCACGTGATTGAAATGAAAATCACTCACACTCACGCGTGATTCACGTGAATCACGGGACCAGCGCCCATCTCTATTTTGAATCGCATTTTTTATTTGAATTTTATGTTCGTTAGGATAAACGACATTAAGATATTACAGTGCAACATTTTTGAAGTCATTGGATGCAAACTCTTTCTCATATTTTGCCTTAAAATTGTTTTTTTCGAAGAACATTAAAATTTTACTGATAATAACACTAACTGGAGTGTTTGAAACCGAAATGGAAATACCAGAAATGTCTATAATTTTTAGAAATCCAATTTTTCTTCTGCATTTTTTTTTAACTTGAACACTTGAAACAAATATAATTCCTTCATTTGTGTCCGCAATTCCAGATCATGTTGGTAACCCTTGCCAAATAATGTAAGAGACAAAAAAGTTGAAAGAAAGTATGATGTGACGTTGAGATTGCTAGAAATAGAATTGTAGTGTTGGAAACTGTTAAAGTTTATTCTGTAGAAACTAAAAATATTCACATATAAAAATAAAAAATTCCATTAACAAGACAAACCGACATTTAAAATCCTACTGATGATAACACTAACTGGAATCTTTGGAAGCGGTATTGGAATACCAGAAATGTCTATAATTTTTAGACATTACATTTTTCTTCTGCATTTCTTTCAACTTGAACCCTTATGCTATTTTTCTTATGGTAATATCTCGGAAACCAATTGCAAAGTTTGTTTTCCTGTCATCAACACAAGTGCAGCCATAAACTACGAAAAAAAGTGTACGTCAAACTAATACGAATTCTGATCCTTCTTTTATCCCGAGAATATTTTCTTTAAAGTTCAGGGCGAGCATGCTCGTTTAATATATTAAGAAAGATTATTCTAATTCAAGGTAATTTTTCTTTAGGTTAAGTTAGGTTAGGTTGTAAAGTGGCTGCTAACGCTTTAGTTCAGCACACATAGCCTCTGAGGTCCGTGTTGATACCACCGGAAGGTAATGAAGTTTCCCTGCTAGTCCCTACCTTTAAACCAATGTGACCTCCTTATGAAAGATATTGAATTTTTACATCCGACAAATCAGAAATATCGAGCATTCCCTAGATCTCAGTGAAGCAAGTCTCTGACCAGAAAGTGCCGGGCAATGGCATATAAAGTGTTTGATAGTTTTCAACTACTAGAAATCTGAAGAGAACAAACTGGTGTAAATATAGGAAGAACTTTTCTGGAATTTTGGATGAAGTAGCCTTATCTGAACCACATAGTTTGACGGAAATTGACTGGTTGACCATTTAAGAAATTTTTGTAACAGGTCGCTGGATGCGTCTTGCCCTTCTGCAAAGCCCAGGAGCAAAAAAAGCAACCTTGATGGTCAAATATGTTGCAGACGAGCAGAGATTCCTGCAGAAAGCTCTTTAATAAAGCAACACTTTCAAGAGCACGCGAGAACTGGTCTGCATATAGGCTGCAGCATAAGATTTATAAGGAGATAATAAGAATTGCCATATATAATTTTTGGAACAACTTCTGTGGAAACATAGAAGACGTTTCCAGGCCGCGCAAAGTACTGGCTTCTTCACCTTGCACCCTAGGATACCTGAAGGATCCATATGGGGTGTGTTCTACCTCCAGTGGGGAGTCGCTGGACCTCCTTCTAAATACCAATTTTCCTGTCAATTCTATGACGCCGTTTCAGGTTTTGAACATAATGAATGCCAAGCATCTAAAATTGCTCCGGAAATAATATATATGCCAATATTGATCTGGACGTTTAAAAGCTACAGGCCCAATAAATCCCCTAGACCTGATGGTATAATCCCGGGTGATATGCATCAAGTTTCGGACCATATAGCCGCTTGGCTTTATAATCTCTACACGGCATGCATAAACTGGTCTTATATTCCCTTAAGATGGAGGGATACGAGAGTAGTTTTTATCTTGAAGGCTAAGAAAAATTCCTACACCGCTCCGAAAGATTTTGGACCAATAAGTCTTCCTTATCTTTTGTGTTAAAGATGACGGAACGAATGATTGACTCATATTTTCGTAGAGTGATTGACTCGAAGGTAACATGCATACTGCAAGGGTAGATCAACACAATCAGCTCTTCATGAGCTCGTTGGTACCATCGAGAGATCGCTTTATGTAAAGCAGTACTGAATTCAATGCTGCTCTCTCTAGAAGCACGTGGTTATCATGTTGTCGCATGACGACGTCGCGATAGCGGTAAAGGGAAAGCACCTGCCAATATTGACGGACATTGCCAGGTTTCCTTAAAATATATGTCTAAATGGGCAAGATACTGTGGTCTGGAAGTTAATCCAAGTAAAACAGAGCTTGTCTTGCTTTATATTCCTGTAAAAGGGCCATTGGAAAACGATACGGTTTTAGCCCTAAAGTCATTCATTGGATTTATATAGTAGTGCTGCGTCCAATTCAACTGTATGGCATCATTGTCTGGTGGCCTACTTTCGAGACAATGGGGAAAGTATCTTAATCACAAAGGTTCAGAGAATGGCGTCGATGTGCATCACTGGTGTTCTTCGTAATACACTTACGGCTGTATTAGAAATCCTCCTTCACCTGATACAATTGAAATTATTTGGTAGGCAGTATGCGGCTACGTCGGCAATTCGACTGAATAGCACACTGCAATGGAAGAGCAGCGATTTTGGACATATCACGATCTTAAAGAAGATAACAATACCAGAAAATGTGGACTGGGCTCTCTCTATGAGCCTTTTTGAGCGACACTTTACCACTATGATACCATCCAGGGAATCTTGGATGAGAGGCATTCCGGGCAGTGGAAGCCTCCAAAAAAGTTTTACACAGATAGATCGAAGCTACACGAACAAGTTGGCTTTGGAATCTATTCGGAAGAGCTTGGGTTAAGACTGGCTCGAAAACTGCCAGATCATTGCAGTGTTTACCAGGCAGAGATGCTGGCAATTAAGGACTGGTTGAATATCAATGTCTTGTCTACAACCGCAGTCAACATCTATTCTGACAGTCAAGTCCCTGGAATCAATGTTTCTGAAAACAAAATCTGCCCTTAACTACCGCACGTCTTTAAATGAGAAGGCCAGTTGGACGTACGACTCATATGAGTCCAAGGGCACAAAGACATTTCATGGAATTGCAAAGCATATGAGCTTGCAATACTGGAAACTACCTTACAGGTTCCAACAGAATTGGAATGTGTTGCTATGACTCTAGAAACTTGCAAGCAAAATCTACGGTTTTTTTCTGCAACGGAGACTAATCAAAGATGGGCACATGGGTGGACGTGTTAGACTACTCGACAGATTTGGCCTTCTCTTAATCATAAGCTCACAAGCGAGCAGATATCGCTTTCAAGACGAGAGATTTCGACGGTGGTTGCTCTAGTTACCGGACACTGACTTATAAGAAAGCACGCAGAACGGTTAAATGTGCCGTCAAATGACTGTAGCCGGAATTGCATGGATGAAGAGGAGTTTAAAAATATCGTAAACTTTATCTGCCATTGCCCGGCCTTTTTTGGTCAGCGACTTGCTTCACTGGGATTTTGTTGGCTGCACGATCTTTCTGGTTTCTGGGATGCCAAAATTCAATATCATAGAAATTTCATAAGAAGCTCATATTGGTTAAACGGCAGGGACTAGTAGTAGAACCTATTTCAGTCCGGTGGTTTCAAAACGGACCACAGAGTGTGCTGACCTTATCTTCAAACTACTCCTCATCCATACAACTCCGGTAAATGTACGATATTTGATTGACAATTGTTAGTGCCAAAAAATCTTAACTTAAAATGCTGTAATTCCTAAAATCTCCTTTCGTTTAAATGTTTTACCAATTATTCATTTTGAATTTTTTAGCCATATTTATTTTTTTTTTGTTGTGGTTAGTTAAAGAAAGAAGTTTGTATTCTGTCTGTCCGTATGTTGTCAACAGCATGTCACTTATATGTGTTTGGTTCAGTTGCATGAATACATGCATGCATGCAAACAACTCCTTTTATAGTGTCACTATAAATTTTCGTTTTAATGTTAAAGTTGGCCATCACCAAAAACTTAAAAAAAGAAAAACGAAAAAAATATACAGAAAAGCCATTAAAACCATACGAAACAATCCAAACTAGCCATCCAATCCAATGAACTAACCAACTAAAATATCCAGTCAACCATCCTAATTTAACCATACCATCGTCATCATCCACATCATTGTTGGTTGGGTTCGTCATCGACCACAAGTCTTGTCAGCCAGCTTGGCTGGGTCTTAAAAATAATACAATAATAATAATGAAAAATTAAACCACAAAACAATATCAATTTTTGTCAGCCATTTTTAGTTTCGTTTTTCTTCTTGCCTTTTGCAGTTATAAGTATTACATTTGCAATTCACACTTTAAGATATGTGTGCTGCATGTCTCTCTGTCTGTCCGTCCGTCTGCCTGTCACTTTGACATATGCATAGACATTGAAGAATTTATGTTTGATGTTTGGTAACGTTTTAAAATTTTGGGTTGGGTTTTCTGTATTTGGATTACCAATGAAAGGATATGCAAAAATATTTTAATTATATGCATTGTTTTTATGGTGTAATTGATATTTACAGTTTTAAGTTTCAAAAGTGTGTTTTTTTTTGGGAAAAAAATTTGATCAGATCACAAATATGTAAAAAGTATATTCGAATTCATAACAGTTTTATTTACAATAGTCGATAAAACAAGCTACGCGGCGGAAATTTTGTTGAACTGGAACCAGTATCCGAAAAGGAATCACGAGTTAAAGATTCTTTCAAACCTACTCTTTTTAAGCATGATATTATTGGAAAATTTTTCAGTTTTTAGCACTATTTGGTAGCGCTGATTGCTGGATAATAAAAAGCAACCCCAGTTGGAAAATGTGTCACTGAGGAAATTTCCACAGTGATTCCTTGAGGAAATGTCTTCAGGTTCTGACAAATCAAAGGTAATCCTTGATGACATGTCCTAAAATTGTCAGCACTGAATGTTTGCTTTAAGAGTGTGGGCAATTCCACTAAGACGTCTAAAAGGAAATGTCTTCAGAATAGCAGTATAATAAATTAGAATTTTAAATCTGGGCAACTCTTCAATTTCCAAGAAAAAGATGGCAATATTATCGATTTATTTAAAATAAACTAAAATTTATTTAAAATAAAAGGGGGGGGGGGTGAAATAAAGCCATAGGCAATAAGGCCATATGGCCTTATTTCCCAAAGAGTTGAGAAATAAGGCCATATGGCGTTATTACCAACCACTGTTGGAAATAAAGCCATATATGGCTTTGTTACTCATTTAAATATTTTTTAAAAATGTTCATCATTATTTTGCGGAGAGTGTGGAAATATATTTCCACGTAAATCCTGCTACCCAAAAAAAATTATTTAGCGAAGCCTCTAAATTAATTTATGGAGTTTGAAATGGCGTACGGACATAGCGCCCAAGGTCTTATCGCCCAAAACCGTAAATGTCACATCGCCCAAGCTGCGACATATAGCCCAAAATGATAGGTCTAAAAATGTTACTTCTCGCAAAACAAAATTGTCAAAAAATCCGAAATATTTTATTTGGAAAATGTCGAACTTACGACTTCTGTGATTTGTGTTTTCGTAATAAAGGTTTTCTGTGTAGCCGGCCTTCGGCCGGGCTTAGGGATTACATACTCCATGCATTAAACCCACCCTCTCTGCAAACCAAAGCTTTTTTGGTTATCAGGCCTTTTTGAGGCATAACAAATTTGATAGCGCAAAGACCTGCTACCCTAGAAAACTTTACTTTGCGGAGAGGGTGGGTTTAATGCATGGATTTTGTAATCCCCAAGCCCGGCCGAAGGCCGGCTACACAGAAAACCTTTTTTTGTTAAACAATCTTTAAATTAAAAACCCTGACAATAAAAATTTGTTGCCTCTAGACCTCTCCAAGTTCCGAGGTTCCTGGTGTATGTGGTTTTTCAATTTAAAGATAGTCAAAAAAATTTTTTTTTCTGCGTAGCCGGCCTTCGGCCGGGCTTAGGGATTACAAACTCCATAAATTAATTTAGCGGCTTCGCTAAATAATTTTTTTTTGGGTAGCAGGATTTACGGGGAAATATATTTCCACATTTTCAACTGATATGGCTTTATTTCCACTTTGGTTGCAAAATCAATATGACTTTATTGCTCAATTGTGTTGGTAATAAAGCCATATGGCCTTATTTCCCATTGAATTGAGAAATAAGGCCATATGGCCTTATTGCCTATGGCTTTATTTCACCCCCCCCCCCCCCAAAATAAAATAAAAAACTGGAGGTTCCACGTTCAAATCCAGTTGGGACTAAAAAAGGCGAAAAGTTTTTTCTAAATATGAGAAAGATAATTTATAAAGGAAAATGGATAAAAGTAAAAACTAAAGAAAATACGAAAATTTTTTGTATTTTCACATGATCTACGTCAGACATTTCCCCAAAGAAGTCTTAGGTGACATGTCCCCAGAAGGTCAGCCCTGACCACTGCTGACTTTGAGTGAGGACATTTTGAAAATTTGTATGAAACTGTCTTCAACCCAGTACATAGAGGTCTTGTGGATGTCAGCAGTGACTCTGACATATCACCGCTCCGTCAACTGGGCCCATTACAATTTTTTCGAACAGTTATTCTACGGTAATCACAACAAAATGTTCAATGTAAAATAACACTACTAAACATCGAAAAAGCGACTGGGGCGCGACCTTTTAAACTTGATTACAACTGCTCTGCTGGTCAAAAATCCGGTCTCCAAACTTTTCCATCACATCAGGTTTTTCATAAAATTGAGATTAAAGTTAAAAAAAATCGACGTTTTTGGTATCTTTGGCAACTCAAAGCGGATGAATAAGGGTTAAGCATACCCATTACTCTAAAAGATACTGGTCCCATTTGGTCAGTCGCATTAAGCCTTAGGGCACAAATTGTCTTTCAAAGATGTCTTATTCCCCAGTATTGAAAAAAAAACGTTTTTAGAGGAAATGATTAAAATACACTCCAACGGTTAAAGCGACTGATTAAATGAGTTGTGCATCTTAAGGAGCAATGATTGAGCTTTACCCTAGACTTATTTTTAAGTTGTCAGCACATCGGGTTCTTTCGCTATAAGTTGTCAAGTATGTCCAAAAACGTGATTTTTATACCCTCCAACTACAGTATGGGGGTATACTCACTTTGTCATTCCGTGTGTAACGCATCAAAATATCGGTCTAGGACCCCATAAAGTATATATATTTATGATCAGTGATCGATTCTAAGACATTCTAGCGATGTCCGTCCGTCCGTGCGTCTGTCCGTCCGTCTGTCCGTCTGTAGTTAACACGATGCTGTCCAAAATAAAAGAGCTAGACTCCCGTCATTTGGCACGAATATGTCTTATGTTCATAGGCAGGTTAAGTTCGTAAATGAGCAAAATCGGACCAGGGGGAAAAAAGTTCCCCCTTGAAGAACTAAACCAACATCTGAAAAATACCATATTTTTACATGATTTTTTGTGTTTTTGTTTAACAAATGCAACATTTTTATGCCACAAAAAGTTCAAAGTCCTGCATTTGAACCCAGAGAATTAGAAAATGTCGTTTTTTCGGCCCGCCCCCTTTTATGGGCGTGGAAAAAAACATTTTTTTTTTTTTTTAAATAATGATAATCTTGTATTTCTTTAGTGCAAAAAGCATAAGAATGAATTTTTAAACACATATTCGAGGGAGAATTTGCCGCCCCCCCCTCAATTACTACTACTATTTTTATTTTTTTGCATGTTGGAGGGTATAAAAGATTCGGCACAGCCGAATTTAACACTCTTACTTGTTTTATTTCAAATTTCTCAGAAGCCTTTTGCAATGGAAAATTTTTTGATGTCAGCTCTTTTAGGAAAATCCAAAAATCAACTATCTAACTTCAAAACATTTGATACAAGATTTCTTTCTGTGCACTTTAAAACCTAAATTCTCATCCTTCAGTAAAATTTTCTGTTTTAAAACAAATGTTTTTTTTTTTAAATATTTCAGTAGTTTTCTGTGTAATTATAGTCATACATCAGTCAAAGTCTAGCTGCCACGTCCATCATTCGCAATAGCAAATTTGACCACCTTTGAAGTGAAATTCTTTAAAGAAAAATTCACACTTTTCATTAAAGAAATATTTGAGAAAAAAAGCACTAATCCCAATTTGTTTAGTTGTTTAGGAAACCTTGAAAAATCTTAAACAAAATGTACTTAATCTTCTCTAGCTACTTCTTTGCTCCTAAGCTTAAAATAAAATATGTCATTTAAGTCAAAGTCTTTTTCTGCAATACTATGTGGAGTTTTTCAAAAATATATAAAATTCGATTCATCATCATTAGGGCGCCGCTGGGCAGCTAAAAGACTATTACAGATATAAAACAACAAACTGCAATGATTTTTTTTACTACTCACTGTAATGTTTGTTGTTGTATGTAAACGGTCACACCTCTTTTAATGACCTGGCGCCTTAATTACTTTGTTTTTAGCTGGGCATTGTAGTTTGGCTGTTCATTACATCTTACTACTACTGCAACAACAGACAACTTCTCGTCAGTTGCCAACTAAACTGTAACTCATTTTATTCGTTAATTTTTATAATATTTGCAGTAGCAAATGACATTTGATGTTGTTGTTGAGTTCATAAAATGATTTTTTGGTTTCCCCTATGTTTGTAAAGATACCAGGTCCGGTCCATTTGTGTTTTTTTTTTTTGTAAGACACAATATATTCTTGTATCTACAATAATTATGTTTGGTCAATGTCTTAATGTATTTTTATGTCAATGCACAATGGGCCTAGTTTTTGGGTAGTCTGATTTGATATAATCATTACCAATTTTTTTGATCAGGAAATCAGGAAATTTTGATCAAACATAGTAAAAACCAATTTTGAGCAAAAAAAAACTCAGGAAATTTTTAGTTAACACATTGAAAACAAAATTTTGAGTGAAAAAAAATCTTCTTTTTTTTTTCTTCTTCAATCACAAACCCTTAATAACAAAACAGAATATGGCATGCGCCGATAAAAACACTTAAAAAATACAGAATTGACAAAAATATATGCAAATATATGTCGCCCTACGGGCAAGTAGTCTCAAATATATGCACTCATCTTTAACGTGTATGAACAAATAATTCAACGCTAAAATTGTTATGTGCAAAAACGAGACAAAGAGAGATTAAGGAATGTTGTTGTTTCTAAGGATCGTAATTGTTGGTGTAAAATAAAAATCTTCTGTTGACGTCACACACTTAACATCTGTAATGAAATACGAACAAACCAACTTCTGCTGTTAGTTTGTCAAGCAGGGCGATAGCTCAGATGGTAGAGTACTTGCTTTGCAAACTGATGGAAAATTTGAAGAACGTGGGTTCTATTCCACTCAGAGCTAAGTCTGTTGATGAAAAAACATATAGAAAAAACAGTCTTACAAATAATCAAACAATTTATATCTAATGTAATTTTCTCCACTGATGACGTAGAGGTGGCTACAGAAACCATGGTCTGGAATAAATCCACATTAAAAATAATCTTTAGAAATACAATGTTTTCTTCTTTAATCACAAACCCTTAATAACAAAACAGAATATGGCATGCGCCGATAAAAACACTTAAAAAATCATTCCATGTTGTTCCCCGTTATATTCCATTTCGTTTCCAGTTCCATTTTCTTTCGCTCCATATAATTTTCATGAATTTCCGAATAACATGCTTTAAAATCTAAAGAAAATTTTGGACTCTTTATCTCAATAGATACAAAAAGTACCATTTAACCCCACTTTTATCAACTGGTAACCCATTTTTACGGTAACATTTTTAAATTTCAAAATATGTCATTCTACGGGAAGTTTTAAGATTCTTTGGTTTTAGTTCAACAGTCATTTTCCTTTTTACTACCTTGCTGTCTTCTTAGAATCGAAATTTTACAAAAATAAATTTTTTCAGAAGGTTTTTTTTCCTGGATGATATTCAAAATTTCATGTTATAAGACCCTTGTTTTTCGAAATTGAAAAAGAATCGAAGAAAATTTGTTTAATCATTTAGGGTAAGAAATCTCCTAAGTCGTTTTTCAAAATACTTTGTTCCGATGGAAAATCTTACATTTCAAAAATCAAGTTTTTATTGCTTTATTTCAGAAGATCGAATTTTTTAACTTAACAATTTTAAATTTAAAAATATTTCTTCTCTTGGAAGTTAATTCTGCTGGAGGACTACACAAGTCAAGTTTTAAATTTCTTTTTAAAAAATGCTGATGTCAAAAGTTTTTATGATCATTATTTCAGAGACCAATAAAGTTAAATTTTTTACTCTTTTTCCCCCATTAATTAATTTTTTTGGCAGGAACATTCTACATTTCAATATTGAAGTCTCAATGGCCATTGCTTAAGGTGATCAAAAAGTTTCAAAGAACATTACTTTATCGCTTTTGCACCCCTAGAATCGGAATTTCCAAAATGCTGTTTTTCAGAAATTTCTGAGCAGTATGATCCAACATTCCAAATTGGAAAATTTTAGGATAATAGGTTAGGTTGTAAGTGGCTGCTGTACATATACGATAGCACACATAGATTCTGATGTCTGTTGTGAAACCACGGAACGGTAATGGGGCTCCCATACTAGTCCCTGTCGTTAAACCAATGACAGGGACAATCCCGAAAGATCGTACAGCTTCAAATCAGAAAGATCGTACAGCTTCCTTGACCCAGTAGTGCAAGTCTCTGACCAGAAAGTGTCGGAAAGTAAAGACAAAGTATTTTATAGTGTTCAAATCCTGCTCGTCTATGCAACTTCGTCAAAAGTAATTTGGTGGCACATAACGCAGTGTCCGGTTATTACAGCAACAACAGTTGGATTCCCTTCTCTTAGAAGTGACATCAGCTCACTTGTGCGCTTCTGATTAAGAGAATCCCAAATCTGTCGAGTAGTCTCACACGTCCATCCATGTGCCCATCTCTATTTGGTCTCCGTCGCGGAACAAAGCAGGATATTTTGCTTGCAATTTTCTAGAGGTATACCAAGACAATCCAATTCCGTTAAAATCTCTAAGGTTGTGTCTCAGCAGATATTGTTTTCAGAAACATCGACTCCAGAGACTTGAGCGTTGCTTGATTTCCGAAATACAGTCAAACCCGGTTATAATACAGTCAAACCCGGTTATACAGTCAAACCCGGCAAAAATAGTTCGTTATAAGCGGGGTATACTTTATATCAACCTAGTTTTATTTTCAAAAAAAAAAAATTGTTCCAATTTTGTTCTATTTGACGTTTCTCGGAAAGTAAACTAAGGGGCATGTCACAGACTCAATTCCGTTCGGATTTGAAAAAAGTGGTTTACTCATAGAAAGCAAAGCGAATAATTTTTTTTGGAATGAAACCACTTTTATGCAATTCAATTCCACTTTGATTTTTGAAAGTGATTTCATTACGAAAAAATGATATACGTTTTGCGTTTTACGAGTAAACCATTTTTTTCAAATCCGAACGGAATTGAGTCTGTGACATGCCCCTAATTATTAAGAAGAAAACATTAAAAATATAAATAAGTTTTATCAAAATTATAATTTTGTCCAAAAATTTTGGGTTTGGTAAACATAAATGCCGCAAATTTCAAAATATTTATGGGAGTTCGTTATAAAAAGGTAAATATACATGAAATTGTGTTCGTGGGACCATAATAAGTAGTTCGTTTTAACCGAGGATTCGCTATAACCGAGTTCGTAATAAAAGAAGTATTTGGGTGAAAATTGTTGCCAAAACGTCAGGACTTTAGAATTAGTTCGTTATAACCGAGAATTCGTTATAACCGAGTGCGTTATAACCGAGTTCGACTGTAGATGTTGACTGCAGTTGTAGACAAGACATTGTAACTTAACCAGTGAGCTACTTCCTTTATTGCCAGCATCTATGCCTTGTAAACACTGTAATGATCTGGAAGTCTTCGAGCCGCGCTTGACCCAAGTTCTTCTGAATAGGCTTCGAAGCCCACTTGTTCGTGTAGCTTCGATCCATCTGCGTAAAAATTTATAGAGGTTCCACTACCTGGTATGCCCCTCATCCAAGTCTCCCTGGGTGGTATCATAGTGGTAAATTGACGCTCAAAAAGGCTCAGAGAAGGAGCACATTTTATAGTATTGTTGTCTTTTTCAAGATGGCGCTATGGCCACAACCGCTGCTCTTCCATTACAGTTTGCTATTAAGTCGTATTGCCGACGTTGCATGCTGCCTACCTAATATATTCAATGGTTTTAGGACCATTATTTCAGGAAATATAAGAAGTACCAAAGTTAACTTTTTTTACTCCTTTTCATCCCCTTGGAATCGAAATTTGCAAAAACGCAGCCATAGTGGAGGTTTCGGGAAGGCGTTGGGTCTAAGACCTGCGGGGGTGCACTGGATGTACCTAGCAGTTATTAGACCTTTTGTGACGTACGATGCGTTGGTCTGGTGGCAGAGAAAGGTGGTAAAATCTACCCGGGCTCTGCAGGATGGACTACCAAGAGCGAGTTGTTTGGGGATCACTTGTGCCATGAGCACTACATAAGGCGCAGATATTAAAGCCTTGTTGGAAATGCTTCTCTTGGATCTACATATCCAAGGGGTAGCCATGAAATCTCTGTTTCCACCTCCGAAAAATGGATCAAGGCATGCAGAGTACAATGTAGAACATGGTCAATTTGACATTCCCTTAGCCACTTGCATAGAGTTTAGTAAGAAGTTCAGTCTAAACTTTGCGAGAAAAGAAGACTGGTGCGATCCAGATTAACTTCTCGGAAATTACTCTGAAACTTCACACAATGACGGCTTAAGTACCTTATTCGTTTCTGGATCTGGTTGGTATTTGGATGACAAAACCAAATACTCTCATACTATGGGAAAAATGGCAATAGTCTTTCAGAATGAAGTGTTTTGACGTAGCGACTTGGATAATTGAAAATAGATGGAGGGACAGTAGTATCAGTATCTGTAGTGAGAGTCAAGCGGCACTGGTCACATCATAAAAAATTGTCCAAGAGTGTAGGCGCAGTCTCAATGAGGTCTCATGTGGGAAGAGGGTCTGTTTCTTGAAGGTTCCGGGTCATAAGTGAATACGGGGAAATGATACAATTGCTCACAATCCGGAGCCTCAGGTCGGTATAGGTTTGGCATGGATGATGCGTTCGATCAGCTCTTACATGAAATCAATTTTCATGGAGAGATGGTCAAATGAGTTAATTTGCGAGAATACTAAATGTTTTGTGATAAGAATGGACAGGAAAGTGGCAAACTATTTACTCAGTCTAAGTAGAAAATAATGTCGCAGCATTACTGGCCAAATTACGGGACACAAGTAGAAAAGAAAGTCGCAGCATTACTGGCCGAATTACGGGACACAATGCTTGCGATGGTCATTTGAAAAAATTCGGTGTCTTATCAGACCCTCTTAGCGCAGCCTTTCTTGAGGATGAGGACGAAACAGAACACTACGTCTGTTGTAGACCAGCGTTCTCAAGAGCTAGACTGCGGCTAATGGGATCTGATATTCTGTCAACGGACATGATCCATGGACTTTCCTTGTCTGACTTTCTCAGGTTTGTGAAAATAACTGAGAAGTGTTGAGCTAGCATTTATAATTCGTTTTTTTTTCTCTTATCACTTTCTTAATTTTCCTTTCTAGGGTACGGTACAATGTATTTTTTTTTTGCTATTGCATGGACTTACCTAGCTTTTTTAGGCTTGTACAACCCACCTTCAACTCAACAAAGTCTCTGAAGTAAATGTTCTTGAAAACGAAATCTTGCCTTAACTGCAGCACATCCATGTATAACATGGCAAAGCAATTTCAAATTCGTCTGCTAAGGATCTTAGGCCACAGGGACTGATAAAAACCTATAGAAATTAGGAAGATAGAAAATGGATTACCATGTGAAATATCATCCCGATTTGGCAATCGCTACACCCAAAAAAAAACGTGGGTATTCAATACTAAAAATTTAACTAATTGTTAGTCCAAAAGGACCTAGTGCAGAAATTGGTAACCAATACTAAAATTTTTTACTAATATTATTCAAACCCAGTAAAAATTACTAATTTTAGTACTTTGAAGATACTAAAATTAGTAACTAATTAGTAGATTTTTGTACAATATCACTTACTAAACCTTTTACTGTAGAATTATTTTGAGTGTAGTAGATGTGGTTGTCCTAAAGGAGAATGTCCTTCAGGGCAAACTACTTTCGGCTATATATACGAAAGTGTTCTTCAAAGAAAAGATTGTTCGTATCGATTAACAATAGCGAATAGAAGATCAAATTTATATTTTCCAACATTTCTTTCTACCCCATAGTGCCACTACTTTGACACCACTCTTAAATTGTTATAACTACTTTTTGGCTCAACTAATGATGCTGTTTGTTCATTTGTTTGCTGGCTCATTCTTGGCTTGTCTGCCAAGTTTACATTTGTAATAATTATTGCAGTGTATGTCCGTTCATTTACCAATTTAATCGTACATTTTATATGATTGCATGAGATGTCATTTTTGCTTTTAACATACCACCGTACATACATGTAAAAACGGAAGCTATAATGAGTTATTATTGGACATTTTACAATTGTACTCATAATTTATTTAAATGTTGGAATTTAAAGAAACTTTTTTGCTTGTGAACAAATAAAAATATTTTTGAAAAAGGGGTCAACATATAAAGATGATCAAAACAAAATATGTTGTAAATATTTGGACTCAAAAACCGGACTCTTAAAGGAGTTTTTTAAGAGAGGTGAGTCAGGTCCTAGTGTAAGGTTGTAATATGACAGAGGAGGGAAGAAATCCCATTACCATTCCGCTGAAACACAACGGACCTCATAGTCTATGTGTGCTGATGTAAAGTGTCAGAAGCCATTAACAACCCAACCCAGAGTTGTTGTTATCCCGGAGGCTGGGAAAACTCCCTTACAATTCTAAAGGATTTTAGATCAATAATTCTATTATCATTTTTGTTAAATACAATGAAACGAATAATAGACTCATATTTGCGTAGAGTGGTTGATCAGAGGTTGCTTTCGACAACACTAAAAAATCTTGTAAAATTACCAAAAAAAACCTCGTAAAATAATTTTTTGCTACCTCCATTTGACGAAAGTTCCCACACTCAAAAAAAATAAAACTGTAATGTTAGCAAAAAAAGCTTGTAAACCTACAAGAAAATTTGCTGATTTTGAACTTACAATTTTTTTGCTAAAGTTAGCAAAAATGTTTTGCCAATAATTAGTTAACTGATTTTTTTTTTGAACTTAGTTCATACACATTTGAGGACCCCATTGGGTTCGGACCCAATAGGTCCAGACCCCGATGGGCCTAGACCTAGTTGTGTTCCTTAAAAATCGTGATAGTTTTTGATCCAAAATTTGTGTCCGTTTCGCTCTACCTTGCTTAGTTTTTGAGATACGTGATTTTAGGGGATCACTGGGGTCTTGAGAATTAAAAAACTCGATAACTTCAAAAATATTACTCAGAGAGCTTTTGGTTATTTTGCGGTCTTGTTCTACGTGTTGAGAGCTACAAAAATTCTTTTGGACTTTTTGTTGTGTCGGCAATATTTACCGAGATATGAGCATTTTAAAATTTTCGGGAATGCTAACTTTTTTGGATCCAAAGTTAGGTCCCATTATGGTCCACACATGTGAAGAGGACCCGCGAAAGTACGGATATTCTAAGAACCAAAAATGGCCTCCATTTTGCTTTGCAAATTTAGAAAAAGAAATTAGTTCAAAGTTTGTTTAAAATTGCTAATGTGCTAAATGAAGTTTACACGAATTTTTTGCTAACATGCTAATCTCAACTAAAAATTTGCTAAAAGTTAGCTAACTAGCATTAGCAAAAAAAAATTAGTAAATCTACTAACGAATTTTTTTGAGTGTAGTAAAAATTACAATTTCATTGGTAAAAAAGCTTGTAAAATTACAAACAATTTACAAGCCTTTTACCAATAAAATTGTAAATTTACTACTTTTTGGCGCGGTAAGAATTACAAGGACTTCTCGTGACTTTACTGGATTTTGTGCTACCTCTAATTTTACAAGAATTTCTAGTAAAAACTACGAATTTTTTGTAATTTTACAAGTTTTTTACCAAAAAATTATAAATTTACAACTTTCTTGATTTGAAAATACTTACAAGGAATTCTCGTTACTTAACTAGATATTTTTTGTAAAATTTAAATTTCGATCGAAAATTTTTTGTTAAAAAAAGGAAAACTGTGAAATATTGGTAAAATGGATTTATGGGACTTTTTCTAGTAATTAGACAAGGTTTTTTCAACGGAAAAGTGAGAGATCGCTTTCGGTAAAGGAGTACACTATAGTGGTCTTCTTGCTTAATATAGAGAAGACTCTCCATAATGTCATCCCAGACTCAATAATTGTAGCATTATCTGGTCTAGTTTTAATGGTAGAAAATCTACTTGAGAATAGACGTATACTATCTAAATTGGAAACGTGTGTCAATTCCCGATTAGTCAATTGGGGCACACCTCAGGGAGGGGTTTTTTCGTCGCATCTTTGGAACCTAGCACTGAATTCAATGCTTCTCTCTCCAAAAGCACGTGGCTGTCATATTGTCACATTTCGACTGGCATTTTTTTGTATGGCAAAAAAGTTTTTCTTCCAATTTCGAACGTCAGCGCAAATTTTTATTATCCTAGGCCTAAAACTTATGAGGTACAAACTTGGGGATACCTTCTCCATCGCGATAAATGTTAACTTATTTATTTATTTATTATGAGATTTGAAAAATTAGAAAAAAAACTAAATTTTCTAGCCCCCTGGGTCTAAGTGCAAGAGTTTAAACTCCTTCTAACACAAAAAGGTTTTATTTGTTTAACAAATAAAAGAGGTTTTTTTAGTTCCTTAAGGGGGAACTTTCTTCCTCCTGACCCGGTTTTGCCCATTTCCGAACTTAACCGGCTTATGAACATTAGACATATTCCTGCCAATTTTCAGGGGTCTAGCTCTTTTATTTTGGACTGAATCGTGTTTTATACAGACGGACGGACATTCATAGAGCGACTTAAAATCGATCATAGATCAATTATATATATAATTTTTAAGGTCCCCGACCGATATCTTTATGCGGAATGACAAAGTGAGTATACCCCCATATGGTTGGAGGGTATAAAAATTTAAAGAACCATGTCTTGCGACATTATACTTATTAATTTTGATACGCCAAACACGAATATTAAAAAATGTTTAACATCGGATTTCGAGATATAGCTATTTGGAGTTTGCAAAAAACGGCGTGTTTTTCCTACGTTCTAGAAATTTTTCATAAAATATCTCAAAATTTCTTACCCTTGACCCATTTGAGTCATATCCGATAATTTTAACTCGTGGAAAATTTCCACAAAAATTTTAGATTTTCGCAAAATAAAAAATAAAAATTTCTCGCGATATACTATTTTTATTAATTTTTTGCATGCTAAACACGAATACACAAAATATCTGATAGCGGTTTTCTATTTATCGCCATTTGAAATTTGTCAAAATATTTCCAAAAATTTAAGTTTTTTAATTTTTTTAAAAAATTCTCTCAATTTTGTTTCCGTTGACCATTTTATAAAGCTGAAGACAAACTTTCATTTAAACTTAATTTTAACCAAATCAGACTATTTAACCCTATGGCGCCCTAAGATCAAAATTAAGAGTTTTTGGTGAAAATTTTGTATAAAAGCACAACTTTGATCGAAGGGCGCCACGGGTTAAAATTATCCGATTTGCCCCAATTAAGGTTTAAATGAAAGATCGTGTGAGCAATTCACTTTAACTATGCGTTACTGTAGTGTGAAGAACAAAAAAATTCTCTGCCATAGTAAAGTTTGCATAAAATAAAGTAAATGAAAGATTAAGAAAATTGTTGTTGGTCTCTAGATTAAATGCATTGCTTGAGTTAGAGAAAAAGCTTTTCTGTATACGTCACACACTAAACCTACTGTGAGTTAAAAACAAACGACGTTTAGTCACTGATGTTTATACACCGAGTATAGCCTAGTGGTTATGGCTTCGGCTTACAAAACATGAGAGATTTTAACGACACAGGTTCGAAGCTCATGTCAGGCTAGTCTGTTGATAAAAAAACATATAAAGAATTTTTTTAGCAAATATCAAATAATCAATTTAATGTAATTGCCTACTGATGACGTAGAAGTGGCTACAGAAACCATGGTCTAGGGTAAATCCACATTTAATTTAATCTTTAGAAGACACAATTTTCTTCTTCAATCAGAAAAACACAAACAACAAATTAAATACACTTGGCATACGCCGAAAAAATATAATAAATATAGAAATACTGACAAATGTCGCTCGTGTGAGCAATTCACTTTAACTATGCGTTACTGTAGTGTGAAGAACAAAAAAATTCTCTGCTATAGTAAAGTTTGCATAAAATAAAGTAAATGAAAGATTAAGAAAATTGTTGTTGGTCTCTAGATTAAATGCATTGCTTGAGTTAGAGAAAAAGCTTTTCTGTATACGTCACACACGAAACCTACTGTGAGTTAAAAACAAACGACGTTTAGTCACTGATGTTTATACACCGAGTATAGCCTAGTGGTTATGGCTTCGGCTTACAAAACATGAGAGATTTTAACGACACAGGTTCGAAGCTCATGTCAGGCTAGTCTGTTGATAAAAAAACATATAAAGAATTTTTCTAGCAAATATCAAATAATCAATTTAATGTAATTGCCTACTGATGACGTAGAAGTGGCTACAGAAACCATGGTCTAGGGTAAATCCACATTTAATTTAATCTTTAGAAGACACAATTTTCTTCCTCAATCAGAAAAACACAAACAACAAATTAAATACACTTGGCTTACGCCGAAAAAATATAATAAATATAGAAATACTGACAAATGTCGCTCGTGTGAGCAATTCACTTTAACTATGCGTTACTGTAGTGTGAAGAACAAAAAAATTCTCTGCTATAGTAAAGTTTGCATAAAATAAAGTAAATGAAAGATTAAGAAAATTGTTGTTGGTCTCTAGATTAAATGCATTGCTTGAGTTAGAGAAAAAGCTTTTCTGTATACGTCACACACGAAACCTACTGTGAGTTAAAAACAAACGACGTTTAGTCACTGATGTTTATACACCGAGTATAGCCTAGTGGTTATGGCCAGTGTTGCCAGATAAGGGGATTTGTCCCCAAAATGGGGATTTCGAGTTTGGTTTGGGGACAAGATTTCCAGGGGAGGGATTTGGGGATTTCGCAAATTTTTGGGGATTTTTTCTAAAATTTGGGGATTTTGTAATTTCAAAAATTCAAAATTTAATTTTTAAAATTTTTAAGACTATTACCAATTAATGAGATTGACATTTGTACAGAATGCAGTCAAATATTACAACTGCATTCATTTGTTAATGTCAAAGTAGTAAAATTGGAATAACAATGCTTTAATTATTTTTTTACGTTTTTTGAAAAACAAAATTTTGTTTCTTAATTCACCACGATTGCAGTCTTTAGATGCTGGTAGACAACAGTTTTTTTGTTATTTTCCCCGTAAAACTGTCCTTAATCCCATCAATTGGATTGGGCAAGATAAAATAATTTAGGTCGGGAGTAATTTAAGTAAATAATAAATGTTTTACGAGGGACGAACAAAGTTAATTTTTTTCAAACTCAGAATAGTTTATATTCAGTTGTCAAATAATTTTTCTAACGCCATACAAAAATACTAAAAGTCAATCAATACAGCTAAAGAAACCATTATTTTTTGACCTCCAATACTTTTGACCACCAATTTATTTGGGAACAATAAAAAAATATTTTGTTTATTTATTTTAGAACATCTACTTAAAAAAATATTTCTTTGTTTACAAAAAAATTGGTGGTCAAAAGTATTGGAGGCAAAAAAAAAGGTATTGGTGTCTCCAACTGTATTGATTGACTTTTAGTATTTTTGTGGGTCGTTTAAAAAATTATTTGACAAACGAATAGAAACTTTTGGAGTATTACCTCCTAGCACGAATCTGTCATCAGAAAATTTGTATCAAATAGCCTTCTCGACATATAGGCATTTTAATATTTTGTGGGCCAAGCCTTTAAAACCAACAATTCTTTTAATATTGGAAAATGTGTATGTTAAAGGAATATATTTTTTTATTCAAATTTGTTATAAAAATCCTAACATATCCAAGAAATCCGGGCTCGATACGATCAGGGTAATGTCAAGGAAGTTGACAACGTCCTTTTTGCAATAAATATCTAAAATTTGCAAGAAATTACCTTTTCATACCAGATATCTAAAGTGGGCACTCCAATAAAGAGAACATGAGGTTAAAATTTAAAATCCATTGATTATATCTAAAATATTTGCAAAAAAGTCAAAATTATGAACCAAATATGCATATTTTAAAAGATACATTTTTTGTACCAATTTTAATATATTTTTTTTTTGGTAATATTGAGAGAAAAAACATAAACGACACTTTCTTAAGTATTCCTGCCTTCTGAATACGAATCAGTCATCAGAAAAATTAGATTTCTTAAGATTGGAAAAGTGTGTCCAGTAAAATTACCTATTTTTTGCAAGAAATCCAGTCTCGATACCATCAGGACATGTAAGGAAGTTCAAAATGTACTTTTTTAGTTTTATCCTTAACTATTCGAATTGAGAAAAAAAAATCCTGTAGATACTTAAATAAAGAGAATGTGGGGTTAAAATCCAAATTTCGTTGAGTATAGCCAGAAATATTTGCAAAAGCAAATATCTGATTTGAACAGTATTTTTTTTTTTTTTTCAAAATTCGAATAGTTATAAGGATAAAAGCAAAAAAATATATATTTTAACTTCCTTACAATGTTCTGATGGTATTCCTGATCTTATCGCGGCCGGATTTTTTTCAAAAGTTATGTAATTTTGTAGGAAAGAGGAAAAAAAGACACATTTACACTTCTTTAATATCAAAAGAATTCTTGGATTTGGGGGCTTGATTCACAAAAAAATCTAATTCCCATATCTCGAGACGCGATTTAATACAACTTTTTTATTTAAAATTTTATATTTAAATATCATAAAAAGTTCTAACCTTAAAATTAATATAAAAATATTGTTTAATAAACACCATTTTTTTAATTAAAAGAGAGTTTATATTTGAATATTTATAAAATTTTTTTTGGGGATTTTATATAATTTGTAGGGTATTTTTGGGGATTTCATTTTTCAAATTGGGGACAAGAGCCAAATATTTTCTGGCAACACTGGTTATGGCTTCGGCTTACAAAACATGAGAGATTTTAACGACACAGGTTCGAAGCTCATGTCAGGCTAGTCTGTTGATAAAAAAACATATAAAGAATTTTTCTAGCAAATATCAAATAATCAATTTAATGTAATTGCCTACTGATGACGTAGAAGTGGCTACAGAAACCATGGTCTAGGGTAAATCCACATTTAATTTAATCTTTAGAAGACACAATTTTCTTCCTCAATCAGAAAAACACAAACAACAAATTAAATACACTTGGCTTACGCCGAAAAAATATAATAAATATAGAAATACTGACAAATGTCGCTCGTGTGAGCAATTCACTTTAACTATGCGTTACTGTAGTGTGAAGAACAAAAAAATTCTCTGCTATAGTAAAGTTTGCATAAAATAAAGTAAATGAAAGATTAAGAAAATTGTTGTTGGTCTCTAGATTAAATGCATTGCTTGAGTTAGAGAAAAAGCTTTTCTGTATACGTCACACACGAAACCTACTGTGAGTTAAAAACAAACGACGTTTAGTCACTGATGTTTATACACCGAGTATAGCCTAGTGGTTATGGCTTCGGCTTACAAAACATGAGAGATTTTAACGACACAGGTTCGAAGCTCATGTCAGGCTAGTCTGTTGATAAAAAAACATATAAAGAATTTTTCTAGCAAATATCAAATAATCAATTTAATGTAATTGCCTACTGATGACGTAGAAGTGGCTACAGAAACCATGGTCTAGGGTAAATCCACATTTAATTTAATCTTTAGAAGACACAATTTTCTTCTTCAATCAGAAAAACACAAACAAAGATTTGATGTGTTTTTCAATAAGTGGATTTATTTTCGGATTAATCTTATGTAGTTTAAAATAAACATTTTAACATGAAAAACCAAATTTGGAATATTTTTTTCCGTAATCAAATAAGCAATTACAAGCCGATAAAATAATAAAAAAAATTTTAAAAATTAAAAAAAGATATCAATAAATCAAAATTAATCCAATAAAATTTTAGTATTTAATAAGTCCACTTTGGATTTATTTTGATTTATTTATAACTTTTTTAAGTTTCCAATTTTTTTATTATTTTTCGAACTATAATCGTAGAATACGGAAAAAAATATTTCAAATTTGTTTTGGTATGGTAAAATATTTTTTTAGACAAAATAAGATTAATTTGAAAATAACTCCACTTTTTGAAAAACACAGCAATTGTCTTAAGCTCTATGAAAGGGTAAAGGAAAAGAAATTTTTAATTTATTATACCCTCCACTCTAGTAATAGAGGGAATATATAAGTTTGTCATTCCGTTTGTAACACATCGATATATTGGTCTAGGACCCCATAAAGTATATATATTCATGATCCTCGATCGATTTTAAGTCGATCTAGCGATGCCCGTCCGTCTGTCTGTCTGTCCGTCCGTCTGTAGAAAACACGCTAACTTTTGAAAGACCTTACAGAGGCTACAGAAGTTTAGCGTATATGTTGGTCATTTACCTGATCTAGCCAAATCGGTCCAGTGTTTCAAAAGTTATGAGCAAAAGACTAAATTTCGGCAAGGGTTTTTCGCGAATTTACGAGATAAAAAGCATGATAACTTTCGAATCACAATAATGAGACTGCTGAAATGTGGCATGTATCTTTGCCGTTCCCAAGGTCTGTTTGGTATTGAATTTCAGCTTAATTGGTCCAGTGGTTCAAAAGTTATAAGCAAAACCCCGAATTTCGGATTGGGTTCATCATAAATGCCACTGGTTAAACAAGTTTTAAAAGCATTGGTGGTAACTTAGCAATGCTTTTCAAACTTGTTTAGTTTTAAAGCAATGCTTCTCAAACTTGTTTAGTTTTAAAAGCATTGGTAACTTAAAAATTACACTCGAAAAAAATTTTACACTCAAAAAAAATTTAATTTTTTTTTACAAAAATGTCAATATTTTGAATACATAATATTTTTACAGTTAAATAAACATTACACTCGAAAAAAGTTTTACACTCAAAAAAAAAATTTGTAATTTTTCATTTTTTTTTAAATGACAAAAAAAGAGTTTTTTTACTCAAAATAAAATATTTCTAATCAGAATTGTTAATTTTTTTCACGTTAAAAATTGTATTATACTTTAAAAAGACATTGTGGAGGGTATTCATAGTTTCGGCAAAGTCGAATTTGCCAGGACACTTGGGAAAATCAAAAATTGAAGAAAAAATGGTACTCTACTCCCACGCGGTCACAACGGACCTTAAGCGCCAATCAGACGACAGACAAATCTTACAATTTATCTAACGACCAAATGCAAATGGCGTCAATAATAGTATGTGTTCAGCTGTGTGTTCGCAAATAATTTCAGAAAAAAATGAGCGGTTGGAAGACAAATTGTAAGATTTGTCTGTCGTCTGATTGTCGCTTTAGAGTCTTTGTGTGCAGAGGTAAAGCGTCAACAGCAACTTAAAACCTAACCTAACCTAACCTAACCTGGCAATAAATTCAATAATTTTTCTCACAGTCAAATATTTCCTCAAGACATCTTTAAGACTTTCTTGGATGACTTTAAGATATTTTTAGGAATTTTTCTAAAGGAACTGCTACATAAAAGGCATTATTTTGTAAAAATCTTCAACAGTTGTGTAAATAAATAATTGTGTAACAATTGTATAAATAAAAATATTATTAATTTCCAACGCAACAACATAAAAAAATGTTCATCTAAAATCATAACGGAAGTAAACATCTTCCAACGGAAGTTTCAATGGCGTGCAAAAACTCATTATACTTAAAGATCAACAATGAGTTTTTGTAAACATTCATTCACTTACTTACTCGTACCTGATTGCAACGAGACTCGTGCGATCTCTGTTATTACATCTCATAAATATAAAGTAAAATCTAGACACTTTTTTCTTCATCTCATATGAAAGTTACTAAAGTAACGATCCACTGTCTATGTGGATTCATTTAAAGCCTAAGTTGATGATAGGTTTTTAATAGTTTTCAATGAAAAAAATTAATAATAATAACTATTTTAAAGCTTAACTAATGAATAAATTGCTCAAATTCTATATGAAATGTTCATGCAACAATAAATTAATACCACTAAAACAAAAAAAGAAAAGATGAACATGCAACCTTAATAGTCCAAGAATTCTAACAGACAAACCTTTTTTTAAAAGAGATCATAAGAAATATTAAAATTGTTCTAGATGCGATTAAATTTTCAAATTATGCTACTGTTTGTGTTAGAATTTGCAGATAATTTGAAATATGCATTCTATTAAGAATTCATATTTTTTTCTTATGTGTTTAGCCAAAAATTTAAACTTTTAAATTCGTTTTTGATTTTGATTGAACTTATTGTTAGACAATCAAAAGTTTTATAAGCACGCAGTTTCTTTGAACAAATTTTGGAAAATCACGCTAAATGATCATATTTTTTATGATTGCACAGTGGAACAAAAGTTTTGTATAACTATAAACATTTAGTACAGATAATAAGAGACATTGGTAGAGTCCAAAATTAATCTGTTAATTTTGATTTTATTTTATTTTATTTTATTTTATTTTATTTTAATTTAATTTTATTTTATATTATTTTATTATATTAAAAATTACCATATAATTACAAATCATATACTAATTGTACCTAACCGAGAACTGGTGCAATGATCTTCGTCCGTTGTAGACCAAGGTATCTGGTGGAAATCAAACCCACGACACCCAGAGCCAATTTGAGGTTATATTGAATTTGGTTATCCAACAAATCAGAAAGATGGTGCAGCTCCTTAGATCCCAGTGACCAGAAAGTGGCAGGCAATGGCAGATGAAGTGTTCGATAGTTTCCAACTCCTCTTCATTCATGCAACTTCGGCAAAACTTATTCGACGGCACATTTAACCGCTCTGCGTGCTTCTCTATAAGACAGTGTCCGGTAATTATAGCAACAACCGTCGAAACCTCTCCTCTTGGAAGCAATATGAGCTCACTTGTGCGCCTCTGATTTAGAGAAGTCCAAATCAGTCGGTTTGCTCACACGTTCATCAATCTGCCCATCTTTGATTAGTCGTAGGTTTTGCTTTCAAGTTTCTAGAGGCATACCAACACATTCCAATTCTGTTGGAATCTGTAAGGTAGTTTCCAGTCTCTCAACTCATCGGATATGCAATTGCCTGGAATGTCTCTGTGCCCTGGGACCCATGTAAGTCGTATGTCAAACAGCTTGGATATCTCATTTGTAGACGTGCGGCAGTTAAGGACAGATCATGTTTTCAGAAACATTGAATCCAGGGACTTGACCGCGGCTGGACTGTCTAAATAGATGTTGATTTCGGTTGTAGACAAGACATTGCAACTCAACCAGTCAGCCACTTACTTTTTTGTCAGCATCTCTGCCAGATCATTGCAGTGTTTACAATGATCTGGCAATCCTCGAGCCAGGCTCAAACCAAGCTCTTCCGAATAGATTCCAAAGCCCACTTGTTCGTGCAGCCTAGATTCATTCGTGTAAAAATGTATGGAGGCTTTACTACCCGGAATGTCCCACATCCAGGGCTGTCTTAAGGTATAGCCCTAGGTATATGCTAAGCACATACGAATTTGGCCCACTGGAAAGTACAAAGTCGCAAGACAACAAAAAAACATTCCCTTGGTACAAATTAAATTCATGTTATTTCCTGTTTTAGGAAAAAGAAATATTTTGATTAGGGGTATTCTAGCTCGAGGTCAGTTTTATTATCTTATTACAACCATGATATTCACGTAGTCTTCTATACGAAAAATGTCTCAGAATCTGTTACTAATTCTTTACAAAAAATGTCTCAAAATCTGAGAATATTTATGCTAAAAATTTCTCAGTATTTGGGATATTTTTGGCACCACTTTCGGTGCCATTCCTTCTTAAATCCATTTGTATAGATCTCAATACCATGTTCTTTTTTTAATTATTTCCATTGTTCCCTACGGGGTATGACGGTTTAAATATTTTCTTCCTACGTTATATAGGATCTCATATAATCAGTTATCGTAGCCAAATCCTTGCAACAGTGATTTGTAACCATAAAGTTTTGAGCGTAGGCTACTGCTTTGTTGGAGTCTTACTTGAGTTCTTAGTGCATGTTGCTGAACATAGGATTTCAGTGGACATATGTCTTAGATCCTAGACAAGGATGCTGTACCAGTGAATCTGCGTGCTCCTGTGATGCTCATCATTGCGACTCGATTAAATCTCTCTATATATTTTGCATGTGTAATTTTATCTACGGTAGACCACCACACCAGAGATCCATGTTAAAGTACAGGTCTTACTATGGCCATGTAAATCCAGTGTATTTAAATTGGTCTGAGTCCCCAGGTCTTCCCTATTATTTTTTGGCACGAGTACATGGCTGCATAAGCTTTCCGTACCCTTTCCACTAAATTGTATTCCCAAGTCAGCTTATTGTCAAATATAATTCCCAAAAATTTTGCCTTTACCGAAAGTGTCAAACATAATCCCCGCAATTTCGGAAGTTGAAATTGCGCAATTTTTCTATTTCTCGAGAAAAGAACAACAACACTAACAAAACCACGTTGTCTGCATAAGCAAATACGCTTATCCCAGCGCGGTCAGATTTAAAAGTGATTCATTTAGCACTAGACTCCATAGTGTAGGTGATTTGAAACCTCCTTGTGGTGTTTCCCGAGTCACTAAGGCGATGACGATGACGATCACTACGGCGATGATGACCCTCCTAACTCTGCCTCAATTTTACGTTGAGTCAGAAATCTCATGATCCAATTTACCGTCAATGGGTCGCTGCCTGAGGTGTTCAATGTCCGTTCGATTGCATCAGATTTAACGTTATTGAATGCTCCTTCTATATCCAGAAAACAAGCAAGGGTGAATTCTCCATACTGCAGTGATTCTTCTATATGTGTGTTTCAATCGTGTAGACCTGATTCTACTGATTTTCCCTTCATATAAGCAATACTTATATAAGCAATACTTATATGAAGGGAAAGTCCGATGCTGATTCCCAGAAACTTCCATTTGCTACATGTTTTTCGTATATGGTCATCTAAAATCCTCGCTAAAGTTTTCAATAAGAATGATGAAAGGCTAATTGATCAATAATGCTTTTCATCGCTATGTTAACCTTAACTTTTCTCCAGCTTGATAGTACATAAATAATTTCAATACATGCAGTATACAATGTTCTCGAAATTGGACCTAAAATTTTTTTAGATTTCTGGAGCGTGATTGGGTAGACACCGTCAACTCTCGGTGACTTATATGGTCCAAATGTGTCAATAGCCCATTCAACTTTTTCTAAAGTAATAAAATTGTCAAATGACTGTCTAACGGTTACTGCGTTTGGGTATAAAATTACGTTGTGGTTTATCTCACATCCTCGAAAATGAGTATCAAACAACAGTTCTAGAGTCTCACTTGCCGATGTTGTCCACAGTCCGTCTGTAGTTTTCAAATTACTTCTGCTTCGACATTAATTTTCTTAGTCTCGAAGTGTCTTTTATTGTCTCGATTTCACTCAGCGTGTCGATAAAAGATTGCCTCTTCGATTTTTCTAACCTGTTTCTTAAATTTCTTACGATTCTTTTTGTAGTCTTGCCATTTTTCGAAAGTGTCATTTTTCCGTGCGTCATTTAAGGCTTTTCTTGTGTTTTTTTTTTGAGAATTTTTAAATCATTATTCCACCATTTTTCCTGTTTCCTACCTTTATATGAACTTGTCGGGCATAAGACCGTAAAAGCTGTTTTTAAAGAGTTTTGCAAGTTTTCAGTCAGTTGTTCTATGTCTCTAAAACTTGTTACTGGCCTGCAGTCATAACTTTTGAGTAAGTCAAACAATGGTTGAACGATTCCCAATTTATTCTTCGCGGATTCCTTAATGACTCCATAGGTCCTCCATCGTTTATCCTAATTTACAATTCCAGATATTTATGGTCCAAAAAAAAAAAATTCCCTAGATACTTTCCAGTAAGTTACTTCAATTTTTCCTAGTTGCGTTACTAAAGTGAGTTCCTGACCGTAGGCTCTAGTGTAGAATATAAAAAACAGTAGTTAACTAACATCTTAACAATTATTTTACGAATAAAATTAACATCCAGGCCCACTGTTGATTGATTGTTTTGGCGTTTATTTATAATAACCCTATAATTTAACTAATAAGCCAACAAGCTACCAATTTTTGTTTTATTTCTTTAACGAAAGACTTTCGTTCTTAATATTAATATGCAAATTTTAAAATTATTTGAGATACAAAAATGCTCTTAAATTATAACTGTAAATAAATTTTTGGTCTTAAACACGATCATGTCTGCTAAAATAACCTTGAAATTTTTTGTTAAACTGTTTTCTTTTTTCAGCTTTGATTGAATTAATTTTAAAATGACTTTTTATTAGTTTTTGTTACTAAATGATTTTTATTTGCGGGAATAAATTCCTTGTTGTGATTCATTCCCAAACTAAGGAATTTCAAATATTTGAAATTCTTTTTGTTTCTCCCCAAATATAAAAAAAAAGGAGCCAAGAAAAGTTTTTTATTTTCGTTTCATCAAAAATATCAAATAGCTTGTCTTTATTTTTTAACAGGCGGCTTAAGTATTTCAAGTTGATGTTCTTTTGGGAGAAATCCATCAAAACATCAAATTGTTGTTAATATACAATAAAGACAGCTGCCTGTTTTAGTCAATTTTTTGTTTGGCCTAATCATCGCAATAACAACAATAACAATAACACCACCACCACCAACTAACTCACTTTCATCATCATCATCGTCATCTTAATGATTTGACAATGACCCTTTTTTTCTGTATAAGTATCAGGTTTTTAAGCTTTCAGTTTTATCACAAATATGTTGAGAACCGCTAGTTTTTGATTAAAAAAAAAAAATAATACGTAATTTGGTCACAAAACAGTAGCAGTTTTGGCCATCACACAAATATCACAAATAAAAAAGCCGCGCTCTAATAAAAGTATTTGTTATGATTTAGCAAAAATTTCTTTGTTGGCGGTATAATATCAAAGATTATTACAGAAATTAAAACAATACAAATTTTAAGGATCAAATTAAATACAAAAAAAAATTTAGTAAAAAATGTGGATTTCAAATTTCTAAATTTTTTCTTAAAGAAATGGTTAAACAATTTTCAAATGTTTTCAAAAGTATTAGAGATCCACTCACAAAATAAAATTTCTTTACAATACACCGATTTTAAGCCATTCGCTGAGAGGAAAACATATTGAAATCAAAAATGTTCAACTTTAATTTAAATCCCAGCAAAAATAGATTGAGATTTGGGCTACACAGCATCTTTTTATTATAGCATACCGAAGCGCATCCAAAGAGTGCTTTTGAGGATGCAGTAAAAGTAAGGGGGAACATTTTGAATTTTTTGTTAAGATATTTTATATAAAACTTACAATATAAAATGATTTTTTGATGAAATTTAAAACTTACTTTTCTTTTTTATATTTTTAACACTTTTTGCGTGAAAAAGCATGAGTTTTGGACAAAGACACATGATTTGACTGCATCCTTATTGTGCAGTAATCGGCGCTGAAAAGAGTGCTTCAATCATAACATCTTTAACACATTTTGAATGATGATAAAAAGGCCAACAAAAAACAGCAAATGCTTATTTCTTATAAATTTCCAATTGTATTAAAGAAATTTAAATTTTTATTTCCAAAATTTTTTAAATGCTTTTCAGAAAATTCCATGTGTATTTGAAAAATTTCTATTTAGATTTCAAAATTTTATAATTGCTATTAAGAAAATTTTATTTTAATTTAAAAAAATCCATGTATATTTAAGAAATTTCCAATTGTATTTCAAAAATAGTCAATTGTATTTCAGATTTTCCAATTGTATTTCAGAAATAGTCAAATGTATTCATTCATCTTTATTCTGCTTAAATCAGCTCTAAAAAGATACATGAATTCAATGCATCTTTATAGCGCTTTAATCAGCGCTCTAAAGACATGTGATTTCAGTGCATCTTAAGAGCGCTTTTTCGGTGTATCCAACTAGCGCTCTAAAGTGTGACATCGCCTTGGAGAATCATGCATGAATTCAGCAGGTTTGGATGCGCTCCTTAACTCGAGTTTCCTTTCCAAAAACTGCTGCCAGTTCAGCAAAATTTCTGCTGCGATATGCAACACATTTAAAAAAAAAAAAAACAAGTAGAAAAGTTAAATTCGACTTGGCCGAATGCCCTTTTTAAGTTATAGTAAATTTTCTAAAGTGAAAAAATAACATTTTTGATTAGAAATATTTTATTTTGTGTAAAAAAACTTTTTTTTAACTAATTTTTGAAAAAAAAAAAAAAATAATTTACTAAATTTTTTTTTTGAGTGTAAAATTTTCTTGAGTGTAAAATTTTTTTCGAGTGTATTTTTTTTTTCTTTCAGTGTAAAAATATTTATGACTGACAAAAATGCGTTGTAAAATATTTTTGTGACTTACCAATATTTTTAAAATATGTTTAACGGGTTTTCAACACGTGAATTTAAGGTGAGACGAATCTGAAATTTACGGTTTTGCTAATAACTTTTGAACCACTGGACCGATTTGGCGGAAATTCAATACGACCAAGCTTCAGCATCCTCAGAATTGCCTTTAGAAAGTTATTGTGTTTTTCATCTCGTAAATTCGTGAAAAACCCTTGCCTAAATTCACTCTTTTGCTCATAACTTTTGAACCACTTGACCGATTTCGCTGGATTGCAATACCAAGCTGACCATGTATATGCCCAACATATGTGCCAAACTTCAGGAGCTTCTGTAAAGTCTTTCAAAAGTTAGCGTGTTTTCAACAGACAGACAGACAGACGGACAGACGGATGGACATCGCTAGATCTTCTTAAAATCGAACGAGGATCATGAATATATATACTTTATGGGGTCTTAGACCAATATTTGAGGTGTTACAAACGGAATGACAAACTTATATATACCCTCTCTCACTAGAGTGGACAGGGTATAAAAAAATTTTAATACTGTTTACTAGGGATAAGATTTTCATGCACTAAAAAATCTAAAATATGCGCTTAAAGTATGCGCAAAAAAATTCAAAATATGCACTAAAAAATCTTAAAACATGCACTTAAAAAAAAATGTGTGCAATAAAAATCTTGTTTTCATAGGAAAAACTTCTGAAAAAGCTAAAAAAAGTAACAGCTGGTTTATATAGTACAATTAAAAACTTTATATAAGCAAGAGTTTTTGCAGTTAGCAATCCATTTAAGACAAAGTTTCCAATAATACATCTAATTATTATCTAACAAGTATTTTTGTTAAAAGTGCTGTGAAGGTAATTTATCATGCTTTGATTTAAGCTTACAGGCGCTCAGATTGAATAAATATAAATCGTGCTACGAGGGTCGAAATAGAAATTTAAATTATTGGAAGACATTTTTTTAGAAAATTTCTTAAAAATACTTTTAGGTCGATGTTACCCAAGCGCAAACATTAGTTAACAAAAAGTAAAATACTTTGTATATAGTCATTTATCAAATAATTTTTCCAATGACCCAAACAAAAATCAAAATTTTTACAATGCAGTTGAAGAAATCCGAATTTTTATACCCTCCACTCTAGTGATAGAGGGTATATATAAGTTTGTCATTCCGTTTGTAACACCTCGAAATATTGGTCTAGGACCCCATAAAGTATATATATTCATGATCCTCGATCGATTTTAAGACGATCTAGCGATGTCCGTCCGTCCGTCCGTCCGTCCGTCCGTCCGTCCGTCCGTCTGTCCGTCTGTCCGTCTGTCTGTCTGTCTGTCTGTCTGTTGAAAACACGCTAACTTTTGAAAGACTTTACGGAGGCTCCTGAAGTTTGGCATATATGTTGGGCATTTACCTGGTCAGGTTGGTATTGCAATCCAGCGAAATCGGTCCAGTGGTTCAAAAGTTATAAGCAAATGAGTGAATTTCGGCAAGGGTTTTTTTGGAATTTGCGAGATAAAACACACGGTAACTTTCGAACGGCAAATCTGAGGGTGCTGAAGTGTGGCATATATATTTGTCGTTCTTCAGGTCCGGTTCGTTTTAAATTTCAGCCAAATCGGTCCAGTGGTTCAAAAGTTATTAGCAAAACCGTAAATTTCAGATTCGCCTCACCTTAAAATCACGTGTTGAAAACCCGTTAAACATGTTTTAAAAACATTGGTAAGTCACAAAAATATTTTACATCGCATTTTTGTCACTCAAAAATATTTTTACACTAAAAGAAAAAAAAATACACTCAAAAAAAATTTTACGCTCAAAAAAAAATTTACACTCAAAAAAAAATTTGGTAAATTATTTTTTTTTTTTAAATTAGTTAAAATAAAAAGTTTTTTTACATAAAATAAAATATTTCTAATCAAAAATGTTATTTTTTCACTCTAGAAAATTTACAATAACTTAAAAAGGGCATTGTGGAGGGTATTCATAGATTCGGCCAAGTCGAATTTAATTTTTCTACTTGTTTGACCTAAAATTCTTTTGACCAGCAACTTTTTGTAAACAAAGGAAATGTTCAATTATTTTTATATCTCATTACTATACACTTATGTAGGTGTACTAAAATAATAAAACAATTAAATCTTTTCTTTGTTTACCAAAAATTGGTGGTCAAAAATAAGAAATTTTGATAAAAAAAAATTTTTTGAAAAAACTGACAGACGGCCAGACTGTCATAATTGGAGGTAGGGTTGCCATTTCCATTTTGAGAAAAAGAGGACGTCAGCATTAAAAAAGGAGGACATTTGTCTCCAAAAAGAGGACATTTTTTCCCCCACTTAAAATTTTCAGTCCCACTAAAAAGATCTTTAGAACCACAATGTTGGCAATCGATACCGCACCCAATAAAGATATGAACATTTTTAAAAGCGATTATAAAAGTCGATGAAATTTCTCAGATTCTATTCCGTTCGGAAACGGAATTAAACCGATTCCAATAATTAACGTCAATTTCACTTTAATAACAACGCTCAACAAATCAAAGGTTTTTGGCATCGGTTTGAAGATTCATTGAAAATTTTTTAATGATTTGGACTCGCTGATTCTATATCAGTAGTAGCATCTGTACAGAATCTGTAGAGTACAGATTCTGTACTCTTAACTTTTTCATCACGTCTAAAAATTTATTTATTCGCTGTTAAAAATGCGAAAAACGTGATTTTGCCTTTATTAAAGCCTGCACAGCAGCCATTGCGTGGAATAAAAATTTAGTATAAAGTGTTCGAGTTGAATTGAACTGTTGTCTCAAAAATAGGAAAAACAAGTAGAAAAGTTAAATTCGACTTGGCCGAATCTATGAATACCCTCCACAATGCCCTTTTTAAGTAATATTAAATTTTCTAACGTGAAAAAATAACGTTTTTGGTTAGAAATATTTTATTTTGTGTAAAAAAATTTTTTTTTATTAATTTTTGGAAAAAAAAAAAATAATTTACTAATTTTTTTTGAGTGTAAATTTTTTTTGAGTGTTAAATTTTTTTTGAGTGTAAAATTTTTTTTGAGTGCATTTTTTTTTTTTTGTTTTAGTGTAAAAATATTTTTGTGTGACAAAAATACCTTGTAAAATATTTTTTTGACTTACAAATGTTTTTGAAACATATTTAACGGGTTTTCAACAAGTGAATTTAAGGTGAAACTAATCTGAAATTTACGGTTTTGCTAATAACTTTTGAGCCACTGGACCGATTTGGCTGAAATTTAAAACGAACTGGACCAGAGCAACGCCAAATATATATGGCGCACAAGTGAGCTGATATCGCTTCCAAGAGGAGAGATTTCGACGGTGGTTTCTATAATTACCGGACACTGTCTTATAGGGAAGCACGCAGAGCGGTTAAATGTGCCGTCGAATGACTTTTGCCGAAGTTGCATGGATGAAGAGGAGTTGGAAACTATCGAACACTTTATTTGCCATTGCCCGGCACTTTCTGGTCAGCGACTTGCTTCACTGGGATCTAGGGAGCTGTACGATCTTTCTGATTTGTCGGATGTCAAAATTCAACATCTAAGGAGTTTCATAAGAAGCTCAAACTGGTTTAACGACAGGGACTAGTAGGGAAACCTATTACGATCCCGTGGTATCACAATGGACCTCAGAGTCTACGTGTGTTGACGTAAAACGTCAGCAGCCACTTACAACCTAACAACCTAACCTATGCCACACTTCAGCACCCTTAGAGTTGCCGTTCGAAAGTTACCGTGTGTTTTATCTCGTGAATTCCAGAAAAACCCTTGCCGAAATTCACTCATTTGCTTATAACTTTTGAAATACTGGACCGATTTTGCTGGATTGCAATACCAACCTGACCAGGTAAATGCCCAACATATATGCCAAACTTCAGGAGCATCCGTAAAGTCTTTCAAAAGTTAAAAGGCTCTAAAGCAAAAACCTGATGATCAATCTGTACTGTGATGAGCTTAAAATTTAGGCAAAAATTCGTTCTTTTTTATAGGCTTTTAAAAAACTATGAAAGATATCTTCCGGTTTATACGAAAAGTTTCTCAGAAAACTTTAATTTGTAAAATGTTTTTTTTAGTTTTTCTTTAAAAAATATCAAAAAACTAAGGTAAATTTTGCAAAAATGGTAAAATGGCAAAAATCGCCATTTTTCACAAATTTCAACCGTGAATAACTTAAAATCTGGACGTGATCAAAAAAATTTGTAGAATAGATTTGGAATCAGGAGACTAAAGACTACTAAAATTGTTCCTCAGAATTCAAACTGGAAAAAGCTTGTTGAGCAGTGTAGTTGAAAGCGCTATAATTCCGTAAAATAGTTTTGTTTTACACTCAAAAAGTTATGTTGGGAAATTCCAGTGAATATTCACTTAAAACAAGTAATATTTTATTTAAAAACCATTCCACTGATTTTTCATTTAAAATAAAATCATATTACAGTAAATTTTTAATGTTAATTTAATGACTAATAGAAACATTAAAATACTTATGAATATTCTTTTATTTTGTATTGAAAAACATTAAAACTATAGAAGAAATTTTTTACTGCCGAAATTGAATGTAACAGAAAATTTATTTTTAAAACAGTAATTTTTTTTTTTTTTTTTAACACAGAAAAAGTTGAAAACAAGAAATCGTAAATAAGTGATTTTTCTTTTAAAATAACATTACTGATTACTTTTTTTAATAAACTACAAACAGTTAATGACATAATTTTCTTAGTGTAGGTTTTCGAGCAAACATTCAATGCCACTTTCTAACAGAACTGACTCGGTGATATGCCCCAACATATAGTGATTTTTTATTCAAAATATACGCCAGTTTATGCGTTTTTCAAAGTAAGCATCACTGCTGATAAGCTTCACATTTTGGCAACCAAAGACGGTAATGCCAAGTCATTTGAGCAACAATACAACTATGTCAAGAATTTAAAAGTTTCGATGCAATAAAAAATTAAATTATGGAGAAAAGTGCAAAAAGTAGGACAACCCTGGACACTTGCTGAAAAAGAATCCGGACTGCCCCGGACGCCCTAAAAAAGAGGACGCTGTCCGGGGAAAAGAGGACGGATGGCAACCCTAATTGGAGGTCATAAGTGGAGGGTATAAAAAGCTATATCATGAAAACTAGAGCTGATAGAGACAAACTGATTACAGATTTGAATTCAGCGCACCCAAATTAACTAGAATCAGTTGATAAATTCAAAGAAGCAAACACCTTTTTTTAATTTTGTCGGGCTGTGTTATTTATAATTGGATGCATAATGCATTACAATAACATAAAAAATAATTTTTTTATAAAAAAATTCATAAGTTAAAACTATAGATGGGCTCATGACAGGTATTTTCTAATGACAAACACTCACTCACGAGCATATTTTATCTACTAACACTCACTTACAATCACGTGAGTAAATTTAATACAAAATTACTTTTTCACTACTCGTAACACCTTATATATTATGTTCCGGTATGCTATATTTTATACCTTACTCGTATGCTTTGCTATAAATTTGATCAATTATTTTATACCTTACTGGTATTCTTTGTCATTACTTTAAGTCTCATCCCCTGTTAAAATCATCAATGCTGCAATGTATAAAATAAGCAATCCAATTCCTTATTTTATACTTTATTTGGTAATCTAAGTTTTGCTGGGATGTATAATATGTATAAAATAAATTCTCTGTCCAATCAGCAGAAAAATTTTCCGTAAAAACACCCATTTGAGCCATATAAAAAATCTGCTGATTTTAGCAGACGCGGTTTGCTAAATATTTGTCTTGATTATCTAGGTAAAATCAGCAGAGAAATTTGTCGAGATAGCAAAAAATCTGCTGATCACAAATACATACAAGGAAATTTTCTAAAATATTTTTATACCCTCTTATCTAGTGATAGAGGGTATAAATAAGTTTGTCATTCCGTGTGAAACACCTCGAAATATTGGTCTAAGACCCCATAAAGTATAAATATTCATGATCCTCGATCGATTTTAAGACGATCTAGCGATGTCCGTCCGTCAGTCCTTCTGTCTGTCTGTCCGTCTGTACGTCTGTAGAAAACACGCTAACTTTTGAAAGACTTTACAGAGACATCTGAGGTTTGGCATAAATATTTGTTATTTACCTGTTCAGGTTGGTATTCCAATCCAGCAAAATCGGTTTAGTTGTTCACAAGCTATAAGCAAAAGAGTAAATTTCGGTAAGGGTTTTTTGAGTATTTACAAGATAAAAAGCACGCTAACTTTCGAAAGACAATTCTGATGGTGCTGAAGCTTGATATATATTTGCCGTTTCCCTGGTCTGATCGGTATGGAATTTCAGCAAAATCGGTCCAGTTGTTCAAAAGTTATTAAGAAATCCGTGAATTTCAGATTGGTTCCACCTTAAACCACGAGTTGAAAAAACCGCTAAACATGTTTTAAAAACATTGGTAAGTCACAGAAATATTTTACAACGTATTTTTGTCACTCAAAAATATTTTTACACTAAAAAAAAAATAAACTCGAAAAAAATTTTACCTTAAAAAATTTTTTTTTTTTCAAAAAAAAAAAAAATAAAATATTTCTAATCAAATATGTTTTTTTCACGTTAGAAAATTTAGTATCACTTAAAAAGGGCATTGTGGAGGGTATTCATTAGGGTGGTTCTTAAAAAAAAGTTGGATTTCTGCACGGGACGCCCCCTTAGTTTATTATGATTCATGACAAAGTTATACCAACATTTTTTCAACATTTTCGTAAAGGTTCTTAAGGTCGCACCGGGCACTTGAAGTTCGGGCCCTTGAGCAAAATAGACATTTAAAAAAAAAAAAAAAAAATTGTAAAAAAAATTAAATAAATCATTATGAAACCGGTTTTGTTTAAAAATTAACACTGAGTATTTAAATTAAAATTTATAGATTTTTCGGACATAGTTAACCCTTTACTACGTAAGGTCAAAAAAATTTTCTTTTTTTGAGATCATGCCCAAAGACACAATTTCATGGTTTTAAATTTTTTTTTCCCATAAATTTTAAAATCTCCAAGTTTTATTGCTCAATTTTATTAAATACATCTTGGAGAATCAATGTTCAATTTTGGGTATTTTTCGCTCTTTCCATTTAGCACATGTAATTTTAGCGATTTTCAAGAAAATGCGTTTTTTCAAGCATTTTTGTTTATTTTTTTTTGCTTTGACCAACATTTTGGGACAAAAAATAACTAATGTTCAATTTAATATTGTTCAATTTGACCTTTATTACACGGTTTTCAAATGCTACTAGGCCTGGACGTTTTTAACCCATGTTGACCGACGGCCATGTGGCCAAAACCCGAAATTTGATTTTATTACAAAAAATTATTGAAAGTAATTAATACATATTTTTATTTCATCATTAAATCTGAGCAATTAATTATTTTTACTCATAAAATCATTAACCCTTGTTTACCAAAGGTTAAAATAGCAATTTTTTTTTGTCTGAGCGACAATTGACGGCATTTGGCTTGGCAACCATATAAGCCTTGTTGGTCTTTGGTAGACACGGGTTTATGATTTTCGGTGTAAAAATAATTCAATACTAAGCTTTTATGAATTAATAAAACTTTGTATTAGTTACTTTCAATAAGTTTTTGTAATAAAGTAAAATTTCGGTTTTTAGCCACTTGGCCGTCGGTAAACATGGGTTAAAAAGTCCTGGACTAGTAAAATTTGGAAATTGTGTAATAGAGGTCAATTGGAACAATATTCAACCACTTATAAATTATAAAAAACTGGACAGCACGTTACAATTAATTAAAAAATATAAATAAATAATCAAAATAATCAAATAAAATCACAGAAAAACTTAGCACTAATATCACAGAACGTTTATTTTTGGTTTATTGCAATTGAATACTGACTTGCAATAAACCAAATATAAACGTTCTGTGATATTAGTGCTAAGTTTTTCTGTGATTTTATTTGATTATTTTGATTATTTATTTATATTTTTTAATTAATTGTAACGTGCTGTCCAGTTTTTTATAATTTATAAGTGATGAAGTGATGTAATTAAAAGAAATCAATTTAATAAAAATCTCCTGATGATGTTGGAATAAAGCCGACGAAACGTTGAGGAAAATGATTAAATAAATTGGTTTTATTTACATCAAATAATTAATCCCTGACCATTAATAGCCCGTGAGAAAAGTCTCAAATTTAAATATAAATAAACATATTGGTCATTAACAAAATAAAATGATGATTTATTTATTTATTTTTTTCCAATTTTTTTTTTTTTTTAAAGCTCCATTTTGCTCTAGGGCCCGAACTTCAAGAGCCCGGTGCGACCTTAAGAACCTTTTCGAAAATTTTTAAAAAAATTTTGTATTACTCTTTCATGAATCTTAATAAACTGAGGGGGCGTCCCGTGCACAAATCCAACTTTTGTTTTTAAGAACCACCCTAGTATTCATGGATTCGGCCAAGTCGAATTAAACTTTTCTACTTGTTTTTATACCCTCCACTCTAGTGATAGAGGGTATATATAAGTTTGTCATTCCGTTTGTAACACCTCGAAATATTGGTCAAGGACCCCATAAAGTATATATATTTATGATCCTCGATCGATTTTAAGTCGATCTAGCGATGTCCGTCCGTCTGTCTGTCTGTCCGTCCGTAGAAAACACGCTAACTTTTGAAAGACTTTACAGAGGCTACTGAAGTTTGGCATATATGTTTGTCATTTACCTGGTCAGGTTGGTATTGCAATCCAGCCAAATCGGTCCAGTGGTTCAAAAGTTATGAGCAAAAGAGTAAATTTCGGCAAGGGTGTTTCGCGAATTTACGAGATAAAAAACACGATAACTTTCGAAAGACAATAATGAGACTACTGAAGCTTGTCATGTATCTTTGCCGTTCCCCGGGTCTATTTGGTATTAAATTTCAGCTCAATCGGTCCAGTGGTTCAAAAGTTATAAGCAAAACCCTGAATTTCAGATTAGTTTCATCTAACAAGTTAACAAGTTTTAAATGCATTGGTGGTAACTAAGCAATGCTTTTTAAACTTGTTTAATTTTAAAGCAATGCTTTTTAAACTTGTTTAGTTTTAAAAGCATTGGTAACTTAAAAATTACACTCGAAAAAAATTTTACACTCAAAACAAATTTTACACTCAAAAAAAAATTTACACAAAAAAAATTTAGTTTTTTTTTTTACAAAAATGTCAATATTTTGTGTACATACGTAAGTGCATTCACTCAGAAATATTTTTACAGTAAAAAAAATTTTACACTCAAAAAAAAAATTAATAATTTTTCTTAAAAAAAAAAAAATACAATTTTACACCCAAAAAAAATTTTACACTCATAAAAATTTTACACTCAAAAAAAATTTACACAAAAAAAATTTAGTTTTTTTTTTTACAAAAATGTCAATATTTTGTGTACATACGTACGTGCATTCACTCAGAAATATTTTTACAGTAAAAAAAACATTATACTGGAAAAAAATTTTACACTCAAAAAAAAAATTAGTAATTTTTCTTTAAAAAAAAAAAATGACAAAAAAAGAGTTTTTTACTCAAAATAAAATATTTCTAATCAAAATTGTTAATTTAAAAATGTACTACCCTTTAAAAAAATGCATTGTGGAGGGTATTCATAGATTCGGCAAAGTCGAATTTAACTTTTCTACTTGTTTTTTTTGTTTTTTTTAACTTTTTAAAAAAATTTATAATTTTTTTAAAAAAGGAATAAGTAAATATTTTTGTAAAATTAACAAAACAATCTGCTGTTTTTTCTTTAATAATTTTTAAGTTAAGGATTTTAATTTTTATAAAAATTAAAAAAAAAATACATATTAAAAAAACTTGGAACATTTTTTTATAAAAAAAAGTCAGTAGACTTTTTCTGTAAAACAACAAAATAATATGCTAAAAATATGTACACAAATATTTTGAAATTCTGCAAACAGAATCAGTAAAGTTGCAAAAAAAAATTCTGAAAAACTTAATGACAGAGAATTGACTTAAAACATTTATTTCTGGAAAAAAATTTGCTAAAAGTTTGCTAATTCAAATTGAAAGTCATTTTACAGAGCTTTTCTTTTGAGTGGAGTTAAAACGTAGGTGCTATGAAAAAGTACTTCAATCTGTGACATTGTAAACAAAAATCATGTCTGAAAAGAATAGGCTAGAAAGCAATCTGCTATTCGAAACTTTCTTCCAAATGCTGCAATATTTTTGCTGAAAACAGTGTCAACCTCTTTGTTGGTTAAAAAAACTGTTTAATTTATAGAAATTCCTGCTATTTTGAAGAATATATCATAAGAACGACAACTTATAGTTTGATATTTGCCATATTCCTTAAATTATTCCACTTCAAATTTGAGTATGTCCTTTAAAGTTAGTATAGTATATGTATGGTTGGTTGGTATTTTGTTAAGTAGCTTAACAAAGTTATACTGTTTGTTGTTGATGTTGTTATATAAAATTGACACCCTTGTAAGCCTTTTTGTTGTTATTTGTTAGTTGGCCTTAGTACAAGAAGATTATGTAAACACTTTACCATGTTGTCTATGTCTATTCTTTTTATACCCTACATCACGACATGGTACAGGCACGAGTTAGTTCCGCTCTTGTTACCTTCCAAAAATATTTGGCCCGCGTTCACCTTTAAGTATACAATAGACTCAAAGTCATTTTCTGAGTCGTTTTCTACAGCGACTTCCCTTTCACTTACAAGGGAAGTCTTTCCTTTTTCATAATTGTCGGGTGTAGCACAATGTAATCAGATAATTTTTGGACTTCGTAACCACTAAAACTTTCGCCCGATAATTACTTAATTATGTTTGGACGGCACTAACAGCAAGGCTATTGCGGCATTATGGGCAGCGAATAGACTCGTTGGTAGGAACTGGGGGTTTAGCCTCAAAATGGTCATGTGGGTCAACAAGATGATTGTTAGACCGATCGTAACGTGCTCTGCTATAGTCTGGTAGCCGAAACTATGCAGAGAAATGCTACGGAAAAACTAGGCAAGGCACAGCGTCTGGCTCCTACACTAAGCAGCGTCTGGCCTCTACACTAATTATGGGTTCTATGAAAACCTGCCAAACATTGGCCTAAGAAGCTGTTTTAGGACTCACAGCTCTCGACATTTTTATCAGATTTACGACAACTTTGTCTGCGCGTAAGATAAATGTCGATTACTCTTATCCTCGCAATATCGTTTCATCAATAGGAATTATGGAACATTTGGATATGCCATCGGATAGGATGAACTCTGATCTTCGCTTTGGACAGTAATTAGAGGTGGTGATAGTGAAGATATCATAATTGGATGAAGGTGGGCCATCTGTGCCATATTTTAATTCTTTATAACTTTTTTTTTCTTTTAAAATACAGTTGGGAAATTTTTTTTTGTGTTTTTTCGATGCAAAACTTTTTGACCGTTTTCTGCTTCGCACAGGCGCGCTCTTTTTCGAAGGCATTTTCCATGACTTTTTGTAAAATTTCGGGTATAATGGTCGTCAAAAAAAATTTCTGCCAGTCACCCCCTAGAATTAAAGGTTAGTTGACGATACCAAAACTAATTTTTTGCCACTCCCCTGGCCGTTTACCTTTTAGTTTTTTATTTACTGCGTCGCTATTTTAAGTGCGATCATAACATTATTCATAGCGTTATTCATGGTTTGACAACAACTACATTTTTTACCCTGATCATTTTTGACTCCGACTTCAAATTTTTGTTGTGACTTTTGGTATATCCGTGTCTTTCCACCTAACGCCCACTTTTTCCAAACACAAAGAAAGAAAATTTTAAAATTTTATTAATTAAAATTAGGTGTACTTACAGAATAAGCAATAACAAGTAAGAGTGTTAAACTCGGCTGTGCCGAATCTTTTATACCCTCCAACATGCAAAAAAAGAAAAAAAAAATTCAGGGGCGTTTTATTTTTTTTGGGGGGGGGGGTTCGGTAGTGGTAATGGAGGGGGCAAATTTCCTCTCGAATAAAGAAATAAAAGTTTATCAAAATTTAAGATTTTTTTATTCCACGCCCATAAAAGTGGGTGGGCGGTCCAAAAAACGACATTTTCTAATTCTCAGTGTCCAAATGCAGGACTGGGTACTTCTTGTAACATAAAAATGTTGCATTTGTTAAACGATAACACAAAAAATCATGTAAAAAAGTGATATTTTTCAGAGGTTGGTTTAGTTCTTCAAGGGGGAACTTTTTTCCCCCTGGCCCGGTTTTGCTCATTTACGAACTTAACCTGCCTAGGAAAATAAGACATATTCGTGCCAAATCTTGGGAGTCTAACTCTATTATTTTGGACTTATCGTGTTAACTACAGACGGACGGACAGACGGACGGACGGGCGGACATCGCTAGAATGTCTTAGAATCGATCACTGATCATAAATATATATACTTTATGGGGTCCTAGACCGATATTTTGATGCGTTACACACGGAATGACAAAGTGAATATACCACCATACTGTAGTTGGAGGGTATAAAAAAAATTACAGATAAAATATGTCACCATTAGTCACGTCTCCGAAACAGACAATGCAAATTCCTGGATTAGTGTCTGATCATGTTGCGAAGTAATGTAAGAGACAAAAAAGTTGAAAAATAGTATGAATTGAGGTTGAAATTGCTAGAAATAGAACTGTAGTGCTGGAAACTGTTAATTCGGTAGAAACTATAAATATCCATATAAAACAATTTCCATTAACAAGACAAAACGACATTTAAAATCCTGCTGAAGATAACACTAACTGGAGAGTTTGAAACCGGTATGGGAATACCAAAAATGTCTATAATTTTTAGAAATTGAATTTTTCTTTCGCATTTTTTCAACTTAAACCCTTATAATTTAAAAGATTTTTTTAACACTCTTTAGAGTCTTTTGTGAGTCATAAAAGAACGCTCTGATAGAGGGACCATTTTAAAAAGAAAATATTCATATTGATATGTTTTTAAGCGTCCGAAGACTCATTTATGAGACTTTTTAGAGTCCAAATGTACGCTGGGATTGGATTTTCCGGTAAGCACTGCTGTAGGGTATTATATGGTCTGTCTTAACCGACTATAATTTTCCGATTTATTTTTTTATTGCAGTTGTTGTTGTTTGTTTTTTTCTTGTATACTTTTTTGATATGCGGCATTAAGTTTTCTCTGGAGACTACACCTGCCCTTATGTCTTTTTCCCAGTGTTATGGTTGTAACATGGTGTGACATGTCTTTTGTTGCGGTCAACTTGTAGAAATAGGAATATACACCAAAACAGCCTATAGAAAAACATATAAACATTTAGCGAAAAAGGACATACCAGGAATATATACACAGAATACACTCAAACATACATTTTACAACTTACATGTCAACTTTTGTCAACCGAAAGTTAATACGACAAACCAGATAGAAAAAAAAATGACACAAGTTTTAAAAGTATAAAAAAGGTACATTTCAGACAAGTAAACAAGTCTGGTAAGTTTTATGAATTAAAACCATAACCTTTTGTTAAACACTTAAACGTTTAAGTGTAGAAGTAAATAGTCCTTGTAGTCACTCACTCCACTGTTTCTGATCCTGATCCTTTTAAATTTAACTTGCAAATAAAAATAAAACATCATATTTGAGGTCATTAATAAACACAACACATGACCTGTACTCCCCCCTTTTTCGGATGAAAACTACTCTACAGGAGTTTCTTATGGTTAACCCTAGGAATATAATTTTTTATAAATGTTTTCTACCTTTATGATGAATGACTTGTAAAGCCCTTTTATCCGTTGTTCACTTGTTTTTTTATTTTACCACCAACCATTTAAACGACCTTCTTCTTGTTTGCCGCAAGTAGCATGAATGAGGAGTTCGTTTAGTTGCTTCCATAGTTAAATTGACTTGGTTTTTCCTCCTGTTTCTGGTTATAATGATTGTAATAGATGATCCTATATAAACAATTTACGTTTATTTGGGATTTAAAAATTATTTCATTTGTAAAAATGTTAATTTACCCTTAAAAATAAACACTGGCCGTCAACATACACATGTGCCTATTTTTTTTGTTGGTTAATTTTTGGTAAAGTTGTTTGTTACATGATTGTGATGATTCTAATTTAACATAATTTCATCTTCATCATGTTGGGGTTTTTTTTCGAAATGTGGCAGTAGACAAGACATTTTTATGTTTTACCATCATTAGGTTGTGGTATTTATCAAACAACCTTCAAATGGTCACTTATTTTTCACTGATATGGGAAGGGGGTGGTTTTAATTTGACCCTTATAAAATTAAGTGCCTGCAAAGCTTTAAGATAAATTTTCAACAATTTAGGTCATTTGATATAAAGTTTTAATTTATAATAATATAGTTTTTATGTTAGAAAGTTGAAAATTCTTGAAACATATTGCTTTAAGGCCGCTTTTCCAAAAAAAAGTAATTCACATCAAAAAATGTGAAAATGAAAATTTTTGAATTTTTTTTGTGTTCTAAAATTTGACTTCCGAAGTTTGATGAAAGTAAAACGAATGCATTTTTTTCGATTTAGGGCGGATTACTCAATGTCCATTTAACTGCGAACTATCGATTTAACGGAGTCTTGTGTCAAAATTTGTATGGAAAAGTTAAATTTAACGAACAGTTATTTTATAATGAACAACCCTTATGAACCGATTTGTCTTTTAGACCAATTAGCCTTAGCTCATTCTTTCTTAAAACGATGGAGAAACTGTTGGACTACTTTATCAGGGAAACCTGTTTGATTCGCAAACAGGTTTCAGTTTGCGTACCAACAAGGCAAATCATGTTATCACATCAATAGAGAAGGCACTGGATGCGAAACAAATCGCCCTCTGGGCCTTCATTGATATACAGGGAGCCTTTGACAATACATCTTACGATGCTATTAAGAGGGCTATGCTAAGAAAGAATGTTCCTTTACTTATCATAAATTGGATCCTGGAGATGCTCATCTCCAGAGTCATCACGCTCAATCTCGGTAACACATCTATAACGGTCAATGCAACTAGAGGCTGCCCTCAAGGGGGTGTTTTGTCGCCACTGTTGTGGACGTTGGTCATAGATGATTTACTCGATGAGCTTAATAATTCTGGTGTTAGAACCTACGGTTATGCGGATGATCTTGTGATTCCGGTCAGTGGGTGGCATACGCCAACCATCTCTGATCGGATGGAACAAGCACTCAACATGACCTTAAAATGGTGTCAGGAAAGGGGATTGACTATTAATCCATCTAAAACAACACTGATACCCTTTACTAGAAGAAGGATTGTTGACTTGTCCATGCCTAAAATAAATGGCGTCACGATAGTTTTTTCGGATGAAGTGAAGTATTTAGGGATAACACTTGACAAGTCTCTGACATGGACTCCTCATCTGAACAAGACAACCAAAAAAGCTACCAGGGCAATGTACGCCTGCCAAAGGCTATTTGGAAGGACATGGGGGCTTAAGCCTCACATGATATATTGGTCATTTCTTACGATCGTAAGACCAATGATCACCTATGCAGCTCTGGTTTGGTGGCCAAAAGTGGAACAGAGCACGGCCAGATCTATACTGGACAAGGTATATCGTCTGGCCTGCATCGGCATAACAGGTGCGTGAAAATTCTGTCCAACCTATTCCATGGGGGCTATACTAAACATTCCACCTTTACATATATCTGTAAAGGAGGATGCTAGCAGAAGTGTCACCAGACTACCGGAATTTGGGAACATAATGGGCGGGGACCTATAGGGCCACATGAAGATAGCGGGACGATTCATAGGGGACCCATATGCTAAGATCTCTGACAGAATGCTACTCAAACAAGTCTCAAACAATGAACTTACTCTCAGTTGGGTCCCGGGCCATGAGGGGCACTTGGGCAACGAACGGGCAGACTGTTTGGGAAATTGTGGTGCAAGTCGCCCTTTTATCGGTCCGGAACCCTTCTGTGGTTTGTCCATTGGGCATATCAGGGAAAGTTTACGATCATGGAGAGAATCTGAATTTGCCAATCATTGGAACCACTGTTCTGGACAGCGTCAGGCAAAAAGATTTATCTCTCCATCCCATGGGGTATCTAAACGACTACTAAATCTCGACAAAAAGGATCTAAGGATTCTAACTGGTTACCACACTGGACATTGTAATCTTCGCTATCAACACTGAAATATGTAGATTCTGTGAAATTGACGTCGAAACGGCGGAACACATCCTTTGTGGGTGCCCAAGACTCAACATCAGACGAATTCGACATCTAGGGCGACATTCATTAACTCCAAGTGACATATGGGAATCCATGCCAAATAGGATACTTGGCTTTATTAAAAGCCTTAACTTATAGGGCAACTGCTAGGCTGCACAAAAGATCATATTGGTCGCAGTGCATAGGGCCTTTTCTAATCTAATCTAACCGATTTGCATGAAACTTAAAATATAAACAAAAGAGACAATTCTAAGGTTGGGGTGACTCGGCTTACCGGCCATAACGTGGATTTAGGGGTTCAAACTATAATGAAACTATATGAGCAAATCCATGGGAAATTTAACTGACGGATCACCGATTATGTTTATTTTTGGTTATTCAATAGAGCTTCGTAAATGATTAAAACCATATTTTTTTTATCAATACTTTGGAAGATATGGGTGATTAAACAAGCGCTTTTGACAATATTGAGTTTTAGACTGTTTTTTTTACAATATTTGTTTTCGGAAACCGTTAGTCGTACAAAAAAAACTTATAAAAACAAAATTGTAGATAAAATTATGAAGTTTAAATTTTTTTTTTTTTCAAAAATTTAAACAAAAATTTTTAAAACAATATTTAAATGTCCTTTTTTCCTGGGAAGGACACCATGGATTTCCAAAAGCAAAATTTTGCACTGAAAAAAAAGACATAACTAAAATTAAGGAAAAAATGTCTTTAAAAATTTATCATAAAATTTCCTAAAATTTGGTAAAATTTAACTAAAAAATGAGAAATTTTCTTAACTATGAGGAAAAAATTTTAGTTCATTTACTTATAATTAGTTCATAGTTTTCTTTAAATGAATTTTTTTAATATTAGGAAAAAAATTCTTACTGCCAAAGAAATTTTCCATAAATCTAAGAATCGTACATATTTCTTAAAAAACAATTTAGTTCAAGTTTAGTTAAAATTTACTAAAAAAAACATCATCGTATTTCTCTTCTTTGAATTGAGGAAGTGTACTTCTTAGAATTTAGTTAATGACTTCTGAGAATTTAGTAAATAACTTCTTAGAATTTTGTTAAAAATTCAAAATGGCGATATCTCGAAAACTAAGCGAGATAGAGCGAAACGGATGAAATTTTCAAAAGAAAGACTACAAAGAAAAATATGGAATAGCCTAGCTCTGCATATCTGTTGGGGTCTCAAGACCCTAATTTTAGATCTAAAATTTGAAATTCCCGAGATTTTATATATGCACATATCTCGGTAAATACTGCCAACACAAGAAAAGGTCCAACGGCATTTTTGTAGCTCTTGACTCATAGAACACTTCCGCAAAATACTCGAAAGCCCTCCGATCAATAGTTTTTGAGTTATCCGGTTTTTAAGATTCTCAAGACCCTATCAGGCCCCTTATTACCGTATCTCAAAAACTAAGCAAGTTAGAGCGAAACGGACACAAATTTTGGTTCAAAATCTATGGGGACCCTTAAAGGACCCAACGGGGTCTCGAGTTGAATGGGGTCCGAACCCGTGGGTCCAGGGTCTAGACCCAATCTATTTCTAAAATGTGAAGTATAATTTTTCCCATATTCTAGTTAAAATTGGCTTAAAATTAAATAACTTTGTTTTCCTTATTTTTGGGAAAATTATGAACTAAAACTAAGAAAAAAAATCTTTGGAGCCAAATCATTCCCTCTTTTTCTCAAAATTTAGTTAATTTTACCAGATTTTAGTTCACTTTTTTTTTGAGTGTGTTTAAAAGCTTAGAATGCCCTTTTAACGCTGTTAAAATTTCAGAGAGATGTTTTTTCGTATTGTTGAGCAATGAATTTTCAAAGTTTGTTAGAGAGCCAAATATTTGATTTTTTTTTGTCAAAATGTTGGAAAAAATCAAATAGTTGGCTCGAGACAGCTATTTTGTGCTTTTTTACTTGGAAACAGTTAGTTGTATGAAGAAACTTTTTGTGACAATATTGTTGATAAAATTATGGAGATTTTCAATTTAGAAACAAAAAAAAAAAATAACAAAAGTTTTTGAAAAAAATATTGGAATGTCCTTTTATCCTATCCATGTTGTCTTTGGATTTCCAAACCCAAATTTTTTTATTAAAGTTTAGAATGTCCTTTTAACGCTGTTAAAATTTCAGGGAGGTGTTTTTCGCGTTGTCGAGCAACAAAATTTTTAAAATTAATTATAAAGCTAAATTTTTTATTTTTTGCCAAAATTTTGAAAAAAAAATCAAATATTTGGTGATCAAACAAACTTTAAAAATTAATTGCTCAACAATACAAAAAAACGCTTCTCTGAAATTTTAACAGGGTCAAAATGACATTCCAAAATTTAATTAAAAATTTTTTATTTTGGAAATTTATGGTGACCTTCCCAGGAAAAAAGGGCATTCAATTACGGTTTTCAACATTTTTGTTAAAATTAAATTAAATGAAAAAAAAAAAAAATGTTTCTAAATTTTAAATCTTCATAATTTTATATACAATATTGTTTTTATATCTTCCAAAGTATTCATCCAAAAAAAAAAAAAATATGGTTTTTAATAATTTACGAAGCTTTATCAAATAACCAAAAATAAACAAAATCGGTGATCGGCAGTTAAATTACCCATGGATTTGCTCATATTTAAAGTCTATTATTTTTGAAATAATACACTCAAAAAAATAACTCTGTTAAATTACAGAAAAATTCTGCTCATTTAACAGAGTACACCATACTTTTCCAGCTAGCAACATTTCTTGGTAATTTTACTATAAAACTCTGTAAAATGATTTGGACAAAAAACTGTTAATTTACAGAGTTTTTTTTAAAATATTGGTTAAATAACAAATTGGTTAATTAACAAAGAAAACTCTGTAAATTTATATATGTTTGTAAAATGCATTTGATGCAACCAAATTTTTACAGAAAAAGTCTTTAAATTTACAGAGTTTAGTTAAATATATCGCTCATTTACATGTATAGTGTCATAACTCAAAATGTTTGATTTTACAGAAAACCTGTTTAAAGTTTACAATTGAAATTTGGTTTACATTGAAAAAGGCCCGTACATAGAAAATGTTATAATGGCGTGTTCTCTTTTCAAACGGTGAGTTTAAAAGATATTAATACGAATTTTCGACACAGCAGGATATAACAAATAATTCTGTATAGTTTACCCAAAAACAACATAATTTGAGTTATGGCACTATACAAGTAAATGAGCGATATGTTATTTTGCAAAATTTTTATAAGATTTCTGAAAAGATGTTTTTTTTTTTATAAAATTTAAAAAAAAAAATAAAAAATTACTCTTAACAGAACTTTTACAGAAAAATCGGGTTTTAACAATGAAATTAAGATAACATAGTAATAAGCAAAAATACAGATAAAACTTAGTTTTTAAGTTACAAAAATACAAAGTATTTTGCCTAAATCTGTATTATAGCAGGAAACTCAGTTTATTTTCTGTAAAATAAAGAATACAAAGTTAAAAGTATTGTAACAGATAAAATTTTTTTTGTCTCAACAAAATATAAAGTGTTTTCTTGAATTCTGCATTTTGACAGAAAACACTGTCAAATATCTGTTGAATTAAGATTACAGTCATTTTACAGAGTATTTTACAGAGTTATTATTTTGAGTGTATTTCTATTAAAAATTTATTTGATAGATGACAACTAATTCAGTGAGCACATTTCTATCGAAAACTCTTTGGAAATATTGCTGATAGCAAGCTATGAATATTCGCCCTCGATGTATCCAGCCCACAAAAGGTGGCAGGCGCAAAATGTCATTTCCTAATCCCGTTATTTTTTAGTGGTTTTTTGATTTTTTGAGGGGTGTACTGTTTCCCCTGGCCTTATTTTGCTGGTTTTCGAACTCATTCCTCCTACGACCCTAAGATATATCTACGCGTAACAAAATTCTATGGTTAGAATAACGTTCTTTTCATCAATTTCAATTGACTTTTCATTTAATGAAATTCACTTACTTCTTATTCCATAACAATTATGGCAAATAATACCATTTACCATTTGAAATTACCCTTAAATGAAGCACAAACCACCATCAATGAAACACAAAAAAAAACTGGTTTTATTGCAGGACACAACTAAAAATAAAGGTGGGTTGTACTTAGTGTTTACACCAAAGGTGACGTAATTATAGATGTACTACTCTATGCCTGGGATACTCCTTTACAAAAATTTTTGCATGCGGCTATTTGAATTTATAAATGCATTTTGCAGGGTATAAATACTAAAAATGGGAAACGGTAAAAGGAGCAGCATAAATTTTAGCAAAATGTAATTGCAGACATACGAAAATTTTGTAAATGAAACCATTCATACAAGTATTAAGGGTAAAAAATCCGGTTTTTATATATTTTTTACATTTTCAAACAAAAGTAAAAAACAGACTTAAGGTAGAATATTCGTATTATTAAAATGTTTCCAAGACAAAAAAAAAGGTGGTAAAGAAGTTTATTGACTTAAATACTACATTTTTGCAGAAACTCATTTACATTGGATGTACGTATGTAAAAATGTGCTATGTCTTTCCATCTGTTCTGGTATGAAATAAGTAAGTATTAGATATACATAAGGGAGTTTATTGTCATGGTTTAAATGAAACAAGTATGTTCTGTATGTTTAAATCAATGTAAAGGATTAGGTCTTTTAATCTTTAAGAAAATACAAAACCCAGAAAAAAAGATAAAAAGAAGAATTAAAATGTGTTTTTTCTTTTGGTTATAAGAAAAAAGAGTTTATAAAGTTTTGTTTTCTTTGTTTTTAAATGCGTTAATGGGTTTAATGATAAGATTTATTATAAATATACAAACACCACAAATGAAGCTTAAGAATTCATGTGTTTTTGATATTTAAAATATTTCAAATTATATTTAAAGTTATGTTATAAAGATTCAATAGATACGCCAGTTGGCTCCCAGAATGGCAAACGTTGAGACTTGTTAAACACTCCATTCTGAACACACCTGAAAGTTTCAAGTACGTCTCTTTCGCGTTGAGGAAACAATTTGGGATGGGCGTCCTACGAATCTACCTGGCAACAAGTGCACTACTTTCGCTAAAAATGGGAGACATTTTTATGTTTTAATTCTAACTAATTGTCATTGGGTTCAATGTAACTCAAGATCTCTCTGATTTGCTGGTTGTAAAAATACAACATCTAAGGAGTTTAATCAATATTATAATTTTTTATTTATCTTTTTTTGGATATGCCGCTTCCATGTGAAAGCAGAGCGACCTCTATGTCTATTTTTCTGCGGGTTTCATTCAAGTGGCTGCTTGGCAACATCGTTATCACTTGTGCGGAGCACAGTGTTGTGACCTTGGCCATAAATGGTCAAACTAAATGTCTTAAAACTTCAGGTTATATGAATTTTATTTTAAGATAACATCATAAATAAAACAAATCCAAAACAGTTTATAGATATCTTAAATAGTTTTTAAGTTACATGTCTCTAAATTTGAACTTTTTGAAATATGAACCGATTATTATGAAAGTGAGGTAAGTCCACATGGTTTCAAAACGAGATATTGAAGGGTTTGCGTTTTTAAGTCTTTAAAAATCTGGGTACTTTCTGTTGATTAAATTTTAATCTAGATGTTATCTCAGGTACCCAAATTTACTTATTGAGTATTATTTTGTTAAGATGTAATTAAACCCGCCATTTCTCACCATAGAGAAGAGACTTATTAACTTAAAATTAACTTTTTATAGCTTTTAAAAATTAATTAAATAATTATTAGCTGATAAAGTATATCGGTAGTGTTTTAACACTTAAATCGCCCTATAGTTTGATCCTAAACTTATTTTGTTACAGAATTGTGAGATGAGCTGAACATAATTTTACTAGTAAACGATTTTTCAAAAACGTTAATTTTGAAAGTGAGGCTAGTCCACACAAAATTTTTTTGTAAAATTAAAAATATCATAATAATCGCTGATAGAGTAAAACCTTGATGATTTTTACTCTTAAATAACTCCAAAATTAAGTCCTTAACTAACTTTGTTATAGAATTATGAGATGAGCTGAACAAAATTTTACTAGTAAACGATTTATCAGAAATGTTAATTTTGAAAGTGTAGTCCACTTTTTTTTTGTAGTGTTAAAAATAACTTTATAATCGCTGGTAGAGTAAGACCTTAATGAATTTTACTCTAAATCATAAACTAATTTTGTTACAGAACTGTGAGATGAGATAAACAAAATTTTACTAGTAAACGATTTATCAAAAATGTTAATTTTGAAAGTGAGGTTAGTCCACACAAAATTTCTTTGTAGTGTTTAAAATAACTTAACAATCGCTGAGAGAGTAAAACATTAATGATTTTTATTATTTAATAACTCCATAATTTAATCATTTACTAACTTTGTTACGGAATTCTGAGATGAGCTGAACAAAATTTTACTAGTAAACAATTTATCAAAAATGTTAATTTTGAAAGTGGGGCTAGTCCACTTTTTTTTGTAGTGTTAAAAATAACCTTATAATCGCTGATAGAGTAAAACATTGATGATTTTTATTCTTAAATAGCTCAATAATTTAATCCTAAACTAACTTTGTTACAGAATTCTGTGATGAGCTAAACATAATTTTACTAGTTAACGATTTATCAAAAACATTAATTTTGAAAGTGGGGTTAGTCCACAATTTTTTTGTCTTAAATATCCCAATAATTTAATCCTAAACTAACTTTGTTACAGAATTCTGTGATGATTTTACTAGTTAACGATTTATCAAAAGCGTTAATTTTGAAAGTGAGGCTAGTCCACACAAAATTTTTTTGGTTAAATAACTCCAAAATTTCATCATTAACTAACTTTGTTGCAGAATTCTGCGATGAGCTGAGCAAAATTTTACTAGATAACGATTTAACAAAAATGATAATTTTTGAAAGTGAGTCTAGTCCACACATATTTTTTTGTACTGCTAAAAATAACCAAACAATAGCTGATAGAGTAAAACCTGGATGATTTTTACTCTCAAATAAGCTATATTTTAATCTAACCGCTATTATAAGGTTATTTTTAAGACTACAAAAAAAAGTGGACTAGCCTCACTTTCAAAATTAACATTTTTGATAAATAGTTTACTAGTAAAATTTTGTTTAGCTTACAATTCTGTAACAAAATTAGTTAAGGACTAAGCAATAGGGATATTTTAGAGTTAAAAACGCTACGGATATTCTTTATCAGAAAGATAAAGGTTATTTTATGCATTACAAAAAAATGTGGACTAACACCACTTTCAAAATTTATGTTTTTGATAAATCGTTAACTAGTAAAATTTTGTTCAGAACATCTCAGAATTCTGTATTAAAGTTAGTTAAGGATTAAATTATGGAGTTATGAAAGAATAAAAATCATCAATGTTTTACTCTGTCAGCGATTATTAGGTTATTTTTAACACTACAAAAAAATTTTGTGTGGACTAGCCTTACTCTCAAAATTAACATTTTTGATAAAGCGTTTACTAGTAAAATTTTGTTTAGCTCATCATACAATTTTGTAACAAAATTTGTTTAGGATTAAGCAATAGGGCTATTTTAGAGTTGAAAACGCTACGGATACTCTTAATTAGAGATAAAAAGGTTATTTTTTGCATTACAAAAAAAATGTGGACTAACACCACTTTCAAAATTAATGTTTTTGATAAATCGTTAACTAGTACAATTTTGTTTAGCTCATCACAGAATTCTGTAACAAATTTTGTTTAGCATTAAATTGTGGAGTTATTTAAGAATAAAAATCATCAATGTTATACTCTATCAGCGATAATTAGGTTATTTTTAACACTACAAAAAAAATTTGTGTGGACTAGCCTCACTTTCAAAATTAACATTTTTGATAAATCGTTTACTAGTAAAATTTTGTTTAGCTCATCTTACAAGTTCGTAACAAAATTTGTTTAGGATTAAGCAATAGGGCTATTTTAGAGTTAAAAACCCTACGGATATTCTTTATCAGAAATAAAAATGTTATTTTATGCATTACAAAAAAAAATGTGGACTAACACCACTTTCAAAATAAATGTTTTTGATAAATCGTTAACCAGTAAAATTTTGTTTAGCGCATCTCAGAATTCTGTAACAAATTTAGTTTAGGATTAAATTTTGGAGTTATTTAAAAATAAAAATCATCAATGTTTTACTCCATCAGCGATTATAAGGTTATTTTTAACATTACAAAAAAAAAGGTGGACTAGCCTCACTTTCAAAATTAACATTTTTGATAAATCGTTTATTAGTAAAATTTTGTTCAGATTTTCTCACAATTCTGTAACAAAATAATTTTATGATTATGAAATAGGGCTAGTGAAGTGTAAAAAACACTACGAATATTTTTAATCAGCGATAAAAAGATAATTTTATGCATTACAAAAAAATTGTGGACTAACCCCACTTTCAAAATAAATGTTTTTGATAAATCGTTTACTAGTAAAATTTTGTTCAGCTCATCTCAGAATTCTGAAGAAAATTAGTTAAGGATTTAACTATAGAGTTATTTAATAGTGGAAAACAACAATGTTTTATTCAATCAGCAATTATTTGGTTATTTTTAACGCCATAAAAAAATTGGGGACTAACCTCACTTTCAAAATTAACGTTTTTGATAAATCGTTAACTAGCAAAACTTCTCTCATAAAATTCTCAGTCGTTTTTAAAATTTTCTTTGAACTTTTTTTTTTATCGAAAGATACCATTAAACTGTATCCAAATCTATCATTAACTCAGTTTTTTTGAAAATGTGACTTACCCCACTATCATAATAAATGGTTCATATATCATATTTTGGTTTAAAATCTTTGAAATCCACATGTACTTGTAACGGTTAAATAATTATATTGCATTTAAAATTCGACCTTATTGGTACTGAAGTTTTAAGTTAGATATGTTGCTTGTATCAGTGGCGTATACAGGGGGGGGGGGCCCGGGGGCCCGGGCCCCCCCGAAATGATTTCACAAATTTCAGGATTTAGTATCAAATAACAAGTACAATATTAAAAAACTTCTTAAAAAAAATCTAAAAAGATTTAGGAATCTAAAATGTTTTGAAACCGAAAATTTTTCTGTTAAAAAAACCTCAAAATCTGAAAATTTTTTCTTAGAATTTGAAACTTTTCAACTTAAGATTCTTATGAAAAAATATCTTACAACCTAAAGTTTTATGCACACAAAAAAATGGACCTAATTGTAAGTAAAATGTAGTCAAATCTTAAAATGCGACTTTGTCTTTTAGTAAAATGTCTCGTTTATTTCTTTAAAAAAAATGTCTCAGAATCTTTCACTTTTCTAAAAAAAAATGTCTCAGAATCTAAAACTTTCTATAGAACTTTCTATAGTCTGAGAATCTTAGACTTTTTCTATAGGAATAATGTCTTAAAATGTTAGCCTTTTTCTCAGAATCTAAGACCTTTTTTATAGGAAAAATATCTCAGAATCTGAGACTTTTTCTATAAAAAATTATCTGAGGCTTTTCGATATGAAAAATGTTTCAGAATCTGAAAACTTTCTAAAGGAATAATGTCTCTGAATCTGAAAAATGTCTCAAAGTCTGTGATTTTTTCTATAAAAAAAAATAATAGAATCTGAGGATTTTCTATATAAAAAAGGTTTTAGAATCTGAGAATTTTTCTTACAATCTAGGAAAAGGTCTCAGAATTGTAGACTTTTTTTTACGAAAAATTTCTTATAATCAACGAATTTTTCTTAAGGTAAATTATCTGAAAATCTAAAATTTTGTGTATAGGAAAAATGTCTCAGAGATACAAGCTGAGACTTTTTGTGTAAAAAAATGCTCAAAATCTGAGACTTTTCTATTGTAAAAATATATTTTTCTATAAGCATAATGTCTCAGAATCTGAGTATTTTTCTGTGGGAAAAATATTTCAGAATCTGAGATTTTTTCTTCAGGAAAAATGTCTAAGAATCTGATGCTTTTTCTATATGAAAAATGTTTCAGAATCTGACAATTTCCTATAGCAGACTGTCTCAGAATCTGAGACTTGTTCTATAGGAAAATATATAAGAATTTGAGACTTTTTCTATTGGAAAAGTGTTTAAGATTCTGAGACTTTTTCGGTAGTAAAAATGTCTCAGAATCTAAGAAATTTTCCGTAGAAAAAATGTCTGAGAATCTGAGACATTTTCTATAGGAAAAATGTAGAAGAATCTGAGACTTTTTCTATAAGAATCTGAGACTTTCTATAGGAAAAATATCTCAGAATTAGAAACTTTTTCTATAGAAAAAATGTCTAAGAATCTTAGACTTTTTCTAAAGGAAAATTTTCTCAGAATCCGATAGTTTTTCTTTAGGAAAAATGTATTAGAATCTAAGACTTTTTGTATAACCTTTTTTCTTATTAAAAAGGTCTTATAATTTTTCTGAATAATTTTTCTTAAAGAAAAAGCGAAAATTTTCTCAGAATCTAAAACTTTTTTTGTAGAATGTTTCAGAATCTGAGAAAATGTGCTAGACTAGAAATATCTCAGATTCTGGGAAATATTTTACAATCGGAGTCTTTCCTTTTGAAAAATATATTTATAGAATCATTTTCTAAAGTGAATTTTTCTCGAGAAACGTTTTCCATTGGAAATATGATAAGAGTCTTTGACTTTTTCTATAACAAAAACTGTCTTAACTGGAAATTGTCATAGAATCTTAGACTTGTCTTTGAAAAAAAATTCAGATTCTGATAATCTTCTTTGTAAAAATGTATCAGCATCTGACACAATTCACACAGACTTAAGTCTCTCAAAAAATTTTAAAATATTAAAAAATTTTAATTTTTTTCCCAACAGTTTTTAACTTTCAAAAAAATTAAGAATCTGATTGTGTTACATTCAGTCATAGAGTAAAGAAAGGAACAGATGTACGATTAGTGAAAACTTTGTGAAACCCAAATTGCAAACTACGATTATCTCATGCGGACTCTTTTAGATAATAGAATAGATAAATTGTTTTGTTTTCTTTTCATTTTCCTTTTAAATGCATTCGCTTTTTTTCTTTATTTCCTTTTGAAATATATTTAGGGTTTCAGTTTTTTCTTCGATTTCCTTTTGAAAGGTATTTGGGGTTTCCCTTTTTTTAATTTCCTTTTGTAAGTATTCTGGGTTTCTACCAAGAGATAATCGGAGTTCACGGCTAGAAAAAAATTAACAAAATAAATGCGGTTTCATCCGTGATATCTCTGATCCTTCTTTTCTCAATGATTCAGTTCAAGGAAAAGATCGAGAAAAATTCTAAAACATGTGCTGTTATAAAAATTTTTTGTAAAAAAAAAATTGAAAAAAAAAAAAATGTTGGGCCCCCACCGAAATAAAATCCTGGATACGCCCCTGGCTTGTATGATAATGCTGTTTTGGTTGGCATAAGTTAATCATATGGCAAGTAACGCTGTTATAAAGTGAGTTCCAAAGAAAATACTAATTTAATTTGAAAATTTCATATTTGATAGTCAGCTACTTTTGTGGCCCTCAATGGCGCGCTTAGTTCTTTGCAGAAAATATTGGTATAAGTATGTAGATTAAAAATAACAAAAGAACTCGTCCACGTTTTTCCACTTTTTTTTTTTATCAATGTTTTTTTGTGGGAACCCGAATATAAATTTCTAAATTTTTTTAACGAACGGCTTAAAGTAAAACACCAAGATGCAGCAGTTGTCCTTGATAATTTGAAATGTTTTGCGAAAAATAGTTATGGAACACATATAATAAATCGGAATGCAAAATCAGTTGGTCGGTTAAATTTATTTTTTTTTTAAATTGATCCAAGAACCCTTATTTGTCATCCAGGCCTAACACAGATTAGATGCTTGGCTAGACACAAGTTGCACATTAACAGATGCAGACTTTTATTTAGTAAGATTTTGTTGAGGAAGTACGTTGTATTATATTTTTACTTGATAATTTTATAAAGGTCTTTTTGAGATAGGCATATCGCTGATCAAACCTAAAACAATATTAAACGTATTGTAAATACTATGTGCAAAACGTGTTGTGAATTATTGATAGTTTTAAAGGTCAAAGGATTTCCCTGAATTTTCTCAAGTCTTTATAAAAAGGATATTTATTCGCTAAGAATATCCTAAGGATAGGTTAAGGAAAATCCCTACTTTAACTATACTAAAATAAAATATTTTCAACATTATCAGAACAGAATTTCATGAAGTACCGAGGATTTTTTAAACTTTTTTTTTTAATTTTTTAAGGACATTTTTAATTTATAAATTACATCCTTTCATCAATTTTTTCATTTGATTAAGATTTAAGGTATGTTCTAAGTGTTTCGGATGCAAAAATTCATGAAGGAATTTGAATTTTACACCTTTTCTTGACTTTTTAAAAAAAGGACATTTTCGAGGAGGGCGTATCCTTGTTCCGATATACACAAATTTTGGTAAATACATTGGGCATATTATAACAGTTGGATTTTCAAAATTTCATGAAATAACTTAAATTTTTACCCTTTTACTGAACGTTTTTTTAAAAAAAACATTTTTGAGCTAGGCGTATCCTTGCTCCGAATTGGACAAAATTTAGTAGAATAATTAATGGCATTATAGGTAATAACTACAATAAATAACATGAAGATTGAAGTTTTAGTTTTAATTTTATGCCATATTTTAATTTCAGGATATATGGGAAGGATACGAATTCTTGGGCGGATATTTACCAGATTCAAAATTTTTCTTGATCTTATCGATCTTAACAAGTGTTCCAAATTTTAACGCTCTAACATAACTCCTTCTAAATTATTGTTTCTGTAAAGACAGTCGAGCTCAGGCTCTAATTATAATTATGTATTATAATTTTTCGATTTGTTATATATGGTTTTTGAATTGAGAAAAGTGTGAAAGAAAAATTTAATTTTTCTAAAAATTTTTAAGACATCCTGGTTTGTTTCTTACTAGTTTCATATTATCCAGTTATAATAATCTTCAGAAAAACTTTTAATGTCAAATTTATTTAGTTAATAGTCAATAGAACTCTATATGTGAAAATTATTTACAGATCGCAGCCGCCGAGGATTGAACCCATCATCATCTGTAATACTTTGCTATTAACTGCTTGTAACGTACAATCACTCTAGACCGATACGCCACGAAGGCTGTTAAGCAAGTATCAACTAAATCTGATTTTTTCAATTCGAGTGGTGTTGTTGCTGTTTTTGGCCACTCTTTACATGAAGACGCAACACTGTGCGGAGTACGATGCTATGTTTTGTTCAATGCGTAATTTTTTTGTTTTTGAAATGATGATCTTAGGACCAGCAGTTGAAGAAGAATCGACAATAAGTAGTTCGGAGATTATTTGCCATATCCACATGAGTGTGTGAAACAAGAGATATATCGTCCGCGTAATCGAGGTCCCCCAGCCTCTCTTGAAGTCCCCGTTATTTGCCATTTCTTTGTGTTGTGAGCTGTTACATTATTCCATCTGTTTATCGTTGTGAGGTGTTACATATTGCCTTTATTAATGTATTAATGCTCTCTAGATAATGGGTTTTATGAGATTATTCAGTGCCTTCTGAAAGTCAATGAACACGAGGTAAAGTGCGAATCTTCATTCTACGAATTGTTCAACAATTATCCTTAGGCTTATTGATATGATCCACACAAGATTTTCCTTGGGGAAAATCAGGCTGTTCTCTTCGTTGATATGGGGGGGGGGGAATGACTTAAGAAAGCCTTTTCATAATAATGTGAGGAGTTTTCGGAGTTTTAACGATGACACCTTCAAGTTATTCATTAGGGATATGGTTGGAAAACCAAAACTTTTCAACAATTGGATGTTTAATTTTGGAGAAGATTATTGGATCCCTCAGTAATAGCATGGAAGGGATATTATCAAATTCAGCGGACATTGAATTAGATTTTTTCTAAATTGAAGATGACTGGATTGCCCTCTACGGGGAGTTTAATCCACAAATGATTAGTTCGACCAAGTAATGAATTTTGTCTGTAATGCGTTGTGCGATACATTTGACAGTTTACAACGAACGGCTGTGTTCTGATGAAAAGAGAGTACTACAGGCATGCACCCGCGTCTCAGGGAAGAGTTCGTCTATTTTAGCTGAACACTTACCGTGGTAACATCGATAGAACAACGTCGCACAACCCACATTTCGACGATACATCGTCGAAACTTTTTCTATCATGGCCCCCACCCATTTTATGGAGACTAAGGACAAAGTCCCTTCAATTTCCGGAAAGGGTAGGTCTAACGTATGGAGTTGTATTCCCTAAACTCGGCAAAAAAAATATTCATATAGTTTTTGGGATTATGAACAACTCTTATAGTAGACATAATTCCTGTAATGGGTATTATGACCATTTGTTAAGTGGGTTAAGTGGACTTAGAAGAATTTTTATCAAAAAACCAATACCGCCTATTCTACTGAAGGGATTAGATGTCACATGGACAGAGAATGCAACGGAAACATTGGATGTTCTTCTAAGAACACATTTTCCAGGATGCAGTGAACAACCTTTATCAGAGACTCAATCTCACGGGCAAACAATTATTCCCCACAATCTGTTATCTGGTGAGCGGATAAGGTGGGCAGTCGAATCGTTCGAGCCTTACAAATCGCCAAGGCATGATGACATTTTTTCGCCAATGCTTCAAAATAATGCTAGCGAAAGAATTCCTTACTTAAAGCTTTTCAAGCGTGTTTAGAGCTTTGTTATATACCTGGATTTTAGAGGAAATCGAAAGTAGTCTTCATAATTGCATGAATGCAATTGTAAACGCAATGGACAGGGCTGGCATAAATCCAACCATCAAAAGATGGATTGGCTGTCTTCTGTCTTTTAGAGAAGTTACAGCCGAATGGGGGCTTGAAAGAGTCATAAGATATATACCCAGGGGGACACCACAGGGAGAAGTATTATCACCATTACTCTGGCTCTTGGTCGTGGATCCCATTCTCAAAAAAATGGAGACGCAAGGAATGTCAGTAGTTGCTTATGCTGATGACGTGGTAATAATGTAAATTTTTGACCACAATATCCGAGTTGCTAGAGCGATCACTGAAACAGTTATGGAATTGGGCTAATGAAAATGGTCTTAACAGTAATCCGCGGAAAACTGAGATGGTATTGTTTACACGAAAGTATAAGATCGAAAATTTTAGAAAAGTCAAGGTTAACGTGGTGGAAATCCCACTTTCAAATCATGCGAAATTTTTTGCAATTATTCTGGATAGCAAATTATCATACTTGCCAATAGACGTATAACGTCTGAATTGGGAGCGTCCGTCATATCTCGATTTGTCAATAGGGGCACACCACAAGGAGGTGTTCTTTTGCCGCTTCTTTGGAACCTGGCACTGAATTCAATGCTGCTATCTCTAGAAGCACGTGGTTGTCATGTTGTCGCATATGCTGACGATGTCGCGATAGCGGTATAGGGGAAGCATCTGCCAACATTGAGGGACATTCTTCAGGATTCTCTGAAAGATCTGTCTAAATGGGCAAGAGACTGTGGACTAGGAGTTAATCCAAGTAAAATAGAGCTTGTTTTGTTTACAAGGAAAAATAAGATTCCTGCTTTTGATCCTATTTCTCTGGACGGCACTGAAATCGCCTTCTCAGATGGAGCCAAGTATCTTGGAGTATTTCTAGATAGGAAGTTGAATTTCAAGCGTAATATTGAGGAACGGGTGAGAAAAGCAACGATTGCTTTATATTCCTGTAAAAGGGCCATTGGAAAACGATGGGGTTTTAGCCCTTAAGTCGTTCATTGGATCTATACAGCAGTGGTGCGTCCAATTTTGATGTATGGAATCATTGTCTGGTGGCCTGCTTTAGAAACAAAAGCGAACTGTGTCTTTATCACGAAGGTACAGAGAATGGCGTCGATGTGTGCGTCGGCAATTCGACTTAATAGCACGCTGCAATGGAGGAGCAGCGATTGTGGCCATAGCGCGATCTTGAAGAAGATAACAATACCACAAAATGTGGACTGTGCTCCCTCTTTGAGCCTCTTTGAGCGCCTTTTTACCACTATGATACCATCCAGGAAGTCTTGGATGGGGAACATTCCGGGTAGTGGAGCCACCATAAATTTTTACACAGATGGATCGAGGCTGCACGAACAAGTGGGCTTTGGAGTCTATTCAGAAGAGCTTGGATTGAGCCTGGCTCGAAGATTGCCAGATCATTGCAGTGTTTACCAGGCAAAGATGCTGGCAATAAAGGAAGTGGCTGACTGGTTGAGTTGCAATGTCTTGTCTACAACCGCAGTCAACATCTATACTGACAGTCAAGCCGCGGTAAAGTCCCTGGATTCAATGTTTCTGAAAACAAGATCTGCCCTTAACCTCCGCACGTCTTTAAATGAGATGGCCAAGCAGTTTAACATACGACTCATATGGGTCACAGGGCACAGAGACATTCCAGGGAATTGCAGAGCCGATGAGCTTGCAAGACTAGGAACTACCTTACAGGTTCCAACAGAATTAGAATGTGTGGGTATGCCTCTAGAAACTTGCAAGCAAAACCTACGACTTTGTTCTGCAACGGAGACCAATCAAAGATGGGCAAATGGATGGACGTGTGATAAAACACGACTGATTTGGCCTTCTCTTAATCAGGGGCGCAAAAGTGAGCTAATATCGCTACCAAGAGGAGAGATTTCGACGGTGGTTTCTATAATTACCGGACACTGTCTTATAGGGAAGCACGCAGAGCGGTTAAATGTGCCGTCGAATGACTTTTGCCGAAGTTGCATGGATGAAGAGGAGTTGGAAACTATCGAACACTTAATTTGCCATTGCCCGGCACTTTCTGGTCAGAGACTTGCTTCACTGGGATCTAGGGAGCTGTACGATTTTGCTGATTTGTCGGATGTCAAAATTCAACATCTAAGGAGTTTCATAAGAAGCTCAAACTGGTTTAACGACAGGGACTAGTAGGAAACCTATTACGGTCCCGTGGTATCACAATGGTCCTCAGAGTCTACGTGTGTTGACGTAAAAACGTCAGCAGCCACTTACAACCTAACCTAACCTAAATTATCATGGAACTAAAATACCGATGAACGATTGAGAAAGGCGAATAATGCATATTATGCATGCAAAAAAATGTTCGGCAAGACATGGGGACTTGAGCCAAGGATCACGAACTGGATCTATACTTCCATCGTAAGACCTATCTTACTTTACGGAGTTATGGTCTGGCACAGAGCGCTGGAGAGGGAGGTGACTCGTAGTAAGTTCCAAATAGCCCAACGGCTTATGGGTCTGAGTATCACTGGTGCCCTAAGAACAACATCAGCTGCATCCATCGACACGATATTGCATCTGCTGCCAATTGACGTCATTGCTAAGGGTGAGGCATATAAGGCATGCCTCAGACTCAAAGAGTCAAATTGGCTCAGACGCCGAAATTTTGGAAACAGTAGCATGGACAATTTGGATAACGTTGTCATTGACTACAGGGAGCCCAAACTACTTTTCGATCGGAAATTTAAAGTTGAATTTCCGACTCGAGAATTTTGATCGAACTGGCGCTGCGTTCCAAATGACGCTTTAAATATTTTCACAGACGGCTCCAAACAATCGACGGGAGTGGGAGCGGGATTTACTACGGACGTCTTTGATATACAAAAATCTTTTAATCTACCTTCCCAAAAAAGGGAAGACATGCAAAATTTAAAAACAATGCCGACCTTTTCAAATGGAAAATTTCCATAATAACATCAGTTCTTTTTTCTTTCTTCTTTACTTGCGGAATTTTTTTGTTTATGCTATCCACGAATATTTTTTTTCTCACGCACACTGTTGCCAACTATTTTTAACCAAAAACCTCTAAATTTCACGAAAAAAGCGCTAGAAACCGCCAAAAATTAATTTTGCGGGGAAAATTTAAAATTTTCCCGCTAAATTACAAAAAAAAAAGCGCTGAAAACCGAAAAACTTGGCATTTTTTAATGACAAAAAAGAAAAATTAAAAAAAACCTCCAAATTATTTTTTCTTTGAAAATTTACTTTTCATTAAAAACGCGCAAGAAACGGTCGAAAAAATTTTAGCGGGAAAATACAAAATTCTTCCGCTAAATTTAAAAAAAAAGCGCTAAAATTCGACAAACTGGGCGTTTTCGATTGAAAAAAAAAGAAAAATTGGAAAAAACCTCTAAATTTGTCCCACTAAATCCAAATAAAAAGCGCTAGATTTTCCCGCTAAAGCACCGTTCCCGCTACAACCAATTTTCCCCCGCTAAATCCAAACAAAAAGCGCTAGATTTAGCGGAAAAACCTCCAACTTGGCAACAGTGCTCACGCACATAAAGGGTTGATTTTTGTGTAATTTACACTGTTGCCAACTATTTTTAACCAAAAACCTCGAAATTTCACGAAAAAAGCGCTAGAAACTGTCAAAAATTAATTTAGCGGGGAAAATTTTAAATTTTCCCGCTAAATTACAAAAAAAAAGCGCTGAAAACCGAAAAACTTTTCCAGCCATTTTTGATTGACAAAAAAGAAAAATTTAAAAAAAAAACTCCAAATTATTTTTTCTACGAAAATTTACTTTTTATTAAAAACGCGCAAGAAACGGTCGAAAAAATTTTAGCGGGAAAATACAAAATTCTCCCGCTAAATTACAAAAAAAAATGCACTAAAATTCGACAAACTTGGCGTTTTCGATTGAAAAAAAAAGAAAAATTGCGAAAAACCTCTAAATTTGTCCCACTAAATCCAAATATAAAGCGCTAGATTTTCCCGCTAAAGCGCCGTTCCCGCTAAAACCAATTTTCCCCCGCTAAATCCAAACAAAAAGTGCTAGATTTAGCGGGAAAACCTCCAACTTGGCAACAGTGATTTTAGTCACAAAATAACATTCGATCGGTGAACATCGCGCGACGGGTAAAATGAATAAAAAAAAATGTACAAAAAAAATATTACAACACAAAATGCATAGATGGTAACCAAATTTAAAAGTATTTTTTGTTTAAAATTATGTAACTCGTTTTTTATTTTTAGAATAATAAAGCAAAATACGAAATGATGACAACAGGTACCAATTGTATATTTATATGATCCATTTAAAACATTATGTTGATATTTTTATACCCTCCACTTAGTGATAGAGGGTATACTTATATAAGTTTGTCATTCTGTTTGTAACTCATCGAAATATCGATCTGGGATCCCATAAAGTATATATATTCATGATGCCCGATCGATTTTAAGACATTCTAGCGATGTCCGTCTGTCTGTCTGTCTGTGGAAAATGCTGTCGCGGACAAAATATTGCACAGAGATGACTGAAACTTAACATATATATTGGAAGTTCTCCCGAGAAGTTTGGTATTGCATTTGAGCGATATTGGTTCAGCGGTTCAATAGTTATGAACGAAAATGTAAGCACACCTCAAAAATTTCAGTACATTCAACATAACCTAAAAATACAAAATGCTTTAATTCGGCTTCTGGTTGGCATATGTGAACATAATTGAACACCAAATGGTATTTAAACAAGTACGAACACAAAAAGAAGAAAATCGCGGATTTTTTTACCAAAATTTTTTTTCGCGGAAATTTTTTTTTTTCAAAAAATCTTTTTTTTTTCAAAAGTAATTTCCTTTTAAATAAAGTTTTTTGCAATAATCTTTTTGAAATTGTGGAGGGTATCACTACATTCGGCAAGGCCGAATTTAACTTTTTTACTTGTTTTTTGTTTTAGTTCACCGTACACCAATTTATTCAACATCAATCTTCAAAGAATTAATTTTATATGGTAGTATGTATATTTTGTATTAAAAATGTGTTCAATATTTTCTCTTACATATTTTAGATCGAAAATTCTAACAAAAACTGACTTGCATGGAAATAGTTATTGGCGACAACAAGCGCAATACGCAATTTACATGATGTATACAAATACCAAATATTAAAAATACACAATTTACAATTTTTTTACAAAAAAAGTTAATATTATCTACAAACGCGTTTTAAAATCCATTTTACAAAAATTGTACAGAAAAATTTAGTAATACTAATTTTTTTAGTATTTTTAAGATAACTAATTTTTGAAAACCAAAGTTTGTAATGGTAACTGAAAAAGTTATCGGGCACAAATTGAAAACTTTATTAGTAATGGTAACAGACTTTTTTGTAAGGAATACTAACAAATTTTTATGAGTGTATGGACCAGCCGGTTTATGCGAGGAGTTCAAAATTTTAACTCCGCCACCCCTAACCTAAGTGGCCATAGTCTCTATAAACTTCCGAATATGCTTATTTTTTATTGGCAGCATATCGATTTTTTTTTTCGGTCATTGTCCTTACTCTTGTTATGGGAATTATGTCCGAATTAATTTCGGTCATAAACGTTAATAGGGACTCTGAGGATTATGTCCGTGTGTGTTATGTCATGTCACCTTAAACAATTACTACTGTAAACTTTAAAAATGTAACATTTGTTCCATTTTTCTTAAATTCCTCCACCAATTTTAGCTACAACATGAATATTGCAAATTCAACATTATAATGCAGCATCATTTGCACATCACTAATGATAATCACTTCTCTTCAAATGTCATTGTTTTGAGGTTGCCTTCACGCTACCCATCATTTTAAGGCAGGCAGGCAGTCAGGCAGCAGTCCGTCCGTCCGTCCGTCCGTCAATGTGAGTCCATTTAGTGGTGGATATTATTTGTTTTGTATTTTTATAGCAATTTTTTGGGTTGGCTACTATGTACTCAATAATGATTTTTTTTTTTGCTTTATTTTGTGTTTAATGTTCCAACATGAGCACAATCTTACACACACATTCAACAAAATGTTAATGACACTTAACACAGTAACTTTGGATTAAGTTCAAGGAAATCTTGGTTGAATTAAGATCTTTTTCTTCATCTGATGATGATGAAGATGATGTACCCACCTTAACATTCACCATCGTCAGTCAGTTTCATTATCATTGTATGTTTTTTGAGATGAAACACTGGCAGAGTGTAGTTGGAAAATTTTCATGACACACCACGTGAAGATTGATTGTTTTTTTTTTTTGGTTCTGTTGTTTTCCTCTGCTTTATCGTTTTCATGTCCTAGATGATGACGATGGTGGGTAGTGAGAATGGTAATGATGAGTTTTTTTTGGTCCATCATTCTATTTTGAACCAAAACCAACAAACATTTCTAACAAAATATATATTAATCAATGCTAATGACAGTAAATTTTCACTTCAATTGTCAACATTTTTTTTTTTTTTTTTGGAATGGAAACGGAAATGCAAAAATTCTAAATGATTACAAGCAAGTGGAATTATGTTAGAGGAGATGAAGATGCTGTTGACGAAGAAGAGGAAGATTTCAATGTGTCACTCAAGTATAAATTCTTTAAGACATAAATGACAAATTTTACTGCTGTCCTCCTTTTCATCAACAATTAAAGGATTAAAGCGTTTAAAAAAAATGTGAAACTGAAAAATCTTGTTAAAATAAATTATATGGTAAATTTTTCTTAGTTTTTGAACTCATAAATTTTATTTAACATTTTTATTTACCTTGAGTTGGAATACATTTTTTTTGCACTGTTATCTCCCCCTGATTTAACTATTTCGTTAATACCATTCTTTCACATTTTGATATATAACTTCCATTGTCTTTCATTTTTCAAAGTGGCAACAAACAACGTTGTTTTAATTGTTTGCATAATTTTAATGGCCGCTAAAATGAACAAAAAATTCTTTTCCCTTCGTATTCCAATTCATATCCATATAAATGAAATTTATACCGCGAATTGTTATTTTTCACTGTTGTTGTTCTTTCTTTTCAGTGAATTTAATAAATCAACACAATTATTTGTGTGTTTTTAATGCCGGAAAACTGGTATAAAATGTTAAAATTCTTGTACTAACATATGTACGAGTTAAAATTTACATGTAGTTTAGGGTTGTACTTATTCTTAAAGCACTGATTAGGAAGAGTTTATGGCTATAAAGCGAAGGATGAGGTAAAGTAGTACGGGATTCCGAGTTCTCTCGGAGGTGATACGTACTACCCATTGTGATCCCTTCAAAATATCCCTTTACGCCTTTACTATAAAAGTTACATTGCAAGCCACTCTGAAAACTGGAAATATTTCTCTATAGAATCAACATAGATAAACTTTAGTCAGTCCAGCTCGTCGAAAATTTTTCACCGCATATGTTTAAGGTTAGATTGTAAGGTCTGAGGTCCATTGTGATACTATTGGACTGCAATAAGTTTCCCTACTACTCGCTGCCGTTAAACCAATTTGAGATTCTCATGAAACTCCTTAGATATCGAATTTTGAGATCCGACAGATCAGAAAGATCGTGCAGCTCCCTAGATCCCAGTAAAGCAAGTCTCTGACCAGAAAGTGCTGGGCAATGGCAGATGAAGTGTTCTATAGTTTCAAACTCCTCTTCATCCATGAAACCCCGGCAAAAGTCATTCGACGGCACATTTAACCGCTCTGCGTTCTTCCCTATAAGACAGTGTCCGGTAATTACAGCACCACTATCGAAATCTCTCCTCTTGGAAGCGATATCAGCTCACTTGTGATTAAGAGAAGGCAAATTCTGTCGTGTTGTCTCACACGTCCATCCCTTTGCCCATCTTTGATTAGTCTTTGTCACGCAACAAAGCCATAGATTTTGCTTGCAAGTTTCTAGAGACATTCCAACACATTCCAATTCTGTTGGAACCTGTAAGATAGTTTCCAGTATTGCAAGTCTCTGTGTCCTGGAACTAGAGATGGGCGCGTGAGTGATTTTTGACTCACACTCACTCACGCTCACGACAGGAATTTTGGAATCACGCACACTCACTCCCGACCATATTTTTTCGACTCACACTCAATAACAATCACGTGAGTAAATTTAATACAACTCACACTCACGTGCACTCACGCAAGCTTAACTCACACTCACGTTGAGTCACACTTATGAAACTCTTATTTACACAAAAATAATTTCAAAAACTAAAATTTCAAAAATCTTTCAAAATTTTCAGCATCATTTAAAGTTCCGAGAAATTTTAAATTTTTTTGCATTTTTCGAGACGAAATCTTAAGTTTAGCCAAATTTTACCAGATACTGAGATTTTAAAAGTCTAAAGTTCAAAATAAAAATTCTCAGATTTTAAGATACTTATCGTATGCAAAGTCTCAGATTCTGAGAAATTTTTCGTATAGAAAAAAACTTACATTCTGAGACATTTTTTATATAGAAAAAGTCTCAGATTCTCATGTTCGAATAGAAAAAGTCTTAGATTCTGAAACATTTTTCGTATAGAAAAAGTCTCAAATTCAAGACATTTTTCGTATAGAAAAAGTCTTTGATTCTGAGACATTTTTCGTGTAGATAAAGTCTCAGATTCTGATACATTTTTCGTATTGAAAAAGTCTCAGATCTAAGACGTACACAAATATTCTCAGATTCTAAAAGATTTTTTGTATAGAAAAGTTTCAGATTCTGAGATACTTTTCTTATGGAAAAAGTCTCAGATTCTCAAATTGCTCTACACAAATGCTATGGTTTTAATAAGTAAAAACAATGACCTCGAGCTTAAAAATCCCTACTCAAAATATTTTTTAGTTTATTTGTCTTAAAACATGTCACCACATGAGTTTTATTTGTACCAAAAAAAATTTTTTTTTGTCATGCGACTTTTAAATTTTCAGCGGAGCCCCAAATTATTGTGTACCCAGGGCTTCGCCATACCTTAAAGCGGTCTTGTTCGTGATGAAGACACAGTTTCCTTTTGTCTCTAAAGCAGGTCACCAGACAATGATTCCATACAGCAGAATTGGACGCACCACCGCTGTATAAATCGAATGAAAGACTTTAGGGCTAAAACTGCAATATAAAACAATGGTTGCTTTTCTCACCCGTTCCTCAATATTACGACTGAAATGAACTTCCTATCTAAAAATACTCCAAGATACTTGGCTCCATCTGAGAAGATGATTTCAATGCCGTCCAGAGAAATAGGATCAAAAGCAGAAATCTTATTTTCTTTGTAAACAAAACAAGCTCTATTTTACTTGGATTAACTCCCAGGCCACAACCTCTTGCCCATTTAGACAGATCTTGTAGAGAACACTAAAGAATGACCCTCAATGTTGGCAGATGCTTTTCCTTTACAGCTATCGCGACATCGTTAGCATATGCGACAACATGGCAATCACGTGCTTTTAGAGATAGCAGCATTGAATTCAGTGCCAGGTTCCAAAGAGGGGGCAAAAGAACACCTCCCTGTGGTGTGCCCCTATTAACAAATCGAGATATGACAGACGCTCCCAATTCAGACGTTATACGTCTATTGGAAAGTAGATTTTACACCATTTAAACTATCCCACGCTTCACTCCCAGACCAGACAATGCTGCAATTATAGAGTCTGGGACGACGTTATTAAAAGCCCTTCTGTCTTTAACAGAAAATTAGACAGACGAATTGGTCTGAAATCCTACGGAGCTGTGTGGGAATTTTTACAGCCTTAAGGATAAAGACGATAAGAGTTGATGTAACCACTAAGTGTAAGCTAATGTTGTTCGCAAACACTTGTGGTTCACTGTATTTATGTTAGACAGAAGAGGGTCTAGTTTTTTTACCCAGGGGATCGGGTGATAAATCCATTTTCTCTTGTCTATGAATTAAGATAATTTTCATAATTGTAGTCGTTATGCAACTTCATGGATTTGTTTATCTGCCAGGGAAGCGCAAAATAATGGCAGTCAAAAAGTGTTGAATGATCTCCATGTCCTTAATACCCATACAGCCTTACCCATAATCATTCAGCATGTATACCAAGTTATGCAGTCGCCGAATTGAGTTACCCCTTTGAAATCTGTAGGAAACTGTAAGAGAGCTGCGAACCTTAAAAACTCATAAAAGTAACATAGGTCCCCATAAATCGAATTTCAAGCTACTTGAACATAGCAGCTCATACCTGGAAAAGAACACCGGATGGTCTATACCACTGCCAGTATACTCTGACTTAACATCGACTCTCAGCGATTCTATTTACTACCCCACAGTAGTCCGGTATACTTTTAGCCAGGCTCATGCCGAGCTCCATTGTTGTTTAATCTCAATATCTCCTTGTAGTTCTTTATGGAGAGTGTTTTCCGACAAAAATACTTCCTATGGTAGTTTCAATAAAAAAAATCTTTACCAAAAAGTGTGCTCCTAATTAGAATAGTGTTATGGACATAAATTATCTAAGAGGTTCTTTTGAAATTTCATTCGTTCATGGACTCTGCTGTGTTGGTTGAATTGAAGAATTTTATGTAAATTTTCTTTATTTTTCGTTTTGTTTTTGTAGAAAAACCTGAAATTGTTCAAACATAAATTATATAAAAATAGGTGTAGGTATGTATGTTCATCATTTTTAATGTTTTTCTTTCATCAACTATAAAACTGAGTAGGAATTTTACTTGTAAAAAAAACAGATTTGGCATATTAATTTAGTAGAAATAGAAAATTTATAAGATTTTTTTTTTTTAATTTGATAAATTTAAAAAAATTGTAAGATTTTTTTTAATTTGATGAATTTGATAAAATTGTAAACCTTCTCTTTAGCGAATGGCTCAACATTTTGTGATTTCGCCTTGCGAAATCCTTCTTAAACATGTTTACATATTAAAAAGAGGTAATAATAAATGATCTAGAGAATTTAGTGGGAACTTATTGTTAGCCAAACCAGTTGGAATTCCCGATGAAGAAATTCTTCTTGCTGATATCAAGACTAATTGCATAGTGACAGGGACAAAACCCGAAATTATTGAAAAGCCAGTTGCAGTCACAACGGGTTGGGCATGGTATATAGCATCAAGAGTAGTTACTAAAGATTCGAATAGTTACGCCTTTTCGTCTTCGATAACTACAAATCCCCTGGTCACGATGGTATATAATATATACTAATATATACTATATATCCCATTATGATAAAAAGTGGTGGTCACATGCTAAGGGCAAAATGGTTACAGTCTTTCTGACTAAAGTGTGTGTTATTATGGACGTAGCGACTTAGATAATTGAAAATAGATAGAGGGATGGTTAGGTTGTAAGTCGTTGCTGACGTTTTAAGTCAGGACACGAAGACTCTGAGGTCCGTTGTGATACAACGGGACTGTAATAGGTTGTCCTACTGGTCCCCGCCGTTAAACCAATTTAAGCTTATTATGAAACTCCAAAGATATTGAGTTTTGACATCTGACAAATTAGAAAGATCTTGCAGCTCCCTAGATCCCAGTGAAGCTAGTCTCTGACCAGAAAGTGACGGGCAATGGCAGATGAAGTGTTTGATAGTTTTTAACTCCTCTTCATCCATGCCACCCCGGCAAATGTTATTTGACGGCACATTTAACTGCTCTGCGTGTTTCCCTATAAGACAGTGTCCGGTAATTAAAGCAACCACTGTCGAAATATCTCCTCTTAGAAGCTGGAAGCGATATTAGCTCACTTGTGCTCCTCTGATTAACAGAATGCCAAATTTGTCGTGTTGTCTCACAAGTCAATCCATTTGCCCATCTCTAATTAGTCTCCGTCGCGGCACAAAGCCATAGATTTAGCTTGCAAGTTCCTAGAGACAAGCCAACACATTTCAATTCTGTTGGAACCGGCAAGGTAGTTCCCAGTCTTTCAAGCTCATCGGTTTATCAATTCCCTGGAATGTCTCTGTGCCCTGGGACCCATATAAGTCGTATATCAAACTGCTTGGCCATCTCATTAAAAGAAGTGCTGCAGTTAAGGGCAGATCTTGTTTTCAAAAACATTGACTCCATGGACTTCACCGCGCCTTGACTGTCAGAATAGATGTTGAATGCAGTTGTAGACAAGACATTGGAAACTTACTTTATTGCCAGCATCTCTACCTGCTAAACACTGCAATGATCTAGCAATCTTAGAGCCAGGCTAATTCCAAGTTCCTCCGAATAGACTCCAAAGCCCACTTGTTCGTGCAGCCTTGATCCATCCATTTAAAAATCTATAGAATCTCCACTACCCTAAATGCCCCTCATCCAAGACTCCCTGGATGGTATCATAGTGGTAAAGTGGCGATCAAATTGGTTCATAGCTCCCAATTATGACGATCCCACGCTTCACTTCCAGACCAGACAATGGCACAATTATCGAGTCTGGGATGACATTATTAAAGCCCCCTGGGTATCAAGAAAGGCCACAATAGTGTATTGTTTTACCGAAAGTGATCTCGATATCAGACCCTCGTGTGCACCTTGTCTTGAAGATGAGGATACATTATAACACTTTGTCTGTTGGTAGTCAGCGTTCTCGAGAGCTGGGCTAATCACGTAAAACGATTGACGATGATCGAACGGCATCAATATACATATCGCTTAGAAGGTAAATTTGAAAGTTATAAGGAAAAATTTTGTTTAGTTTAGGAGAAAAAAGACTCTAAAAATCGGCGACAGTCAACTATCGTTTTACGTGATCACGGTCCTGGACTGCTGACAATCGATTCTGAGCAATTACTTTTCACTTCCTTTAAACACTTTCTCCCTTATTTACTAACTTACTTTTTAGGGTACATTAAAATGGATTTTTTTAAGTCTGAGAGCCATGGACTTGACTAGCCTTCTTTTAGGATTGTACAACCAAGACTCAACTCTGAAACCACCCCGATTTTCTGTGATATTTCGCAAGAGTTGTAATAGATACATTCTTCAAAGTGAATTTTTTTAACTTGTGAAACTTTTCTCCAATGATGTAGTGTGTAACATACCTTTGTAATAAATCTTTCAAACTCAATGTTATATTTCAGTTTTAATGTTTGTATGCAAATTCTTACTGAGATTACACGATTAACAAATTTTTAATTTAATTTCACACAATTATTTTTACTGCAGATGTAGTGAAACAAGTACTTAAAACGCTATAAATCAATAGGAAAACACGGAAGTAAAAAGGAAAAATAAAAAAAAATCATCAAAATTGTTTACAAATAAACACATGTTTATTTGTCAAAAACAACAAATGGTATTCAGCTAAAGAAACCAACAAATGTCAATGTAAAAGGCGTAAAATTTTGTCAACTTTACAGAAAAATATTTTTCTCAACCAGAGGAATTCCAATCCACAGCATACAGTAAACATTCAAAAGCATCCTTCATATGTATGATAAGCATATGTAAGTGAAACATACACGAAACTTTGCCAAACAACAAAAAAAAAAAAATAAATGAAAATATGTGAAAAAACCAAATTCTTTTTGGTACCACAAGAAAACGTGTGTCACTTTTAAAAAGGTCATAAATTAATAATGTGTCTGGAACAACAAAACATTATTTTTCTTTACAAAGTTAAGGCAAGGAAAAGAAAATGTCTTTTAGAACACTAACTTACACTCAACGAGAAACTTTGATGGGTTATCAAAATTTGTTTAAAGAAAAAATTTGACAAACTAAAATTTAGAGTGAACAAATAACGGTCGTTTAATAAAGATTTTTCATAAGAGTTATTTTCAAAATTTATAAGTTGCGAAAAAACGGTTGTGGAAGAACTCTACTGGAAATGTTGGGCCATTTCATTTAAAGACCTAATCACTAATAATGGGAACTAATTGAGTGAGATTTTCGAAATTCCGATTCTAAGGTAGTAAAAAGTGGTGTACTTTGGTCCTTTTTTTATTTCCTGAAAAATTGGTTTTAGAAACTCAAATTGGAAAAGTACCATCCTCCGGAGGATAAACACGTTCTTAAAAAAGTACTTTTTTAAAAGTTATTCTAAATAGCAAAAAGGGACCAAAAAAAGCTTACCTTGGTACTTTTTCTATCTCATGAAATAACGGCCATTGGAATTTGAAAAAAAATAATAATTTCCGAAAAGGACCATTTTAAAATTTAGATTTTAATCGAGTAAAAAGGGTCAACAATTTTACTTTGGTACTTTTTCGATCTCCTGAAATAATGGTTATAGAAACTTCAAAATCAGCCAGCGAAAAAAAACATTTTGAAAAGAGTACTTTTGGTACTTTTCCAATATCCTAAAATAATAGTCATACAAATTTGATTTTTGATATGTAGGATCCTCAATTGGAACAAAACATTAAAAAAAAAAATCTTATAGGAATTTTTGATTCTAAGTGAGGAAAAATATTGTTAAAGATAGTACTTTGGTAGATTTTCAATTTCCTAAAATAATGATCTTATGAATTTGATTTTTAACACTACACTGAAAAAAAAAGACATAACTAAAATTGAGGGAAATATGTCTTTGAAAATTTATCATGAATTGTCCTAAAATTTAGTTAAATTTAACTGAAAAATTAGAAATTTTCTTAACTATTAGAAAAAATGATTAGTTCATTTACTTATAATTAGTTCATATTTTCTTTAAATGGAGTTCTTTAATATAAGGAAAAAAATTCTTACTGCCAAAGAAATTTTCCAAAAATTTCAGAAACGTATATTTAATTTTTAAAGTTTAGTTAAAATTTACTAAAAAAACATCATCGTATTTCCCTTTTTTGAATTGAGGAAGTACACTTCTTAGAATTCAGTTAATAAATTCTGAGAGTTTAGTAAATAAATTCTTAGAATTTAGTTAAAAATTCAAAATGCCGATATCTCATTAGGGTCTCAAGACCCTAATTTCGGATCTAAAATTTTAAATTCCCAAGATTTTATATGTGCTCATATCTCAGTAAATACTGCCAACACGAGAAAAAATCCAACGGCATTTTTGTAGCTCTTATAGCATGTTTCCAGTGGCATGATTTGGGCAAATCAGAGTGTTTTGAGGAAATCATGTCATTTTCTACATGTTTTCCCATACATTTTTCATATGAGCAAAACATCTCAAATTGGTTGTTTTGGTACAAAACATGTCGACTTTTTAAACTCACCACTTGTTTTGGTCAGTGCAACACTGTATTTTATATTCGAAAATAAAAGCTACTCATTCGTAGTGAGTGTTCTCTAGAAGAAGAAGACATTTTATTTTTTTTATTATTAAAATAATTTACAAATAGTTGTTTAAACATCTTTATTTAATTATAATAAACTACAAAATTAATTGTTTTTGGTAATTATTTTCCTAATTTTGTTGTTTTAACTATTTTGTGAAGAAAACGTCAAATTAATTACGAAAATTCGTAATTAGTTTGACGTTGCAAATCACTTCAACTTGAGTGGAAACAGCTCGAAGTGTTTTGCTCAAATCAAGTGTTTTTGATCTGAATGGAAACATGGTTTTACGCACTAGAACACTTCCGCAAAAAAATCGAAAGCACTCCGAATAATAGTTTTCGAATTATCTAGTTTTTAAGATTTTCAAGACCCTCTCAGGCCCCTTATTACAAAAACTAAGCAAGGTAGAGCGGAACGGACAAAAGTTTTGAGTCAAAATCTATGGCGACCCTTGAAGGATCCAAAGGGGTCTCGAGTGAACAGGGTCTGGACCCAATCTAGTCCTAAAATGTGAATAAACTTAAGTGTAATATAATTTTTCACAGTTTCTAGTTAAAATTGGCTTTAAATTAAATAACTTTGGATTCCTTACTTTTGGGAAAAGTAAGAACTTAAACCAAGTAGAAAAGTTAAATTCGACTTGGCCGAATCTAGCAATACCCTCCACGATGCCCTTTTTAAAGGATAGTAAATTTTTCAAACGTGAAAAAATTAACAATTTTGATTAGAAATATTTAATTTTGAGAAATTTTTTTTTGTCATTTTTGTAAAAAAAGAAAAATTACTAATTTTTTTTTTTGTCAAAAATTGGCAAAAACCCTTGCCGAAATTCACTCTTTTCCTTATCATTTTTGAACCACTGCACGGTGGTCAGTTCCGGCCAAAAATCATTTTATTTTTTTATTAAATCTTGATGAACTTTTGATGCTATATTATAGCTAATACTTCAAAACATACAATTTAAATCTTTTTTTGGGCCTTGTAACACTATATTATTGTCCATAGTGGTGCAAAGTTGAGTATTTTTTGCTTCTCATTTCAGCTTTTTTTAAAATGTATATTTTAGTTTTCAATAAAAGTTGGCTATGCATTTTTCTTCACATTATTTTTGTAAGTTCGGACATGGATTTTTAATTCCTATAGTAAATAATCATTCCATGTGGTTTTTGCAGATTTTGTGTGCGTTTTTGTCTCAAAGTGATGTGTATGAAAATTAGATAAAAATTACAAAAAAACTCTAAAAAAAATAAATTTTGAAAGACCATAAAAGTCAATTAGAGGCTATTAGAGGTTAGCTTTAAAAAGCAGTTTGTACTTTCAACTATTAAAAGTAAGTATTTTAAATTTCAGCCCCTACTTTTACCGATTCTTTAAACCAGAGCATTTTTAGTGGACTCATTTTTTACAAATGGTGGACTTTTTTAAACCTACAAACTCCACCAAAATAGGGAATGTGAATAGATACTAACTTAAAACCCATAGATTTGCGTTAAAAAAAACTTAAAAAAAGACGAAATAAAAAAAATGTGGTTTAAGGGGGGTTGGAACTAAAAAACAGCCTTAATGTTAGCAATTTTTAAACAGCTAAAAAAGAAATACGTAATATTATTTAATTCTGTTTTTTTCATTTCAAAGATAGAACATTTTAGTGTTTTTAAAAATTTCATAACACAAATTTTGTCAACTAGAATTTTCAGGGTTGCCAGTCAATCGTGTGTTGTTTTTTTAAAGGGGAAAATTGGCGGCATTTTTACAGCAAAAACTACTAAACCGATTTTGATGAATTTCTTCTTTCATTCAAATATTAATTAGGTCAAATTTTAAGAAATGGTCACGATAAGTATTAGAAAATTAAATAATCTACAAATCAAAAAAAAAAAAAAATGTCATCAAAATCAGTTCAGTAGTTTTTCCTGTATCCCACAATTAACTGGAAGCCCTGTCAATTCTTTGTCTTTTAAACTTTAAAAAATATTACGATTGTTAATATTTCAAATAAAAAAACAGAATTAAAAAGTACTGCGTATCTATCTTTTTAAAAAATTGCTAACACTAAGGCTGTTTCTTTTAGTTCCAACCCCCACCTTAATTAGTTTGATACATTTGACACGTCCATGCTTAGTTGGCCAACCACTGTAATTGTATGTCCAACGTTTTGAAAAGAGATCAGATATATTATTCTTAATTCGGATATTAAATTTTTGCTGTTTATATGCAGACATGTTTGATACATTTGGGACGTCCATGATTATTTGGCCAACCACTGTATTTGTAGTTCCAACATTTGGGCAAGGTATCAAATATGTTATTCTTAATTCGAATATTAAATTTAAACTATTTACACGAAGAAATAAAGAAGTTATTGATTTTTGGCCGGAATTGACCACCGTGCACTGTACCGATTTCGATGGATTGCAATATCAACCTGAGGTAAATGCCCACCATATATGCCAAACTTCAGGAGCCTCCGTTAAGTCTTTCAAAAGTTAGCGGACATCGCTAGATCGTCTTAAATCGATCGAGGATCATGAATTTATACACTTTATGAGGTCCTAGACCAATATTTCAAGGTGTTACAAACGGGATGACAAACTTAGATACACCTTCTATCACTAAAATGGAGAGTATAAAAATCTGTGGAGCCAAATCATTACCTCTTTTTCTCAAAATTTAGATAATTTTCCCAGTTTTTAGTTCAATTTTTTTTTGAGTGTAGAAATAGTGTGTAAAAATATAAACTAGAGATGGGCGCTGGTCATGTGATTTGCGTGATTCACGTGAATCACGCGTGAGTGTGAGTGATTTTCATTTCAATCACGTGATTGTGAGTGAGTGTAAGTTGAAAAAAATCTGAGTGAGTGATTAGTGAGTGAGTCATTTATTTTTTGCGTGAGTTTGCGTGATTAGACTTTTTGATTTGCCCAATTTTTTTTTAATTTTTTGTAAAAAATTTTTTTAATTTTTTTTTTCTTTTTGGTAAGAAAATTTTATTGCGTGAGTAGATTTTGCGTGACTCACGAGTGAGCGTGATTGAATTTGGCGTGAGTCACGCGTGAGCGTGAGTAAGTTTTTTATTACTCACGAGAATGTGAGTGAGTGTGAGTAAAAAAAATAATTTCGTGAGTGATTAGTGAGTGATTAGTGAGTGATTCGATTATTTTTTGCGTGAGCGTGAGTGAGTGTGAGTCAAAATCCACTCACGCGCTCATCTCTAATATAAACAATTGGTAAAAAAAAAACTGCACTCTTATATCTATTTAGGTAAACCAGGAAAGGAATCAAACTACATCCAATGAAATGGAACTGGGAAAGAAAGGGAACTTAACTAGAGACAAATTAAACAATTTTTTTTTTTTTTATTTTTTTTAACCTAAATTTGTTTCTCTTATTATTTTTATAATATCCTGACAAAGTGTGTAACGCATCTAAATATAGGTCTGGGGAGATAATACAACTTAATTTTAACGGTCGGATTAAAGATGGAGACGAGCACGGGTTCGGGACTACTGTAGTGTTTACCAGGCAGAGAAACTTGCAATTGACAAAGCCGCGCAGATAATTATGCCAAGGGACATACGAATGCTTTATATTTCTCGAATAAAAGCATTTTTCGGGCGCTAACCTTAATGCTATCGTTTAAATGCATTACCCGCCTTAATGATTCACTTGCAAGTGTAAATTTATTGAATTTAATGAGACGTGAAGTTTATCAAAGCACTTTTGCGATGTTTTAAATAAAATATTCCTTCTAATTATTTAATTGTTAAACAAGCTCATTTTGACATTGAGCAAAAAACAGCTTTTTAGGATTTTTTTTTGGGCCTTCGTTCAACAAAAGTTTTAGATAACTTTTCAGAAAAATGTGCACAAATGTATTATTGTTTAACGAAGGCCCAACAAACCCTAAACAGTTGTTTTGAACTCAAAGTCGAAATGGACTCTTTCTCTAACATCCGTTTTTAAGTTCGTGGTAAAGTTTCTAAACTCATTTTTTATTTTGTTATATATAATTTTATCACTGGATATATTCGTTCATTTTTGTCCTTTTGCCAAATACCCTCATACATTTCCACAACCGTAAATATTCCAAACTCATTTTGGAGGTGGTTTGAACCGGTTATTATTTGTTATGTGAGTGAATGAGAGTAGGGAGTAGACTAGTATAACATATGCAGATGTAAGGATAGGTTACAAGTGTTACAACTAAAATTTTGTGAGTGTAGTCAACTAGGAACATAAATTGGGTGGTTGTGATAGTGTCTGTTGGTGGATGGTGGTAGCAAATGTCAGTTTAATATGAAACAATTAAAATTACAATTTTATTTTAAGGATTTTTAAACACACAGCAACATCTTTTTAAAGTTGTTGTTAAAATTAAAGTCTTGTTAAAGTTAAATTTAAAAAAAAAAGCTAAATACTTCGTATCTTAAAATCTTCTTAATATCATAAATCATTTTTTTCGGTTACAACATCAAGACATTGGCGGAATGTTTTTGATTGGCATCAACGCCTAGTAGACTCTTAATAATGTTTTTCATTTTTTGTTTTTCGCTTTTCCTTGTCTAGAATTTTATTGTTGTTTTGATGAAAAGTCACGTTTCAAAGACTATTGTATCTATTGTTATGGTTGTCTTTTTATTAGCAATGACTTGATATTATAGTTGGTTTATGATGGTGTCATACAAATGACAGTTCATTAAATTGAAGAAAAAAAGAGTTTATTAAAGAGTTAATTTTTGGAATGGCAAATATAATAGAATTTATGAAATATTAAGTTAGTAAATTCTTTGAGCTAGGTTAGGAGATGCTATAAATGTTTGGATAAATACACACATTACTTCTTGTTGTATACAAGTTCTTTCCTCAGGACTTAAGAAGGTTGATGTAGTGTTTAAATTTTATAAATATCAGTTAGATAACGATAGAGCATAGATCCCACTTCACAATCTTAAATCTCTCTTAAAAGTTCAAAATAAACTGAAAAATAGGAACGACTTCAGCGACGCGACCATACACAGTTAATTGCAATTGTTTTGTTGATCAAAAATCTGGTCTCCAAACTTTTACATCACATTAGGTGTTTGCGAAAATTAAGGGCAAAGTTTAAAAATCATTGTCTTGGGCATTTTTGGCAACTCATAGCGTATAAACCCGATGTGTTAACGACTTTAAAATAAGTCGACTTTAAAATAAGTCGAAATGCCATTGGACATATCAGTAGGCAGTATGCTGTCATCTATTGCTGTAAGAAGGCCATTGGAGGCAACTGGGGTCTTACAACACGGAATGTCAATTGGCTATACAATACGGTCATCAGGTCCATACTTACACATAAAAAAATTAATTTCCAACTGAATTTTTGTTATATCAATTATAAATTCGGTTGCTGCCGAATATAGATTCGGCTGTGACAACTGAATTTTGTGGTTGTTTCAACTAAAAGCCAGTTATTTCAACTGAATTCAGTTGTGCCTACCAATATCTAATTGACATAACATATATTTAAATGAATCAACCAATTTTTTTTTGCATCAACTAAATTAAAGTTGGAAGTTAGAAAATTTGTTTTCTGTGTGTAATGTATGGAGTTTACATTTGGTGGGTGGCGATAGGTTAGGCCAGTCATCAAAAGGCATTCAATAGAATTCTTGAGATAAGTGCGCTGATGATAATTTCCACTTTGAAGAATGTCTACAGGTTGTGCTTACTGGCTGCCAGTAGAACCTGGGACCCATATGAGTCGTATATCAAACTGCTCGGCCATTTCATTTAAAGACGTGTGGCATTTACATAAGTGCAGATCTTGTTTTCAGAATCATTGACTCCAGCGTCTTGACCGCGGCTTGACTGTCAAAATAGATGTTATCTGCAGTTGTAGACAATACATAACAGCTCAACCAGTCAGCCACCTCCTTTATTGCCAGCATTTCTGGCTAATAAACACTGCAATAATCCGGCAATCTTCGAGCCAGGCTCAACCGACGCTCCTCCGAATAGACTCCAAAGCCCACTTGTTTGTGCAGCCTTGATCTATCCGTGTAAAAATTTATGGAGGCTCCACTACCCGGAATTCCCCTCATCCAATGTTGTTTATCGTCTTCCAGATCACCCTATGGCCAAAATCGCTACTTCTCCATTGCAGTGTGGTATTAAGTCGAATTGCCGACTTAGCCGCATACTGCCCAATATGTCCAATGGTATCAGATGAAGGAGGATTTCTAATGCAGCCGTTGGTGAAGTACGAAGAGCACTAGTAATGCACATCGTCGCCCTTCTCTGTACCGTTGTGATGAAGACATAGTTCCGTTTTGTCTCTAAAGCAGCGGTTACCAACCTATGGTACGCGTACCACTAGGGGGTACGCGAAACTGTCCGCGGGGGTACGCAAAGTTTTAGTAATTTTGACATTTGTTTTAGATTAACCCTTCAATGCTGGTTCCGCATCTGGCTTCCAAAGTTTTCCATAACGTCAGGATTTTAAGAAAGTTGAGGTCAAAGCTTACAAATAACGTATTTTTGTGCAGTTTAGAGAGCATATTTTGAGATTTGACCACTAGTTTTCGAGTATCCTTTCGATCCTAATTCCGAATATGGTTCCCAAATTTTTCTAAGATGTCAGGTTTTTGATAAAATGTTTGTTCTCTAAAAACATGTTTTTGGGCATTTTTTAGACGGTTTCTGATAGAGTGGAAATTTGGTACTATTTTGTTAAGCTCAACATGTCCTTTGATTGTACATATATACGGGTGTGTTTCATATTAAAAAAACATTTAAAAAAAATGAAAAACATTATATTTCCGCCCTCTGTGATGTGTTTTTGGAACTTTTCTTAAGAGTTCAAAAAACGTCCGTTGTTTTAAATTTTGGTGTAGAATCGACTGGTGAAATCAATATTTTCAGCTGTTTTTGCTCTGCAGAAAAATCAGCTCAAAATACGCGTTTTCAGATGCATTGAACCACCCCAAGGAGAAAAAATGTTTCCCAAAAAATACCACAATTGTTTTGATCTCCCCTAAAGTTTTTAAAAAAATGATAATACCCGCAGATCAAAAATTTCAAAATTAACTCTAAAATTTATATGAGAAGTTTTTTAACGAAACAAATAACTCGTTAGGGGGTACGCGGCTGACAAAATTTAAAATTAGTGGTACGCGAGCCAAAAAGGTTGGTAACCGCTGCTCTAAAGCATAACACCAGACAATGATTCCATACAGCAGAATTGGACGCACCACTGCTATATAAATCTAATGAACGACTTAAGGCCTAAAACCCCATCGTTTTCCAATGCACGGTGGTCAATTCCGGCCAAAAATCAATAACTTCCTTATTTCTGCATGTAAATAGCTGAAATTTAAAATTAAAATTAAGAATAACATATCTGATACCTTGCCCAAATTTTGGACCTACAAATACAGGGGTTGGCCAAATAACCATGGACGTGACAAATGTATCAAACATGTCTGCTATATGCAGACATTTATATCCAGCAAAAATTTTATATCCGAATTAAGAACAATATATCTGATCTCTTTTCAAAACGTTGGACATACAAATATAGTGGTTGGCCAACTAAGCATGGACGTGTCAAATGTATCAAACTAATTAAGGTGGGGGTTGGAACTGAAAGAAACAGCTTTAGTGTTAGCAATTTAAAAAAAAATAGATACGCAATACTTTATAATTCTGTTTTTTTATTTGAAATATTAACAATCGTAATATTTTTAAAAGTTTAAAAGACAAAGAATTGCCAGGGTTTCCAGGTAATTGTGGGATGCTATTTTTTAAAAAACAAAGTGGCCGCAGTCGATTTTGATGACATTTTTTTCTTTTGATTTGTAGATTATTTAATTTTCTAATACTTATCGTGACAATTTTTTTAAAATTTGACCTAATTAATATTTGAATGAAAGAAGAAATTGAAATTTTTCTATTGTTTAAGTTTACGTTAGCATATCTTCAACAAGAATCAATTTTTTCCAAAAAAATGGCCACGTTAAGTGCTTGAAAATTTAATTATCTACAAATCAAAAAAAAAATCATCAAAATCGGTTTAGTAGTTTTTGCTGTAAAAATGCAGCCAATTTTTCCCTTAAAAAAAACAACACACGATTAACTGGCAACCCTGAAAATTCTAGTTGACCAAATTTTGTGTTATGAAATTTTTAAAAATACTAAAATGTTCTTTCTTTCAAATGAAAAAACAGAATTTAATAATATTACGTATTTATTTTTTTAGCTGTTTAAAAATTGCTAACATTAAGGCAGCTTTTTTGTTCCAACCCCCCTTAAACCACATTTTTTTTATTTCGTCTTTTTTTAAGTTTTTTTAACTCAAATCTATGGGTTTTAAGTTAGCATCTCTTCACATTCCCTATTTTGGTGGAGTTTATAGGTTTAAAAAAGTCTACCATTTGTAAAAAATGAGTCCACTGAAAATGCTCTGGTTTAAAGAATCGGTAAAAGTAGGGGCTGAAATTTAAAATACTTACTTTTAATAGTTAAAAGTACAAGCTGCTTTTTATAGCTAACCTCTAATAGCCTCTAATTGATTTTTATGGTCTTTCAAAATTTATTTTTTTTAGAGTTTTTTTTTAATTTTTATCTAATTTTCATACACATCACTTTAAGACAAAAACGCACACAAAATCTGCAAAAACCACATGGAATGATTATTTACTATAGGAATTTAAAATCCATGAGCGAACTTACAAAAATAATGTGAAGAAAAATGCATGGCCAACTTTTATTGAACACTAAAATATACATTTTAAAAAAAGGTTAAATGAGAAGCAAAAAATACTCCACTTTGCGCCGCTATGGACAATAATATAGTGTTACAAGGCCCAAAAAAAGATTTAAGTTGTGTGTTTTGAAGTATTAGCTATAATATAGCATCAAAATTTCATCAAGATTTAATAAAAAAATAAAATGATTTTTGGCCGGAATTGACCACCGTGCAATGGCTCTTTTACAGGAATATAGAGCAATCGTTGCTTTTCTCACCCGTTCCTTAATATTACGCCTGAAATTCAACTTCCTATCTAGAAATAAATACTCCAAGATAATTGGTCCATCTGAGAAGATGATTTCAGTGCCGTCCAGAGAAATAGGATCAAAATCAGGAATCTTATTTTTCCTTGTAAATAGAACTAGTTCAGTTTTACTTGTATTAACTCCCAGACCAAAGGTTCTTGCCCGTTTATATCTATTAGAACCCTGAAGAATGTACCTCAATGATGGCAGATACTTTCCCCTTACCGCTATCGCAACAACATAACACTACGTGCTTCTAGAGATAGCAGCATTGAATTCAGTGTCAGGTTCCAAAGAAGCGGCGAAATAATACCCCATTTTGGTGTGCCCCTATTGACAAATTTAGATATGCCAGACGCTCCCAAATCAGACGTTATACGTCTATTTCCAAGCAGATTTTCCACCATTAAAACGATGCCACACTTCACTCTCACATAAGACAATTAAACAATTATCGAGTCTAGGATGACATTATCAAAAGCCCCCTCTATATCAAGAAAGACCACCATAGTGTACTTTTTTACCGAAAGCGCTCTCTCGATAGTACCAACAAGCTCTTGAAGAGCTATTCCCGTTAATCTACCCTTTCTGTATGCATGTTGCCTTGTCGAAAGCAACCTCGGGTCAATCACTCTACGCAAATATGAGTCTTTAATTCCATTGTCTTTAACAAACATGAAGACAGACTAATTGGACTGAAATCCTTCGGAGCTGTGTGGGATTTTTGCCAGCCTTCGGGATAAACGCGACTCCCTCCACTTGAAAAGAATATACTACCCGTTAATGCTTGCTGTGTGTAGATTATACAACTAAGGAGCTATATAGTCCGACACTCGCTGCATCTCAGCCGGGATTATACCATCACGTCCTGGGGATTTATAGGGCCAGAAACTTTTAATCGCCCAGATTAATGTTGGCATATTTGTTTTTTTCGAATCAATTTCAGATGCTTGTGCTTTAGAACGTTCCAACACTTCAAACGACGACATGTAATTGCCCTAAAAGGCGTGTTTAGAATGAGATCCAGCGACTCTCCACTGGAGGAAGATCACACCCCATTAGGATCTTTTAGGTATCCCAATGTGCAAGGAGAAAAACCCAGAAGTTTGCGCAGCCTGGATGCCTCCAGATCCAGCGACTCTCCACTGGAACCAAACCTGGAACCTAACCTAAGGAATCCTCATTAGTTTAATGACAGGGACAAAAAGGGATGCCCCATTACCGTCACTTGGTGTCATAACCAATCTCAGAGTCTATGTGTGCTCACATAAGCAAAAGCAGTCACTTCATGATTAACCTACTTTAAATTTAGCGTATCACAACATAAAATCATATGTGTGATATTTACAATTGTAGTTGACACATAAACCTAATCTTACCTACTTATATCACACTGTGTCTACATTTCCTTTCATTAACTACTATGGCCTAAAAAAAAATGCGATTGAATGAAAGTGAAAACTGTTATACAAAAGGCAACAAGATCATAATGTGACTACACACGAATGGCTGTAGTACCAGAAGTACTCCAGTTTCAAATTAACACCAGTTTCATTAAAATGCACTAAGAACTCGCTTAACGCAGCATCAATTAAAGATCATTAATTCACGGTTTAACTTATTTGAAGACCTCAGAAAGCCTTTAAACTAGGAGTGGATGTTTTCAAATATAAAATATTGTTACAACCAAAAGACATGTTTGTTTATTGTGTGAATATAGAGTAAAATAACCAATATTACCGTTCGTTAAAAGTCACTTTTTTATCAAAAAGGAAGTTAACTAGACACTTAAGAAAACTGAAATTGCAAACGAACTACTACTGGAATTGAATTGATATAAAATATTGAAAACTGAAAGACTAGAGAGTGTAATTAAACCGGCCATAAAATGTTGTATTCTAATGACGGCTACAAAACGGACAGACTGAGAAAAATAAACGCAATGTTGATATAACATGATCTGTTGTGGCTTAAACTAAATAAATATTAAACACAACGTACAACCACTAAAATCAATTTCCTGTGTACACTGTCGATTGTCAACTTTTTATTTTTTTTGGTTTGCAGTTTAATACACCAAATGGCCACTTTAATGTTTTAAACAAATAAATGCAGATATAAACAAATAAATAAACAAAAACATTCTACTTTACCAAAGTGATTTAAATACAAATTTGTGCAGCGACCTTGATTGCAGCAGCACTTTTATGCCAAATCGTAATGTACCAACTGAGATGCACTCAGAAAAATATGTTAGTAAGAATGTTTTGTGAAATGTCTTTGTAGAGCTAAATTCTGGATTTGTACCTGGTAACCTGTAATTGTTATAGTTCTTTAAGTCCTCCACTTCTTTGGAACATGACACTGAATTCAATGCTGCTTTGTCTAGAAGCACGTGGTTGTAGAATGTGCTTAATCGTTTAATTGAGTAAGCGATCATTTTCGTTCATTTCAGGTAAAAGATCTAGTTTGTTATTTAAGTTCAATCGGTCTTTCATTGTTTTCGTTCAACAATTCGTGAGCAAATCATTTTGATCATGTCTGTTGTTCGTTGATCTAGTTCAAATCGGTCAATTTTTTCACACATAACCCCACGCGGTAAATGTTTACAAATTTATTTATTTTGAGCGTAAGTGATACAATTTTATCATTATTTAAATATATTTTTAATATCCACGCCCACAAAAGGGGGGGGGGGTTAAAAAAAAAATATATATTTTCTGGGTCCAAGTGCAGGACCTTGAACTTTTTCTGACATCAAATTGTTTTATTTGCTTAACAAAAATTCAAAAAAACTGTGGAAATTTGGCGTTTTTCAGAATTAATTTCTTTAAGGGGAAATTTTTTCCCCCATTTCCGATTTTGCCCATTTACGAACTTAAATTACCTAGGACCAAAAGACATATTCCTGCCAAACTTAACGAGTCTAGATCTTTTATTTTGGACTGCATCGTGTCTGATACAGACGAACATTCTAAAAATTTCTTAGAATTGATCATAGATCAATAATATATCGTCACCTAAAATGCAAAACAACGTAACAACACTTTTTTCTGTTTTACAGTAGAAGCGAAAAACGTTGTTTAGCATTTTTGGCGTTTTGTTCATAAGTTCATCATATTGTATCGGATGGGTCTGAAATTTTGGACATATTTTTGGGTAATGAAATGCATTATAACTAGCTAATCATATTATGAAAATTTTATAGGGCAACCAAAAAATTTTTGAAAATACAAAATATAATATTTTTTTAAGTTTTGGTCTTAAAACTTAAATTTTTTTAACGTAGAGAACTAAAACTTAGTGGGAACATGTATTTTGATATGAAGCATCACAATCAATCAATAATTCGATTTTGAAAAAAGTGTTGTTACGTTGCTTTGCATTTTAGGTGACGATATATACTTTATGTGGTCTCCAACCGATATTTCGATGCGTTACTGCAGTTGGAGGGAATAAAAACACTAATGCTGAAAAAGCGTGCCAAAAGAGGAGAGAAATCTAACGCTTAATAACAAAAATTACAAAAATAAAATTGATCGACCGAACTGAAAGATCAAAATGAACTAATGACCACTTGAGCTTGAGTTGAATGGACGAAAAGAGCTGAAATGAACGAGCTAGATAAACCGCTCAATTACGTGAATTGTTCAATTAAACTAGTTCGTTCGTGAACGACACAACTCTGTGGTCTGGCAGTTAATACAAGTAAAACAGAAGTTGTCTTGTTTACAAGGAAAAATAAGATTCCTGGTTTTGATCCTATTTCTCTGGATGGCACTGAAATCGCCTTCTCAGATGGAGCCAAGTATCTTGGAGTATTTCTGGATAAGAGGTTAAATTCCAGGTGTAATATTCAGAAACGGGTGAGGAAAGCAACGATTGCCTGTAACGTGGCAAATGGCCAAACTGGCCTCATTGCTACTAACATAATTATTCCTTATAATTTTTGGCTTAATATTTGTATATTTTACATAATATTAAAGCTTTATCATAATTCAACTATTTCTGCCGCATTTCGCGTAACTTCTAATCCATCACTTGCTCCCTAATTTTAGGATAGCTTTATAATTAATAATAATAATTGTAGTCTTTTCTACTATTTTTTACTTTTGTCATATAAACATACGAATCCCAACAAGAAAACGCCACCTTAATAAAATAACCCCATACAAACGCCACCCTAATACATTATTTTTTTATATATATATGTGTGTGTGTGTATACACAAAATCATTTGACCAATAGCAGTACTGGGTGAGTTATTTTTAGTTGTTTTCTTGTTTTGGTTGATCTTACAAGCAATTCTCGTTTAGTTAAATAAACCATAGTCTTAAGTAGTTTAGTTTGAGACACAAACGGGCAAGTTGAGATTTAGACGAAAGTCTACTTTATCATTCACTACAGAGACTCGTACACCAGTCGAGATACTGTGGGCCTTTAATAAAGGGCAGTGATAGATAATTTTTGTGAGGGCAGCCTAGGTTGCACTCTAATAAATAAATTCTCGTGCCTTCGGGTAGTGTGTTCTTCTCGTGCCTTCGGGTACAGTGCTCTTCTCGTGCCTTCGGGTAGTGTGTTCTTCTCGTGCCTTCGGGTACAGTGTTCTTCTCGTGCCTTCGGGTACAGTGCTCTTCTCGTGCCTTCGGGTAGTGTGTTCTTCTCGTGCCTTCGGGTACAGTGTTCTTCTCGTGCCTTCGGGTACAGTGTTCTTCTCGTGCCTTCGGGTAGTGTGTTCTTCTCGTGCCTTCGGGTACAGTGCTCTTCTCGTGCCTTCGGGTAGTGTGTTCTTCTCGTGCCTTCGGGTACAGTGTTCTTCTCGTGCCTTCGGGTACAGTGCTCTTCTCGTGCCTTCGGGTAGTGTGTTCTTCTCGTGCCTTCGGGTACAGTGCTCTTCTCGTGCCTTCGGGTAGTGTGTTCTTCTCGTGCCTTCGGGTACAGTGTTCTTCTCGTGCCTTCGGGTACAGTGCTCTTCTCGTGCCTTCGGGTAGTGTGTTCTTCTCGTGCCTTCGGGTACAGTGCTCTTCTCGTGCCTTCGGGTAGTGTGTTCTTCTCGTGCCTTCGGGTACAGTGCTCTTCTCGTGCCTTCGGGTACAGTGTTCTTCTCGTGCCTTCGGGTAGTGTGTTCTTCTCGTGCCTTCGGGTAGTGTGTTCTTCTCGTGCCTTCGGGTACAGTGTTCTTCTCGTGCCTTCGGGTACTGTGTTCTCCTGCTGCTTCATTTCATCACCGTCATCATATTCACTGAGCTGCGACCTGCCAGTGTGCCAGTTACCGTCTATAGTACTGAGCTGTGACCTGCCAGTCCAACGCTAGACACCATCGTAATTCGGCTTTGTCGCCGATAGTACTGAGCTGTGACCTGCCAGTCGAACGCTAGACACCATCGTAATTCTGCTTGTCGCCGATAGTACTGAGCTGTGACCTGCCAGTCCAACGCCAATTACCATCGTTAGAGTTAATAACCTTGTACCGATCTCCTGTATCCCGATTTAGTAAACCTTGAATTGTCCAGTCATCAAGTAGAGCGATCGTGCCAGTGTCGTACTTGTCACACAGCGTCATCCGTATCATAGCGACGAACCGAGTGAATAAATATAGTGGAGAAGAAGGAGTGTTGTTCGTGATATAATACAAATACATTAAACATATTGTATTTACATTTATTTTAAATAAAAGATTAATTTGTAAGCCCCAGAAAGGGTTAACCAACGTCTTTTCACTCAAGGTTTTGTGGGTCCTAGAGTATACTGCCTTGGCCGCGACTGAACTACCTCAGCCAAGTCAAAAACCACGTTACATGCCTTATATTCCTGTAAAAGAGCCATTGGAAAACAATGGGGCTTTAGCGCTAAAGAAGTTCATTGGGTTTATGCAGCGTTCTGCTGTATGGAATCTTTGTCTGGTGGCCTGATTTTGAGACAAAAGGGAACTGTGTCTTTATCACGAAGGTACAGAGAATGGCATCGATGTAATTCTCTGGTACTCTTCGTACTACACCTACGGCTGAATTAGAAAACCTCCTTCAACTGATACCATTGGACATATTAAATAGGCAGTATGCGGCTATGTCGGCAATTCGACTTAGTAGCACACTGCAATGATGGAACAGCGATTGTAGCCTTGGCGCGATCTTGAGGAAGACAACAATTCCCCAAAATGTGGACTGTTCTCCATCTATGATCCTTTTTAAGTGCCACTTTACAACTATGATATCATCCAGGGAGTCTTAGATGAGTGGAATTCCGGGTGGTGGAGCCTCCATAGATTTTTACATGGATGGATCAAGGCTGCAAGAACAAGTGGGCTTTTCATTCTATTTGGAGGAACCTGGGCTGAGCCTGGCTCGAAGATTGCCAGATCATTGCAGTGTTTACCAGGCAGAAATTTTGGCAATGAAAGAAGCTGCTGACTGGTTGAGTTGCAATGTCCACAACTACAGTCAGCATCTATTCTGACAGTCAAGCCGCGGTCAAGTCCCTGGAGTCACTGTTTTTGAAAACAAGATCTGCCCTTAATTGCCGCACGTGTTTTAATGAGATGGACAAGAAGTTTGACATACGATTTATATGGACATCCCAGGGAATTGCAAAGCCGATGAGCTTGAAAGACTGGGAACTACCTTACAGGTTCCAACAGAATTGAAATGTTTTGGTATGCCTCTAGAAGCTTTCAAGCAAAAACCTACGGCTTTGTTCCGAGACGGAAACTAATCAAAGATATGCCAATAGATGGACGTTGAGACCACCCCAGTTGGAAAATGTGTCACTGAGGAAATTTCCACAGTGATTCCTTGAGGAAATGTCTTCAGGTTCTGACAAATCATAGGTAATCCTTGATGACATGTCCTAACATTGTCAGCACTGAATGTTTGCTTTAAGAGTGTGGACAATTCCTCTAAGACGTCTAAAAGGAAATGTCTTCAGAATAGCAGTATATTAAATTAGAATTTTAAATCCGGGCAACTCTTCAATTTCCAAGAATAAGATGGCAACATTATCGATTTATTTAAAATAAAATCAAAATCTAACAAGTAGAATAAAAGTAATAAATAGACAAACAATTTTTAAAATAAAGTTTGTAACAAGTAGTGAGGTGTGGGTCTAATAAACTTGAGGTTCCAGGTTCAAATCTAGTTGGGACTAATAAAGGCGAAAAGTTTTTTGTAAATATGAGAAAGATAATTTATAAAGGAAAATGGATAAAAGTAAAAACTAAAGGAAATTTTTTTGTGTTTTCGCATGACCTACGTCAGACATTTCCCCAAAGAAGTCTTAGGTGACTTGTCCTCAGAAGGTCAGCGCTGACCACTGCTGACTTTGAGTGAGGACATTTTGAAAATTTGTATGAAACTGTCCTCAACCCAGTACATAGAGATGTCTTGTGGATGTCAGCAGTGACTCTGACATGTCACCACACCGTCACTGAGGATGGGTCGAGGACGTTGCCAACTGGGACACGACTAATTTGGACTTTTCTTAGTCAGAGGCGCACAAGTGAGCTGATATCGCTTCAAAGAGGATGCATTTCGACGGTGGTTGCTATAATTACCAGACACTGTCTTATAATAAAGCACGCAGAGCGGATAAATGTGCCGTAGAATGACTTTTGCCGGAGTTGCATAAATGAAGAGGAGTTGGAAACTATCGAACACCTCATCTTCCATTGCCTGGCACTTCCCAGTTGGCATCCTCGAGCCATCCTCAGTGACGGAGCGGTGACATGTCAGAGTCACTGCTGACATCCTCAAGACATCTATTTGTACTGGGTTGAAGACAGTTTCATACAAATTTTCAAAATGTCCTCACTCAAAGTCAGCTGTGGTCAGGGCTGACCTTATGGGGACATGTCACCTAAGACTTCTTTGGGGAAATGTCTGACGTAGGTCATGCGAAAATACAAAAAAAATTCCTTTAGTTTTTACTTTTATCCATTTTCCTTTATAAATTATCTTTCCCATATTTAGAAAAAACTTTTCGCCTTTTTTAGTCCCAACTGGATTTGAACCTGGAACCTCCAGTTTATTAGTCCCACACCTCACTACTTGTTACAAACTTTATTTTAAAAATTGTTTGTCTATTTATTACTTTTATTCTACTTGTTAGATTTTGATTTTATTTTAAATAAATCGATAATGTTGCTATCTTATTCTTGGAAATTGAAGAGTTGCCCGGATTTAAAATTCTAATTTAATATACTGCTATTCTGATGACATTTCCTTTTAGACGTCTTAGAGGAATTGTCCACACACTTAAAGCAAACATTCGGTGCTGACAATGTTAGGATTGCCTATGATTTGTCAGAACCTGAAGACATTTCCTCAAGCAATCACTGTGGAAATTTCCTCAGTGACACATTTTCCAACTGGGTTTCTGGTCAGAGACTTGCTTCACTGGGATCTAAGGAGCTGCACGATCTTTCTGATATTTTGGATGTCAAAATTCAATATCTAACGAGCTTCATAAGAAGTTCGAGTTGGGTTTACGGCAGGGACTAATTGGGGAAACCTATTACAGTCGAGTGGTATCAAAACGGACCTTTGACTATCATCACGTTGACACACAAAAACAGTGAGATCGGTTCTGATGACACGGGACTAATAAAGTTTCCTCCCTATTTTTATTTAGGTGTAGAAAAAGCACAAGACCATGGCAAAGAAAGCGTTCGATTATTTTTACTTCCTCTACGTCCATTACGATTCTACACAATTCATTATTAGATTCCCACTCAGCCTGTCTATAAATTTGACAGAGTTCGGTTACAACTACCACTACTTTAATTGTGCTTCTACAACATTTATTTTGCATATTCTGCGACTTTTTTTCTTGAGTGTACGATAGCGACTCTTATAGTCATATTTGCTACTAATGATGGCTATTAAGGCAACATTTACATAAATGATTCTTTAAAAACAGTTGAGCGATGGATCGACCAACCTACCTACCTATCTACCAGCCGACCGACCAACCAACCTACAAACTAACTTGCAAATAAAAGACAAGACGGACAAGATTCTTGAATGAAAAATTTGCAATTTTTACAATTGATCACAATCAAAGTCGTCATCAGTAGCATCAACAACTTCGACATCATCATCATCATGATTGTTGTTGCTGATCTTTTTCAGCAATATCAAATCTACATCTGTTAAAATTGTAGTTTAACAACAATACCAACAACAACAACAACTGTTATTACTTAAGATTTTTGTTAACAGCATCCGCTGATTTTTAAATTCACAATTTGTATGTAAAACTAGTTGGTTGTTCTTTGGCTGCTTTGAATTTTTCAGTTACGCGCTTGACTGATTTTTTGATTATGTTATGGTGGTCATTTATGTTGCAAACTTGCTACCAGAGTAGTTTTTAATATTGACCACAAAATAATTTAGGAATTTAAACGATGGCAGTTACTAGAGATGTCTAAGATTTGTTTAACTGAGAACATGAGGGGAAGTATAAGGACATTTATGGGAAAAGTGATTGGAAGCATAGCGGGAAATTCATTTTTAGAGCTTTAATCGTTTCTAATTATAACACTGTGCAACTAGGGGTTTTTCCCGGTATTTGGATTTCCCGCTTTCCCGGGATTTTTTATGCGGGATCCCGGGAAATTAACAATACTGGAAAAAGCGGTAAAATCTGCTGAATTAAGATGAAAAATCTGCTGATTTAAGTAGAAAAATCTACTGATTTTAGCATACAAATCTGCTAATTTAAGATAAACAATCAAAGCATCTAAAATGTTTTTTATTGATGTAAAAAATACTTAAAAAGATTTTAATAATAATTTTTTTCAACTTATCGGGAAATGAAAAAGGGCGGAAAAAAACTCTTACAAAAGTGCAACACGATTATGTGTCTTGAATGGGACCAACAAAAATGAAAGTTTACCAATAGCAGTTCAAACCCCTTGAAGGGAATTGAAAACCTAGCTCAACTTCTTTTTTTATCGCCAATTTTTTTTTTTTCAAGGGCGTTATGAATAAGTCAAAAAAAGTATTAGGCACGTCACCGAAACAGAAAATGCAAATTCCAGATCATGTTGGTAACCCTTGCGAAATAATGTAAGAGACAAAAAAGTTGAAAGAAAGTATGAAGTGAGGTTGAGATTGCTAGAAATAGAATTGTAGTGTTGGAAACTGTCAAAATTTATTCTGTAGAAACTACAAATATTCACATATATAAAAAACAGTTTTCATTAACAAGACAAACCGACATTTAAAATCCTACTGATGATGACACTAACTGGGGTGTTTGAAACCGGTATAGGAAATACCAGAAATGTCTATAATTTTTAGAAATTCAATTTTTCTTCTGCATTTTTTCAACTTGAACCCTTATAACAAGTATTAAATCTAACTCCGAGGTAAATAATGCTAAGATATATTTTCATTGAAATTTGATGGCGACTCTTTCCTAAGAACATATTAACCCTCTATCGTCCATTTTTAGGGGATTATATCGCACGAGCTTTTGGCCTTCGACAACCTATAGTAAAATTTTATGTTAGTGGACCATTTTAATACTTTAAACGCACGCCTTAGTGTGCAATTACAATTCTGGCGTTGGCCTTGAATTTTGCTTGTTCCCATACATTTTGTATGTAGATCAAAATTCAAAGCCGACGCTAGCGTTTCAAAGCCAGAATAGAATCAATTCTGTTTTCTTGGCTTTGGTCTCTCGTGAGTATTTTATTTTTTGCTTTGGTGTTGCCAGTCTTTTGCAAAAAAAGGGTTGATTTTGTTTATGAAAGACATCTTGTTTATGAAACACATTTGTGTATTGGAAAATTATAAGTGTTTCTTCACAATACAGCAGCAAGCAGCAGACAGCAAAATTTTGCTTGCTGCTGTATTGTGAAGAAACACTAAGAAAAGTATAAATAAAAGAAAGTGGAAATATAATGTACCGCCAATTATTATAAAAAAAAAAACAAGTATCATAAAAATATCAATAAAAAAACCAAAAGAGTTTTATGTTTCACCGAAAAAATAAATTTTAGGAAAAATTTATTTTTCTTCCACCAAATAATTATATTTCTCTTCTTCTTTGTGTGTGTGCATACAAAAAAACGCCAGAACAAAATTCAAAGCCAAAGCCTTTGTTTAAATCAAACGCCCTCTCTTTACACAAAATTCAAAGCCAACGCCAGAATTGTACAATTTTACTTTTTTGAGTATTTCGCACTTTTCGCACGAACTCTTTGCTTCTGACAACCCCTAGTGAAATTTGATGCAGAAAATTTGTGTAGAACATTTTAAACCTTTAAACGCAAGTTTTAGTGATGTTCTATGAAGACATTTGAAAAAAGGACCAAAATGACCCATAAAAATGGCATACAGTGGGTTAATATGTTCTAAAAAAAGAACATATCCCAAAATTTATTGCACAGTGTAATTAGAAACAATTAAAACTCCAAAATTAAAATTACCTTTAAAAAAAATTAAAAAAGATTACACAAGGTGACAAAAGTTGAACTTTTTCAATTTGCCTGACTTTTGACAGCTGTTTTATATGGACCTTAGTGTGCTGATTGCGAATCAGTTTTCCAATTTTTTTTCCATCAGCTCGCGTTCCATCAGCAAATCGCAGTTAAAAGTCGAAAAAGTGTGATTTTTACCAATTTTGCTTGGCTATAATTTCTAACACTAATTTTAGAAACTCAGTTTTAAACCCGAACATAACTATATTTGATACGAGGATACCAGAACGGTTTCCAAATTTGAAATCAGCGAACCCCAATTACCCAAAATTAGCTACCAGAACTCGGGCAAAAAGAAGTGTTGCCCTGTGTTATTTAAATGAATTTTATTTTGAAAAAAAGAAAAACTTTGTTAAAAAAAAAATCCACTAAAAAAAATTTTTGTGTCCAAGAAATTGGTAAAAGGAATTAATTTTGAGAAAAAATTCAGCGAAAAAAATTGGCGAAAAAAAATTTCGTGAAAAATTGTTTAGGGTAAAAAAATATGCAATCGGGTTACAGCATGTTATATTTTAAGGTTCTGTAGAATCTACCAATATTTTTGAGGTGTCACATTTTCGTTCAAAGCCGTTGAACTGCTGAACCGATATCGATCAAATGCAATACAAAACCTTCGAAGCAATAGTAAGTTATTATGTTATACTACAATGATATCTGTGCAATATTTTGGCAATGATTGTCATTTCAACAGACAGACGAAAATAGCTAAAATATCTTAGAGTCGATAACTGATCAAAAATCAGACCAAAATTTCGATTAGTTACAAACGGATTAACAAACTTATGTATAGGTACCTTTTACCACTAACAATAAAAAGGGAATTTAAGAAGGTCTGATACAACCCTAACCAGATGTTTTAAAGGTAGCGGTAAACATTTGTACATTTTTGGGAAATTTAAATTGTAATTGTTTGAATCTCTACGTTTTGGCAACCCTGTTTCTTATTGCAATTTTATATAAATGATCAATTGTTACACATATTAAATGTATGCAACTTTAACCTTTTCAATAATAAACAATTAGCAAGGAACATGTGGTCGCATCGCATTTCAATAATATACCATTAACAATCGGAAAAAAGTTGTGGTAGGTTGTAGAAAATATTTATAATAGGTAGGTTAGACTGGCATTTTTTCTTCAACTTTCGATTTTCCCAAGTGTCCGGGCAAATTTTAATTGTCTTAGGACTAAAACTTATGTGGTTCAAATTTGAGGCCAATCGGATTAAATTAACCTGTGACGCCCGGCGGTCAAAGTTATGAATTTTTGAAAAATTAAAAAAAATAAATAAAAAAAATATAGATCTTCCAATACATCATTTTTGTTAATTTTGATGCGCTGAGCACGAATATCAAAAAAATTTGAAAATCTGTCGAGCGGTTTTGAGATATCGCTATTTGAAATTTGTAAAAAATGGCGGTTTTTTCCTACGTTCAAAAAATTAAAAAAAAAAGTCTCAAAATTCTTTTCAACAATCTTTTATTTAAACTTAATTTGAGCCAAATCCGATAATTTTAACCAGTGGAGCCCATTGATCAAAGTTTTGGGTTTATAAAAAACATTTCACCAAAAACTAAATTTTGATCGAAGGGCGTCACGGGTTAAAATGATCGAATTTGGCTCCAATTGGACTTAAATGAAAGATTGTCTTAAGCTCTATAAAGGGGTCAAGGGATGGAATTATTGAGATTTTTTTTTAAATTCTTGAACTTAGGAAAAAACCGACAATTTTGCAATTTTTGGACAAATTTTAAATGGCGATTAGTGTTTATAAACCGGTTAACCGGTTAACCGAAAAACCGGTTTTTTCCTAAATTTTCGGTTTTTTTGCAAACCGGTTAACCGGAATTGAAGATTTCCGGTGCACCGAAAACCGGTTTTTTTCTGTCGGTTAACCGGTTTTTTAAATACATTCAAAACGGAATATTTTCGCAAATATTAAGGGTTTACACTTATATATTTTTTTATGATATTTTCAAAATTTCGTTGAAAACAAATTAAAAATCCGCGAAAAAGAACGTCTAAAATATTTTTTGTCTTCATGAAATTATTTTCTAAATAGGAATTTTTTTCCGAAACTGATAAAAATTTGAAATACTCACCGTTGTCAGCGTTTTTTTGAACATTTCATGAAAAACTTAATAAGTGACTGTTAACCAGATACTAAAATCCCTGTTAATGGCGAAAATGACAATAAAAGAAAATAAAAATAAAATTCGGAACTGCAATTTACTTAAAACGAATAAATGTATTTTTCTAAATAAAACCAATACAAATTAAATTGAAGTTCTAGGGAATATGGGTATTCGTTCAACTGTTGACGAGTGTGGACGTGTTTTATTTTAACTCCGTGCTATAAATTGAATTACTAAAATTGTTCGTAATAGGTTTTGTTCGTAATAGGTATTTTTGTGATATTTTCATTACCACATCAAGGAAAATGAAAATATGGACACAAATGATACCGATTTAATTCGAGGCTCTGCCTCACCGACTGGTGCTGGTCCTAGCACTGGTCTTAGGGTTGCGACCTTGAAGTCCGGCCTTGATTCTGGTAGGGGTGCTCAGCCTAATATTGGTGGTAAAAAGAAAAAGAAACTTAAGCCATCAAAGGTCAGGCACAACCAGAGAAGGCTTTGTTTGAAAATAATTAACAGACTAAGCCAACTCGATGGAACGAAGCTCTCCGAACGTGAGAGGGCGTCGCTATCATGGGCGAAAGGAGTCATTGAAGAACAGGACAAACTTTCGGCAATACGCGCATCTGACAAACAGAGCGCTGTTTCGGCCTCGTCATCGAAGTCTGGTAAAAGGTTGCGCTCGCCCGACGAGAAACCTTTACCTAAGAGATCTAAGGTGACCGGCAACGTCTGGACTCAGTCTTTTAGTGAAGTGGTTAAAGGTAACTTCGTTAGGGCTGTGATAAACAGGCAAAATGGGGATTGTAGTATTCCAAGGGACAAGTGGAGTTTAGTTGAAACTAAACTAAATGAAATCTACTATAGGCTCCTTGAGAGTATGCCTGATTTTCTCCCTACTACTGTCAACGCAGGTTGGTATCAGGGGCGAGTAAAACTCGTTGCTTTTGGGAACGAAAGATCCGCAGCCGTGTTTAAGGTTGCCATTAGCCAAGTGGGAGAGTTATGGCCTGGAGCCAGACTGGACGTTGTGGAAAAACATGATATCCCCTCGCAACCCAGAGCTCATGCATGGATCCCAATGGCTACAAGTGACACTGCGGTGATTCTAAAGATGATAAAAGTCTGCAATCCTGACCTTCCAACTCAGAATTGGCAAATTGCCAGATTGGGTGAGATGGAGGGCGCTCGTCGTCAAGCAGTGGTCTTGGTTAATGAGGAATCGCTTCCGCTTTTAGCCAGGACTGATGGCATTATTAGATTTGGCTTTTTTCATATAAGAGTCAATGTCTACAAGGGCGACCAGAAGCCTATTTTGGACGCAGACAAGCCAGTGGCAGAGTCGGCTGGGGAGGAGAATCTGGAAAAGGTTGATATTCAGCTGACCGATTCTAGGCTGATGGGAGATGCATCTGGCATTTTCGAAACCGAATCTGGTAACGAATGCGACCTCTGTGATGGCACGGAGGATAAAGCTGATGCCATGATTGGTGACATTCAGGACGAGGCCCATGCAGTGAGGAATTCGGAGAGTTCTGTTGCCTCCGATTCAGAACAGATGGGACACATATCTGGCTTATTCGAAACCGAATCTGGGGACGAATGCGACCTCTATGATAACACGGAGGATGAAGCCAATAACACGGTGGTGGAAAGGATGGTGGAAAAAAAGCAAGATGTTGCGGTTCCTACAAATAAACCTCCATCACTGTAAGGCAGCCTCAGCTGCACTATTGCTGCGCCTGACGAAAGGAGCAGTTGACTTGGTTTTTATCCAAGAGCCCTGGGTGCGGGGTGGCAGGGTTTGCGGATTGAAGACCCCAGGATTTAAGTTGATGGTTGCCAAAGGTGAGGGTTCACCAAGAGCCTGCATCTTGGCGAAAAATGGCTTAAATATATTCTTTTTATCAACTTTTAGTGATATGGATGTTACAGCGGCTAGCTTAGAGCTTCATGGGAAATCTATTTGGCTCGCCTCTGCGTATTTTCCTAATCCGGGGCCAATACCCCCGGAGAAGGTTTGCGGTCTGATTCGGGAGTCTGAATCTAGGGGACACCAGCTACTTGTGTGCTGTGATGCTAATGCACATCATTCGATATGGGGAAGTACAGACACAAATGATAGAGGCGAATCACTTTTGGAGTTTTTGTTAAGCACTAACCTGTTTATTTGTAACAAGGGTAGTGAACCAACTTTCGTTACAAGTACGCGGCAAGAGGTTCTTGACGTAACACTTGTATCAGATACATTGTCTGATAGAATTGATGACTGGAGAGTTTTGGAAGAGCATTCTTTCTCAGATCATCGCTACATTGAGTTTTTACTCAGGGAGCGTGCCCCGGTTGAGACAGTCTCTAGAAATCTGAGAAGAACAAACTGGGTGAAATATAGGGAGACTTTTTCTTTGCTTTTGGATGAAGTACCCCTATCTGAACCGCATAGTTTAGCGGAAATTGACTGTCTGGTTGACCATATAACAAATGTTTGTAATAGGTGCCTGGATGCGTCTTGCCCTTCTGCAAAGCCCAGAGGGAAAAAAAAGCCACCTTGGTGGTCAAATGAGTTGCAGACGAGCAGAGATTCCTGCAGAAAGCTCTTTAATAAGGCTAAATTTTCAAGAGCTGACGAGGACTGGTCTGCATACAGGCTGCAACTTAAGAGTTATAAGAAGATGATCAGAAATGCAAAATGTGATTCTTGGAAAAACTTCTGTGGAAACATAGAAGACGTCTCTGAGGCATCCAGGCTGCGCAAGGTTCTGGCTTCTTCTCCTTGCACCCTAGGATACCTGAAAGATCCTAATGGGGTGTGGTCTTCCTCCAGTGGAGAGTCGCTGGATCTCCTTTTAAACATGCATTTTCCGGGCAATTCCATGACGCCGTTTCAAGCTTTGGAACGTTCTGACGCCCAAGCATCTGAAATTGCTTCGGAAATAATAAATATGCCAACATTAATTTGGGCGATAAAAAGCTTCAGGCCCTATAAATCCCCGGGACCTGATGGTATAATCCCGGCTGAGTTGCAGCAAGTGTTGGACTATATAGCCCCGTTGCTGTATAATCTATACACAGCATGCATCAACTGGTCTTATATTCCTTTAAAATGGAGGGATACCAGAGTCGTATTTATCCCGAAGGCTGGGAAAAGTTCCCACACAGCTCCGAAGGATTTCAGACCAATTAGTCTGTCTTCTTTTTTGTTAAAGACAATGGAACGAATGATAGACTCATATTTGCGTAGAGTGATTGACCCGAGGTTGCTTTCGACAAAGCAACATGCATACAGCAAGGGACGATCAACGGAAACAGCTCTTCATGAGCTCGTTGGTACCATCGAGAGATCGCTTTCGGTAAAGGAGTACACTATGGTGGCCTTTCTTGATATTGAGGGGGCTTTTAATAATGTCATCCCAGAATCGATAATATTGGCATTGTCTGGTCTGGGAGTAAAGCGTGAAATCGTTTTAATGGTGGAAAACCTACTTGCCAATAGACGTATAACGTCTGAATTGGGAGCGTCCGTCATATCTCGATTTGTCAATAGGGGCACACCACAAGGAGGTGTTCTTTCGCCGCTTCTTTGGAACCTGGCACTGAATTCAATGCTACTATCTCTAGAAGCACGTGGTTGTCATGTTGTCGCATATGCTGACGATGTCGCGATAGCGGTAAAGGGGAAGCATCTGCCAACATTGCGGGATATTCTTCAGGGTTCTCTGAAAGATCTGTCTAAATGGGCAAGAGACTGTGGTCTAGGAGTTAATCCTAGTAAAACAGAGCTTGTTTTGTTTACAAGGAAAAATAAGATTCCTGCTTTTGATCCTATTTCTCTGGACGGTACTGAAATCACCTTCTCAGATGGAGCCAAGTATCTTGGAGTATTTCTAGATAGGAAGCTGAATTTCAGGCGTAATATTGAGGAACGGGTGAGAAAAGCAACGATTGCTTTGTATTCCTGTAAAAGGGCCATTGGAAAACGATGGGGTTTTAGCCCTCAAGTCGTTCATTGGATCTATACAGCAGTGGTGCGTCCAATTTTGCTGTATGGAATCATTGTCTGGTGGCCTGCTTTAGAAACAAAAGCAAACTTTGTCTTTATCACGAAGGTACAGAGAATGGCGTCAATGTGCATCACTGGTGCTCTTCGTACTACACCTACGGCTGCATTAGAAATCCTCCTTCACCTGATACCCTTGGACATATTGGGTAGGCAGTATGCGGCTGCGTCGGCAATTCGACTTAATAGCACGCTGCAATGGAGGAGCAGTGATTGTGGCCATAGCGCGATCTTGAAAAAGATAACAATACCACAAAATGTGGACTGTGCTCCCTCTTTGAGCCTCTTTGAGCGCCACTTTACCACTATGATACCATCCAGGGAGTCTTGGATGGGGGATACTCCGGGTAGTGGAGCTACCATAAATTTTTACACAGATGGATCGAGGCTGCACGAACAAGTGGGCTTTGGAGTCTATTCGGAAGAGCTTGGGTTGAGCCTGGCTCGTAGATTGCCAGATCATTGCAGTGTTTACCAGGCAGAGATGCTGGCAATAAAAGAAGTGGCTGACTGGTTGAGCTGCAATGCCTTGTCTACAACCGCAGTCAACATCTATACTGACAGTCAAGCCGCGGTCAAGTCCCTGGATTCAATGTTTCTGAAAACAAGATCTGCCCTTAACTGCCGCACGTCTTTAAATGAGATGGCCAAGCAGTTTAACATACGACTCATATGGGTCCCAGGGCACAGAGACATTCCAGGGAATTGCAAAGCCGATGAGCTTGCAAGACTAGGAACTACCTTACAGGTTCCAACAGAATTGGAATGTGTTGGTATGCCTCTAGAAACTTGCAAGCAAAACCTACGGCTTTGTTCTGCGACGGAGACTAATCAAAGATGGGCAAATGGATGGACGTGTGAGACAACACGACTGATTTGGCCTTCTCTTAATCAGGGGCGCACAAGTGAGCTGATATCGCTTCCAAGAGGAGAGATTTCGACGGTGGTTTCTATAATTACCGGACACTGTCTTATAGGGAAGCACGCAGAGCGGTTAAATGTGCCGTCGAATGACTTTTGCCGAAGTTGCATGGATGAAGAGGAGTTGGAAACTATCGAACACTTTATTTGCCATTGCCCGGCACTTTCTGGTCAGAGACTTGCTTCACTGGGATCTAGGGAGCTGTACGATCTTTCTGATTTGTCGGATGTCAAAATTCAACATCTAAGGAGTTTTATAAGAAGCTCAAAATGGTTTAACGACAGGGACTAATAGGGAAACCTATTACGGTCCCGTGGTATCACAATGGACCTCAGAGTCTACGTGTGTTGACGTAAAAACGTCAGCAGCCACTTACAACCTAACCTAACCTAACCTATGGGCAATTAAAGTACATTATTTAAATATCGCTTTTTATAGCGTAATAGTTGCAAACCTTGCTGAAAGAAACAAATATGTTAACTTTAGCTATATTCGCTTTAATTTTTTTTTATAAAAAACCGGTATTCTCAAGTATTTGCTGGTTTTTTCAGTTAAAGAAAAAAAACCGGTTAACCGGTTTTTTTATTCCGGTTTAACCGAGAAAACCGGTTAACCGAAAAAGCTGATTTTCGGTTAACCGAGAAACCGGTTTTCCAAAATGTCGGTTTTTTATAAACACTAATGGCGATATCTCGAAAACCGTTCGACCGATTTTAGAATTTTTTTGATATTCGTATTCAGCATGCCAAAATCAATAAAAGTAATGCATCGCAAGATAATTTTATTTCTATTTTTTCATTTTCAAAAATCCAAAATTTTGGTGAAAATTCTCTAAATGTTCAAAATTTTGATCGAAGGGCGCCATGGGTTAAAATGATCGGATTTGACTCAAATTTGTTTTAAATGAACGATTGTCTCAAGCTTTATAACGCGGTTAATGGTATGCAATTTTGAGATTTATTTTACAAAATTTCTTAAACGTAGGAAAAAACCGCCGTTTTTTGCAAATTTCATATAGCGATATCTCAAAAGCCGTTCGACCGATTTTAAAACTTTTTTGATATTCGTGCTAAGCGCATCAAAATTAACAAATATGATGTGTCGAAAGATACATTTATTTTTTATTTTATTTTTTTTTTAATTTCTCAAAAATCCAAAATTTTGACCGCCAGGCGCCACGGGTTAATTTAATCCGATTGGCCTCAAATTGGTACCACATAAGTTTAAGGCCTAGTAGGATAAAAAAATGCCCGGACTTTGAAAATCGGAGACAACAATTTTTTGCAAAACAGAAAAAGTCCAGTCTAAGGTAGGTACTAGGGATTAGAGGTGCCTGAAATTCAACTTACTCATTGTGTGTCAGTGGAAAAATATATTGCGTAAGTGAGTGTGCGTGAGTAAGAGTTTTGTGTGAGTGTTCGTGAGTTGAGTTTTGCGTATGTTTGCGAGATTAACTTTCTCTTTATATTTCCTTCCGTCCTGAAAAAAGCAAACAAATTTTGTAAAAATTTGGTTAAGCTATAAATTTTGTTAAAAATTTTGTAAGATTTTAGAAATTTTAATTTTTTACAGTTTTTTTTTGTATAAAAAAGAGTTTTATGAGTGTGAGTAAAGCTTGTGTGAGTGCACGTGAGTTTGAGTTGTGTTAAACCTTGCAAACAAAACGATAATATTCCGTTTTTGTAATAAAGTTTGGAATATTTTGATAGTATGTGAAACTACAAATAATTTTAAGGTAGAAACAGAACAAGCACGGCACGGGGGACGGTTGCCGTTGCCGGAGAATATAGGGCCAAAACAATGACGGGGGACGGCGACGGCAAAAAATGTCATTTGTTCGTTCAGTGGTGCTAACTTTTAATAAAATTAGAGTAATTTTACGGAAAAAAATCGCTCATCACATAGTCCATGTGATTATGTTGGCACTACTGTACGTTTGTTACACCATTGTGAATGAAAAAATAAAAAAATGTTGTGAAAATGCGGCAACCCTGGAGTGTGAGAGGGAGGGAGTTTGAGAGAACCCGGAGATAAAATAAAATAAGTTTTAATTTTTTGTCGTGCCGGTCACGGTTTTTAACTGTCAAATCGTATGGAAAAAGTCGTGCCGGGCTTGTTCTGTTCCTACCTTTAGTTGGCAAAAAATGCGGCTGCAGCTACGAAATCTTTTTAGTATTTGTACGATGGGGAATATTCCTATTAAGAAATTAATTAGGGCGATTGGTTAAAAGCCCCTCCCTTTGCAAATTCTTGGATTCGTCGCTGGGTACACAGAAAAAAATAAAAATGAATTTCAATTACGAAATTCGTTGATTCAATTAAAAAAATAATTGAAGTCGGACGTATCACGAAAATGCGCATATTAATTAAAATATTTTTTTTTAAATAATTGAAATTATTTTCAATTAAACTTTTAATAACTTTTTTAAAAAGTTTAATTGAAAATAATTTAAAAATTCAATTAAAATTTTAATTAAATGAATTAAAGATTTTATTGAATATAAAGCTAAAAATCAATTAAAATTGTAATTGAATATATTACACTGATAATTGAAAACGGAAATAAAAATCAATTAAAATTTTAATTCATTTAATTAATTTTTTTAATTGAAATAAAACCAAAAATCAATTAAACTTTTAATTAAATAAATTAAAATATTTATTTAAAATAAAAATGTTTTTTGTTATATTTTTTAACATTTTTTTATTACATCAAAACTAAAATGACATCAAACCTGATAACTGTACAATTTTTCACACACTTGTATGCCGAGAAGGGATTAGTTTGCAAACGCCACAAATTTCACCAGATTGCACAAAAAAAAAATTGATGTCAGTAAATATATTTTCTAGAAAGTAAAAAAAAAATAGATTTTTATTAGTTAAAAAAAAATACAAATTTAATTGCTTTACTTACTTTTTTATAGTCTTGGAACTCCCAAAAATATTAGCCTTTGACCCTTTTAGGTACTGTTTGATGTTTTCTTGAAATTTCCGTCTTTCTGCTAAAATAAAGAAAAAAAATACTCATATATACAAATTTTAAATAAATTTTTTTTTTCTATACTTACTTTAATTATTTCACAAACTAAACAAACGCCTTCACAACACAACTTCTTTAAGCAAACTGTTCTAAAGAACGACGAGACAACGCAGTTGCTTTAGTAACGAGCGTTATTGCAATTTTTATTTTCTTTAAAACACCAGTGATTTTATAACGGGAATAAGAAGCACATACACAAAACAACAACAACAACATTTCTTTGGCAAATATTTTAATGTGTAGAGAAAAAACACAAAAAGAGCGTACAATATGTTTGGTACAGAAAACTGACATTCAAAGAAATAAGAGGGTTGTTTTTTTTTTGCATTGTTTAAAAAAAAGCAAAAGAATCAATTAAAAAAATAATTGAATCAATTAAAATATTTAATTGAATATCAATTTAAAGTGAATTAAAAATTAAAATTGCATATTTTTTCTGTATATAAACGTAAATAACTTTATCCGCAACGACCACTCGCTTCAAAGAAAAAAATAAAACTGAAAGTTGTTGTGTAAAATTTCGTATGTATTCATTTGCACCACCAAAGTACAATACAATAACACTAAAGGTTTTTTTTGTTGGTTTTTGCATTTTTTTATGCGTTGACTACTAATACCAATGCATACAAAACCTGTTTTGTTTGTTTTGTTTTCAGTAAAGTTATGAATTCAATTAAAACATTAATTGAATCAATTAAAATGTTTAATTAAAGTTAAATTTAAAATCAAAACCATTTTTAATTGAAAAAATAAGTAAGATATTATTTTCTGTGTACATCTATTTGATAATTGCATTAAAAAATATATTTGTTATTCTATACATTTTTTATGTTATTGCAAACGCCTTTTAAAACTTTATCAAAAAAATATGCCGCTAGCAATTGTCTTCATACAGATATTTCTTCCCTTTTGGAAAAATGTGTATAAAAAAAAATAAGCTAAAATATTATCAAATAAAAATAATAAAAAAATGCAATGTCTGCCACAATAAATCGCATTTGTTATAATTTTTTGTGTGACTTTATGTTATCTATATTTTAGTATGTAAGGAACAGTCATGAAAATTCAAATAGAATCAAATGTTTTTAAAGGGGTTTACATTACAAACTAACGCACTGGTAATGTGTCAGGTAAATTACTACACTAAAAAAAAACCTTGTAAAGTTACAAAAAAAATCTCGTGATTTTACGAGGCTATTCTCGTAAAATGCGAGGTAGGTAAAACTGTCGTAAAATTACGAGGATTTCCTCGTTATTTTGAATGAGCCAAAAATTGGTAAAATAACTAATTTTATTTGTAAAAATATTGTTTTGAAACCGAAAAAATAAAAAAAAAATGGTAAACTTACAAGAAACAAGTAAAAAAGTTAAATTCGGCCTTGCCGAATGTAGTGATACCCTCCACAATTTCAAAAAGATTATTGCAAAAAACTTTATTCAAAAGGAAATTACTTTTGAAAAAAAATAAATTTTTTTTGAAAAAAAATTTCCGCGAAAAAAAATTTTGTTAAAAAAAAATCCGCGATTTTTTTTTTTTTTTTGTTTAAAAATATGTTCGTACTTGTTTAAATACCATTTGGTGTTCAATTATGTTCACATATGTCAACCAGAAGCCGAATTAAAGCATTTTGTATTTTTAGGTTATGTTGAATGTACTGAAATTTTTGAGGTGTGCTTACATTTTCGTTCATAACTTTTGAACCGCTAAACCGATATCGCTCAAATGCAATACCAAACTTCTCAGGAGAACTTCCAATAAATATGTTAAGTTTTAGTCATCTCTGTGCAATATTTTGTCCGCGACAGCATTTTCCACAGATAGACAGACGGACAGACGGACATCGCTAGAATGTCTTAGAATCGATCGGGCATCATGAATATATATACTTTATGGGGTCCCAGACCGATATTTCGATGAGTTACAAACGGAATGACAAACTTATATATACCCTCTATCACTAAGTGGAGGGTATAAAAATGGTAAATATATTTTAAAAAATGTTAAATTTACAAACCAAAATGATAAATTAAAAAAAAAAAAATGTTAAACAACATAAATCCTCGTAATAAAATCATTTTTGTAAAATTACTGTTTTTTTTTTGTAAATTAATCCTCGTAATATATTTTTAAAAATTTTGTAAACTTTTTTTTTTTAAATATTTTTCAATCAAAAAAAATTGTTTTTTTTTTTTTTGTTAAACAACATAAATCCTCGTATAACAAAATGTTTGTAAAATAACAGTTTTTTTGTAATTAAACTAGAATCGTCGTAATAAAAACTTTGTTGTAAAATTACAACATATTTTGAAAGGTTAAATTAAAATTAACCTTTCAAATAGGTAGAATACAATTACGAAAATAAACTTGTAAAATTACCAATAAAACTATAGTTCTACTATAGTTTGAGCAAAGTACAAGATTTTTTGTTAAAAAACAAGGAAATTTGTAAATATTGGTAGAACGGGATTACAACCCAGCAAAATTTGACATTACCAGTTATGTGTTTTGTAATCCGAAACAACTGTTAATAAGTAGTTACTTATTGAATGAAACACTAATTATTTTAACAAGGGCGTGAGACAAAAATAACTAGTGAAGAGTATGAAGATAAATAAGTAGTTACTGCCTCGGATTACAAATAAGGAGTAAAAACCCATTACCAATAAGAAGTAAAATAATTAGATAATTAAAACATTTAAAATTTAAATTGTTTTTATTAAAAATAAAAAATTGAGTAATTTTTATTAAGTTTTTAAGTACTTTTTAAGTTAATTGAATTGTAAAGTTTAAAAAGTGCAAGTGAAAGGAGATATTATTACTTGAAAGTACTTTTATAGCATATTACTGAAAAGTAGTTACTTTTAGGCTTAAAATAATGTTAATGGTAATGTGTACTTGACTGGGTCGACCATAAAGGAGAAAAAAAAATTCCCATTGTGCGGGCTTAATTTTAAAACTTACCTCGAAAAAGTTCCATAGCCAAAATATTTGATTTTTAGGTCGCGATTTGGTACCGCCGAAATCGTTTTTTGTTCATAGCTTTGTCAGTTGATGTCGGCTGTAGGCAAAATCGCCCAAAGAAAAATGGCCCAAAAAAGAAAACGAAAATTCGCCCAAAAAGTTTTCATACAAATTTGGGTCATATTTCATATGAAAAGTTACCCAACATTTTTGGGCAAATTTTCATTGTTTTTGGGCAAAATTTCGAAATTAAAAATTGGGTGATTTTTCATTACGAAAAAATACCCAAAAATTTTATATGAAAAATTGCCCAATTTTATTTTGGTTTTATTTTTGTCAAAATCTTAAAATGTCAAAACTGAAATATGTATGTCACAATAAATCAGTATATTATTATTTTTAGAAACAGTAAACGCATATCGTGTTTTTTTTTATAAAAAAAAAGTTCCGTTGTTGCTAACATACAAAGGCTCTGGTTGGAGTCAAACCCAAAACCCCTGCTCTTACATGCAGATTACCACGCTATATATTAATCTATCGCAGCGCAGTAGAAAATCAAAAGTAATGTATTTAAAAACAGCATGCAACTCCGATGAAAGCTGCGCAGACGAAAAATTTTACCAACAAATTTTAACAAAAAATCGCGCGATTTTTTGTTAAAATTTGTTGGTAAAATTTTTCGTCTGCGGCGCTTTGATCGGAGCTATTTTCAATTTTTTTATTTCGTTAAAATTTAAGTTTCACACTTAAAACTTTTACATCAATTACTTATGCATTTTACGGGCTGTATTCTCAAAATTACGATCTATAAAAATAAATAATAACCACGTAACCGATGCTTTGTCTTAAAATTCTTCTGCCTAGCCGGCCTTCGGCCGGGCTTAGGGATTACAAGCTCCATGCCTTAGACCCACCCTCTCTGCAAAAGAGAGCTTTTCTGTGTAGTATGTGTTTTGGAAAAAATGTGTTAAAAAAATCGTTTTTTATTTTGGGCCATTTTTCATTTCTTTTTTGGGCTTTTTTTCGTTAATTTTGGGCGAAGTTTCGTATTTTTCTTTTTGGGTCATTTTTCATATTTTTTGGGCAATTTTGCATTTGGGCGATTTTTCATAAAATTTTTTGGGCGATTTTTCTTTGGGCGATTTTGCCTACAGCCGTTGATGTCCGATCGTTTTAAAAAAAAAATTGTTAGAAAGTCCTCAGCGAGTACTAAAGTTGACTCATATCTGGTTTTAACCTCAGAGGTCATCTTCTTGTTATGATTGTTAGTTTCTCATCTTTCTACCCACTTAAATGATTTTTATTTTTCCATTAAATTATAGCCCTAAAAAATTCATGAAATTCTTCCCTTGGAAGTATCTAGTTAAATTTATTAACAAAAAAGTTACATTTGATTTAAGATTTTCATATACAATATCACAAAATCCACCAGAAAACACATAAAAAATGCTATTTTCTGACCTTAGGTCCTTCGATTTTCTTTATATTAACGGTATGCATTCACAATAAAGCCAATAAAACATATCCATTTTCAGTTTATTTAATTTTAAAAAAATCGCGATTATTTCGCGAATTTAATTTTCTTCAAAAAATTTAAAAATCAAAGAAGTATGTTAATTTGAAGAGCCATATCTTCTAAAGTATCTATCGGATTTCTACGATTCAAAAAGCATTTGATTCAAACGTTCGTCCTTTTTTATACCAATGGAATAAAAAAAAAGTTTTTCCAAAAAAAGTGCATTTTTGATGCAAATGCAATTTTTGGATGCATTTTTTAAAACTTTCTCCCCCTTCAATTTTTTTGAAACCTGCATAATTCGAAAATATGTCATTTTTTACACAAAATTGAGTACCGGTTTTTTTGTGACAGCGCACAGTGATTCGTTTCATTGGCAAAAATCAAAAAAAAAGTATGTCTTCAATGTTGATGATTTTTTGTATTTTTACAGTTTAATAGTAAACTAAAAGAAATATGTACTTTTCTTATTTTTAAGAAGTCATATGTTGCCACAAGAGGGCGCTAAAGTATGGAAATTCAACGCTATTGTGTTAAAACCTAAAAATTGATTTTTATAGGTTTACTAAAATAATTATTAAAAATCGAATTTTAAAGAAATCAATGAACTTTTTTTTGCAAAAGTTACTTAAATATATTTGCTAAAAGTTGTATTTGCAATTTTTTTGAATTAATCTTAAAATACATTTTTGTAATGCTCTGAAATCTATATTTTTTCTACCAAATCCCCAAAAATTGACAAATTTTGATGGAATGCATAAAAAAAGTTCGTGAGTCAAAAAATTATTTTTTTCGCTTTTTCGATAGCTCGGACTATGGTTTATAAGGGAAAACAATAAAAATAACTAAGTTTTTGTCTGAAGTTGGAAAAAAGTTAGGTTTTTTTTGTGTCTTTATTTAATTTTTTTCAAAAGCTTTATTATTAATGGAAAAAATATTAGAAAAAAAATCCAATATTAAGTATTTTTTCTTTACACATTGATATATTATATAGTATTCTGTAAAAATATAATAAAAAATCAGAAAAAAATTATGCAGTACGTGGGCCGTTTTGCTTTAAAAGTTATCTACGACTTTTACTAAAATCCCCAAAATCACCAAATTTTAATGGCCTTCATAAAAAAAGTTCGTGAATAAAATTTTTTTGTTTTTTATTTTTTTTGTAGCTTTAACTATGTTTTATAAGATCAAAGAATAAAAATAACTAAGTTTTTTTTTTAAGTTAAAAAAAAGAATTTTTAAAAAATCAAAAATTGGATTATTTTTTTTTTTTATTTTTTATTTTATTTACTGTAAATAAATTTAAAAAATACATCAACATTTTAGTGTTTTTTTATATAAAAGGATTTATTGTATTGTATACCATAAATTTATAGTAAATAAATCGATAAAATAAGTATACAGTGGGCCATTTTGCTTTAAAACCAGTATTTGATTTTCGTTGGTATCCCAAATCAAAACCAAAATTTTTTTTGAGATACATAAAAAAGTTCGTACTTAAAAATTATTTTTTATTGATTTTTTTAACATCCTGGACTGTTTTCTATACGATCAAATAATAAAAATAACTAAGTTTTTGAAAAAAAAAGAGAAAAAAAAAATTAAAAATTTGAAGTACCCAAAAAAAATTTTTTTTTTTTAGTTTTTTGTTATTAACGGGGTATATACTTAGAAATAAAGCAATTATTAAACGAGTTTACTTAAAACTTATTTTGAATAAATTTATTTTCGTAATGCAATAGGAAATAAGTGTTGCGAATGTTTTGTTTTTGCAGTTATTATGTATTTTTATATTTTGACTATATTTAAAAAAGGATATATTAACAGCTTTTTGGTAACTGCAAGCAACTCAACGAAATTTGGCACATTTATTGACGCCATTTGATCTAATCTATATTTAAAATTTGATAGCAATTGAAAGATTTTTAAAATAGTTACAGCGATTTCAAGAAAAAGGATATATGTCAGCCACGCGAGTCCTTGTTCAGATTAAAATACAAATGTTGTACGTCGATAGTTATCTAAATTTCTAAGACAATAACTAAGTTAAGTAATTTTATATCATGTTTTGTGGCTAAAACTCCACTTTTAAATTTCAGGATATACGACTGGTACAAATGTCCTTCCACCGATTTGCTCAAAATTTTTATTTTTTTTTCTATTAATTAATTTTGTGCCTGCGTACCAAATTTGGAAAATCGTTGACAACTCTTTCTATTTTATTTTTGTGATTAAACTATATTAACACTTTATTGCAGTTTTTAAAAAGGATATATAAATAACTTTTGTTTTACAAAACCGATTTCAGCGAAATTTGGCACACACATTTACATCACTTATTTAAATTTTTACAAAAAATTTCAAGGGTATCGAGTAATTTTTGAGCGATTTACAATATTTTTAAGAAAAAGGATATATGGCAGCCACACGAGTCCTTGCTTCAATATAGAAAAAAATTTACACATAAAATACTATATCAAAATTGGTAACATTGACAAAGTTTGGGAATTTTGTAACCATTTTTGTAGTTTTAATCACATATTTAAATTTCAGGATATATGGGGGGTAGGCGTGTCCTTGCTCCGATTTTTTCAAAACTTCGTTTTTTTCTTGATTAGATAATTTAATGCTTGTGTACCAAATTTCAGAAATCTGCGACCAATATTCTATTTTTGCCCACTCGATATATGGGAACGAATCACTGTGCAGCGTTTCAAAAAATTTTCGTGATTTTTTAAAAACTACTTATTTGATTTTTTCCATACAAAAAATCAATTTAATGTTTATTTTGCAATTTTATCAAAAAAGTATGTAACTTTAAAAAGCCATTTCTTCGAAAGTATCTATCGGATTTCTACGATTCAAAAAGCATTAGATTCAACTGATTATCCGTTTTTATACCAATGCACTAACAAAAAATATTTAAAAAAAAACGCATTTTTGATGCAAATGCAATTTTTGGATGCATTTTTTAAACTTTCTCCCCCTTCAATTTGTTTGAAACCTGCATAAATCGAAAATATAACATTTTTTTACATAAAATTGGATACATTTTTTTTTGTGACGGCGTTTCACAAAATTTTCGTGATTTTTTTACAAAATGCTTATGTAGTTTTTCCTTAGACTAAAATTTTTTTTTGTTATTTTATGAAAAAATTGTATGGAAAAACCAATAAGGTATTTTTAAAAAAATTACAAAATTTTTACGAAACTCCGTCACAAAAAAAATGCCATATTTTCGATTTATGTAGGTTAAAAAAAAATTGAAGGGGGAGAAAGTTTTAAAAAATGCATCCAAAAAATGCATTTGCACTTTTTTTTAAAAATATTTTTTTTTATTACATTAATAAAAAGTAAGACTATCGTCTGAATCGAATGCTTTTTGAATTGAAGAAATCCGATAGATGCTTCCGAAGATATGGCTATTCAAAGCAGCATACTTTTTTGATTTTTTCAATTTTTGAAGAAAATTAAATTCTCGAAAAAATCGCGATTTTTTTTAAATATAAAAAACTGAAAATGGATATGTTTAATTGGCTCTATAGAGCACATGTGTACAAAAAATTAGAAAAATTTGAAGACCATCGGTCAGATTTTATAAAAACTTTGCTGGATTTCATGATATAAAGAAAATTAGAAAAAACAATTGTTATTATGCCTTTAAACTATATTTAATTTTTTTAGTTTGTATTTAAATACATACGAACAAGTGTTTTAAATCTTTTTCTATGGAAATTTAAAATTGAATGTAACTTTTTTGTTAATTAATTTAAGAGGGTACTTCTAAGGGAAGAATTTCATGAATTTTTTAATGCTATAATTTAATGGAAAAATAAAAATCATTTAGGTGGGTAGAAAGCTGAGAAACTAACGCTCATGACACGAAGATGAGCTCAGAGGTCAAAACCACAAATGGGTCAAATTTAGTACTCGCGGAGGACTTTCAAACAAATTTTTTTTTAAAACAATCGGACATCAAATGACAAAGTTATGAACAAATAACGATTTCGGCGGTACCAAATCGCGACCTAAAAATCTTATATTTTGGCTATGGAACTTTTTCGAGGTAAGCTTTAAAATTAAGCCCGCACAATGGGAACTTTTTTTTTCGACCCGGTCTAATGTGTACTCATTATAAATAATGTACTTGGTAATGATTACTTTTCCCAACTCATTACCATGTTTTTGCTGGGAAGGAATTTTGCCAGGCGTTTTACCAGTTTATTATTTTGAGTGTAGATATAGAAAAATGTTGCAATAAAGGCAACTCGAAGTCCAAACTGGTGAATTGATGGTCGGCTTTATTTAGCTCGAAAGAAACGGACGGTATGACATGCCAAAAAGTCATAAAAAAGGACAAAAAGCGATATTAAAATTTGTAAATCTTATCCAAAATAAAAAGATTTTATTAAATTATTAATTAATACGATATTATAGCAGTGGGTTTATAAAAATCATCCCGACAGTAAACAAGGAATAAAAGAAGATCACATGTGAATGTGGCGTCGATGTTGGAATGCCACCATAAATATTTGGATTTTTAAAATATGATTTTTTTTATTAAGTTATGTTATAGAACAACACCGATTATAATAAGTAAAAAAGTTAAATTCGGCCCTGCCGAATGTATCGATACCCTCCACAATTTCAAAAAGATTATTGCAAAAAAGTTTATTTAAAAGAAAATCATTTGAAAAAAAAAAAATTTGTAAAAAACGCGATTTTTTTTTTTTAAATATGTTCGTACTTGTTTAAATACCATTCGGGTCAATTATGTTTGCATATGTCAACCAGCAGCCGAATTAAAGCATTTTGTACTTTTAAGTTATGCTGAATGTAGCAAAATTTTCGAGGTGTCCTTACATTTTCGTTCATAACTTTTGAACCACTGAACCGATATCGCTCTTTTGCAATACCAAACTGCTCGGGACAACACCAAGTAAATGTGTTAAGTTTCAGTCATATCCGTGCATTATTTTGGCCGTATTCACAATTTCCACAGACAAACGGACAGACAGACAGACGGACATCGCCAGAATGTCTTAAAATCGATCACTGGTCTATAATATATATGAGGTATTCCATGTCAAATCGGACACTTTGAAAATTTTTTTTTGTAGATTTTCCCAATTTGTTTACAGTTTTTAGTACCCTTCGAAAACTCCTTCGTGGTAAATTTTAATATTTTTTGGATGACCCGTTCAAAAGATATCGAATTTTTAAAAATTTGTAGTTTGTTCCTTTACTCAAACTTCTTTTACTCATAACTTCTTCAATAATGGTCCAAATTTCAATTTTTTTTTTCAAAATGTTTGTTTTTTTGCGTACTTTCTAAAAAAGAATCCCAAAAAATTCTTAAAAGCGTTCTAGTATGCGATTTTTAAGTTTTTAAATTTAAATCTCATTTTTGAAAATGTTTGTACTCTTCGATTTTTTTTGAAATTTTTGTTTGTAAAACTTCTATCGATTCTACAAATTTTTTGCCCAAGAGGATCGTGGGATAACGATTATTACTATTTTTTAAAATTTTTTGAAAAAAATTTATTGTAATTTTTCAATCTTAAAATCATTTCTACTGCTCCAATGGTGCGTCATAGAGGGCTCATTTATAAGACCGACCACCACTAATTTTTACGTCTTAACATTTCTTTGGAACAAACTAATACCCTATCTCCAATTTCTAAGGGGCCTCCCACACAAAACGACATTTTTTAAAATTTGCTCCAACCGGTCTAACTGCCCTAATAGTGCCCTTAGAGCAACAAAATGTATGACCAATATTTTTTTAGTCCAAACATTTTCTCTGAACACACCTTCCCTCTATCTCTAATTTTTAAGGCGGTTCCCATAAAACTTTTTTTATTTTTTGTAAATTTGTTTTACTTAATCAGCTTCTACCGGTCCAATGGTGCGTCCGAGAGGGAACATTAGTGAGACCGACCCCTATTTATTTTTACCCTCCAAAATTTTTGTAAAACATATTTGCGCCCTATCTCCACTCCCAAAGTAGGCTTCCATTCAAAATTACATTGTTATAAAATTTGCTACAACTGTTATTTGTATGGGAGCCTACTTAGGAAGTGGAGATAGGGCTGTGGTATGTTTTAAAAAAATGTTGTAGGGTAAAAATAAATAGGGGTCGGTCTCACTAATGACCCCTCTCGGACGCACCTTTATACCGGTAGATGCTGATTTTATAAAACAAATATGTGATAATATGTGTTTTGAGGGAAAACGTGTGTTCGGAAAAATCTTTTTTTTTATTTTTTTTTTATTTTTAGGTAATTTTTCATTTTTTCTTGGGCTTTTTATACTCTCCAACCACAGGTATACTCACTTTGTCATTCCGTGTGTAACACATCGAAATATCGGTCGGGGACCCACAAAGTATATATAATATTGATCCATGATAGAATCTAAGACATTCTAGCGATGTCCGTCCGTCTGTAGGAATAACGATGCAGTCTAAACCAAAAGAGCTAGACCCCTGAAATTGGACAAGAATATATCTTATGTTACTGGTATGGTTAAGTTCGAAGATGGCAAAATCGGACCAGGGGGAAAAATTTCCCCCTTAAAGAACTAAAACGACCCCTGAAAAATACGATATTTTTACGATTTTTTTTTTAATTTTTGCTCAACAAAACATTTGTATGCCATATTATGTTCATAGACCTGCAATTGGACCAAATGGGTTAGAAAATTCGATTTATTTCAGGTCGCCCCCTTTGGAGGCGTGGTTATAGAAATTAATTAAAAATAACGATAAAAATTTATTATTTAAGAGTAAATATCATAAACAAATAATTTTTAAACATATATAGCGGGGGTACAGGTATTCCCCACCAACTTCTACGAACCCCCCCCCCCCCACCAAAAAAAAGACGCCCAGCGATTTGTTTTTTAATTTTAAACGTGGTGGAGGGTATAAAAGATTTGGCACAGCCGAATTTAACACTCTTACTTGTTTTCGTTGAATTTTGACGAAATTTCGTATTATTCTTTTTGGGTAATTTTGCATATTTTTTGAGTGGTTTTGCATTTAGGCGATTTTTCATAAAAATTTTTGGGCGATTTTGCCTACAGCCGAAAATTTAAGTCCATTTTTTGGTCAAGTTCTCTTTCGAATACCTTACTAAAATGTTGTATATTGGTAAGAAGAGAGTTAAATCTTAAAATTTTTAACCGTTTCCTGCGTTTTAATGGGCCCCTGTAATATTCTACAAATGGTTTATTCGTCCTCATTTGCATGAACTGTTCCATTGTTAAAGATTATTAAATTATCAAAATGAAATTATCAAATTGAAAGTAGCTTAAAGCACTTATAATAAATATGTATTTGTTTAACAACCCTTGTGAGATACTGACTAAGGATGTCATACAATTAAGTGCGTACCCAAAAATATATTTTGTTTTATATATTGGAAAAATAAAATGTCACAAAAAGAAAATCTAAAAAATTGTTGTTCTTGTTGTTAGGCCAGCACACCATATATTTGGGTACGCGCCTGCTTACCAAACAAAACATCTCAATCACAATTTTATTCATCTTTAGAGAATTGTCGAATGACAGCTAAGAATTGAATTGAAAAAATAAAAATCATTCGTTATTTGGTATTTCCGTTTCCTGAATCCGGTGTCATTTGTCTGACGATCAAAAAACACTCTCTCTTTCTCTATTGCAACAACATGTTGTTGTTGAACGTTCCTTAAGCCAACATACAATTGAAAAAGGGAAACTTTAGTTGTTGTGTGTCATTAGGATTGATTAATTTTTGTTGGAAATATTCTGTTTTTTTTTTACCATATAAAAACAATCAATCTTTAAATAAAATTATTCCACCCATTTAAAGAAAAATTAAACAAGGAAAATAGGAAGAGATGTTGACAACAAAAAAAAATTGATAAAAGAAAATTTAAGAAAGTCCTTGTAGAACACAAATTTTTAAATGTTAAAGTTTTTCAGTGTTTTTAAAATAGGTCATTAACATTAATGTTTTTTAAAACCACTTCTCTGTAGTGGTTGTTTTAAGTTTACCAACATCAATCTCTTAAATTTATTTTTAAATAAGACATTAATTGAATTTGCAAAATATATGTATGACTAATAAATATATTATTTTTCCCCTTACTATTTTATGTTTATTGTTTTACTTTTAAACATATTCATCAAAAATATTTATTTATGACATTCAAAACTTATCGCTTTTTCAACATCAACATTTCATTTCATCATATCGTTTCGTATCATAACAGACTTATTATTAATTCATAAATTTATAAACAAAACACTTTTTAAGTGTAGAAGCGGGCACCACCTGCAAATGTATAAATGCGTCCTTATAAATTTGTATCCTTTTTTTTCTGTTTAATGTTTGCATAAATATTATTAATAATAAAGACATTTAGTCCGTTTTGTTTATTGATTGCTATAGCTGTTTTTAGACCCTCCACTAGCAATTAGTTGTGTAGAGTATATATAGGTTTGTCATTCTGTATTCAACACATCGAAGTATTGATCTAATCAGGGGCGTATCCAGGATTTTATTTCGGTGGGGGCCCAACATTTTTTTTTAATTTTTTTTTTACAAAAAATTTTCATAGCAGCACATGTTTCAGAATTTTTTTCGAAATTTTCCTTGAACTGAATGCAACACAATCAGATTCTTCATTTTTGTGTAAGTTTAAAACTGTTGGGGGGGGGAAATATTTTTTTTTTATATATTAAAATTTTGTGAAAGACTTTTTTTAAAGTGTGAATTGTATCAGATGTTGATACATTTTTACAAAGAAGATTTTCAGAATCCGAATTTTTTTTTTTCAAAGAAAAGTCTAAGATTCTATGACAATTTCCAGTTAAGAGAGTTTTTGTTAAATCATATTTCCAATGGAAAACGTTTTTTTGGAAAATGTCAATTTAAAAAATGATACTATAAACATATTCAAAAGAAAAGACTCCGGTTGTAAGACAATTTCCCATAAATCTGAGATATTTCTAGTTTTTCTCAGATTCTGAAACATTCTACACAAAAAGTTTTAGATTCTGAGAATAATAAGAAAATATAAATAATATAAGAAAAATGATTCACATTCTGAGACCTTTTTAAAAATAAAGAAGTATAAAAAAGTCATAGATTCTAAAACATTTTTCCTAAAGAAAAACACTCGGATTCTGAGAAAATTTTCCTATAGCAAAAGTCAAAGATTCTTAGACATTATTCCTATAAAAAAAGTCTCAGATTCTTAGACATTTTTCCTATAGAAAAGTTTCTAATTCTGAGACATTTTTACTATAGAAAGGGTAAGATTCTTATAGAAAAAGTCTCATATTCTTCGACATTTTTCCTATAGAAAATGTCTCAAATTCTCAGACAATTTTTCTACAGAAAATTTCTTAGATTCTGAGACATTTTTCCTATTGAAAAAGTCTCAGATGCTGAAACACTTTTTCCATTTTGCCTATAGGAAATTGTCAGATTCTGAAACATTTTTCATATAGAAAAAGCCTCAGATTCTAAGACATTTTTCCTAAAGAAAAAGTCTCAGATTCTGAAATATTTTTCCCATAGAAAAATGCTCAGATTCTGAGACATTATTCTTATAGAAAAAGAGATTTTTACAATAGAAAGTCTCAGATTTTGAGCATTTTTCTATACAAAAGTCTCAGCTTGTGTCTCTGAGACATTTTTCCTATATACAAAATCTTAGATTTTGAGATAATTTTCCTTAAGAAAAATTCGTTGATTCTAAAACATTTTTCGTAAAAAAAGTCTAAAAAGATAGCTTCAGAAAAGCTTCAGATTCTTAGAATTTTGTTATAGAAAATATCTTAGATGTTGAGACATTTTTCAGATTCAGAGACATTATTCCTATAGATTCTCAGATTTTGAAACATTTTTCATATAGAAAAGCCTTAGATTCTGAAATTTTTTATAGTAAAAGTCTCAGATTCGGAGACATTTTTCCTACAGAAAAATCTAACAGCGGTATTCATAAGCAAAAGTTAGCAGTTGCTTATACATCGCAGACAACGAGCTGCTTACTAGAATGTGTTTTTTCCTTAGCAAAATGTTAGCATAGAGTTTATTCATAATGATTTTTTAAATCTGTTGGCTAAGAACAACCCTGTTTTTGAAAATCAATTGCTTTTAGTTACGTCACAATGCAACAGCAAGCAGCAGATAGTAGGCAACAAATATAAAAAGTACTGTATTTAATTATAATTACAAATAAATGCCGTATTTTGTATTTCTTTATATGAAAATAGAATACACCAAGCTGCATATAATATTGTAATTTTTATTGTTATTGCTGTCTTCTGCTTGCTGCTGCATTGTGAAAAACATTTAATTGTCATGAGAGAACGTTACTCAATTGAGAATATTAATTGAGAGAACTTTAGTCAAGATTTAACAACATTTTGTTTTCTTGTTAGCAAGGGTTTTAAAATTTGTTATGAATAAAACACTTGTTAAATTCATGCCAACTTTTCGTTTTGAATACGGCTGTAAGATTCTGCGAAAAGGCTAATATTTTAGGGCATTATTCCTATAAAGAAGTCTTAGATTCTGAGACATTTTTTTAAGAAATAGTCTCGTTCTGAGGAGTTTTTGACTACATTTTACTTTGAAATTTTTTCTTTCAAATTCTAAGAAAAAATTTTCAGCTTTTGAGATTTTTTAACAGAAAAATTTTTAGTTTCAAAACATTTTTCTTCCAAAAATTTTAGATTCTTAATTGTTTTTCTATTTTTTTTAAGAAGATTTTTAATATTGTACTTGTTATTTAATACCAAATCCTGAAATTTGTGAAATCATTTCGGGGGGGGCCCGGGCCCCCGGGCCCCCCCCCCCTGTATACGCCACTGGATCTAATATCCCATAAAGTTAGATACACACAAAAAATAATTGGCTAAAAAATTTCAAGTAAATCTATTGATCAACAAAATTTAAATGAGCCAATTATTGTTTTGATCAACATTTTTGTTATTTTCTTAAACTATCAAATTACAAATTTTCAACAACCAGATTTTTTCGCTTCAATTTATTTGAATTAATTAATTCAAAAATATATTTTATAATCGAGTTTTATTTTTTTATTGTCGGCAACATATTGGAAAGCAAAAAATATGAATTTCTTTATAATTTTGTCATAGGCTTAAAATTCCTTTGTTAAATCAATCATTATTTTAATTGACTTTAAATAAAAAATTGATCAAATTTTTGATCAAAATCGAAAAAGTGATTGATTGAAAAAAAAAATCAGTTAATCACCTACAATTTGATGATTGATATAACAATTTTCTTCATCGGAGGAGTTTCAATAAAAAAGTTAATTGAATCCGCGTTTTTGTTGATCGAAATTCGTTTTCAATTCTTTCTGTGTAGTCAGGCGCGGTTCAAAAACTATTAAAAAAAATGGAAAGTAAAGAAAAGGAAAGGAAAAAAGAAAGATAAAGGAACAAAGATTAGAAGAAAATGAGCAGGATGTAAAAATATCCTCAGGAGAGGTATATGTGTGCTGATAATTTACGTCACCACACATAGCGTCTATCGAAAGGAATTTTTTTAAATCCTTAGGATAAAATTTTTGAGAATTAAATAAATTGCATATGAAAAACTTAAATGACAATAGAGTCGTGAACATTTTCTAACCGAATAACAATACGAATTGAAACGAGTGAGAGTGTTAAATTCGGCTGTACCGAATCTATTATACCCTCCAACATTTAAAAAAATAAAAAAATAAATGTTGACAGGGGCGTTGTTTTAAGGGAGGGCGGCAAGGAAGGGGGAGGGGTCGGTGAGCTGGGGTGACTCCTTGGCCCTCACGGTATACGTTTACAAGTTCATTTTTGTCTGCTTTGTGCACTAAAGTATTATAGATTTTTAATTATTTGAATTATTTTTTTTATCCACGCCCTTAAAAAAGGGGAGGGGCAAAAAAGCGACATTTTTAAATCCCCTGGGTCCAAGCGCAGGACTATAAACTTCTACGAACATAAAAATGTCTCATTTGGCTCACAAAAATACAAAAAAACGTCAAAAAAAACTAGCATTTTTAAGAGGTTGGTTCAGTTCTTCAAGGGGGAACTTTTTTCCCCCTGGTCCGATTTGGCCCATTTCCGAACTTAACCTGCCTAGGAGCATAAGACATATTTATGCCAAACTTTAGGGGTTTAGCTTTTTTATTTTGGACTGTATCGTGTTAACTACAGACGGACGGACAGACAGACGGACGGACGGACGGACATCGTTTGAATGTCTTAGAATCGATCACTGATCAATAATATATATACTTTATTGTGTCCCTGACCGATATTTCGATGCGTTACACACAGAATGACAAAGTTAGTATACCCCCATACTGTAGTTGGAGGGTATAAAAACCGAACACGAATTAAAAATCATGATTTAGTTGATAAGTGCCGCAACCAATAAAGATATGGACATTTTCAAAAGCGATTATGAAAGCTGATGAAATTTCTAGTATTTTAAATGTCTCACTTCATGTTTCTACCAGTTCGTTCTCGAAATATAGGTCAATACCTTTATAATACCGTTTGAAACGGTATTATATTTGAAACGGTATTATAACGGTATTGGCCTATATAACTAAAACGAACCGCTAGAAACACGAAGTGACACATTTAAAATACTAGAAATTTCATCAGCTTTCATAATCGCTTTTGAAAATGTCCATATCTTTATTGGTTGCGGCACAATAGCCAAATACCGTTATTCTAGGTGGGTATCGGTTGCCAACCCTGAAAAAAACACGATATGCGTTTACTGTTTCTTACAATAAACATATGAGGCATTCCACACCAAATGTCCAGCGAAAAAAAACACGTGTACCATAAACTTCTGAATAGCTTGTATGGCTAGCCCTATATGGAACTTAGAAAATTGCGTTTTCGGTTTTTCAAAAACTGGGCTTAGGAGGCATGGTCAAATATTGAAAAAATGGTCAAATTTGTGGCGTGTTGCCTTGATTAAATATTTTATCAAAAAAAGTGGCCGGATTTTTGATAAATTGACTTTTTTAACAAATGGAAAATTTCAGAACGGGTTCTGAAAATTTTCTAAAGAAATTTTTTTCGATAGCCCATACAAAACTATATAAGAATGTAAATTTTTAAGATTGTGGTGCATTCCGTTTTAATGTGATAAATATTTAATCAAGGCAACTCGCCTCAAATTTGACCATGCCTTCTAAGCCCAGTTTTTGAAAATTAGAAAAACCAAAAACGAAATTTTCTTATTTCCATATAGGGCTATCCAAACAACCTATTCATAAATTTACGGGACATATGTTTTTCTGTAGCGGGACATTTGGTGTGGAATGCCTCATATACGGATTTATTGTGACACACATATTTCAGTTTTGACATTTTAAGATTTTGACAAAAAATAAAACCAAAATAAAATTGGGAATTTTTCATATATAATTTTTTGGTAATTTTTGGTAATGAAAAATCACCCAATTTTTAATTTCGAAATTTTGCCCAAAAACTATGAAAATTTGCCCAAAAATGTTGGGTAACTTTTCATATGAAATATGACCCAAATTTGTATGAACATTTTTTGGGCGAATTTTTGTTTTCTTTGTTGGGCGATTTTGTCTACAGCCAAATTATGTAGATCAATTCCAGTGAATATTCACTTAAAACAAATGAAATTTTATTTAAAAACCATTCCACTGATTTTTCATTTAAAAATAATTATTTAATGTTAATTTTATTACTGACAAAAACATTAAAATACTAAAGAATTTTCTCTAGAAGAAACAGTTTACTACCGAAATTGAATGTAACGGAAAATTCATTTTAAAGACAAACATTTCTTTTTTTAAACTACAGACAAATTTTTAAAAAAATAAGTGATTTTTCTTTTAAAACCACTTTACTGATTACTTTTTTACATAAACTACAAACAGTTAATGACATAATTTTCTTAGTGTAGAGTAAAATTGACTATTAACTGAAGAAATTTGACATTTAAAGTTTTCTGAAGATTATAGTAATAACTGGATTATATGAAACAAGTTAAAACGAACCAAGATGTCATAAGTTTCTAGAAAAATTAAAAAATTTTCTTTAACACTTTTCTCAATTCAAACAATTTTTAAAAATTCTGTAGAGTTATGGCCCAATTTACTGTATAACTACGGGATGCACTAACAAGTTTGATTATCTATCTCTAAAAATAATTTGTCACTTAATTTCACGCCGCAATACTCACCAATAATTTCAAAACAAGGTTTTGTTTATTTCTGTATTTATTTCCAGTTATAATCAATGTAAGTTAATTATCGCACAATAATAACGATTAGTAGGTACAAGATACTTAATAACAATTATATATGACAATATGCATAAATATATGAATGAATATTATTACAAACAAAAAAATATAACGGAAATTGACACATATGACTGGTTTTCTACTAATGAAAACAAACGACTATTATTTAATAAGTGTAATCACATCAAATCATCTATTATGACAATATCATAAATCGAAATATTTTTGGGCCTCGAACTAGAACAATACTCTAATCGAATATTACTCAATGTTATTAAAAACACCATGAAGACCAAAAATTAAAATTTTTGAGAATATTTGCTCGGCAGTTTTTGTGGAAGGAAATCGGACTTTCGGCCATTTTTTTTATTTTTTATTTTTTTTTAACTACATTATTGTACACATTGACCAATATTATGGTCTATCTTGATCTATTTGATCATGGTAACTTAGTTTTAAAACGATAATCTTTAACGGCATCTTTAACCCTTATCGGTCAGCGACCAAATGTTCCCCGTACTGGGTTTTTTTTAGGTTTTAACTATTGTTTTATGAAATTACTAGCTTACCATCCCGGTACTTCGTTACCGGTGGTATTGAATACCGGATAATAGAAGGATCAGGATTACTCTATCGATTTCAAAAAAAAAAATCCCCAACGTAGTCTTTGTGTTGTTTACTTGTGGACGTTAAAGTCTTTCATAAATAATATTTCAGTGAATAGTTTAAACAATAAAATTTGAATAACTTCGCTGGTACGTTATCATGTACGTTCCGGTGAATAAAGATATTGACAATTTTCGAGCTCTTATATCGGGTTTTTGGATTTTGAGTAAATAAATATTTCAGTGAAAAAAGAAATCGAAATAAAAATAAGTTTGAGTGAAAAAACATATAGAGAGAAAAAATATGGAGTAAAAAAAGTTAAATACGAAAAATTTGAGTAAAAAGTATCATTCCATATTGTTACCTGCTCTATTGTATTTCGTTTCAAAAGTAGTCTTTATTACCTCCATTAGAAACGGGATTTCCAAAAAGTGCCTCTTCCAGAATGTTTTTTCTTTACCGAAGGATCCTATAATCCATTTTTCAATTATCTAGGATAATTGTTGTAGCAAATATTAAAAGTAAAAAAAGTATACTTTTTATCCCCGTTAAGAAACTGAATTTCTAAAAAGTATCTTTCCCAATCTTTTTTTACCGAAGGATTTTACATGCCAAATTTCAAGTTTCTTTGACCATTATATCAGGAAATAAATAAGTACACTTTTTTACCCCATTTTTACTTTTAACAAAAGGTACTTTTTATAGAAGGTACTTTTTATAGAAGGTACTTTTTATAGAAGGTACTTTTTATAAAAGGTACTTTTTATAAAAGGTACTTTTTATAAAAGGTACTTTTTATAAAAGGTGCTTTTTATAAAAGGTGCTTTTTATAAAAGGTGCTTTTTATAAAAGGTACTTTTTATAAAAGGTACTTTTTATAAAAGGTACTTTTTATAAAAGGTACTTTTTATAAAAGGTACTTTTTATAAAAGGTACTTTTTATAAAAGGTACTTTTTATAAAAGGTACTTTTTATAAAAGGTACTTTTTATAAAAGGTACTTTTTATAAAAGGTACTTTTTATAAAAGGTACTTTTTAAAAAAGGTACTTTTTATAAAAGGTACTTTTTATAAAAGGTACTTTTTATGAAAGGTACTTTTTTTAAAAGGTACTTTTTATAAAAGGTACTTTTTATAAAAGGTACTTTTTATAAAAGGTACTTTTGATCAAAGGTACTTTTTATAAAAGATACTTTTTATAAAAGGTACTTTTTATAAATGGTACTTTTTATAAAAGGTGCTTTTTTTAAAGGGAACTTTTTGTAAAAGGGACATTTTTTAAAAGGTACTTTTTTAAAAGGTTTTTTTATAGAAGGTACTTTTTATAAAAGGTACTTTTAATAAAAAGTTAAAGGTACCATTATTTCAGTAAATAAAAGAAGTACCAAAAGTACACTTTTTTCCCCATTTTACTCCTGTAGAATCAACGTTGGCAAAAACTTTTTTCCGGGAGGTGAACTATAGGTTATAATACAAATTTTAAGTTTCTAGGACCATTAATGAAGAAAATAAAAAAAGGTACCAAAAGTACAGTTTTTACCCTTTTTACCCCCTTAGAATCAACATTGGCAAAAGTCCAGCCTTAGTGGATATATATTCCTGGAGGTAAACATACAGTCCTAATTTCAAGTCTCTGTGACCATTATTTCGGGGAGATATAAAAAGTACCAAAAGTACAGTTTTTTACCCTTTTTACCCTCTAAGAATCAATACTGGCAAAAATCCAGCCTTAGTGGATCTATATTCCGGGAGGTGAACCTACAGTCCAAATTTCAAGTCTCTAGCTTCAGCGGTTTAGGCTGGGCGATGATGAATCAGTCAGTCACTCACTCACACAACTCTTTTATATATATAGATTAGAGTTCGTTTGGTGACTATGTCACTTCATCTGTTTATCGGATATCATCATTTTTTTAAAGGATTTAGGGGAGCTAAAAAGAATGCCGGTATTTTTTTGGAAAAATTTTCACTCCTTGGGGTGGTTCAAAGCATCTGAAAACGCGGATTTTGAGCTGATTTTTTTGCAGAGAAAAAACAGTTGAATATATTGCAAATCTGAAATCACCAGTCGATTCTACAGCAAAAATTAAAATAATAGCAGTTTTTTGAACTCTTAAAAAAAGTTCCAATAACCCACAGCAGGGGGCGGAAAGATCGATTTTTGTAAAAAAAAAATTTAAATTATTTTTTTAATCATGCACGATGAAGAGGCAGTTTTTGGTTAGAAAATTGGTACACAAAGCACCTTTCTATTACAACCCATTTAAAAGTTATAAGGCTTCAAAGTTTTTTTTCTAATGACAAAATTATAAAACATTGACCGAAATTTGAAAAATGTTTGGATAGGTCAGCGGTCTGGACACTCGTTTTCGATTTTCATCTCAATGTTGATTCCAAATCTGGTTTCCAAAATGTTCCGTAACGTCAGGTTTTTGAGATAATTGAGGTCAAAGTTCACAGAAAACGCATTTTTGTGCATTATTGAGAGCATTTTTTATGATGTTTTTGGATGATATTCTGGGATCATAAAACTTGTTTTCGATTAACATTTCGATGCTGATTCTGAATCTTGTTTTCAATTTTTTCTATCACGTTATGTTTTCGAGAAAATTGAGGTCAAAGTTCTCAAAAATCGTGTTTTTGTCCATTTTTGAGAGCTTATAACTTTTTAACGGATTGTGAAAGAACGGAAAATTTCGTACCATTTTGTTAAGCTGAAAATGCTCTTTAATTGTACATATTTAAAAAATTAATTTAAAATGAAAATGGAAAAACCTTATATTTCCGCCCTCTGTGGTGGGTTTTTGGAACTTTTTTTTAAAGTTTAAAAAACGACCATTGTATTATTTTTTTGCTATAGAATCAACTGGTGAAAACAGATTTGCGATATATTCAGCCGTTTTTGTTCTGCAAAAAAATCACCTCAAAATTCGCGTTTTCAGATGCGTTGAACCACCCCAAGAAGCGAATTTTTTTCCAAAAAATACGGCCATTCTTTTTAGTTCCCCTAAATCCTTCAAAAAAATTATGATATCCGCAGATCAAATTTTCAAAATTAACTCTAATATAGATAGATGGTTTGCAAAATCATGTTTGTGTCGAATATTGTGTTGTGTGTTCTTATATTTAATAATTTTGACACCTTTAACTTTTTCATGGTTTTCAAAAATTAAAAAAAAAATCTAATTTTTGTATTCAAAATAATCATAAACAATTAAGACCTTGGTGAAAGCGTTAACCCTTCTGAACTAAAGGTCATAATTGACCCTTTACCAGATTTTTAAGCCGAAATGAAAACATGCGGATTAATATTGTGTTAATAAAACTTGAATTTTTAGATATTACATCACACGCAATCACTCATTTCAGTGTAAAAAAAACATAAAACAACAACATTCTATATACAAATATAGAATGTTTTGCAACATTGTATTTTTATTGGGCACTTAAGGGTTAAATACCGGTAGATTAGAATAAAATTAGACATGGCACGAATGTCAGAATTAAAAAACTTGTCGGAAAAACTGACAAGAAGAGAATTTCTCGTCTATTAGACTGTGAATACACTTACTAAATATAATAATCCCATGTGCTAAATTATTACAATTGACCAGTTAAAAAATGGTGAGAAAAATACATTCTTGGTCATTAAAAAACAACTCGTAAAACATTAAATACAAAAAAAATTAAACAAATTTATATGATAATCACCAAAGAATGAATGAACGAATTACTATCATAAATAGAAATTATAGATAATTTTCTCACTGTATGTTTATCGAGCGCACACTTGGTAATTTCAAATTTTATAGTGCGTGTAAAATTGAAAAATTACTGCAACAATTTTCTATAAAAAGTTTAAAAAATTAAAAAAAAGATTATCTTAACATTTGTTAAATAATTTAATATAAAATGACAAACAATTAGTTTTGTAACCAACCACATGTTGGTTAACTGGCTGTATATAGAAGTTTTGAAAATGAAAGCGTATAATAATGAAAATAAAAAAATAAATAAAAACTGCAACTTTTTGAGATCACTCACTATAGGAGTCTAAATGTTGGTATTCCCTTAACAAGATCAAATGACATGAGACCGCCATAAATGAAAATGATCCTTTTGATGTTGAGCCGCTAAAATTGTTGTTGCTTTTCTGGTCACACAATGTTTTAATATGGTGGCTGTTGTTGGTCGTAACAACAAATGATGTTTCAAAATTGGTGCAGTTTTCTAAATTATACTTGTATTTGATGCTATGAGTTTGAGGATTTTTTTTGTATTTTTTTTTTAACATTCCATTTTAGGCGGTAAAATCCAAACAGTAAGTAGTTGTTGTATTAAAAACAAAAATACAAAAAAAACTCATATTCGCATGGATGTGACCGACCGAACGACCCAACTTTTAAATGTTTTTGCTCTAACAACAATATTTTACCCCTAATAAATCATCATGTTGTTATCACAACATTATGCTCGATTAGTAGTAGAGAGTGTATTCGACGACTCATAGTTGGGAATATACAATTTGGTATTATTTAATTAATTAAATACATTGTTTTAAAGTGTGCACTATACGGAGATTTAAAGTACTATCTGTTGACAATGCTGTTGGAAAATTTCGAAATAAATTTAAATGGATTCAAAACAAATTAGCTATTTAAGACGAGGTCGCTATGCGTTGGCTTCTCGAACAGTAGAGAACATCTTTTTCAAAAAAATATTTATGTATGAAAAAGGTGAAATTACAGGTAAATATGCTTACGAATGTAAATTCTCATCTTTCCGCAATTAAAAAAAATATCCCCACTTGACCACCGCAATTTATATGTCCATGAAATGCAATGCAAATCAGCATTGAAATTGTTTCAAGCAAACACGAAAACGTATCATTTGTATACCCTCCACTCTAGTGATAGTCCACTGAAAGAATTTTGTTCATTACGGCTATGAAAACGTACATTATTACTATGAAAAAAATCATTAGAAGTGAGCCAATGATGGCCTTCAAAGAATCTATGAAACAAATTCATAGAAACCAGAAACCTATGAAAAAGTTCATAAGCTATGGAAAAAAAATTATTCAATTCTATTTTTATTTATTTTATTATTTCAATTTAATTTTTTTAAACCCTCCACTCTAGTGATAAAGGGTATATATAAGATTGTCATTCCATTTGTAACTCATCGAAATATTAGTCTGGGACCCCATAAAGTATATATATTAGGGTGGCAGCTATTTTGCAAAACTTCGAATTTGAAGGAGTGCACCCCTAATTTTTATTACATTTGGTCTAAAAATGCTATGCTAAAAATTTCAGCCAAATCGGACAACGTTAACACGAGGCTCATCGAGGTCAAAGGTCAAAGGTCAAAAAATAGCCATATTTTGATTAAAAACATTAAATAAATGGTGTTGTTTTTTGAATATATTGTTAAAAAGTGGTACACGAGTTGTTTTTAGTATAAGAAGATAAATTAAAAATTTTTGGGTTTTCAAAAATTAACCCTTGTAAGTCTTTCGGGGTCAAAATGACCCAATTTTCACAAAATGACCCCTAAAACTCGAAAATCAGCCCCAATTTTCTAAATTTATTGAAATAAACCAATGTAAACCCATATTTATATTCTTTTCTATCATAAATACTCAGATATGAAATACTGTCTTTCTAGGATGGCATTCTCCCGTTTCACGGTAAGGCCAAAAATATACATTTTATTTAGCGTGGTTCTCAAAACTGATATTTTGGTTTTTTCAAAATTTTCTTAAACAAAATTAGGAAAAATGTTGAAAAAACTACAGAATCTTATAAAATATATGTTAGCATATAAAAAAAAATTTTTTGGGGGATATCCCTCGGATAGTTTGGCGGGGGCATCGATTTAAACTCAGCGGATTTCGAGGAAAATGCCTTTTTTGCCCACAATTTATTCAATATGGAAAAAATTTGGTAAATATTTTAAAATTTGACAAAGTCAGGGCCATTAATTATTAAAAACTATGTTAGACATTAACCCTTAACGTTTTAGGAAAATGGAATAATATTAACCCGGTTTTTATTCGGGTCAAAGGTCAAATTTAGGGATATTTGGATTTTTTTTAGAAAAAGGCATCTAAATATGAAATTTTTATTGCGATTTTTTATAAAACTTGGTTTTATTATTGTACGAGCTCAGAAAAGTAATTATTTATTTTTTTTAAAATTTACCCATAAATGAACATGGGGTCAAAATGGCCCAGCACGTTAAAATTTCTTTATATAGATTTTTATATTTCTTTCGATTTTTATAAAACTTGTTATGATTATGTGCGAGGTCAGAAAATTAATTATTTGATTTTTTAATTAACCCATAGATGAACATGGGGTCAAAATGACCCAGCAAGTTAAAAATTCTTGATATATATTTTTTTATTTTTTCTATTTCTATAAAACTTGTTATAATTTTTATGCGACGTCTGAAAAAAATAATTATTTGATTTTCGTAAATTAACCCATAAACGAACAAGGGGTCAAAATGAGCACGAAAAATTCTTAATATATATTTTTTTTTATTTCTATAAAACTTGGTATAAACATTGGGCAAGGTCAGAAAATTAACCCATAAATGAACATGGGGGCACGTTAAAAATGCTTAATGATTTTTTTTTTTGTTTTCGATTTCGATAAAACTTGGTATAACCGTTGTTTGAGGTCAGATATTTTTTTTAATTAACTCATAAATGAACAATGAAAATCAAATAATTATTTTTTCAGACGTTGCATTAAAATAATAACAAGTTTTATAGAAATAGAAAAAATAAAAAAAAAAATATATTAAGAATTTTTAACGTGCTGGGCCATTTTGACCCCATGTTCATTTATGGGTTAATTAAAAAATCAAATAATTAGTTTTCTGACCTCGCACATAACCATAACAAGTTTTATAAAAATCGAAAGAAAATATAAAAATCTATATAAAGAAATTTTAATGTGCTGGGCCATTTTGACCCCATGTTCATTTATGGGTAAATTTTAAAAAAATTAAATAATTACTTTTCTGAGCTCGTACAATAATAAAACCAAGTTTTATAAAAAATCGCAATAAAAATTTCATATTTAGATGCCTTTTTCTAAAAAAAATCCAAATATCCCTAAATTTGACCTATGACCCGAATAAAAACCGGGTTAATATTATTCCATTTTCCTAAAACGTTAAGGGTTAATGTCTAACGTAGTTTTTAATAATTAATGGCCCTGACTTTGTCAAATTTTAAAATATTTACCAAATTTTTTCCATATTGAATAAATAGTGGGCAAAAAAGGCATTTTCCTCGAAATCCGCTGAGTTTAAATCGATGCCCCCGCCAAACTATCCGAGGGATATCCCCCAAAAAATTTTTTTTTTATATGTTAACATATATTTTATAAGATTCTGTGGTTTTTTCAGCATTTTTCCTAATTTTGTTTAAGAAAATTTTGAAAAAACCAAAATATCAGTTTTGAGAACCACGCTAAATAAAATGTATATTTTTGGCCTTACCGTGAAACGGGTGAATGCCATCCTAGAAAGACAGTATTTCATATCTGAGTATATATGATAGAAAAGAATATAAATATGGGTTTACATTGGTTTATTTCAATAAATTTAGAAAATTGGGGCTGATTTTCGAGTTTTAGGGGTCATTTTGTGAAAATTGGGTCATTTTGACCCCGAAAGACTTACAAGGGTTAATTTTTGAAAACCCAAAAATTTTTAATTTATCTTCTTATACTAAAAACAACTCGTGTACCACTTTTTAACAATATATTCAAAAAACAACACCATTTATTTAATGTTTTTAATCAAAATATGGCTATTTTTTGACCTTTGACCTTTGACCTCGATGAGCCTCGTGTTAACGTTGTCCGATTTGGCTGAAATTTTTAGCATAGCATTTTTAGACCAAATGTTATAAAAATTAGGGGTGCACTCCTTCAAATTCGAAGTTTTGCAAAATAGCTGCCACCCTAATATATTTATATTCATGATGCCCGATCGATTTTAAGACATTCTAGCGATGTCCGTCTGTCTGTGGAAATGGTGATCACGGCCAAAATATTACACCGACATGACTGAAACTTAAAATGTTTATTGGAAGTTCTCCCGAGAAGTTTGGTATTGCATTTCATGCGATATCGGTTTAGCGGTTCAAAAATTATGAACGAAAATGTAAGGACACCTCACAAATTTTAGTACATTCACCATAACCTAAAAATACAAATGCTTTAATTCGGCTGCTGGTTGACTTATGTGAACATAATTGAACACCAAATGGTATTTTAACAAGTACAAACATATTTTTTGTCAAAAAAATAAAAAAATCGTGGATTTTTTTCTTAACAAATTTTTTTTTTTCGCGAAATTTTTTTTTCAAAAAAGATTTTTTTTTCAAAAATAATTTCCTTTTAAATAAAGTTTTTTGCAATAATCTTTTAAAAATTGTGGAGGGTATCACTACATTCGGCAAGGCCGAATTTATCTTTTTACTTTTTTTTATTAATTTTAAATTTTTTTAGATTTAATTTGTTATCAAATTCCACTAATTTGAATCATTTTGAAACTATTTATTTTGAAAATAATGAAATAAATTAATAAAACAGCAAGTAAACTCAAATATAGAAATTGCATTAAAACTTGAAATGCATGCTTTTCTGGGATAGCGGTACATTTAAAAATGTTTTTGACAAGATTGTTGAGATCAGCGGGTGCTAGTTACCTTAAAAAGAGTAATAAAAATAAAATTGAATCTTGGTCCAAAATGGGTTAACAAAAAAATATTAAATTTTTTTTTGCAATTTTACATTTTTATACCCTACACAAAACTGTGGTACAGGGTATAATGAGTTTGTGCTGATGTTTGTAACTACCCGAAATATTGAGCCTAGACCCACTTTTAAATATACCCAGTCAGAAATTGCCGACGGTTATAAAAATATAGCGTTGCCCCAACACTGTTTTTTTGTATCATCCGTGTTGCGGCAGCACCACTCCTGCAGTGCTGCGGCAGCACTGTATTTACGAAATTTACAACCATTTTCAAGTTTATTGATTTTTTAGTTTTAAATAAAAAAGTCTTTGTTTTCTTAAAAAAAAATTAACAAATTAGGTCTGCGTGTTTTGCAATCACACAAAACGGCTAAGCCGAATCTGTCACTAAGATATCACTAACCGATTCGCAAAGTGGTATAAAAATGGCACTTCTTTTTTTATTAAATAAAAAGTAATTTCTTCCTCTACCGCAATCACACAAAAAGTGCTAAACCGATTTCAATTAAATTTGCAGCACAGATATTACTAACCGAGGACGCAACTTGGAACTTTAGGCAATATTAATCCACGATTCGATAAAGATGCATAAAATGACAAATCTGCTTTGTACATACTTAGCGTTACGTCTGTCCGTTTTGCAATCACGCAAAAATGGCTGAACCGATTTTGTTGAGATTTCTCTATAGATAAAGCTTACCGAGAGTGGAACTAAAGGCTACTAGCTGGCGCAGCAGCGTGGACCGGGTCCAGCTAGTTTTAAATAAAATGTTAAAACATTTATTTTCAAATAAATGTTTTGAATTTAATATCGAATTTCTTTAAATTCTGCTCTCTTTTATACCAATACCAAAAACTTTTGGATTTGCTGTTTTTTTTTTGGTGCAGCAGTTTCCTGCTGCTGTATTGTAAAGAAACAATAAATATGAAATCAATTTAAAAAAATGCAACTCTGTTATTAAAAAAAAACGTAATAAACAGTTACCACAGTACTTTTTTCACTGCCACAGTTTTTCTTTGGAAGTTTTTCGGTCGAATATTTATTAAAAAAATACATAAAATGGTTAAAAACAAAGAAAAACCACAAAAAATCCAGATTAGTATAAAAGTTCTTTTACCGTCTTGGAAAATATTTGCTCATATATTATTTTCTTTAAGATGTACAAAAGCGTTGAAAAACCATCCTCTGACGTTATTTTTTGACGTTGGGAGGTCACTGTTAAATTTATAAATCCAACGCCTTGCCGACGTCAGAAAATAGCGTCGCCAGACCGTACTCCGACGTTATCATTTAGTCGTTGGGGAGACGTTGTAAATTTGTATAGCCGACGTTATGCCAGCGCTCTATGGTTCCGATGGATTTCTTGGCCAAAATTGCTAAAACAATTTTTTTTTTATTTTTGAAATAGGATTCGTGTTGAAATTTATTATCATTTTAATCATTATTTTTTAAAAATTAACATTTTAGGGCACTTTATTAATTTTTGTTTTTTTTTTAGTTACATAAATTTGGTTTTGGGTTGAATTTTAATGGAAAAAGTGTTCTGGAAATTTTCTTCCAGTAAACTGACTAGCAAAAACTAGCATCATCTGACAATGTGGAAATGTAGTCCTGATCCCAATCTATGATTCTGAATTGGTCTGATAGCTAAATTTTGCTAAAAACTTTTTGTAGGCCCATCTAAAGTTATATTTTATTTACCACCAATTTTTTTTCTGGTTTGCATGAACCATTTATTTTTTTTTTAAATGACGCCAATTTTTTTACACTATTTGGAATTAAAATTATTGTAATACTAATCTCCAACTTTGTTTTCCATGTATAATATTATAAGAAATTCATTGTATTTAAACTCAAAAAAATTATTGAAAAGTTTAAAAAAATAAGTTGTTTTTTATTCTTGTCCTAGATTTGTTGTAAAACTTAAACTTTAATCTGTTGTATTATAACGGTAAATGAGTATATTCAAAAAACAAATATGTTTTCTGTTGCTTTAAAGTGTTTATTGTTAGATCACAAAGCGATTTTTTTAAACAGCAATTTTGAGAAAATTGAATTTTGGCCAAGAAAAGTGGTCTGCGAAACCATAGTGCAGCGTTTGGGCCACTATCGCCAACGCTTTGCCGACACTGACCCGATTGTATTTTTCTGACTGGGTACCGATCGACTTAGAATCACTTTTTGAGTCGAATTAGGGATGTACGTCCGTTGGCAGGTAATCATGTTTTATCACACATGTTTTATCACACAAATCACCATTCCGAATTTTAAAGAAATCGGACCAGTTCCACTTGTAGCCGCCATACAAACCACCTTCCCAATTTTCACATAAATCTCTCAAATTTCATGAAATAGAAAATATTTAATTAAAATTCTGTTTGTGTATATTAAACGCGTACTTTAATAACCTTATCAAATCTGATTATCATCGGACAATTTTTGGACTTAGGTCTCACGTATAAATTTCGCCCGATATTCAGTTGAAGTGATTTATTGTCAACAAAAAGAAGCCTATTCCACACAAATTTGATTAGTAAGTGCTTTTTAAACTTATTAAAAAATTGACAAAATATAGATCTAATCAGTCCATGTTTGAACTTGGGAGCCATTTTCCGGGAAACTCTGGTGTATGTTATTATATGGTCGGTCTTGACCGACTATAATTTTCTTACTTGTTTTTTTTTTTTAATTTTACAAATTTCAATGGTTTTTTTACAAAAAAAACTAATAAGTTCACGAGAATTCCTTGTAAGTTTTCTTGCGCCAAAAAAGTTGTAAATTTACAATTTTATTGGTAAAAATCTAGTAAAATTACAAAAAAGCTCGTAATTTTTACAAGGAATTCTCGTAAAATAGAAAGTAGCAAAAAATCTTGTAAAGTTACGAAACCTCCTTGTAAGATTTAACGCACCAAAAAAAAATTGTAAATATACAATTCCATTGGTAAAAATCTTGTAAAAATTACAAAATTATTTGTAAGAAGCTTGTAAAATTACATGAAATTATTGTTACATACACTCAAAAAAAAAGCTGTAATGTTAGCAAAAATATCTTGTAAACCTACAAGAAAATTTGTTGATTTTGAACCCACAATTTTTTTGGTAAAATTAGGAAAAATGTTTTGCCAAAAATTAGTTAACTGAAAGTTTTTTTTATTTTTTTATTTCAACTTATTGTTAGTTCATACACATTTGAGGACCCCATTGGGTTCGGACTAGATAGGTCCAGACCCCGATGGGCCTAGACCTAGTTGCGTTCCTTAAAAATCATCATAGTTTTTGATACAAAATTTGTGTCCGCTTCGCTCTACCTTGCTTAGTTTTTGAGATACGTGATTTTAGAGGACCACTGGGGTTTTGAGAATTAAAAACTCGATAACTTCAAAAATATTACTCGGAGAGCTTTTGTTTTACGTGTTAACGGTCTTGTTATACGTGTTGAGAGCTACAAAAATTCTGTTGGACTTTTTGTTGTGTCGGCAATATTTACCGATATATGAGAATTTTAAAATTTTCGGGAATGCTAACTTTTTTGGATCCAAAGTTAGGACCCATTAGGGTCCACACATGTGAAGAGGACCGGTGATACTATGGCTTAGTTTCCGAGATAGCGCTATTTTAAGTTTTCTTAAAAAAAAATTGACAATTTATTTAGCACACTCAAAAAAAAAGCTGTAATGTTAGCATAAATAGCTTGTAAACCTACAAGAAAATTTGCTGATTTTGAACCCACATTTTTTTTGGTAAAGTTAGCAAAAATATTTTGCCAAAAATTAGTTAACTGAAAGTTTTTTTATTTTTTTTTATTTCAACTCAGTTCATTCACAAGAAATTTTTTTGATTTTGAACCCACAATTTTTTTGATAAAGTTAGCAAAAATGTTTTGTCAAAAATTAGTTAACTGAAAGTTTTTTTATTTTTTTATTTCAACTAATTGTTAGTTCATTCACATTTGAGGAACCCATTGGGTTCGGACTAGATAGGTCTAGGCCCATGGGGGCCTTAAAAATCGTCATAGTTTTTGATCCAAAATTTGTGTCTTCGCTCTACCTTGCTTAATTTTTGAGATACGTGATTTTAGGGGACCGCTGGGGTTTTCAGAATTGAAAAACTCGATAACTTTAAAAAGAGAGCTTTTGTTATACGTCTTGTTATATGTGTTTTTTTTTTTTTGATTATACATATTAGCAAAAAAGCTTGTAAAAAGCTCAATTTTAAATTTAGCAAAATTTAAATTTTAAAATTGCTAATGCGCTAAATAAAGTTTACAAGAAATTTTTGCTGACATGCTAATCTCAACTAACAATTTGCTAAAGTTGGGCGGGACGGAACTGGAACAGAGAACCGACTATATCTCACCACAGACAAACTTTGACAGAACCTTCGAAGTCTAAATACCGACTAGGGTATTTGGACTTCGAACTACTAAACTGGACTAAAAACTCTGTTATTACAGAGAATGCGATCTAAATCTTTACGGACGGATTGAAAATGGAGATGGGTACGGGTTCGGGAGTCTACTCTGAATGCCTCGAAATCGGGGTCTCATTGAGGCTTCCGGATAAGTGTAGTGTTTTCCAGGCTGAGGTGCTTGCAATTGACAAAGCCGCGCAATTATGACAAGGGATCTCCGCCCTTGCGTCATTAACATCTTCGTGGATAGTCTCGCAGCTCTGAAGGCCTTAGAGTCAAATACTGTAAAATCGGGAATAGTTTTGAATTGTATACAATCGCTTCGGCGAATCAGTCAGCACACAATCAAGCTAATCTGGGTCTCAGGCCACAGTGGGGTCGTTGGGAACGAATTGGCTGATGAGTGTGCGAACGAAATTGATAGGATATCTGAAAATAGGATGAAGGATAGGTGGATATCACTAACTACGTGCAGAATATCTAGAACCCTGTGGCCACTGCCGAATCCTAAGAGGACAAAAAGTCTTCTTACTTTTGGCAAACGGACGGTTAGCCTATTAGTTGGAGTACTTACAGGACACTGTATGATTGGCCAAATGGCCGTGCGTATGGGAATTTCTGATAGGGACTATTGTAGAAGCTGTGGGGAGGTGGAGGAAGAGGAGTCAGTGAAGCACTTGCTATGCGAATGTCCGGGTCTAATGAGGAGCCGCCTTAAGCATTTGGGGCAAAGATTTTTCGATGACCTGGACTGCCTAAGCGGTGTCTCATTGACATCTCTAGCGGAATATCTCAGGGAAACGGGATGGTTTAAAAAGTAGAACTTTGTATCAGAGAGGGAGAGGGGAAATATGATTAGGGAATCACAATGGGACTTATGGCCTCCGAGTGAACTCGCCAAATGGCGAGCGCCCATCCAACCTAACCTAACCTAAGGTTAGTTTACTAGCATTAGCAAAAAAAAATTAGTAAATCTACTAATGTATTATTTTGAGTGTAGGAGGTATCAAAAAAAAACATACAAACTTTTCATGTCATTTTACAAGGTTTTTTTTGAGTGTAGAGTATGCCCAAGATATTTTTTGGAGCCCATGTATTCAGATTCTGATTCAGCAGGATGTATAAAGATCGTAATTAATCACAGGATCCAGTGCACTGGTGAAGGTGCCCTGCAAAAAAAGTCATTACCACTTCTTAGTGGAGTGCTTTAAAACTATAACAAATGTAATGAAATACAACAAAAATAACAAAAAACACAAGACAAAAACACACAAACAGTTTTTTCTACTCCAGAATACATAGATATTCAGCTCTTAACTCATTACCTATCGCGACACCTCCATACAAATGTAAGTAGATATTCAGTAGATAAGAACTACTCCAGGGAAGTAGTTGGAAGTTGTTTGAAAGCTCGGAGTACTTCTTATCTACTGAATATCTACTTACTTTTGTATGGGAGTGTCGCGGAAGGTAATGAGTTAAGTGCTGAATAACAACTTTTTATGGAGTAGAAAAAACTGTTTGTGTGTTTTTTTCTTGTGTTTTTTGTTATTTTTGTTGTATTTCATTACATTTGTTGTAGTTTTAAAGCACTCCAAATAGAAGTACTCCGCACTTTTTTGCTGGGTGTCTTTTTCGTTGTTCTACTACAGCAGAAATTTAACTCAATTGGAAGCAGCTTTACCAAATATAGATCCAATCTGTACATGTTTTGACTGGGGACTGATTTTCCATTAAGCACTGATGTAAGGAATTGTATGATAGGTCTTGATCGACTTTAAATTTCTTGCTAGTTTTACTTGATTTTTTTTTTTTCTTAAAAATAATATTCGTAATTTTTAATTTTTTCCATAAACACCATTAGTTTTCCATAGTTATCTTAAAAGCAACCTTTTTTCCCATTGTTGTAGTTAGATTTTAGAAATTATTATTAAATGACCACAACACCATTGGTCAAGATTTATAACCTTAAATTGTTGTTGTTTGTTATATGGTTTTGTTACATTTTCATTTCTTTTTATCTAAATGAGAGCACAATTTATATATTACAAAATCGGACAAAAAGGATTTTTCTAAATAAAATCTCTTTGCTTAATTAAGTTTGTATTAAGGAACAAAAAACGTTGAAACTGACCCATAGTTGAGGTTTTCTTGTAAGAAAGATAGTCAGTTGACTACTAATTGCAAGAAAATGTTTCGTTACTCATTTGAATATAACTAAGAAGAATGCTTAGGGAAAGTCTGGGAATTTAAATTCATCGACAATAAGATTTGAAAATCATATCGATATATTTTGAGTTTAGTTTAGGTTTTCCTGCCAATGGTACCGCGTAGAACAGATATAGAAAATAGGCGTTACCAGATTATAATGATGTCGTTCTCGATTCGACGTGGTGGCGCCCAGGATCCCCCACGTTTGCTAAGTAAATGTCAAAAGTTGAATTATTGAATTCCACAGATTTCTGTCAGATTCCTGAACACTCCGCTTTGAATCTTGAGAGTGTTGGACAGTGACAAATAATGCACTAACAATTTCTCTATTTCCAAGTGCACATCGTATCCAACACTTGCCATATTTACACTTCCCTGCTCTATTGGCGAATCGATCGTCATAAACTTCAAAACTTGTTTCCAAATGGTTATCAGCATTTTTGGTGGAGTTAACTTTCAGTTATAGCAATAGTCCTTTAAATTAAAAAAAAAAAAATAATTCGTGTAATTTTATTGATTTTTGGTTCAAAATTTGGTTTTAAAATATCGTACAGCCGGGTTGGCGTAATTTTTTGGAAAAACTTAACTTTTGAAGGTGGTGCAGATAAATGTGCATCACTGTGAAGCAGCTACGGAATAATAGCTGGGTTTCATTGAGAGAGATGGAATTGACGTGGTTTTGATCCAAGAACCCTGGTTGCAGGGTTCGGGGACTAAAGTCACGGAAATTCATGCTCATCACTCCATCAGGTAGGTTGCGAAGCTGCATTTTGTATAGGAAATGTATTAATTTATTTCTTCTATCCCATTATAGTCATGGCGATCTAACGGTGGCCGCAAGGGATGCCAATATTAATCCTGACGTCCATGTATTACCCATTATGATGAGGACGACCCCAAGACACAACATCTGCGAACTCTTATCAAGGTTTGTACGATCAAGGTCCATGATATTGTGGAAGGTGGAGATGCAAATACTTACCAGTGCTTGTAGGAAAGCACTGGCATCATCAGGCGAGGTGAGTCCCTTTTTGATTAACTTTTATCCACTAATTTATTTATATGTAACAAGGATAATAAGCCGACTTTCTACAACAAAATTAGGGAACAGAAATAAGTAACGCACATCCTTAGGGAAGCTTATCTTAAATCCTGTCCAGAGCGCTTGCCTCCGATGAAAATCCGTTAACCATGGTGGATATCTGAACTGAAGCTTCTAAGAACAGAAAGTAGTAAACTCTTCAATACGACAAAAAAAGATAATACGACGGAAGACTGGGAGTACTATCGTCTAAGTTTTAATGCTTTCAAAAAGGAAACCCGGAAGGTGAAAAGGCAATCCTGGTCCATTTTCTGTGGGAAATTGGAGAGAACTACTGAATCGGCGGGACTCCGTAAAGTTCTTTCAAAAGCCCCTAATGTACCTGGATTTCTTAAAAAGCAAGATGGATCCTTTGCAAAAAGCAGTCAGGAAACCATTGAACTTGTATACCCATTTTGCATGTGTCGACGAGGTGAAAAGAGATATTCCCTTAATACATTTTCACCAACTAAAATTCCGGTAAATGAATTCATCAGAACAATGGTGGACGAACGCAACATAACATGGGCGGTTCGCTACTACAAGCCTTCAAATCAGCAGGGCCTGATGGTATATTTCTGGCACTCTTGCAGGACTACCTCGGGATAATCACGCCATGGCTACTACGTATCTTTATGGGTACGTATCTTTATGGGTCTTTATCCCCAAGCTGGAAAGATAAACTACAGTACCGCAAAGGATTACAGACCTATCAGTCTGTCATCGATTCATCTATGGTCATCGATAGATGTCTATGTGAGAAGTACCCTGACATCAGACAGTTTTAGCGAGGCCCAACAAGGGCTGATTGAGGATACCCTTCACAAAAGAGAGTTTGATTTGGCATCATTTCTGGACGTGGAAAGTGCATTCAACAATGTCAAAATATCATCACTTCTTAATTCCCTACAGAATACAGGCAGGGACACACAGATTACTTTATGGACCTGAAAATCAGGGCAATAAACTCGAAAATAGGTGATGGTGAATCGAGGAAATTAGTTACAAGGGGCACTCCACAAGGGAAAGTGATCGTTTCTATTCTGTGAAATCTTGTAACAAATGAGATCCTCAAGTCACTTAACAGAATGGGTATCAAGGTGTTTGTCTACACTCAAAAAAATACGTTAGTAGATTTACTAATTTTTTTTTGCTAATGCTAGTTAGCTAACTTTTAGCAAATTTTTAGTTGAGATTAGCATGTTAGCAAAAAATTCTTGTAAACTTCATGTAGCACATTAGCAATTTTAAACAAACTTTGAACTAATTTCTTTTGCTAAATCTGAAATTGAGTTGACAACATTTTTACAAGATTTTTTGCTAACATTAGCAAAAATAAATGGTAAATTTTTTTTTATTTTCAGAAAACTTAAAATGGCGCTGTCTCGGAAACTCGGTCCTCTTCACATGTGTGGATCCTAATGGGTCCTAACTTTGGATCCAAAAAAGTTAGCATTCCCGAAAATTTTAAAATGCTCATATCTCGGTAAATATTGCCGACACAACAAAAAGTCCAAAATAAATTTTGTAGCTCTCAACACGTAGAAGTAATATTTTTGAAGTTATCGAGTTTTATAATTCTCAAGACCCCAGTGGTCCCCTAAAATCACGTATCTCAAAAACTAAGCAAGGTAGAGCGAAACGGACACAAATTTTGGATCAAAAACTATGACGATTTTTAAGGAACCCAACTAGGTCTAGGCCCATCGGGGTCCGGACCTATTGGGTCCGAACCCAATGGGGTCCTCAAATGTGTGTGAACTAAGTTAAAAAAAAAAAAATCTGTTAACTAATTATTGGCAAAACATTTTTGCTAACTTTAGCAAAAAAATTGTGGGTTCAAAATCAGCAAATTTTCTTGTAGGTTTACAAGCTTTTTTTGCTAACATTACAGTTTTTTTTTTTGAGTGTACGCTGATGACGTTGTGATCCTAATAAAAGGTAAATTTTTACTTACGTACTTAGTGAACTCATGACATCAGCGCTCAAGATACTCTCAACGTGGGCAAAGGACAATGGTCTGCGAGTTAATGCCGCCAAAACCGAACTTGTATGCTCACAAAAAGGACTAAGATAGACAGGTTGGTTCTTCTCAATTTAGATGGAATCACCCTTGACTCAAAGCTTTCTTGGAAAAGGAATACAAAGGAAAGGATGAAAAATTCATTATGTGTTTTTTACACCTGCAGAAGATCTTCGGGAAAAAGGTGGGGGTCTAAAACCGTATATTATGTTGCGATAATTAGACCAATACTTACGTATGATGCCCTTGTGTGGTGAACAGTGAATAAGAAATCATATCTCTGCAATCTACAGAAGGTACAACGACTGGTGTGTGTGGGTCTCATTCGTGTTATTAGATCAGCACCCCAGACGGGCCTGGAAGTGATTTTAAACATTCAGCCCGTAGATATTTACGTCAAGAGCACAGCAGCAAAATCGGCTCTCAGGTTAATAGAGTCGCAAGTGCTTTAGCAACGCTCTTGGGGACACTCGACCCTATTAAGTACGGTCGGCTGCCCGGAACTGGAACAGAGAACAGACTATATCTCATCACAAATGAACTTTGAAAGAACCTTCGAAGTCCAAGTACTAACTAGGGAAGACTTGGCGGAAAACTCTGTTATGACAGAGAATGCGATCTTAATCTTTACGAACGGATCATAGATGATTGCGGTTTCGGGAGTGTACACTGAATGCCCCTAAATTGGAGCCCCACTGAGACTTCCGTATAAGTGTAGTGTTTTCCAGGCTGAGGCACTTGCAATTGATAAAGCCGCGCAGATGATTATGACAGTGGACCTTCGTCCTTGCGCCAATAACATTTTCGTGGCTAGTCTTGCAGCTCTGAAGTTCTTAGAATCAAACACTGTAAATTCGGAAATCGTTAGGAATTGTATGCTCCCCTTCGTGGAATCAGTCAGCACACAGTCAAGTTTATCTGGGTCCCTAGGCATAGTGGGTTCGGTGGAATCGAATTGGCTGATGAATGTGCAAGAAATGGACTGACATCTCGTTTCCTTTAGTGGAATTGATGAACGAAATTGAAAGAATATCTCAGAATAGAAAAAAAGGAAAGGTGTATAGCACTGACTACGTGCAGGATATCGCGAACCAAGATGTCGTCTTACTTTTGGCAAAAGGACGGTTAGTAAATAGTACTTACAGGACATTGTATTATTTGAGTATGAGAACTTCTGATAGGGACTATTGTAGAAGTTGTGGGAAAGTGGAGGAGTTAGTGAAGCACTTGTTATATGAATGTCCTGGTCTGATAAGAAGCCGTCTTAAGCCTTTGGGGTAACGGTTTTCCGATGACCTTGATTGCCTAAACAGTGTCTCATTGGCATCTCTAGCAGAATATCTTAGAGAAACTAATCTGTGTGGTTCAGGCGGTAAAAAGTTTTTGTACAAGAGGAGAGTAGGGAAATGACAATTAAGGGAATTACAATGGGCATTATGGCCTCCGAGTGAATTCGCCAAATTGGCGGACACCCATCCAACCTAACCTAACTTTTGAAATAATTTTTAAACGTCATCAGCGGTTCGTAAATTCGTTATTTAGGAAAGCAGTTAGTAAAAGATAACTATTTTACAAGTCCTGATCATTTTGTATACTTCCTATTCTCTGGTGAATGCAAATATAGTTTTCAATTATAAAATGTTTCAAATAACCACAATATCGAAGCAACAAAAAAGCCAATACTAATAGAAAAACAAAATAACAAACAACTACTGGATACTAAAACTAACAACTACATAAATTAAAAACAATACTATGTATTTCTTCATTAGGTTGTCCCTTCAAAACTTTACATAAATTTTTAAAACAATGGCGTGCCCGGTATTTTGGAATATAGGCGTACTTTCCATTGATAAACTTTTTTTTTTTAAATCCATCAGACTTTCTTGGTCTTATGTTGAATCAGGTTAAGTCGAAGTTCATTTTAAGATTAGCAAAACGAGGAATCTCAATGACGAAAAAAATCATTGCAAACTTAGAAGTTGTGAATAAACCTCAATATCGCTCTATTGTTATCCAAACTAATTTAGCTGACAATGTGAATTACCAAAGATTTTTTTTATAGAATTACAATTTAATTAAAAATCATAATTAACCTAGCCAAGAACTTGTAACACTTGTAGCGAAACATACCAAGACCTCTGCTGGGAATCGAATCCACGATTTAACCGAGAAATAGTAACAATTGTAGCGAAACTGACAAGATCTCTGGTGGGAATCAAATATGCGACCCAAGTACTCTTAACAGAGCATGATTCCAACTATCATACTCTTCACTTGCAACTATCAAAAACAATCGAGGGGTTCACACGATCCAGTTTTTTGCTTTTATTTTCGATTACCAACTTCTACGGGACACCCTTATTGCTTGGAGTCCAACATACAAAGTTTTGTTTTATGAAATAGTGTTGCTGTTTTGGTTGGTCGTTATAACATTTAATTTATGACCACTTACCACACAGCTTGTTTCAAATACGGGTATGTGTAGTACATTTACGGTAGTATTTTTAACAAATTCAAAAAGTGCTAACTCATACTGTAATGATTATTTAAAGTTATGTTGTAGTAAAGTGAAAGAAATACTAAAGGGAAGTTAAAGTCTTGTTTATTGTTGAAGGATAGTTTTAAAAGCCTTTCACATAATAGTTATCATTAGACTCCATTAACATCGGTTAAAAAGTGTATCTTAAAGAACTCAGTTCCATAAGACATTTCATAGAATCAAATATCATCATACAGACATTGCGCCTGAAGCCGTAAGCCACTTTTTTTTATTACCAAATGCACCAGCAAGATCATTGGCTTTGCGATTTCCTGGAACATTCCTCTGCATAGGTCCCGCATGAGGCATATGTCAACGAGCTGTCTCTAGTTCTTTTTTGATGCAACGTATCCATGAATTACGTGGTCGTCCTATCCGTCGTTGACCTTGAGGGTTCAATCGAGTGCCACTCTAGCACTCCAAGATATGGCTCCAGATAAAAACCCGAAATCTTTCCTCTTAAACCAGTTGATTCTAACTGAGATTTACTTCTAATCATGATGCTTCTGAAGCTTAACATATATTTGTAATTTTTCTGGTCAAATTGGTATTGAATTTTTGCAAAATCGGTCCAGTGGTTCATTATGAGCAAACACATGAATTTCTGATTGGAGGTAATGTGTTAAAAAGCAAGCTAAACACACTTTGTAAGACGACAACATCGTTAGCATATGGGAGAACATAACAAGCACGTGCTTCAAAGGAGAGCAGCATTGAATTCAGTGTAACGTTCAAAAGAAGTTCCGAAAGAACACCTCCCTCTGGTGCGCCCCTATAGACAAATCGAGGCATGACAGACGCTCCCAATTCAAAGTTTATCGTCTATTGGCAAGTAGATTTCCCATCATTAAAACGATTCCATGCTTCACTCCCAGACTAGACAATGCCATAATTATCAAGTCTGGGATGACATTATCAAGAAAGGCCACTATAGTATACTCCTTTACCGAATGGTACCAGTGTATGCAGTGGCCTTGTCGAAAGCAACCTCGGGTCAATCTCTCTAAGCAAATATGAGTCTATTATTCGTTCCATTGTCTTAAACAAAAAATAAGACAGACCAATCCGTCTGAAATACTTCGGAACTGTGCGGGAAATTTTCCTAACCTTCCGGATAAAAACGGCTCTGGTATCACTCCATTTTAAAGAAATATATGATCAGTTTATGCATGCTTTGTAGAGATTATACAGCCAAGGGGCTATATAGTCCAACACTGCATCTCATCCGGGATTATACCATCAGGTCCTGGGGATTTATAGTGCCTGAAGCTATTAGGGTCGAACCAGAATCAAATGCGTCGCGCAAGACGTAAAAAAAAACAAACACATCAAAGTTGAAATTTTTACGTCCGTTTGATTTAGGTAGCTCACATTTAAATATTAGAAACGAAAAATTATTGGGCGTTACGCCTTACGCGACGTAATTTGATTCAGGTTGGACGCTTAATCGCACAGATCAATGTTGGCATTTTTATTATTTCCGAAGCAATTTCAGATACTTAAGCGTCAGAACTTTCTTAAGCTTGAAACGACATCCAGTTGTGTCACAATGGTCATCCGTTCCATTGTGTCACAAAGGTCTTTGGGAAATATGCTTAAATCAGTGCATTCGATTGCTCAGTGGTATGTATGTAAGTTTTCTCTGAAGTCTCTTTGACCCGGAACCTGTTCTTAGGTATTTGTGAACAAGTTTGAATATTTCCGAACAAATTAGTTTACAGTCCATCATCCGATTATACTAGCTTTACCTGTTTGTTTACATTTGTTTATGTTTCTGTCGTGTATAAAGTACGATTATTTTAAAATTTTGATTTTCAATTTTCTAAATTTCAAAAAAACAAAGTTTAAGTTTCAGTTTATCCAGTTAGAAGATGAGATTTGTTGGTGTATAACTGCTAGCAGGGTTTCATACAGGGGTCGGGAAACATTATGACAAATGTTAGTTTTGCGTGTTTTTTAAGAGTTTGTTATAATTTCTTTTGGTTGGTAGTTTTTGCAATACAAATAGTTACAAAATATGACATGGTAGTTTTGTAATCCTTTGTTGTTTCTCTATTTTTTTTTACTCCACAATTTCTAACAAATTTCAATGTTTTGATGATTTATATAAAGTCTCGTATGTGTTTAGAATTAATTTCTTGCTTTAGGTTTTCCACACACAAAAAAAGGGGTGTTAGTCATGTCAGTCCTTTGGCAAAAGTAATGGAAGGAAGATCTGTGTGTCAGTTAAGCATAAAATTAATTTAAAATGATTCAATATTATTTTAGTATTTGTTTTTCAATTTAATGTTTCTGGTTAAATTATGCCAAAATAATCACCTTATATGAATCTTATAAATTATGCTGTATGTATTACCATCCGTCCGTCATCCATCCAAACCAGTCAGTTAGCTGAATGTAGTCCGTCATCGATTGTCGGTTGACTGATTGTAATCAAAAATACAACAAATTAAAGAAGAAGCAGAAGGAGAATAAATATACCCAACAAACAAACATTTGTACAAAAGTACCTTCTGGTTAAGGTCTCAAATACTATTCATTGGATATGTATCTTAAAATGTACTTGAATGTTGGCGATATTACATTTTTGTATCTCTGTGAGAGTTTTTTATCAACAACAAACAAACAAACCAACCAACAACATTGACTATTCAAATATTTATTTATGCAATTTATATTTTCTTTTTTTTTCCCCATTTTACGTTTTGCAAGTAGTATAACTAAAATAAATAATATAAAATTACATTTTTATAAAAATACAAACTTCCGAATGCATACATACGCTGTTGAATGGATTGTCAGTTTGTGTGGTTTGAAGATATTTCATTTATTTTATGTCCGTTGCACAGTGGGACAAGTTTAGGTTACGTTAGGTTGTAAGTGGCTGCTGACGTTTAACGTCAACACACGTAGACTCTGACGTCCATTGTGATACCACGGGACCGTAATAGGTTTCCCTACTAGTCCCTGTCGTTAAACCAGTTTGAGTTTCTTATAAAACTCCTTAGATGTTGAATTTTGACATTCGACAAATCAGAAAGATCGAACAGCTCACTAGATCCCAGTGAAGCAAGTCTCTGACCAGAAAGTGCCGGGCAATGGCAACTAAAGTGTTTGATAGTGTCCGGTAATTATAGAAACCACCGTCGAAATCTCTCCTCTTGGAAGCGATATCAGATCACTTGTGCGCCCCTGATTAAGAGAAGGCCAAATCAGTCGTGTTGTCTCACACGTCCATCCATTTGTAAATCTTTAATTAGTCTCCGTCGCAGAATACCTGCGACCTGTAAGGTAGTTCCTAGTCTTGCAAGCTCATCGGCTTTGCAATTCCCTGGAATGTTTCTGTGCCCTGGGACCCATATAAGTCGTGGCAATCTTCGAGCCAGGATCAACCCAAGCCCTTCTGAATAGACACCGAAGGCCACTTGATCGTGTAGCTTCGATACATCTGTGAAAAAATTTAAAGGGGCTCCATTACCCGGAATGCCCCTTACCCAAGACTTCCTGAATGGAATCATTGTTGTAAAGTGGCGATCAAAAAGCTGCCCACGTTTTTTGGTACTGTAATTTTTTGCAATATCGCGCAAAGCCACAATCGCTGCACTCAAAAAAAAAAGTGAACTAAAAACTAAGAAAATTAACTAAATTTTGAGAAAAAGAGGGAATGATTTGGTTCCAAAGATTTTTTGCTTGGTTTTAGTTCAAACTTTTCCCAAAAATAAGGAAAACAAAGTTATTTATTTTTAAGCAAATTTTAACTAGAAAATGTTAAAAATTATATTACACTTTAGTTCATTCACATTTTAGGACTAGATTGGGTCCAGAAGCTGACGCAGACCCTGTTAATTTGTGACTTCTTTAAGGGTCTCCATTGATTTTGACCCAAAACTTTGGTCCGTTTCGCTCTACCTTGCTTAGTTTTTGAGATACGGTAATAAGGGGCCTGATAGGGTCTTGAGAATATTTAAAAACTGGATAACTCAAAAACTATTAATCGGAGGGCTTTTGAATAGTTTGCGGAAATGTTCTACGAGTCAAGAGCTACAAAAATGCCGTTAGACCTTTTCTCATGTTGGCAGTATTTACCGATATATGTGCATACATAAAATCTCGGGAATTTCAAATTTTAGATCTAAAATTAGGGTCTTGAGACCCCGACAGATATGCAGAGCTAGGCTATTCCATATTTTTCTTTGTAGTCTTTCTTTTGAAAATTTCATCCGTTTCGCTCTATCTCGCTTAGTTTTCGAGATATCGCCATTTTGAATTTTTAACTAAATTTTAAGTTATTTACTAAATTCTCAGAAGTTATTAACTAAATTCTAAGAAGTACACTTCCTCAATTTAAAGAAGAGAAATACGATGATGTTTTTTTTAGTAAATTTTAACTAAATTTAAACTAAATTGTTTTTTAAGAAATATGTTTTAAAAATAAATACATTTACATTTTATAATACATTTCTTAGATTTGTGGAAAATTTCTTTGGCAGTAAGAATTTTTTTCCTAAAATTTAAAAATTCCATTCAAAGAAAAGTATGAGCTAATTATAAGTAAATGTACTAAACTTTTTTCCTCATAGTTAAGAAAATTTCTCATTTTTTAGTTAAATTTAACTAAATTTTAGGAAAATTCATGATAAATTTTCAAAGACATTTTTCCTTAATTTTATTTATGTCTTTGTTTTTCAGTGTAGGATGACACTGGTGACGGCAGATGAAAGAGAAGGATCTCCCCTAATTTTTTCGTTTTTATATTTTGCCATATCACGATAAAAGGATGTGAATAAAGTCATTTGAAAACTTTATCAAAACATATTGTTGAAAATTTTGAAATATATTGAAGGACACATTTTTGAATGGACGTAACTTCCAGAGCTGCCAGGCTGTTTTTGTGAAAAATCGTCAAAATTTGGAAAAAAAATCGTCAAAATCGTCAAAAGTTTTAAAAAAAGTCGTCAAAAAATCGTCACTTTAAAAAATGTTAAAAAGCACATTTTTTTATGTATCAAAATTTTAAAACGCACAATAAAATTTTTTCCATCCACTTTTGTTTAACGATTTTTTTTAAATTTACGCACATAAAATTTTTTTTAACTAAATAAAAAGGAATTTTCTTTTAAAACAACCCAGCAAAAAAAGAGCTTACCATTCACTACAAAATTCACCACAACTTATGAACCAGATGTACTTCTTCTTCAACTGAAACATTGATGAATTTAATATGGGCGTGACACACAAAGTATGTTCTTTTTTTCGCCACTTTTCAGTGGCGAAAGATTGACACTTAAGTATAACATATGTATATCACTAGTGTTTATTATGTACATATTTATATATTAACATTTTTATCACAACTTCTGAAGTAGTGATCCGGATCTTAATATAACTTGACTTTTTGGAAGCGCTTTTTTCATCACTTCTTTAGAAGTACCTACATATTTCTTGGCATTTTGGGTGTGATTATGTCATTTTTATTTGGTGATTTAGAACTTCTAAATTAGAAGTTCTTTTTTCACTTATTTTTGTTAGATTGATTGAAAAAGAATTTTTTTTTAATATTTACATTAAAAACACTGTTCGAGAGCAAAAACCTCCCAGTGAAATTTCTAACTGGTCTTTGTAGATTTTGGTCTCCTGCTTCCAAATCTACCGCCCAAATTTTTTTAGCAAGTACCGTTTTTGAGATATTCGCTGTTAAAAAGTAAAAAAAAAGTAAACAATATTTTAGCACTTTTGGGGGTCCGCTGTTACGTATTCTTATGTTGCTCCCACCAAATAGGATTTGATTTCATATAAAATGGACTTCCTGATTCCAAGACTGAGATATTCGCGTTTGAAAATTTTAGTGTGATTTATAAAGAATATAAAAGTGCGCAACAGTGGAGTTTAAGTTTTTCAAACGCCAATATTTCAAAAACAATACGCGATAGAAAAATTTGGATACCAGATTTGGAATAAAGATGTCTTATTTTAACTAAATCGAGTACTATTGTGTTTGAGCAACTTAAGAATACGTTACAGAGGAGACCCAAATATTTCAATATTCAAACACGAATATCTTAAAAACCTTACGTGATAGAAAAATTAATGTGATTGATAACACAGGTTCACAAAATTTTAACTTGTTCAATTTGCTGACCTTTGACAACTGATTTATATGGATTTTAGTGTGCTGATTCCGAATCTGTTATCCAATTGTTTCCATCAGCTCGCGTTCGCGAGCAAATCGCAAAAAAAGTGTTGCGGCAAAAAAAAGTGTTGCCCTGTGTAATCAAACTTCGAATTAAAAAAGGAGTAATCGAATTAAAAAAGGAGTAATTATAAACATCATAAAACTATAAAAATTCACTGCGAATCGATTCACCAGTTTGTTCTGACTACACTGAAAAAAATAACTATACTGAAATTAAATAAACACTGTTATTAATTTAAGTACACAATTTTTTTTGTAATTTACTTCAACTTAACTTAATATAAGGTGGTTTTACTTAAAACAAAGAAAACAAACTTGAAGATAGTACATGCAAATACTTAAAAAAGCACAAAAGTTTTCCTTAATTTGTTTTTTTTAAATTAAGTTAAATATTCTTTACATTAATGGCGATTTGATTGCATTTAAGAAAAAAAGGGTTTATTAAAAAATTTAGTTTTACTTAAAAGAAAAAAATTTAAATTGTGTGCAAAAAAAATAAATAAGTACGTAACTTACTTAAAAATAGTATAGACATTTTCAAAACATTGAATCAAATAAGTACTAATCTTTAATTCCAAAACGCATTTTCTTTAATTTAATCAATTTTTGTTTTAAGTTAAGAAAAAAGTAACCTTTATGTTATTGATTTCATATCTTCATCAGTTTAAGAAAGAATTGACTTAACTTAAGAAAAAAAACCTTTAGGTATTTTGGGGACCCCATCTGGGGGCCCCATCTAAAGACCCCATGAGACCCTAACTTTAAATCCAAATTTCGATTTTCGCGGCATTCCAAAGGCATTTTTGTAGTCCTTAACTTGTAGAATATGACCGCTGAAGACCTGAAAACTCTCCGAGTTATAGTTTTCGAGTTATTTTATGATCAAATTTCTCAAGACCCCATTCCCAGATCTCGAAAACTAAGCCAGATAGAGCGATTCTGACCAAAATTTTGGATCAAAATCAATAGTGACCCTATAATAGTGTACGCACATACTCTTGGGCGGACCCCATATATTGGGGGCCCGTAGGGTCCTCACATTGGGACTCCATAGGGTTCACAGAATCCGTAAGTTTAAGGAAATTTTTACTTATTTTAAAAAAATATTTTTCCTCTGGATAAAAACAATTAAACTTATAATAAATACAATTTTACTTACTTTTAAGATATATTTAAGTAAATGCATTACTATGTTTTGGGAAAAAATATACTTGGAACAAGATTTAATATCTTTGGAGCCCTCGCATACCCTTCTTTTTTTAAATTAAGTTCAACATGCTTTAAAAATGGTAAAAATTTTTTTCAGTGTACAAGCCTAGACCTCAATTTTCTAAAAAGCTTAAACAATCTTTAATAATAGTTTGTAAATGTATTTATTTAATTTATGACCAACTTTTCTCGATATATGTAAGATATAGAATGGTAGTTCAACGTCAAATTGCTTATATGAAATGTGAAAAATTTATCAATAATCGATTATCGTCTTTGGGTCATTATTAGTGAAATCAATCATGAATATTCTTGACCCCCTCCGATATTGATGAAATTTGGTTAAGTTCTTACACTACGTAAAAAACTAACAAATGCAAATTTTCAGCCCTCTAAGTCAACAGGGGCCGAAGATACGGAGGGTCAAAATTTTCCCCAAAATCTCCCAGTCGCGCCACTTTACACTGTAAAAACTTAATATCGTTGGTTCTATTATAGCTAGAAAGCCCATTTTTGGTTTGTTTTGAAGCTCATAATATGCTCTATAAGACCTACCATAACCAAAAAATTTTCGAAAAAAATAAGGGTTACCTCCCTTATTTTAAGGTCGTGATAAAGGGAGGAGAAAATGGGGATGATGGTATCCCCCGATTTTTTTTTTACTTGATAATCTTATAGAGAAAGTCCTAAAGAATATATTCTAAAATTTTTAAGTTGGGACAACAATGGGATCACTCAAAATCAAAATTTTTCACAATTTCCCCTAAAATCTCCAAATCGCAACACTCTTGAACCTTAAAAATTTAATATCATATGTGCTTTTGTAGCTACAGAGTCCATTTTTGTTTGTTTAAAATCTTATAGTACGCTCTACAATACCTACCTTAACCAAAAAATTTTAGAAAAAAAGGAAGGGTGCTCCCCTTATTTAAAGGTCGTGGCAAAGGGTCTAGGAAATGGGGGGAAAGCATCCCCCGATTTTTTTTTACTTGGTATTCTCAAAGTGCAAGTCCTAATGAACATATCCTAAAATTTTTATGTTGGGACAACAATCAGATCGACCAAAATCAAAATTTTTCACAATTTCCCCCAAAATCTCCAAATCGCGACACTCTTGCCCATTACAAATTTAATATCGTGGACTGTATTGTAGCTACAGAGTCCATTTTTGGTTTGTTTTAAAGCTCTTAATATGCCCTACAATATTACTATTACAAAAAAAAAATAAAAAAAATTAGGGGTGCCTCTTGTATTAAAAGATCGTGGCAAGGGGTGGGGGAAATCGGGGGATAGTATCCCCCAATTTTTTTTTTACCTTTTTTTTTTTAAAAGAGTAAGTTCTAGAGAGCATATCCTGAAATTTGTATCTTGGGACTCCAATGGGAGGCACAAGAATGTCGCGATTTGATGATTTTGGGGGAAAATTTTGAAAAATTTTGATTTTGGTCGATCCCATTGTTGTCCCAACATAAAAATTGTAGACTATGTTCATTAGGACTTGCACTTTAAGAATCCCAAGTAAAAAAAAAATCGGGGGATACTTTCCCCCCATTTCCTCCGCCTTTTGCCACGACCTTCAAATAAGGGGGGCACCAATTCCTTTTTTTGGAAAATTTTTTGGTTTTGGTATGTCTTGTAGAGCGTATTATAAGCTTTAAAACAAAAAAAATTGGCTCTGTAGCTACAAAAGCACTTATGATATTAAATTTTTAAGGTTAAAGAGTGTTGCGATTTGGAGATTTTGGGGAAAATTGTGAAAAATTTTGATTTTGAGCGATCCCATTGTTGTCCCAACTTAAAAATTTTAGAATACATTCCTTAGGACTTTCTCTACAAGATTATCAAGTAAAAAAAAAATCGGGGGATACCATCCTCCCCATTTTCTCCTCCGTATATCTCGACCTTAAAATAAGGGAGGTAACCCTTATTTTTTCGCAAATTTTTTGGTTATGGTAGGTCTTGTAGAGCATATTATGAGCTTCAAAACAAACCAAAAATGGGCTTTCTAGCTATAATAGAACCAACGATATTAAGTTTTTACGGTGCAAAGTGTCGCGACAGGGAGATTTTGGGGGAAATTTTGACCCTCCGTGTTTTCGTTCTCTGTTTACTTAGAGGGCTGAAAATAAGTGTGCATTAGTTTATCACTTAGTGTTACAACTAAACCAAATTTCATCAAAATCGGAGGGGGTCACGAAAATTTTTAGCTATTTTTGATTGATTTCACTAAGACTGACCCCTTTTCGATTTTTTAAGCTCTACATAATGAGAAATAAAATGCCATTACAAAATTTTTTTCACCATTTTTGCAAAACCTAAATCTATTTGAAGCTGGACGTAGAAAAAATTGCATACTTCGTGTGTCACCCCATTATAAGTGTTTCAGTTGAAAAAGAAGTTTATATGTATGTTGTGGTGATTTGATTTAATTTGATTTGATTTAATTCCTAAGAACATATGAAAGAGGTACTTCAAAATCATTAAGCAAAGAACTGCTAAAATATGTTTTTATTGTTATTTTGTAGCATTTTTGGAAGTGATTTTAAAAGTACTTCCTACGGAATATGAAGTTTGGCACCTATCGCTACTTTGTATGTAATGAAACTACTAATTCTTTTTGAACCACTTCGTTTATTTTTTGCTGGGAAGTTACAAAATAGTAGAAAGTCATTCGATTTTTCATTTGTTTCATTTTAACTGCTGATAAAATAAATATCATTAAATCTTAAACAAATAAAATTTCTTGCATTTATTTTTACTATAGAAAAAAAACTTCAAAGGCATTAAAAACAAGTGTTATTTGTTTTAGAACTTTAGAACGCTTCAAAATAAGACACCGCCCAGCAAAAACATGGTAATGAGTTGTGAAAAGTAATCATTACCAAGTACATTATTTATAATGAGTACCCATTAACATTATTTTAAGCCCAAAAGTAACTACTTCTCAGTAATATGTTATAAAAGCACCTCTAATAGTGCGTTTACATTGGATTTCTAATCTAGAAAATTGCGATTTTAATCTACTTTGCAATCTGTACCGTTTACATTGGCATTTTTACATTTGAGAGGATTAAGATTGGCATTTTTAACAACAAGTTGGTAATAAATGTGTGTGACTGCGTCAAAAGACAGCGACGGTAATTAGTCGTCGTATGATTAACAAGAAGAGTGACGGCGTTTACAAATAACAATGACGGCGGCATAAACATACTTGGCGTCGTCATCAAAACGGCAGGCTTTTTGTCTGTGTTTTTCAGTGTTGGAAAATGCAAATAATAGAAATACAGAGTTGTATCTAACTTTACCAGATTGCGTTTGCCGATTAGAGTCTAAACTACTAGATTGAAAAAAATAAATTTGTATGGGCAATCTAATAGATTGAAACTGGATTGGAGCCACAATCTACTTTAAGCTAGCTTAGAGGACCAGTGTAAATGCACTATAAGTAATAAAATCTTCTTGCACTTGCAGTTTTTAACCTTTACAATTCAATTAACATAAAAAGTACATAAAAACTTAATAAAAATTTCGCAATTTTTAAGTTTTAGTAAAAACAAGTTAAATTTTAAAAGTTTTAATTTACTAATTATTTTACTTCTTATTGGTAATGGGTTTTTACTCCTTATTTGTAATAGCACATTCAGACTGACCTTGAAACCTCGTTGAAAATACGTATTTTCATTTTGAAAACTTAACCGTTCACACCCGAAAAATTTGACACTTATCACGTTTTCGAAATTTACCGAACAAAATTCGCGATTATGTCGGCTTTAAAAACACACAATTAATTAATTTACGCTATATTTTAAAATAATTTATCGAAATATTTTGTTAATAGTTGGTTTTTATGTAAATATTTAAATATTTTTATTCTTTTTTATTTTTGACACTTTCTTTAATTTATTTTCTTCTATTATAACAGTTGTAAAAAAGAGTTGAACTATGGAATTTAAAAGGTTTCAATTGAACATTTGTTGAAACCTCAATACAAAAAGGTTTCAATTTGTGTGGGAAAATACGTATTTTCAAATGAGGTTTGGCTCGAAACCTCGTTAAACGGGGTTTCGACGCCAATGTGAATGCACTTTAATCCGAAGCAGTAACTACTTATTTATCTCCATACTCTTCACTAGTTATTTTTGTCTCAACCCCTTGTAAAAATAATTAGTGTTTCATTCAATAAGAAACTACTTATTAACATCTGTTTCGAATCGTCAAAATTACGAAAAATCGTCACTTCTGGTAGCACTGGTAACTTCCCTCATTTTTCCTGAGATGTAAAAATAAGAAAATAGCAAAATTAGGAAAGATCCTCCTCTTTCATTTGCTATCAATAGTGACATTCTAGGATAAGTACAAATATTAATAAATGTAATCCTTTATATAAAAATTTAATCCTCTAAAACTTTGAAGTCCTTCTAAAAGGAGACAGAATCACGAAATGAAAAACTGTAAATGCAGTCTTACTACATTGAGTCTCTAGTTTCAAACGTATATTATCCAGTTCGTGTTCAACGGCTTATTTTCATTTTTGTCGGACGGTGTAAAATTTCCGCTTTTGATTCTATTACTCTGGAATTCACTGAAGTCGCTTTCTTTTTGGAGCCAAGTATCTTGGAGAACTTCGAGGTAGAAAGTTGAGTTTTAGGCATAATATTACAAAAAGCAAAGATTTTTTTATATTCCTGCAAATGGGTCATTGAAAATCGATTGGGATTAAGAGTCGTTTACTGGATTTATGCACCAGTAGCGCGTACGAAATCTGCTGAATGAAATCATTAAATGATAGCCAGCTTTGAAGAAAACGAAAATTAGTATATTTTTCACGAAGTTTGATGCTATTGATCTCCAGTCCAGTCTTGTATAGATGACATTCCGGGAAGTAGAACACAAAATTCTTGTCACTAGCGTCCAGCATGCCACACGTCAGACAAAAAGTAGCATCATAAGTATCAACATCATCACAAGGCAGACGTCCAGCATTTCGGAATACTGATCCGTTGTGCGGGTGGAACCACGCGAAGGTTAGTCTGAGGCACTTTTATCAATCTTGGATTTTTTAGGTCGATCAGTTGCTCCACAACAAATCTTCCGAGTACGAGATTTACCAATTTCCCACCGACTTCTTTTCTAGTCTCAAAGTGAGGTTTAAGTTTTGGGTTCCTGGAAAAATCATGCCCATTGATATGGGATAAGATCAGGTATCAGATCAGCCGACTAGAGCAAAATTAATTTGATGATTTGGAAATAGGTGTTAGATCTCATCTTTAAAGATTTGCCACATTCAAACAAATTTAATCAAATTGAATGTAATATAGGAAGTATGGAAAAAGAAGAAGGATGAGGTATCCTACTGTATCTGCTAATGGTTATAAGTTGATGTTTAAATGTTTATTTTGAGTTTATATCATCTGGTTAGTTTGGTTGCTACGATGGTTAGTAGTGAGTGGTTGGTGTATGTATTTAACCATAGTAAATTAAAAATTAAAATTTATTCCATTTGGAAAGAAAAACGAATGTATAAAATTAAATATATCTTTTTCAGTTGGGTTAAATGATTTCAATTAAACATTCAGTTATCAAATTAAAAAAAAGAAACATGCTCAAAAACAGGTGTTTCAACAATGTTTCAATTGTTGTTAAACATGGATTTTAATTCCAAAAAAAAAAAAATAATTTAACTAAAAATAATAATTTCAAACAATTTCATGTTTTTCCAATTTTCCTTTTATAGAGTGTTTCTCCTCTATCAATGTTCTACACCTTAAATGTGATGAAGTTTTTTTTTTTGTATTTTTTGTAATCACTTTTCCAAACTATAGCTCGTGCCAATCGAGTGTCAATATCAGCACCTTATACTACCATAATCGTACAAACATGCAACAGCAGCTACACCAAACCATAGTTAAGTTAACAACAACAACAACAACAGCAGCAGCAACAACACAACTACAATTTAGTTGGTAATTGCAAACAATTTTCAATCAATAATACAAACAATAGCCTTTTGTAGTTTAATGTTAGTTATTGCTAGTTTTAGCTAGCAATCATTATTACCAACAAACCACTCAGCCGACCGACCGACCAACAATCATAATGTTACTAGTGGAAGTGTAAAGCCTTTAGTAGTAGAATTGCTCTGTCTCTCTTGTTAAAGATGTTACAGAACGTATAAGGAAATTACCATAATTGGTGGCTATTATAAATAAGTAAACATCAAATCATTCATCGTATAGAATTGATGAAATCCTAGTTTAAATTTATATACAATGTAAATATGTGTTCATCTTAACATCTTTACAATATTTATTAACTCACGTTTATACTAAAATTACTTGATTTTTAGCATAGAAAGTTTTTTTTTGTAAGTGGAATATTCTAGGTAGCATATTTGTTTGAATACAACTTTCAAACTTTAAATTTCTACCGTTGGCATTTCCAAAAATATTCTTTCTAATTCTTCATGCATCGCTTACAAAATCCCATCTCCGACTGATATGTTTATCAGAAAATATCTTGTAGATTGAAAGAGTAAAATTAACAAATTCTTCTTCGAATCACCTATACCAATTGGGATGTTTGTTAAAAAAGCGGTATTTTGCTGCTATAACTTCAGTCTGCATTAAAGAACGTTAAAATGTCGACCTCCGGCGAATCGAAGAGATCATGACGCTGCTTGACGCTTAATGGAAGATAAAGTGCGTGATTGGTTCTAACTCCACCTCATCCAGTTTCGGCAAAATTTATTTGTCTGTCAACCTCTGCTTAGTTTCCTTATAGTTGAAAAGCCGTAGAATTGGCTTGTAAGTTTCTTCCTTGTGTATCTTACATACAAATCTGTTGTGTAGTCTCATAGGTCCATTTATCTGTCAATTTCTGGTTAGTCTCCTTATAGTTGAAATTACTAACACATCTTAATTCCAAAATAAACTGTAAGGTAGTTTCCAGTCTTGCAAGCTCATCTGCTTTGCTATTCCCTGAAACCGTATGAATCGTAAATACGTGCAGCAGTTAAGGACAGATCTTGTTTTCAGGAACATACACTCCTAGGAGTTGATCTCTGATTGGCTGTCATAATAGAAGTGGAATACGGCTATAGACAATACGTTGCATCTCAATTAGTCAGCCACTTCCTTTACTGCCAGCATATTTGCCTGATTAACACATTAATGGTATGAAAATTTCCGAACCTTGATCAACCCAAGATCCCCAGAATAGACAATGCATCTTATTTATTGGTTTAGCTTCCATCAGTCTATAAATATTTTTGAAGGCTCTACTTCTGTTCTACTTTTTATAGAAGCGGCAGAATCAAAGAGATCATGACGATTTTGGGCTTAATACCCAATGAAGGATGTATAAAAAAAACTTTGGTAGCGGCAGAATCAAAGGGATCATGACGATTTGGGGATTAATACCAAATGAAGGATGTAAAAAAACTTTTGTCTCTCATTTAAAGACGAGCGGCAATTCAGATACATTGAATCTGAGGAATTGAACGCGAATTGACTGCGTAGATTAGGTAAGGTTTTAAGGGGCTGCTGACGCTTTACTTCAGCACACAATGACTCTAAAGTCCGTTGCGATACCATGCCATGGTATGGGGCTCCCCTACTGGTCCCATCCGTTGAGGTTCTTATAAAACTCCTAAAATATTGAACTTTAACAACCGACAAATCAGAAATCTAAATCACAGTGAAGCAAGCCTTTAACCTGAAAGTGACCGGCAATGGCAGATAATGTGTTTTATAGTTTCCTCCTCATCTATGCAACTCCAGAAAAAGTCACTTGACTGCACATTCGAAGGCTATGCCTGATTTGTCTGGTAATTACTGTAACGACTGTCGAAGTCTGTTAGTGGACCGATCTTATTGTCAGAAACATTGACTCCATGGACTTGGCCATGGCTGGACTGTCGGAACAGATGTTCACTGCGGCTGTACACAAGACATTGCAACACAACCAAACAGCCACTTCCTGTATTACCAGCATCTCTGCCTGGTAAACACTGTAATGATCTGGCAATCTTCAAGCCAGGCTCAACCCAAGCTCTTCCGAATAGACTCCAAAGCCCACTTTTTCACGTAGCTTAGATCCATCTGTGTAAAAATTTATTCTCCACTACAGGAATACCCCTCATCCAAGTCTCCCTGGATGGTATCTTAATGGTAAAGTGGCGCTCAAAAATGCTCATAGAGGGAGCACAGTCCACATTTTGTGGTATTGTTATTTGTATCAAGATCGCGCAATGGCCAAAATTGCTGCTCTTTCATTACAATGTGCTTTTAAGTTGAGTTACCGACCTTGCCTCATACTGCCTACCCAATATGTCCAATAGAATTAGGTAATGGAAGATTTCTAATGCAGCCTTAGGCGTAGTACGAAGAGCTCCAGTGATAATAATCGAAGCCTTTCTCTGTACCTACATGATAAAGTCACATTTTGTCCCTGAAACAGGCCACCAGACAATGCTTCCATAGAGCAGAATTGGACGCTCCACTGCTGTGTTAATCCAGTGAACGACTCAAGGGCTTAATCCACATCATTTTCTAATGGCCCTTTTAGAAGAATATAAATCAATATTTCAAATATCTAAAACACTTGGTTCTATCTGAGATGGCGATAACAGTGCCGTCCAGAGAAATAGTATCAAAAGCAGGAATCTTTGTTTTCCTTGTAAACAAAACAAGTTCAGCTTTACTCGTATTAACTCTCAGACTTTAGTCTATAGTCTCTTGTCCATTTTGACATATCTTTCAGAGAACCCTGAAGAATGTCTCTTAATAATGGCAGCAATGCCATATACAGAGGGGGTCCAGCAACAAAAAATATTTTTCATATATATTGAATATTTTTTTGTTGGAAAAACAAACCTGCAAACGCCGTTAGTTGCCAGGTTCTTTCCAGGTTCTTTTCCCTTTTACGCGACAACATGACAACCACGTGCTTCTAGAGAGAGCAGCATTGAATTCAGAAATTGCGAAAGAACACCTTCCGGTGGTGTGCCCCTATTCACAAATCGAGGGTATGACAGACATGTCCAATTTAGACGTTATTCGTCTATTGGCAAGTAGGGTTTGCACTGTTAAAACGATCCCATACTTCACTTCTAGACCAGACAACGATTATGGTATCCCACCATATGCTGTATCTCAGCCGGGAATCTACCATCACGTCCAGCGGTATTTTACTACGCTACATCCATGCTGCATTACGGGAGGTTAAAGTGTCGACATCCGAGAAAGAGATCATTCCGCTGCATTGATACCAATATAGCATGCATTTGCCTGGCAATGCCATACAAAGGGTTCGATAGTTTCCATCACCTCCTCAACAACATTCACTTTGTAAAAGTATTTAAGAATATCAGAGCAAGCAGATACTCGTAAAACCCCTTTCATTACACTTTTTATTACTCTTCAAATTTATTTTCAAAATACAGCACAAAAAAGTTGGATAAATAGAGATTTCCCCAAGTTTTTCTACGTTTGTGTAGAGAATAGATTAGAAAAGGCGCTATTCACAAAGGATGAGTTCTGCCGTTTCGGCGTCCATTTTACAGAATCTACATATTTCAGTGTCCGATAAATTCTTCTTCCTAAGTTGATAGCGAAGATTACAATGTCTAGTGAGGTAAGCAGTCAGAATCCTTAGAACCTTTTTGTCGATATTAAGTAATCGTTTAGATACGCCAGGGGATGGAGTGATAAATCTTTTTGCCTGCCGCTATCCCGAACATTGGTTCCAGTGATTGGCAAATTCAGATTCCTTCCATGATCGTAAACTTCCCCTGATGTGCCCAATAGACAAACCACAGAAGAGTTCCGGAACCATAAAAGGGCGTCTTGCACCACGATTGGCCAGACAGTCTGCCCGTTCGTTGCCCAAGTACCCCCCATGGCCGGGATCCAACTGAGAGTTAGTTCATATTTGCGGCCAAGTTCTGTTGAAAATTATTTTTCTGTTTGTGTAAGCTGATGTTGTCGTAGTCAGTTGCAAGACTGATGTCAGCAGTCGACTTGCATGAAATTGCGCTTGCAAAAGGTGGGCGAAGAGATTCATAACTCCATCCAGCACGTCAGAGAAGCTGCTACTATCTATACTATATGTAAAAAAGGATCTCTGAATCCAAACCTAACTGGACATTGCAAATTACATTCCCACTTTAGGATAATATATCGACCTCATACGGATACGTGCAGATTCTGCGACACAGAGAAGGAGACAGTAGAACATATTATTCACGCCAAAACTGACAGTTAGACTGCTTCGACATCTGGGGGATACTCGTTATCTCCAACTGAAGTACGGAACTCCTTACCAAATAGGATTCTCGATCTGAACATTTAGGGCACCACTTTCAGTCTTCACAAAAGGTCATTCTGGTCGCAGTGCCTAGGGTTTTTTATCCAATCTAAATCTTCCGATGACAAAAAAATTTTACTGTGCTCCCTCTCAATCACTTTTTCGTATTTTTTTTTTGTTATCGTCACAAGATTGTAAAGCTTTAAATATGCAATGCTCATTTTTTTCGGGGTCGATATTAAATGTATTAAATATTAAACTAATCAAAGTTTTAGGTTAAATTTCACTTTACAATTAATATTTTATTGTGGTAGTGAACTTGTAGAATGTTCAAAAAAAAGTTGCATTTGCTGGTTACTTATTTTTTAATTGGTCACTTCGAATACATTAAAAAAAGCATTCCTTTCATTTTCTTTAAAATGATTATATCGCATGATTGTTGAAAATTTTCACTTCCTTTTTTTTTTGGTTATTCACTACCAAATTGAATAGTGGTGGTTAAATATAAAATTCAAGCACATGCCAATAATGTATTAACACAAATTCTTAGCAACTGTAAATTAAAAACCAAAAGAAAAAATCAGCTTGGTACTTCCGTATTAACTTAAAGTACAAACAGAATGTACCAAATATGACTTGGAAATCATCATAATCACACTTTTTGTTTAAATAGTTGACTTCGACAGACAGACAATCATCAAAAAATACAAAAAAAAACAAATAAAAAAAAAATTAAACATCTTTAAGATACTCATACACGCATGTATCTGTAATACAGATTCTGTATATCTACTAGTACATTTTTATTGATGGCATACTGCTGAGTTTTGTTTGTTTAGTTTTTTTTTTTTCAGAGGCGCGAATTATTAATGCGTTCCAGCACACGGGCAATTATGCCTCACTCTATATAGAGTTTTCTACATACACAAACAGCTCCAGAATTAACAACATTAACAATCAAAAGTAACTGACACTGTTTTTTTTCCTCCATCTCATTTTTTTCTTCACGTGTAGCTGGTACAAAAGTACTTGCTGTAAGTTAACCCAGCAAAAAGTTTTAGAAATTCTTTTGGTTTCATTAATTGCAGAATTCCATCACGAAGCTCAGAAGTTTATATTAGTTTACTAGCTATACCCGGTCCGCGTTGCTGGCCCCAAGAAAAAAAATGTTTTATATTGGATCTTAATTTAAATATAGTGTCGGACAAAATTAAAGCACGGGTCCAGCTAGTATCCTTTGGTTCCACCCTCGGTTAGCACTATCTATAGAGAAATCTCCAAAAATCGGTTCAGCCGTTTTTGCGTGATTTAGAAACAGACACACATAACGTTAAGTATAGTATAAAGGGGCGTGTCATTCAACACATTTTTATCGAATCGTGATAGTCTAAAGTTCCATGCTGCATCCTCGATTAGTACTATCTGTGCTGCAAATTTCGTTGACATCAGTTTTGCCGTATTTGTGTGATTGCGAAAGAGGAGGAAATAACTTTTTATTTTTGAAAAACGGGAGTAACATTTTATACCCTTTTGCCTAATCGCGCTCCACATATGACCTACAGTTCCCACTCGATTAGTTCTATCAGTAGTGACAGATTCGGCTTATCCGTTTTTGCGTGATTTCAAAACAGGTAGATATAACGTTTAGATAAAACAAAGGGGCGTGGCAATTTACGTCTCTTTGTTTAATCGTGGTCAGTATAGTACAAAGGGCGTTGCAATTTTGATCCCTTTTTCCAATAACGATCTTATATGGCCCACATATCAAGAGAATCGGTTCAGCTGTTTTTGCGTGATTGCGCAACAGGCAGAAAAAGTCCAGTATAGTACATAGGGTACATTTACGCCCCTTTTTCCAATCGTAGTATAACATGGCCTATAGTTCCGCACTTGGTTAACACTATCAGTGCTGAAAATTTAATTACAATCAAATCAACAGTTTTTGCGTTGTTGCGGAGCATGCAGAAATAACATTCAATTCAATACAAAGGGGCATGGCATTTTACGCCCATTTGTCCGATCACGCTCTAATTTGGCACATATTGATTAGTACTATCGGTGGTTTAAATTTCATCAAAATCGGTCCATCCGTTTCATTAATGGTACAATGTAAAATTCGATTTTTCCCAACCCTCCGCCCACAGGCAAAAAAGCATGGCATTTTACGCCCATTTGTCCGATAACGCTCAAATTTGGCATATAGTTAGTACTTGGGTGGTACTATCTTTGGTTTAAATTTCATCACAATCGGTTCATCCGTTTTTTATATATAGATGTCATTAGTGGTGCAATGTAAAAATTCGATTTTGCCACGCCCCTCCGCCCACACGCAAAAAATCAAAAATCTGACCAGACAGTGTTACTCCCTGGAATATTCTGAATATTCCCTGAAAATTTCATCGGTCCAGTCGTTTTCGAGTCCATACGGAACATACATACATACCCACATACATACATCCATTTTTATATATCGCTCATTTACTTGTATAGTGTCATAACTCAAAAAATGCGATTTTTGAGTTAATAATGCAGCATTTTTCGTTATATCATGATTTATATTGTGTCAAAAATTCGTATTTATATCGTTAAAACTCATCATTTGAGAAGAAAATACGTAATTATTACATTTTCTATGTACCGGCCATTTTCAATGAACAACCAGTTTCAATTGTAAACTTTAAACACGTTTTCTGCAAAATGAAACATTTTGAGATATGACACTATACAAGTAAATGAGCGATATATAGATAGATAACAGGCAATTTTAATATAAACCGATGTGATCCGTTAAACTAGTTTGAGCTCCTTATAAAACACAGAATAAATTGAGTTTTAACTAGGGTATTCAATCGATTAACCGTTAATCGGTTAACCGATTAATTTTGGTCGATTAACTGTTCGAATAATTTAAAATTGCCAATTTTCAAATAACAAATAAACCGATTAATTTGTGTCGATTAACCGATTAACCGAAATTTCTTTTTTTTTAGTACTTTTGGTTATTTTTTACTGTTTAAGGTTCTGTAAATTACGGTTCTGCTTAAAAAAGGAAGGGTATAAAAAAAAATTAAACAAACTCCCTTTTATCAATGTGTAAAATTGTCGTCAAGAAAATATTTTATCGAGGCCCTAAAAATTTATTTCGGCTTAAAAAAAAATTAACTTAATGACCCTAGCCAATTTGTTAAACATTTCCAGCATAATAGATTTTTCTAATAGTTTTTCATGCTCGTAATCTGAATCTGGCATTAGAACTGATCTATCTCATATTAAGATATTTAGGATTTCGATTTACAATACTGCACTCTAAAAAAGTAAGACCAGTTTCCAACTATTAATTGCTAAATTTATACAAAATTCAAATAAATTACTACTATAAATTGTGTAAATTTTCAATAATTTTTAGTTGAATTACGCGATTTGTGTAAATTTACCCAATTATAGTAGGAAACTGAAATCATTTTAATTAGAGTGTGAATAAACTCAGATTTTCGTAATGTTCGGGACCCTATAAAACCGCGAAATATTTTTAGATGTGAAAATGTAGTTTAGCACATCTGAAAAAAATACTTTTGGAATCCTTCAGATATCTTTTTTAATCACGGAGATATTGACACTAAAAAATAAAAGAAAACAAATTTGGAAACCAAACAATTTTTTTAAAATATTTTTAAGGCAATTTTTCTTTTTATAAAAATAGCTTTATTTTTTGGGCATTTTTATACCCTCCAACTACAGTATGGGGGTATACTCACTTTGGCATTCCGTGTGTAACGCATAGAAATATCGGTCGGGGACCCCATAAAGTATATATATTATTGATCAGTGATCGATTCTAAGACATTCTTGCGATGTCCGTCCGTCCATCCGTCTGTCTGTCTGTCCGTCCGTCTATAGTTAACACGATGCAGTCCAAAATAAAAGAGCTAGACCCCTCAAGTTTGGCATAAATATGTCTTATGGTCCTAGGCAGGTTAAGTTCGGAAACGGGCCAAATCGGACCAGGGGGAAAAAAATTCCCCCTTGAAGAACTAAACGAACCTCTCAAAAATGCTAATTTTTTTGACGTTTTTTTGTATTTTTGTGAACCAAATGAGTCATTTTTATGTTCGTAGAAGTTTATAGTCCTGTGCTTGGACCCAGGGGATTAAAAAATGTCCCTTTTTTTACCCCGCCCCTCTTTTAAGGGCGTGGATAAAAAAATAACTTAAATAATTATAAATCTATAATACTTAAGTGCACAAAGCAGACAAAAATGAACTTGTAAACATACACCGTGAGGGCCAAGGAGTCACCTCAGCTCACCGACCCCTCCCCCTACCTTTCCCCCCTTAAAACAACGCCCCTGTCAAATTTTTATTTTTTTTTTTACATGTTGGAGGGTATAAAAGATTCTGCACAGCCGAATTTAACACTCTCACTTGTTTCGCATTAAATTGGGGCCAAATTTGACATTTAATTATGAGGTGATATTTTTCACGTTGGTGTCATTTTAGATTGGGTCATTTTTGAGGATGCCATACATTTTTTTTTTTTTTTTTGGGGTGAGATTGTTGGGGGTATTTGAAGCTTTAGCGGATGTAGATTTCTTACTTGTTTATAATACAATTTTTAAAAGTACATACAATCCTTGGTTTTATATTCAATTTAAATTTTAAATTAATATTATTCGGTTAATCGAATAATTCAAATTTAACCGATTATTAACCGATTAAATCTCTACCCCGAATAATTATTTGCTCGATTAACCGATTAAACAAGAACCTCGATTAATTGAATACCCTAGTTTTAACATCCCAAAAATCAGAAAAATCGTACAGCTCCATACATCGCAGTGGAAGATAAAGCGATCTTTAGTTTTTAACTCCTTCTCATCCATGCAACTACAGAAGAAGTCATTAAACGGCCCCTTTGTTTACAAAAACCACCATCGGAATCTCTCCAATTGCAAGCAATAGCAGCTTACGTGTGTGCTTTTGATTAAGAAACGTCCAAATCTTTCGTGAAGTATCGTGCTTGCAAGTTTCTAGAGTCGTACCGACTCATTCGAATTAAACAAGAACCAGAAAGGTAGTTCCCAGTCTTGCAAGCTTTGGAACCTACATAAGTCGTATGTCAAACTGCTTGCCCATTTATTGCTTTTAGGAACATGGACTTGACCGCGGCCTGACGAGACATGGCATCTCAACCAGTCAGGCACTTCCATTATTGCCAACATCTCTGCCTTGTAAACACTGCATTGAACTAGCAGTTTTCGAGTCAGGCTCAACCTAAGCTCTCACGAAGAGACTCCGAAGCCCGTTTGTTCGTGTAGCTTCGTCTCGTCTGTATAAAAACTAATGGAGGCTCTTCTGGAATACTCCACATCTAAGACTCCTGGAATGGTATTAAAGAGGTAAAGTTACGATCAAAAAAGTTCATTGAAGGAGTAAAGTCCACAATATCTGGCAGTGTTATATTAGTGTGCTATTAAATGTAACAATAACACAGCTCAACATGAAAATGCGTATTGGATTCTGGTAAGTGATTTAGGTAGTGCTTGTTGCGCTGATTCCAAATCTGCCACCCAAATATGTCCATCACGTCAGGATTTTGAGTTATTCGCGGTTAAAGTGCCGAAAAAAGCCATTTTTTACCCTTTTTGAAAGTTTAAAATCCTGACATGCGATTGACTTGGTATCAAGCTCATTCAAAAGTATGTGATTTTCTCAATAAGACAAGATAAAATGTTCTTGGAATTTAATTTTCTAAAATGGTAAGAAAATCATTAACAAAAAACCTTGCATTTTTTAAATATTTAGTTTATTTACACAGTGTTTTTCAACAAATTTCCATACAAATTCACACGTAAATATTAGATTTAATGCACTTGTGGCTATTAAATTTTCACCATTATAAAAAATTAAATTCCACGAAAATTTGATTTTGTCTTAAAGAGAAAAGTACGCACTTTCGAATGAGCTTTATATCAAGTTATTCGCATGTCAGGATCTTTTTTAATAGGCGCTCAAAAATGGCTAAAATGGGCCTTTTTTGACACTTTAACCGCGATTTTCTCAAAATTGTGACGTGATAGAAAAATTTGAGTGACCGTTTTGGAATCGGGAAACCAAAACCTATAAACTTTTTTTGGTTTCATTCAAAACGCAGCGACAAACCTCAGATTTGTAGAGCGGTGTAATTGAACAAAGTTGAATTTTTAAAAATAAATTCTGATACATTTTTAATATTTCAAAAATCCCGGGATTTGAGCTTAAAAATCCCGGGATTCGGGATTCATTTTATGACAAAAATCCTGGGATTTCGGGATTGGCAGCCCTATTCATAACTTGGCTTTCAAAAAACTTTTCCTCATGATGCCTCTTACTGTTTTTACTCTTTGATAGAAACAAGCATACAAACATTTATTTTGAATAGGGTAATTCTAGCATGAGGTAATTTTTCTTTCTGTGGGAAAATTATCTAAGAATCTATGACTTTTTCTATTGCAAAAAGGACTCAGAATCCGATACTTTTTGTAAGGTCTTAGAATCTAGTATCAAATTCTAAAAAATATTTTAGAATCTGATACTTTTTCTATAGGAAAATGTTCCAAATTCTGAGACTTTCCTATAAGAAAAAGGTCATAGATTCTCAGACCTTTTTCTATAAGAAAATGGTATTAGAATATAAAACTTTTTCTATAGGAAAAATGTATCAGAATCTGATACTTTTGGTACAGGAAAAAGATCTTTGAATATCAGACTTTCTCCTCCAACAAATTGTATCAGAATATACAATTTTTCTATAGGAAACAGGTATCAGAATCCAAAAGTTTTTCTGCATAAAAGTGGTCTCAGAATCTGGACAATAGGAAAAAAGTCTCAAAATCTAAAAAGAATCCGGAAAAGAAAAATTTAGTAAGGGTGAAGGAAAGTTTAAAATATGAAAAATAATGAAAAAGTGCTTATTCAGAACGTTTGGTATTCTTGCATGCAAACTCATTTGATCATCTTTTCATGAAAACTGATTTCATATGAGAGTTGATCCAACGCATCAGCCTTGTTAAGTCTCTACCAATCTTAGGATCCGGATTGCGAAGAATTGTATCGGAGGCAACATATTCCAAAGAGTTGGCAAATTCGTTTCCCCGTATTCCCCTATGATACGGAACAAACAGAAGACTGACAAGGAAGGTCTTTCACAGAGCACCCACCGATTGCCCTGAAACTTGAATATGGGAATGAGGGGGAAAGAAGGAAAAAATAAGAGTTTCCTTTTTTTTTAACTGCCCAATCTCAAATTTAAAAAAGGGTGGCCACCTTACAAAAAAAATAAGGGCTTTCGGAGAAATCCGCATAAAAGCCGAACTAGCAGAAATTTCGCCAAACAAAAAAATACATATCTGCTTAATTTTAATAGAGATTATTATTTATGATTTTGGTGGTCGTACGTTTATACATCGCCATATAAACTACCCCAACGATTTTATATTTTTGACAATATCGAACTTAACGAAGCCGAATTTAGACACGACCGATACACCATTGGATACGCCTTCAAAAACTCTTCGACCTGTATAAAATGTTCATATATAGTTTCTTTTGAAGAAATGGGCAAAATCCTCAAAAAACTAAAAAAAATCCCGTTTTCCCCCTCCCCTTTGACCCGCTAAATGTGAGACTGGGCAGCTATATAAAGCAGGTAACTCTTATTTTGCTCCCCTCTTTCCTATATGCAAGTTTCAGGACAATCGGTGGGTGCCCTGTGAAAGACCTTCCTTGTGACCCTATGAGACCTCATTGAGTCTTGACAATTTAAAATAAAGTGGCTAGAAATTCAGGTGCACTGAGCGTAGCCTGGCTGTCACTGCAGACACGGATTCTTCCATCACTCCATCTGTTCTCACTTATCCAGGTCGCCACGTCCAAAATAGCAAATACCTTAGACTAAAATATTGCAAAATTTTCCCAACAGCAATATAGCATTTGGCCGCATCGTCCAAATACCAACCAGGGCCATTTAGGTACTGAATCCATTCGTGGAGAAATTTTGTAATTTTCGAGTAGATCTGATGGGTTGCCCCAGTCTTCCCTACTCGGAAATATTACAGTAAACTTCCTACCAAACTCGATGACTGTGCGTTGAAGCTAGTGTGAAAGGCATAGAAAACTTCGGCCACAGTTCCGATAGGCACACATTGTACTCCCCGTAGTTGTTCCACTTTTGCGGAGCCTGCACAAAGACTTAATGGCTACTCCCTGAATATGTAGGTTCATGGAAAGCATGTCCAGAACTGCTACTGGATGGTGCTCATGGGACCAGTAATTCCTAAAGCAGCCGCTTTTTATAGCCCATTTAGATTGGATCGAAAAGCCTTTACTATCGTTCTTGGTGACCAGACTACCGCCACATACAACACAATAGGTCTAATTACTGCTATGTACCTACATCCAATGAAATTGCGGTCAGAAAGGATAATTCTCGCAGAATAACTTTATGTGGCAGATCTTAATACACACAGCGAAATACAAATAAATTTGGCAAGAACTGCGTAAAAATTTCAAATCTTTTCACCAATAAAAGTGGGGGGAAAGGACATGGTTTTGTGTTGCATAACTTTTATTAGGTCACAGATCAGGAAAATGCAAAAAAAAAACTCAAAATCCTTTTGGCTGCAATTAAATGGTCATCAAAGCGTTAAGGCTGAGTTTTTGAGTTGTAAAATTTATTGGTTTTAGGTTTAAACTGAGTTAAAACTACAAATTCTGTTTTTGAGATGTGGTTTATTTTAAGTTTAACTCACCAACGATGGAGAGTTAAACTAAGGTACAAATATGTCAAAAAAACACCTCTGATTTTCAAATATACTGGTTAGTATTGCCATGTTGTGGTATTTTATTCGAAAAAATGCGCGATGATGACAACTATTCTAATTGGAAATGTGGAATTTGGTATGGCAATACCGCGTTAATCGACATTTGCTAAACTTGAACTGAAAAACAGAATGCTTGGTTAAACTTGGTTTTATTTTTATAAAGTTTAATAAAATTCCCGGTTAAACTAAGTTAAAGCGATATGTATGTCAAAAACGCAGCCTAAGTAGTTGAAATTTAAACTAATATTTTAAAACCAAAATTAAGTAGTTTTCAATGAGTTCCAAAGTAATCATTTTGAGTTTTGAAAACTGTTCCTTGGTTATACAATGAAAGTAGAGTAAGTACCCTTCTGCATTTCGATTTGTTGATGATAGTTCAAAAGTTTTAAAAATGTTTTCTTAGGTTTTTTTTTTTATTTTTTGTTAATGCATTGAATGACTGAAGTGAATGACTACTGACTGACTGACAACTGTGCGACGATGGATGTGCGTTGAAGCTGCTGCCAATAATTGCTACCAACTTTGCGTTTTTTTTTTTTGTATAAACCTCTTCTGCTTCTTCTCATTTTCCACTACGTCTTTTTGTTGTTATTTTTTTTTTGTGTATTATATAAACATTTGCAGACAACGATTAAAAATCGATTATTATGCTGGAGTTAACCTTAGAGACATTGTGTTCGTTTGTTCGTTAATCCATCGTTTGTGTCAATAATAACGCTCTTAATGTGTGCAACGGAAGTTTTAGCTTTTTTTTTGTTGGTGTTCTGTTGCTTTATTGCAAACGGTAGCCAGACATTTGTGACAGTTTTGGCTGAAGTGTATTCTGGTTGGTTTTTAATGGTTGCATTGGAGCCGTTAAGTCTGACTTCTGTATCAACGAAAAATTACATGCACAAAATATATTTGAAATTTAAAAAAGAACTATCAACTTTTGAAGATTTTTTTTTTATGAGCAGATGTTGGGTCTCTTCTCGTTAAGTAAAATTGTTCTATTAGAGAACTGTCATAAATTGTTTTTCTTGCCTCGATTACCGTAATAGATCCTGGCAAAAGGATCTCAAATAGGAATAACTGGGCGGACAAATCAGGTTCTTGGTTGAAAGACCATACACAGAAAAAATTTTCAGCTATAAAAATTCAATTACTCATAGTAATCAAAAATGGTTTCAATTACTTTAATGCTCAAATTTAGATTTTTTTTTTATTTTTCAAAGAAAAACAAAATAAATACCCACAATTTGTTTTCAATATGTGTGACACTAACATCTATACAATAAATAGATGCTAATATCGTGAGAGTGTGTAAAGTTTTTATTATATTTGTTTTTCTTTTGCTTATTCTTTTTCAAATAACAATAAAGTTCGAAAACATGCAAGTACGGCGATAGCCTAGTGGTAGAGTGCTGTGCTTAACATGCGTTGTAGCGTTGGTTCGATTCCCCACAGATGCTTGATTTTTTTTTAATAAAACCTAGAACATTTTTTTTATATGTATATGTGTGTCTGATTCTATAAATAAATAAATCCTTTTTTTTACAGAGATGTTAAAACGCAACTTATTTTTGTATATTTTATTCATTTGTATAATATCAGTAAAGTTTGCTATTAATTTAAGACGGCTGTTTCCTAGTGGTTGTGTCTTATGCTTTAGACTCCGGCGTCCTTGGTTCAAATCTCACAACATTTTTGTGTAAATTTTTTTTTTAAATAAAAAAATATAAAACTAAAATTAAAAAGTAATCAAATTCGGAAAACGAGTATTTGAAAACAATTCAAATACTTAGCTATTAATTTAGTAATTGGTCCAAGCATTTTCGTGCTCGGAGGAATTTCAAATACTTAAGTAATTGAATCAGCAGTTTTAGTAATTGAAATCAGTTTTCAATTCTTTCTGTGTAAGGGATGTCTTTCGCTATACTGCTTAAAATCAAAATCTTCGAATTCTAATTTGAAAAGCATACAGAACGTGAGACAACATATTTACAGGATAGCCGGTAGCAATTTAAAACATTTAAAATTAAAAGACTTTTTGTCTCTCTCTTAAAAACAGCGCGTAATCGCCCAGTTAATTTCAGAAACATTAGTTACAAAACAACAATTTATTTTGTAAATGCATCAGTTAACATCGATTTGGACACTGCACTAAAAAAAAAACTAAAATTAAGTAAAAAATGTCTTTGAAAATTTATCATGAATTTCCCTAAAATTGAGTAAAATTTAACTAAAAAATGGGAAATTTTCTTAACTATGAGGAAAAAGTATAGTTCATTGACTTATAATTAGTTCATAGTTTTCTTTAAATGGAATTTTTAAATATTAGGAAAAAATTTCTTACTGCCAAAGAAATTTTCCACAAATCTAAGAAACGTATCTTTATTTTTAAGACATATTTCTTAAAAAACAATTTAGTTCAAGTTTAGCTAAAATTTACTAAAAAAAAAAACATCATCGTATTTCACTTCTTTGAATTGAGGAATTGTATTTCTTAGAATTTAGTTAATAACTTCTGAGAATTTAGTAAATAACTTCTTAGAATTTAGTTAAAAATTCAAAATAGCGATATCTCGAAAACTAAGCGAGATAGAGCGAAACGGACGATATTTTCAAAAGAAAGACCAAAAAATATGGAATAGCCTAGCCCTGCATATCTGTCGGGGTCTCAAGACCCTAAATTTAGATCTAAAATTTTAAATTCCCGAGATTTTCTGCACATATCTGCACATATCTTGGTAAATACTGCCAACACGAGAAAAGATCCAACGGCATTTTTGTAGCTCTTGACTCGTAGAACACTTCCGCAAATTACCCGAAAGCCCTCCGATTAATAGTTTTTGAGATATCCAGTTTTAAGATTCTTAAGACCCTATCAGACCCCTTATTACCGTATCTCAAAAACTAAGCAAGTAAGAGTAAAACGGACACAAATTTTGGGTCAAAATCTATGGGGACCCTTAAAGGCCCGGGGTCTTGAGTTAACAAGGGGCTGGACCCATGGGGTCCGAACCCATGGGTCCAGGGTCTAGACCCAATCCAGTTTTAAAATGTGAATGAACTAAAGTGTAATATAATTTTTCCCATTTTCTAGTTAAAATTGGCTTAAAATTAATTAACTTTGTTTTCCTTATTTTTGGGAAAATTATGAACAAAAACCAAGAAAAAAATCTTTGGAGCCAAATCATTTCCTCTTTTTCTTAAAATTAAGTTAATTTTCCCAGATTTTAGTTCATTTTTTTTTTGAGTGTGAGACATATTGTGGAGACATATAGACTCTATGGTCCGGTATGACATCAAAGAACGACTACGGAATAACAGAGAGGTATAGAGACTTATTTTATTTGGATATGTGCAATAACATTTGTCGCTTTATCTGGTGTTACGAGAACTTGCAGACGATTTATTTATTATGGGTACCAGGTAACAATGGGATATAAGGAAATAAAAGGGCAGACGAACCCGCAGCTGATGGTCTGGATACCAAGGTGCTCGTTTTACCACCGCTTCAACACTACAAACTTAGACGAAATTCCATCAATGTTGCAAAAGCGAACAGTAAGCAGAATCAGCAGAGCCTTATGGAAAACTTATAACTAAGGCAAAACTAAAAATCGTTTGTTACTTACGAAAAGGAAATTCTGGGCTCTGACTGGGATAATAAGTGGGTACTGTCTTAACGGCATTCATGCCAAGAATATTTGACTCATTTTAGACGCCAGTTGTAAGAGATGTACCTCACCATGAGTGGATAAAACACATTCTTTGCCACTGTCCACCGGTAGAAGCAAGGAGTCGCTGATCGATTACTGGTCGCAAAAGCTTTGGAACTTTGGGGGGTATAACGCGAATGGATCTAAGATTCGCAATGACTTTGAACGTGTTTAACCTGCGCCACTAGCGGAAAATTTTTTGTGCTATCAGTATGAACCAAGAAGTCTATGAGAGGTGTTAATCGGACACCGCCACCCCAACATATCCGGTGTTGGAAAACAATGTCTTAAAAGTTTCGCAAGAAGCTCAAATTGATTTTTTAATGTCATAAACTAGTACGGGAAGTCCATTAACATTTCGTGGTGTCACAAGGGACCTCAGAGTATATGTGTGCTGAAGTGAAGCATTAGCAGTCACTTCATACCTCACAACAAGTAAAAGCGTTATATTTGGCTGTGACGAATACTTTATGCCTTCAACATGTTTATTCCTGGGGTTCCATGGAGGAACATAGGGCCACAACGAAATTCTTCCACTCAGATCTGTCTTCTGCCAGCTTTTTTATTTCGCGCCAATATCAACATGTTTTAATAAAAACAAGTGAGAGTGTTACATTCGGCTGTGCCGAATCTTTTATACCCTCCAATATTTAAAAAAAAAATATAAAAAAATTTCCAGGGGCGTCTTTTTTTTGGGGGGGGTTTGGGGTAGGTGGGAGTTTGGTGGGAGACGTTGGGGCACCTTATTCTGACATAAAAATGTTGAATTTGCTGAAGAAAAGTATAAAAAACACTGCAAAAAATTCGGTTTTTCTTAGGTTAGTTTAGTTCTCTAAGGGGGAACTTTTTTCCCCTTTTTCCGATGTTGCCCATTTCCGAACTTAACCTGCCTAGAAATATAGGACATATTCGTGCCAAACTTCGGGAGTCTAGCTCTTTTATTTTGGACTGTATCGTGTACTCTACAGACGGACAGACGGACAGACGGACGGACGGACGGACATCGCTAGAATGTCTTAGAATCGATCACTGATCAATAAAATATATACTTTATAGGGTCTTAGACCGATATTTCGATGCGTTACACACGAAATGACAAAGTGAGTATACCCCCATACTGTGGTTGGAGGGTATAAAAATTTGGCAGGTACGCAGGGGTGGTTTGTCGGAAATAATGCAAGCAATCATTACTTTTTATTTTTTTCTGTATCAAAACTGTCCTAAAATTTTAGTATTTTACTCAATATGACGAAAAGTTGTGACAGGTAAGTTTTTTAAAGACCTTTTATTTGATATATAACATTTCTAGGTTTCTTTGCATAATATAGTATAAGAGATAAACGAAAAACTGCACCTCCTAAATATGAATTTCGTGTCCCTTTTTGGTGCTCTACAAAATAAAATCAATTTCGTAAAGACTCGCGGGTGACACTAGGAAGACTTTCCTTGTTTTTCTATAAAAAAAATGCGTAAGAATCTGAGATTGTTTTCATAGTTTTTTATAGGGGGCCCCCGTAGGCTAGTTGGTAGCGTGCTAGCCTTTGAACGTGGGGGTCGTGGGTTCGATTTCCATCAGAACCCTTGGTTTTTTTCGCTACAATGAGACGACGGTCATTGTTACCAGTTCTCGCTTAGGTTGAATTTATTAAAAATTAGTTGCAAATAAATTGAAAAGAATAAATAAAAATAGTTGATCATATGATCAAAAAATATTATTAATATTATTATAGTTTTTCAGAATCTGATAATTTTCGTATAGGAATACCGTTTCGGCATCGTAAAATTCTTCTGTCACATATTGTTAAGTCACATTTTATGTTTGTTCGTTTACCTTACTACAATCTACTAATTTTTACTACTTTTACTACAGCTGGAAATTTTCAGTACAAAAAGTAAACGAAAGAAAAATAGTAAGAAATTTAAGTAAACAAGACCTATTGTATACATACAGTACAGTTTTAACAACTACGGCATTCCGCGGCACCCAGGACACGTGCCCAGGGCTAGACATCAATTACACTAAAAAAAGACTTAACTTAAACTTTGGAAATTTTTTTTTCAAAATAGTTTATAAATTTTCCTACAATTAAGTTAAATTTAACTAAAAGTTGGTAAATTTTCTTAACTGTTAGGAAAAAAAATTTAGTTCATGTACTGTTAAATAGTCCATTATTTTCCATAAATGTACTTTCCTAATACATGGAAGAAATTTTTACCGCCAAAGATATTTTTCCTAAATATAAGAAAAAAAATCTTTATTTTTATGACATATTCTCTTCTTTCTCCAATTAGTTGATTTTCTTAGATTTGTGGAAGTTTTTTTCCACTATTTTAGTAAAATTTTTATAATTTGAATATATTTTTTTTTTTGTAAATACGGTGGCTCGCAGCTTATTTCGTGTGAAAGATATTAGTTAGCAATCCATTCAAGACAAAGTTAAACAAAATAGACCTAATTATTATCAAGTAAGTATTTTTGTAAAAAGTCCTGTGTATGTAATTAATCAAGCTTTAATTAAAGCATAATGGCGTTCAGATTATGTAAATATTAAATGTACTATAGGACCTTTTTTGAAAAAATTTAAAAAATAGTCCAGTAGTTAATATTCATTTATTTTTCCAAAGACCCAGACAAAAACCAAAATTTTTTAAGCACAGTGGAAGAAATCCGATTTTTTGACCTCCAATTCTTTTGACCACCAATTTTTGGTAAACAAAGAAAAGATTTAATTGCTTAATAACACAGGCACACAAAAAAAAAGTGGCCAGACCCAGAGGGCAGACCCAGTTATTTCTAGGTTTTTGGGGTCGCTGAATCCGAATATGACCATAAAAAAACATTTCAATTGCCAGTTTTCCCCCTACCGCCCCCCTATAACCCCCCAAAGGATTGAATTTTAATTTTCATAGAAACTTAAAATTAATGTGTACTTTTATGTTTTTTTGGCAGCTGAAACCCAAAATGACAACAAAAAAATTATGTGAACCTTCCCTCAACCCCTAGCACGCCCTTAAAACCCCCTGAAGGGGGATGAATTTTGAGTGTTTATACAAAATTAAGATGTATATGGATTTCTATGTTTTTTGGACCGCTAAAACCGAATATGACCACAAAAAATGTATTAGTCCCTTCCCTCACCCCCTAGGACCCCTTACCACGCCCTATAGGGGATTTAATTTTGAAATTTTCATTAAAACTTTTATCTAATTTTATCGAAATTAAATTCCCTGTAGGGTGTAGCAAGGGGTGCTAGGGAGTGAGGGCGGGGTATTATACATTTTTTGTAGTCATATTCGCTTTTAGCGGTCCAAAAAACATAGAAATCCATATACATCTGGATTTTTTATGAACTCTCAAAATTCATCCCCTTTCAGGGGGTTGTAAGAGCGTGCTAGGGGTTGAGGGAAGAGTCACATAATTTTTTTGTTGTCATTTTAGGGTTTAGCTGCCAAAAAAACATAAAAGTACACATTAATTTTAAGTTTGTATGAGAATTAAAAATCAATCCTCCGGGGGATAATAGGGGGGTGGTAGGGAAAAAACTGCTAATTGAAATGAATTTTTATGGGCATATTCGGATTCAACGACCCCAAAAACCTTGAAAAACTGGGTCTACCCTCTGGGTCTGGACACTTTTTTTTTTGTGTGCCTGTGTAATTTTAGTACACCTAAGTGTATAGTAATGAAATATAAAAATAATTGAACAGTTCCTTTGTTTAGAAAAAATTGGTGGTCAAAAGAATTGGAGGTCAAAAAATTCGGATTTATTCGACTGCATTTTAAAAATTTTGGGTTTTGTTTGAGCTATTGAAAAAATTATTTAATAAATGAGGATATACTATTGGACTATTTTTTAAATTTTTAATGTTTGAGCTCGGGAAAAAAAGACTTAAAGTATTTTTAAGAAATTTTCTAAAAAACGTCTTTCAATAACTTCAATTTCTATTTCAACCCTCATAGCACGTTTAATATTTACTCAATCTGGACGTTATAAAGCATAAATTTTAGCTCGATAAACTACCTACACCTCGATAAACTTAACAAAAATACTCGTTTAATAATAATTAGGTGTTTTATTGGAAACTTTGTCTTAAATGGATTGCTAACTGATATCTAACACACGAAATAAGCTGCGAGTCACTGTAACTTAAAATAGTATCGCCGGTCGTCTTCACAAGTGTAGACCCCAATCAGTCCTAACTTTGGAATTAAAAAGTTGGCACTCCCGAAAATTTTTAAATGCTCATATCTCAGTAAATATTGCTACCACAACAAAAAGCTCAAAAGCATTTTTGTAGCTCTTAATACGTAGAAGACTGCCAAATACCCAAAAGCTCTCTGACAAGGGAAGTATCTCAACTAGAGAATGTATCCCGGGATTTCCCGTCCCGGGATTCCCGGGAAACTCGACAATTTTCACTTCCCGCATTCTAGGGAAATTTGTGCGGGATACCCGGGAATTTTAAAAAATGTACGTAACAAGTTAACTGCTATAATTAGGTCAATACATTTTTAAATATAAGGGCTACGATTTTCACGCACTACGAAATCGAAAATATGTGCTTAAAATATGCACTTAAAAATCAAAAATATGCGATATAAATTCAAAAATAGTTACTAAAAACGCAAAAAGTATAAAAAAAATCGTTTTTCATTATAAGAGGTTTTACTAAAAGGAAAACATATGAACTTTATTTTTTATTTTCAACTCAAAAAATTGTTTTTATAATCAAAAAAATATTTTTTATTTGTACACAGAAAAAACAAATTGCCAGTGAACCAAATTCGAAGCATTTATGAACAAATTCTTAAAAATGTATGAACCTTTCATAAAATTTTTTCAATTCCATATAATAAATGTTATGAAAAAGTTCATAATATTCTCTTATGCATTTTTGGTGACTTTTACTTATTTTCAATGTTTTTAATTTAAATTCGTGTAACTTTTTCAGTTCTCTTTTTTATGTAATTTTTATGAATAATTTTTTCAGTTTTCTTATTTATGACAAAATATGAAAAAATATGCATTTTCGTAAAATTCTGCAATAATATGCAAACACAAATATTTATCTCTTAGTAAAATGTCTATAACAAAAACAGCACATTCTATTAAACAAAAATTTCTTAAAAAAAATGTAACAGGACATTGTTAATTTATTTTTTTAATATTATTTTTAGTCTAATTTGTTATTTTTTGCTTTATAAGACTGAATTCTTATTTCATTTGTTTTTAAATGTATCAGGCATTAAATTATTGTTTCTGTAAAGACAGTCGAATTTAAAACATCCTGGCATTATTAGACGTACAAATTAAAAAAAAAAAATTATAAAAAATTGTTAAAAACTAAAAAAAAATTGTTAATGGTTTTTAGTGTGGGATCCCGGGAATCCCGGGAAGTTCAAAAAATTTTCCCGCTTTCCCGGGAAATGAAAAAGGGCGGGAAATTGCGATCCCAAATCTCAACCCTTATGAACCGCTTTGCATGAAACTCAAAATATACAAATATAAAAATATATAAATATAAAAGAGACAATTCTAAGGTTGGGGTGTCTCTGCATATCGGCCATATCGGGGTCTTTGGGGTTCAAAACATGGGTCAAAAATTAGCGAAAAAATAGTTTTTTTAGATTTTGATCTTTATGATCTTTACGTATGGGAAGAAAGTTTTTTTAAATGCCTATCCAACGGTGGCATACACTTGTAAAAATTCGGCTTCGTTAAATATTTTTTTTTGAAAATGTGTAGATTTTGGGGTATATTTATGTGAAGACATATTCCTCCGATATCCATATTAATACGAAATAATATTTATTAAATTTAAGTCGACACGTATTTTTGCTCTAGACGGTATTCCTATTTATGTATTTATTCCTCGGGTGTTATCGAAATTTTTCCGAAGGTCCTACTTATTTCATAAGGGGACAACGAATCGGTTCATAAGGTTTGAAATACTTCCTTGTCAGAATCTGAGACATTTTCTATCAAAAAATTTCTCAGGATCTATGACTTTTTTTATATGTCTCAGTAAACTATACTTTTTCTAGGAAATTATCTCAAAAAATGTTGAAAAGCATTAAAGTCGAAAATTTTGCCAATTTTAGGTGCTTTCTAGAAAAAAGTTTTTCAGAATCCGATAATTTTCGTATAGGAATAATGTTTCGGAATTGTAAATTCTTCTGTTAAGAATATGCCTCAGAGCCCAAGTATTTTTTTAAGGAAACAATCAGTACCGTTTTAACCATTATGGCACCCTGGGAACGTTCATCAAGGGGACCCGAAAGACCAATTACCACTTTTCATTAAAAAAAAAAAAAAACATTTTTCATTGTAGAAAAATTCTCAGATCAGAATCAGATTCTGAGACAGTTTTCGTATAAAAAAAGCCTCAGATTATGAGACATATTTCGCATAAAAAAAAGTCTCAGATTCTGAGACATTTTTCATATAGAAAAAAACTCAGATTCTGAGATATTCTTCGTATAGAAAAAGTCACAGATTCTGAGATAAGTATTTTTCGTATAAAAAAGTCTCAGACTCTAAGACATTTTTTGTATTGAAAAATCTCAGGTTCTGAGACATTCTTCTTATAGAAAAAGTCTCAGATTTTGAAACACTCCTTGTATAGAAAAAGTCTCAGATTCTGATATATTTTTCGTATAGAAATAGTCTCAGATTCTGAGACATTTGTAGTATAGAAAATGTCTCAGATTCAGAGACATTTTTCGTGTAAAAAAAGAATTAGATTCAGAGTCATTTTTCTTATAGAAAAAGTCCAAGATTCTGAGATTTTTGGGGGATTCTCAAAACACATTTTTTCAAAATTTGGAGAAGAAAAATGTCAAATATGGCACATTTCGTGAATTGCGGGGGGAAGCAGGAAAATTTGTACCACATAAGTTTTAGGCCTAAAAGAATAAAAATTCGCCCTGATGTTCAAAATCGGAAGAAGGACTTTTTTGCCATACAACAAAATTCCAGTCTTATGTATCACTAGCTCGCCCGCCGGAACTTCGTTACCGGTTATGTTAAATACCGACTAATTGAAGGATCAGGATTACCCTACCGATTTCAAAAAATGAGTCATATGTAGTCTTTGTTTTATTTAAGTGTGGACGTTTAAGTCTTTCATAAAAAAATATTTCATTGAATAACTTAAACAATAAAATTTGAATAATTTCAGTGGTACGTTGTCATGTACGTTCCGGTGAAAAAGATTTTGACATTTTTCGAGCCCTTATATCGGGATTTTGGATCTTGAGTGAATAAATATTTCACTGAAAAAAGAAATTGAAATAAAAAAAAATTTTGAGTTAAAATAATACGAAAAATTTTAGTAAAAAGTATCATTCTATATTGTTCCCCGCTCTATTCCATTTCGCTCCCCGTTCTACTCCATTTCATTTCCAATTCAATCTCCATGCAAGTTTCATTCCTCTCCATATAATATGCGTTTCAGAAATAAAAAGTGCTATTGTATATAAAAATACCTTTTACACAACTTGTACCAATTTAGGTACCCCTTTTTACCCTGTCCATCTCTTGGGTGTTATTTCGGCTGGAAGATACAGCACGTAAAATTTAGAGTTTCTAGGCTTTAATAGTTAGATAGGTACTAATAACCATTTGCCACCTTTTTCACTTAAAATTAAATTTTCCAAAAACCTTTTTTCTGAACCGTTATTTCAAGAAATATAAGAAGTACCAAACTTACACTTTTTTATGCCCTTTACGACTCTACGAAACAAAATTTCCAAAAAGTACTTTTTCCAAAATATCTTTTCACTAAAGAATACAGCATTCAAATTTTCAGTGCCTAGGATCATTATTTGAAGAAGTATAAAAAGTATAAAAAAAAACATTTCTTCACCTCTAGAAACGGAATCTTTTAAAAATACTTTAGCATAGCAGAGTGTTTTTTTCACCGAAGGACCCAACATTCCAAAATTCAAGCTTCTACGACAATTATTATAGGAAAAAAAAATTAGTACCAAAATTACACTTTATTACCCCCGTTAGAAACGGAATTTCTAAAAAGTACTTTTTCCAGTTTGTTTTTTCTTCACCGAAGGATCCTACATTACAAATTGCAATTATCTAGGAATATTATTTCAGCAAATATTAAAAGTACAAAAAGTATGCTTTTTAAACCCGTTAAGAAACGGAATTTCCAAAAAAAACTTTCCCAAAATTTTGGTTTTCACCGAAGAATTTTACATCCAAAATTTTAAATTTCTAGAACCATTACGTCAGAAAATATCAAAATGACCGGAAGTACATCTTTTTAGCCTTACCCTACTAAGAAGCGGAATTTCCAAAAAGTATTTTTTCCAGAATATTTTTTACCGAATGATCCTACATTACAAATTTCAAGATGCTAGGGCCATTACTACCGGAAATTAGAACGTACGTAAAGTTAAAATTTTTACCCGTTCCACCCCCTAAGAAAAGGAAATTTCAAAAATTACTTTTTCCAGAATTTGTTTTGACTTAAGGATCCTACATTCCAAATATCAAGTTTCTATGATCATTATTTCAGGATATATAAAAAGTACCATAAGTATTATTTTTTACCCCTTAAGAAAAGGAATTTTCAAAAAGTACTTTTCCTAGAATGTTTTTTTTGCAAAAGGTAATTTTTACAAAAGGTAATTTTAATAAAAGGTACTTTTTATTAAAGGTACTTTTATTAAGATACTTTTTATAAAAGGTACTTTTAGTAAAAATTTTTATAAAAAGTACTTTTTATAAAAGGTACTTTTAATAAAAGGTACCTTTTATAAAAGGTACTTTTTATAAAAGGTACTTTTTATAAAAGGTACTTTTTATAAAAGGTACTTTTTATAAAAGGTACTTTTTATAAAAGGTACTTTTTATAAAAGGTACTTTTTTTTATAAAAGGTACTTTTTATAAAAGGTACTTTTTATAAAAGGTACTTTTTATAAAAGGTACTTTTTATAAAAGGTACTTTTTATAAAAGGTACTTTTTATAAAAGGTTCCCCCTAAGAAACGCATTTTCCAAAAAGTTCTTTTTCCAGAATGTTTTTTTCGCCGAAGGATCCTACATTCCAAATTTCAAGTTTTTATGACCATAATTTTAAGAAATAAAAAAAAGTACCAAAGGTACACTTTTTACCTCTTTTATCCCCCTTAGAATCAACATTTTCAAAAAGGTCCTTTCCATATTGTTTTTTTTACATTCCAAATTTCAAGTTTGTATGACCATTATTTTAGCAAATAAAAAAAAAACACCAAAAGTACACATTTTTACTCATTTTACCCCCGTAGAATCAACATTGGCCAAAAACCCAGCCTTAGTGGATCTTTTTCTCGGGAGGTGAACCTACATTGCAAATTTCAAGTTTCTAGGACTATTATTTAAGAAAATATAAAAGGTACCAAAATTACAGTTTTTTACCCTTTTTACTCCCTTAGAATCAACATTGTCAAAAATCCAGCCTTAGGGGATCTATATTCCGTGAGGTGAACATACAGTCCAAATTTCAAGTCTCTAAGACCATTATTTAAGAAAATATAAAAGGTACCAAGAGTACACTTTTTTACCCATTTACCCCCTTAGAATCAACATTGGCAAAAACCCAGCCCTAGTGAACCTTTTTTCCGGGAGGTGAATCTACATTCCAAATTTCAAGTTTCTATGACCATTACTTAAGGAAATATAAAAGGTACCAAAAGTACAATTTTTTACCCTTTTTACCCCCTTAGAATCAACATTGGTAAAATTCCAGCCTTAGCGGATCTATATTCCTGGAGGTTTACGTACGTTCCAAATTTCAAGTTTCTAGGACTATTATTTAAGAAAATATAAAAGGTACCAAAAGTACAGATTTTTACCCTTTTTACCCCCTTAGAATCAACATTGCCAAAAATCCAGCCTTAGGGGACCTTTATTCCGTGAGGTGAACATACAGTCCAAATTTCAAGACTCTAAGACCATTATTTAAGGAAATATAAAAGGTACCAAAAGTACACTTTTTTACCCATTTTACCCCTTTAGAATCAACATTGGCAAAAACCCAGCCCTAGTGAGCCTATTTTCCGGGAGGTGAATCTACATTCCAAATTTCAAGTTTCTAGGACCATTATTTAAGGAAATATAAAAAGTACCAAAAGCACAGTTTTTTACCCTTTTTACCCCCTTTAGCTGGGCGATGATGAATCAGTCAGTCAGTCAGTCACTCACTCACTCACCCAACTCTTTTATATATATAGATGTTTATCAATATTATAAAAATAAATTTTACTATATCGTATTACATTATGATAGTGAAAGCTTAAAAAAATAATGATATTGTCGTTATCTTTGTATAAATATCTTTAAAAAAAAAACATAAATAAAATGTTACTTATGTAGTGTTGTCCAAGGCTATGATAAATTAACTTTCTATGCAAATATAAAATATGTATAAGTATTGCCCCAAACAATTAGTTGTTTTTAATGTCAAACAACTTCCTACATTTTTGGTTAAACAACAATCGTCTGTCGACATTGAAACGGAAACGGATATATAGCGAATGAAATCTCAAATGTTGAAAGGGATTTATCTTTAGTTTGTATTTTCACTGCGACCAGCCTTTTTTTTAAGCAATTAAATCAAAAATTTAATCTTTTGTTAAATTACAAACAATAATTTAAATGTTTATTCTAAATTATCTTTAAACAACTATTTAAGTAAAATATGTTTGCTTGTAAGTGTTTGTGTCCTTTTAACTTTAATCTTAATAAACAATTTATGCAAATGAGGTGCTGTTGTTTTAGCGTAAAAGATTATGTTTGTTGATTACTCCACTTACTCCACTTGGTGTCTTATAAAAATGTTTATCTTAATGTCTGTCTGTATATCTGTCTGTCTGCCGGTATGTGTTATAATTGCCATAGTAAACAAACAAATTCACAAGATTACTTAATGTACAAAAGAAAATACTTATTTGCCAAAGAAACCCCTTTATTTGTTTTCATTCATTGTAAAAATAGCAAATATGAAAATGGGATTGCTCCAATGCTATTGTCTTCGAATGAACATTAAACACAGATTAAGATGATATTGAAGAATGTTTTATAGTAAATCTTTTAAGAAACACACAATACTAAAAATTGTTGGAGGCAATGGAATAAATGTTTCTTTAGAGTGAGGGACATTTAATTTGTATTCCGTGTATTGCCCATAATCTACAAATATTATTGCTCCGTGATCGATTCTTAAATATTCTAGTAATGGCCGTCTGTCTGTAGAAAGCACGATAAATTCCAAACCGAAAGAGCTGAACCGTTGAAGTTTCTAGGCAGAAAACTACAAGTGGGCCAATACTGGCCCACGTAAACGGCGGTAAAAGTATTCTCAGGGCGTATTTTTTTGGTATTTCAGTATTGACTTGGTAACTTAAATGCTAACTCTGATCTACACTGAAAAAAATATTGAGAAAAACAATTTGAGTAATCATTTGTTTAAATTTTTAAATAAGATTTGAGTAATTATTTAATTGACGCAATTAAAAATTTACTCAAAAACTAAAAAAAAAATTTGAGTAAATAATTTAATACAAAATTTAATAATTTTTTTTATTTTTATTTTTTTTTTCTCTTCGTGTTTTGAATTCTCGTTTAGTTTATAGTTTTTTGTGTATGTATATGAAAGTTTGAAATCATCTTTATGAAATTTTCCAATGTCTTCAAGACATAAATATATTTGGTAAAGTTTGAAAAAACATTTTTTTCGAAAAAAAAATGTGAAACTTTTTTAAACTGAATTTTTAAAACTTTAAAAAAAAAATTGATAAATTTTGAGTAAATTTTTATTTGACACAATTAAAAAGTTACTTAAAAAATTGAAAAATATTTAATTAAATTTTTAATAGTATTCATTAAAACTTTTTTAGTAACTATTTAATAATTTTTTATTAAAAATTTACTCAATACTATTAAATCGTTTACTGGTGCAAAATTGAGTAATTTTTTACTCAATAGTATTAAAAATTTACTCAAATTTATTTTTTATTTTTTTCTGTGTATGATCTGGGAAGGAGGACTAAACATTGGCAAAAAGTTTTAGACCAATCAGTTTCACATCCTTTTTACTGAAAAGTCTTGAACAAATGAATGAGAAATTATTTCGGTCAGTAGCATTAATCGAATGCCCCCTAAGAGCGGCTGCTTTCAGAATTGCTGGTGCAATGAGCACCAGCCCAGGCGCAGCACTGGACGCTGACAGTTTTTTAATTTTTTCCTACTTCAAGAAATTCAGTATTTAAAAAAAAAAAATTTGCATGGTGAACTCAAAAATAAATGTTTAGCACAAGGTTGGCAATCGAAACGAATAACGGTATCGATATCGGTATTGGTATCGGTTTTTTATTTATTTCGGTATCGGTATCGGTTACGGTATTTGAGTTGAATCGGTTACGGTATTACCGATACCGAAACGTCAATACCGGTACGTACCGGTATTATCGAAAAAATGCTAAAAATATAAAAAAAAATATAAAAACTAAAAAAATTTTTAAACACAAGTAGAACGACTTGGACGAATCCTCAAATGCCCTTTCAAAGTGATAGTTAATTTTCTAACGTGAATCAAATTAACAATTTTGATTAGAAATATTTTATTTTGAGTAAAAAACTTTTTTAGTCATTTTTGAAAAAAAAAAAAAATTGACAACATTTTTTTTTGAGTGTAAATTTTTTTTCGAGTGTAGGTTTTTTTTTGTTTTAGTATAAAAATTTTTGTGAGTGACAAGAATACTTTGTAAAATATTTTCGTGACTCATAAATTTTTTTAAAGCTGGTTTAAGGTTTTTTCAACAAGTGAATTTAAGGTAAAACCAATCTGAAATTCACGGTTTTCTTAATAACTTTTGAGCCACTGGACCGATTTGGCTGAAATTCAATACGAACCAGGACAGGGGAACGGCAAATATATATGCCAAGCTTCAGAATCCTCAGGATTGCTTTTCGAAAGTTAGCGTGTTTTTTTTTATCTCGAAAATTCACGAAAAACCGTTGCCGAAATTCAGTCTTTTGCTCATAACTTTTGAAGCACTGCACAGTGGAAAATTTTGGTCATTTCCGGATCAAAAATCTGTAACTTTTGATTGGATCAATATTTTTGTATGCCGTCTTTTTTGTTGAATAGGTGAGACTTTAGGCTTTAATTTGTGCTTTTAATCATAAAAATCGACTGACGAGAACTAAAGTTGTGAAGGGTTAAAAATACATTTTCGATATTTTTGTTGAATTTTAGTATAAAAGTAAAATGTTAGGACAAGTTAAATAGGTATTTTTTATATTTTCTAATTATTTTCAATTGAATTTTGCAACAGATATTTATAAAAAGTAATTTTGTAGATAAATTTTTCAGAAAAGGTCAACATTTAGCCCCATAGACTTTTAAGGGCCAAATGTTGCAATTTTTAAAAAAATTATCGGATTCATATAGATTTTCATTGGTGTCAAATATAAAATTTAACTGATATTTTATTGTAATACGACAAAAATAAGGAAGTTATAATTAAAAAATCCGATGTAAGTTGCCAAGATAAAAAAAATAGTGAGTGTTAAATACGGCTGTTGCCAAATCTTTCCAGAACCCTCCAAAAAGTAAAAAAATAAATAAAGTGTCTTTTTTTTGGGAAATGGAGTAAGGGGGGGGGGGGGGGGTGGTCGACGGGGGACTACCTCTACCTTTTTGCGATAAATGTCTATAAACTCATTAATTATAATAAGCATAAATAACACAATTTTAGCATTTATTGTTATAGCCACGCCTCCAAACGAGGGCGGACCAAAAAAAATTACGTTTCTCAGTCTCTTTGACAAGCGCAGGTTTTTTAATTTTATTAGCCCTGTTTTTTGCAGACCGGATTAAGATTAGGATTAACTCTATTTACCCGGTGAAAAATGGTACAAATATGATCATATATGCTTTCATACAGCGTCATGTATGTACATTAGGGTGGTTTTTTATTTTATTTTTTTTGGAATTTCGAGGAGCGCGCAACGGATTTTTGTGCCATTTGATGTTAAAATAATTGTGTAAAAATTTGAGCTAAATCGGATAAAATTAACCCGAGGCGCAAGGAGGTCAAAATTTCGAGAAAAAGCCAAAATTTACGATTTACCTCAAATTTTTACACAATTATTTTAACATCAAATGTCACAAAAATCCGCTGCGCGCTCCTCGAAATTCCAAAAAAAATAAAATAAAAAACCACCCTAATGTACATATATGTAGAATATATGAATATATATGGTACTGTATGAAGGCATATATGATCATGTTTGCAACATATATGTCCATTAGACTGGGTCGACCATAAAGGAGAAAAAAAAAGTTCCCCCTGTGCGGGCTTTATTTTAAAGCTTACCTCGAAAAAGTTCCATAGCCAAAATATTAGATTTTTAGGTCGCGATTTGGTACCGCCGAAATCGTTTTTTGTTCATAGCTTTGTCATTTGATGTCCGATCGTTGTAAAAAAAAATTTGTTAGAAAGTCCTCAGCGAGTACTAAATTTGACCCATATCTGGTTTTGACCTCTGAGGTCATCTTCGTGTTATAAGTGTTAGTTTCTCAGCTTTCTACCCCCTTAAATGATTTTTATTTTTCCATTAAATTATAGTACTAAGAAAATCATAAAATCCTTCCCTTGGAAGTATCCAGTTAAATTAATTAACAAAAAAGTTACATTTGATTTAAGATTTTCATATACAATATAAAGAAAATTAGAAAAAACACTTGTTATTATGCCTTTAAACTATATTTAATTTTTTTAGTTTGTATTTAAATACATACGAACAAGTGTTTTAAATCTTTTTCTATGGAAATTTAAAATTGAATGTAACTTTTTTGTTAATTAATTTAAGAGGGTACTTCTAAGGGAAGAATTTCATGAATTATTTAATGCTATAATTTAATGGAAAAATAAAGATCATTTAGGTGGGTAGAAAGCTGAGAAACTAACACTTATAACACGAAGATGACCTCAGAGGTCAAAACCAGATATTGGTCAAATTTAGTACTCGCTGAGGACTTTCTAACAATTTTTTTTTACAACGATCGGACATCAAATGACAAAGCTATGAACAAAAAACGATTTCGGCGGTACCAAATCGCGACCTAAAAATCTAATATTTTGGCTATGGAACTTTTTCGAGGTAAGCTTTAAAATAAAGCCCGCACAATGGGAACTTTTTTTTTCGACCCGGTCTAATGTCCATATACGCAAAATGAGGGCATATGAACATATATGACATATATGCTCCATATATGTCCATATATGTCATATATGGGCATATGCCCTCATTTTACGTATATGGACATATATGTTGCAAATATGATCATATATGACTGCATACAATTTCATATATGACCATATATGCTCATATATTTACATATATGCATCCATATATTTACATATATGTATCCATATATGCTCATTTTTCACCGGGTAGTTAAAAAATGGATTAAGTCAAGTCCAGAAATTTTTTTTATATTTTTTTTTTTAATTTGCATCCAATTAGTAAATTAATATAAACAGGAAAAAAAATTAAGCGTTGTCCAAAATGTAAAATGGTATAAATAATTTTGAGTTAATCCTAGGATTTAACTAAATTTATTTTTCATTCTTTGCATTTTGGACAAAGCTTAGTTTGTTTTTCTGTTTATATTTACTAATTGTATGTAATTTCAGAAAAAAATTAAAAAAACAATTTTGGACTTGATTTGACCCAATTCTTAACTAAATAAAGTTAATCCAAATCTTAATCCGGTCTGCATAAAACAGGGCTATTGTTTAATTGTTGAACAACTATGCTAAAAAATATTCAAAAAACGTTTTTTGGGGTTGTATTTTTTTTAAGGGGAAATTGTTTCCCCCGAGGTCCGATTTGGCCCATTTACAAACTTAGCCAGTTATAAGTATTTTTTTTGTCAAACTTCCGGGGTCTAGCTCTTTTGATTTGGACTACATCGTGCTTTCCACAGACAGACGGACGGACATCGCTAGAATATCTTAAAATTGATCATGGATCAATGTTATATGTATTTTATGTGGTCCTAGACCGATATTTCGTTGCGTTACACACGGAATGGCAAATTGAGTAGGGCATAATGAGCGAAATTAATGAATAATTAAATTTTTAATTTGTGAGTTCGTCAACATTTTTGCATGCCATTTGTTTAAAGGCACGAAAAGGCAGCTGGTTTAGATATATCTTTTAGATAATAAGTTAAACTTTAATTCTATGTTATAACTAGATTGGAGGAAAACGGCGCTTACAGTTAAAATCCTTTCAAAGTTGCGTAGGTTAGCAAAAAAATATTATATACTTCAAATGAATAAATTTCAAAGCTGCTGACAATATATACAAAGCTCATAACAAAAATAGAATCTGGACAACTTACCCTTTCCAACATGGTATTACAATCCAAAAAAAAATAATTAGAAATATTAAAAATACGCACTTGAATATGGTATAATTTTATCTCCCCAAATCTTTAAAGTCGAAAGTAGTGTTTTCGGTCGCCATTTTCGAATAGTTCTGTTAACATAATAACTATAATTTCTGAAAATAATTATTGCTTGACATCTTAGCTTTATGATAGATCTTGTTTTATGGTTAATTTCAAACATTTTCAAAAATCAATTATGAGATGCATACACCTTATATAATCCACTGTGCACTGGACCGCTTTTGCTGGACATTTTCCTGTGTCTTTAGTACATAAATATAAAGCCGTATCGATTTTTACCTTTCAATTTTGTTTGAGCTAAAAAAGGGTCCAATAAGTTTCTATTGGGTGGCAAAATGACTCCGTAAAATTTATTTCCCTCCCGCATCGCGATTAAAGTAAAAACCCCAACAAATTACATATTTCATCTTACTTCTAGGCAACCAAGTTTTTTTTTTTTTTGTGTTATTTATTTGGAAAAATAGGCATTCCCTGTCTAGACAAGATCACATTAAAAAATATTGCAAACAATTTTTTTCGCGAATTATGGGACTTTTATGGACGATTTCTACGAGTTAAGCCACTTCAAAAAATTATACTATGGTGGAAAACCTCCTGCTAGTATTTCAAATGCCTTCCCAGAAGTCCTGTAAATATTAAAAAAAAAATCCTTGGACACCCACTTCACGGATTAAATAAAAATCCCCAAAAAACTATACTATACAAAAGGGGTTCAGAAATTTTCTATTGGGAGTCAAAATGAATCCACAAAAAATTTCGTGAAAATCAGAAGTTTTCTTTTGCTCTCGCATCGCGGTTGAAGTATGGCTTTTTTTAAATTTTTATTTAATTCACGAGGTGGGTGCCAAAAGATTTTTTGATTTTTATGAGACTTAGGTGAGGCATTTGGAGTGCAATTTTCCATTTACAAAAACCAAAAAATTTACAAAATTCTATTAATTTATTTTTTTGTAAAAAAACAAACATGGTTTTTAGGAAAACCCGTTTCAATACCGGTACGTACCGATACCGAAGGAAAAGGTTTTTCGATACCGGTATCCGATACCAAAACTGAGTTTCGGTATTGGTAATGGTACCGGTATTCAATTTAAAGGGTTTTGAAACGGATAACGGTATTGAAAAGGTATCGATTGCCAACATTGGTTTAGCATCGTTATTTTTCTAAAAATGTTTGGCGTTAACCAAAAAAAAAATTAAATTTGTCGAGAAGTGTATTATTTTTTTTAAAAAATATAGGAAATCACGTTATTTTATTTTCCAAAAAATGCTTATTAATTTAATCTGAACACATCCTAAGATTGTCTCACGCAATACTAATCTCCAATATAAGACACCAATTTTTGGACTTTGGTTCAGCTAGATTTTGATTTGGCACTATTGTGCGATGTTATCATATACATAACCATTTTCTTTTTAAATAATCTTTCTCAAATAGCCATATAGTAAATATATCATTACGCGAAAATTGGGTTTTCATTATTTGTATTTAAGTTTTATTTGCAGTAACGAATCATGGAGCTAAAAAATATCTTGAAAATCCGCTAAACTTTAGTCATGTTTACTTTGAGTACTTTATCGAGTAAAATTAGTTTACAAAAAAGAATTAGTTATAATGTATGGTGTTTTAATTACAAAAAAAAACATTTTTGAATTTTGTCGAACTGTGTAATTGGCCTCGATTTATAGTCAAACATCACATTTTAGTGTTTTATTTGAGCTAAGCATAATAATATAACTTAAGAGTTACCAAAAATAAATTTTGGGTGAAAATCTATTTTCATAAAAAGAAATATCTGCATGACAACTTCCAGTAATAAATTACCTATAAGTTGTATGTAGTAATTCGACATGGTTTGCCTGGTTTCGGATTTGGCAAGCTGCGGAAGTTTCACAAGCCCTCAAAAAAATATTGTTATTATTGACCATACTTTAAAGTAGAGATGAGCACATGAGCAGATTAGAGCGTGATTCACCCGTGATCACGCGTGAGTGTCACTGAACTCAATTTTACTCACGTGATTTTGAGTGAGTGTGAGTCAGAAATTTGAAGAATTATTTCACTTTTTGATTTGATTCGCAAAAAGATTAATTCATATTAATAAATCAAGGAATTAATTCTTGATGATTTGATTCAAAAGAATTAATTTCAACTATTTGTTGAAAGAATTAACTAATTTTTTGTTTAATTCCTTGTTTAAATAATGATTTGATTCACTTGATTCAAATCAAACAAACTTGATTCAAATCAATTTGATTCAAATCAATTGATTCAAATCAATTTGATTCAAATCAATTGATTCAAATCAATTTGATTCAAATCAATTGATTCAAATCAAAAATGTTTTGAATCAGTTGATTCAAACATTTTTTTTCTTAAATCAAAGTATTTACTTTACACACGCACACACATACTATAACATTTATGCTTGTGCGGTAGTAGCAAGCAAAAAGTCAAAGCAACAGAATTTAATAGTGTACATTTTATTGGCAGCGCTCAAGCTGCATTTTTTACTCACACTCACTCACGCAAAAAATAATCGGATCACTCACGCAATATTTTTTACTCACGCTCACTCACTATTCACGTGAGTAATAAAAAACTTACTCACACTCACGCGTGACTCACGCCAGATTCAATCACGCTCACGCGTGAGTCACGCAAAATCCACTCACGCAATAAAATTTTCTTACCAAAAAAAAAAAAATTTAAAAAAAAAAAATTTCTCGAAAATTTAAAAAAAATTGGGCAAATCAAAAAATCTAATCACGCAAACTCACGCATAAAATAAATGACTCACTCACTAATCACTCACTCAGTTTTTTTTTTCAAATCACGCTCACTCACAATCACGTGATTGAAATGAAAAACACTCACGCGTGATTCACGTGAATCAAGCAAATCACGTGACCAGCGCCCAACTCTAGACTAAAGGTACACATTTAATAAAACTGTACAATTTGGAGTGTTGTTTATTGATGGCGTGTGTTTAAAATTGACGATATTCCAATGACTTTAACGCAATCAGACATGATAAGATTTTTATAATGTGCATTTTTAGTGTTTGATTTAAGTGAAAAAAGTTTAAATCAAGTTGATTCAAACCAAAAGTGATTTGAATCAGTTGATTTAAATCAAAAGTGATTTGAATCAGTTGATTCAAATCAAAGTGATTTGAATCAGTTGATTCAAATCAAAGTGATTTGAATCAGTTAATTCAAATCAAAATGTATTAATTCAATTTAATCAAATCAAAGAATTAATTCTTTGCAATGAAATTAAGTGAATTAAATAATGAATTAATTCTTTTCGATTTATAGAAACAGGGAATTAATTCAATTATTTTAAATCAGATTTAAGAAATTGAATTAGGGAATTAAATCTTCAAAGGTCTGGTGTGAGTGGAGAACAAATTGCGTGAGTAAGATTTTTGCGTGAGTGAGTGTCCGTGAGTCGATTTTTTTGCGTGAGTTTGCGTGATTATTTTCTCTTCATATTTCCTTTCGTACCAAAAAAAGCATCAAAAAAATTGTGAAATTTGGCTTAACTTAAGATTTCGTCACGAAAAAAGCAAAGAAAAATGTAAAATTATGCTGAACTTTAAATTTTGCGGAAAATTTTGAAAGATGTTTGAAATTTTAGTTTTATAATTTTTTTTTTTTATAATTAAGAGTTTCGTGAGTGTGAGTCAACGTGAGTGTGAGTGAAGCTTGCGTGAGTGTGAGTTGTATTAAATTTACTCACGTGATTGTGAGTGAGTGTGAGTAGAAAAAATATGCTCGTGAGTGAGTGTGCGTGATTCAAAAATTCCTGTCGTGAGTGAGTGTGAGTCAAAAATCACTCACGCGCCCATCTCTACTTCAAAGTATGAAAAATGTAAAAGTATGAAAAATGTAAATGTACAAACACGCGAATCTCTGAGCACATGGGTAGGTTGCCTTGAGGCAACTCAGGCTTATAATATGCGCCGGAGTTATTATTGCAAAGGGTATGAAGGGTACTCATTTTTCAATCTTCTCTGAGCCAGGTAGCACTTCAAGGGCTGTCTTCTTAGGAGTTAAAATCTAAACTGACATAAGAGTGGTTTGATACCCTCTAACAGCCGGTTTAAACAAAGTTACCCTATTTTGGATCCCTAGTCATAGATGTTTTGAGGGTAATTAGATAGCGAATGAGCTTGCCAGAAATGTCTGCGCTATTGTGGGGTGAATTGATCGACCTTCTCAACCATGATTAGGGGTTTAGAAAGGACAGTCTCTTAAACTTGTAGGAGAATTCGGGAGGTCTACGTCAATCCAAAGCACTATCCGCGCCACTATCACATGGATAATATTCTAAATCACACCAAAAGTGACAATAAGTAACTGACAGATTTTCTTACCGAACACTATAAATTTAATTATCACTTGTATAATTTAAATATTTATTCTTCGTCTTTGTGTCGACTTTTTCTGGAGGAAGTGGAAACAACGCAACACACATTGTGTAAGAGCGTCGCAATTTGTGGGATTAGAAGACGATTCTTGGACTAAGAATTACTTAATTCTGAGGCTTCACCATCATCTGCCAGATCTCCCCTTGAATAATTATAAATACTGGAATAATTACGGGACAAAATGCCTGTGCTCGTCATATGACGAGATAAGGTGTCTTACCAAACCCACTGTGTGCAGTTTGTCTTGAAGATGAGGATACAATAGAATACTACGTCTGTTGTTGTCCAGCGTTCTCAAGTTCTAGACTGCGGATAATGGGTTCTTATACTCTGTCAACGGACACGGTCCATGGACTTCCCTTGTCTGATTTTCTCAGGTTTGTGAAAGCAACTGAAAAATTCTGAAAAACTGAAAAAATTAACTAATTGTCCTTTTTAAGGGTACGGTACACTGAACTATTTTAAGTCTGAGCACCATTGATTTGCTTAAAGAAGAAACAATGCCGAAAGTTTTGCATCGCAACCAGTCAACCACTGTCTTTATTGCCAGCATCTCTGACTGGTAAACACTGCAAAGATTTGGCAATCGTTGAGCCAGGCTAAACTCAAGCTCATCCGAATAGTCTTCGAAACCCACTTGTTCGTGTAGCTTTGATCCGTCCTTGCAAACATTCATAAAGAATCTACTATATTCGCGGTTGAAAATGTGAAAAAACACGATTTTTGCCATTTTTGAAAGCCTGCACAGCAGCCGTTAGGTGGAATAGAAATCTGGTATAAAGCGTTAGAGTAGAATTGAACTATGTTCTCAAAAATATGATAACAAAAATTTTAAGTTGTTGGCCAACACTCACATAAAAAATCGGTTGGAAGGAGGTTGCCACAACCGCAATACGGTTGTCGTAACCGGCTTGCGGTTGTCCCAACCGTACGCGGTTGCAGCAACCGTAAATTGAGGTTGTAATAACTTTTTTAAATATTTTTGTGCCAGTTGCCACAAAATTAAAAAAAAAGTTGCTACAACTGCAAACCCCGGTTGCAGCAACCGTAAATAACGACATTTGCCAGTTGCCACAACTGATAATTTTAACAGTTGCTACAACTTCCAACCCTGGTTATGGCAACTGCAAATTAAACAAAAATTTTAAACGTCATAAAATTAAAAACCAAAATACAAATAAAAATTAACAAAAAATAAATTATAAAATCTGAAAATATTAAAATATTTTCGTCAGAGCTCAACAAATGTACGGATAACGCGAAAATATGTAAGTAATAGTCATTTAAAAAGAGAAATTGCGATAGTGAAACGTTTTTTTTTTTTTTTGTTGAAATCCAGCGATTTTGTAAGTCAACAAATAAACACGGATCAAGGGAAGACATCAAGCTGGTACAACGTCCATTAATACATCAAGGAGTTTTTTTTAAGAAAATGGTGATCGAGGAGATTAGAAACAGCTCCCTTTTGTGATAGAAATACGTTCATAAAATGCATTGCGTTTAGTATAAAGATATATCTTGACATATTTTAACAGGTAATCTACAGAAAAAATTACTCAGATTCTGTGACATTCTTCAATAGAAAAAATGTCACAGAATCTAAGACTTTTTTTATAGAAAAACTGTCTCAGACTCTGAGACTTTATCTATAGAAAATCTTTGTCAGAATCTGAGACTTTTTCTATAGAAAATTTGTCTCAGAATCTGAGACTTTTTCTATAGAAAAACTGTCTCAGAATCTGAGACTTTTTCTATAGAAAAACTGTCTCAGAATCTGAGACTTTTTCTAAAGAAAAACTGTCTCAGAATCTGAGACTTTTTCTATAGAAAAACTGTCTCAGAATCTGAGACTTTTTCTATAGAAAAACTGTCTCAGAATCTGAGACTTTTTCTATAGAAAAACTGTCTCAGAATCTGAGACTTTTTCTATAGAAAAACTGTCTCAGAATCTGAGACTTTTTCTATAGAAAAACTGTCTCAGAATCTGAGACTTTTTCTATAAAAAAACTGTCTCAGAATCTGAGACTTTTTCTATAGAAAAACTGTCTCAGAATCTGAGACTTTTTCTATAGAAAAACTGTCTCAGAATCTGAGACTTTTTCTATAGAAAAACTGTCTCAGAATCTGAGACTTTTTCTATAGAAAAACTGTCTCAGAATCTGAGACTTTTTCTATAGAAAAACTGTCTCAGAATCTGAGACTTTTTCTATAGAAAAACTGTCTCAGAATCTGAGACTTTTTCTATAGAAAAACTGTCTCAGAATCTGAGACTTTTTCTATAGAAAAACTGTCTCAGAATCTGAGACTTTTTCTATAGAAAAACTGTCTCAGAATCTGAGACTTTTTCTATAGAAAAACTGTCTCAGAATCTGAGACTTTTTCTATAGAAAAACTGTCTCAGAATCTGAGACTTTTTCTATAGAAAAACTGTCTCAGAATCTGAGACTTTTTCTATAGAAAAACTGTCTCAGAATCTGAGACTTTTTCTATAGAAAAACTGTCTCAGAATCTGAGACTTTTTCTATAGAAAAACTGTCTCAGAATCTGAGACTTTTTCTATAGAAAAACTGTCTCAGAATCTGAGACTTTTTCTATAGAAAAACTGTCTCAGAATCTGAGACTTTTTCTATAGAAAAACTGTCTCAGAATCTGAGCCTTTTTCTATAGAAAAACTGTCGCAGAATCTGAGACTTTTTCTATAGAAAAACTGTCTCAGAATCTGAGACTTTTTCTATAGAAAAACTGTCTCAGAATCTGAGACTTTTTCTATAGAAAAACTGTCTCAGAATCTGAGACTTTTTCTATAGAAAAACTGTCTCAGAATCTGAGACTTTTTCTATAGAAAAACTGTCTCAGAATCTGAGACTTTTTCTATAGAAAAACTGTCTGAGAATCTGAGACTTTTTCTATAGAAAAACTGTCTCAGAATCTGAGACTTTTTCTATAGAAAAACTGTCTCAGAATCTGAGACTTTTTCTATAGAAAAACTGTCTCAGAATCTGAGACTTTTTCTATAGAAAAACTTTCTCAGAATCTGAGACTTTTTCTATAGAAAAACTGTCTCAGAATCTGAGACTTTTTCTATAGAAAAACTGTCTCAGAATCTGAGACTTTTTCTATAGAAAAACTGTCTCAGAATCTGAGACTTTTTCTATAGAAAAACTGTCTCAGAATCTGAGACTTTTTCTATAGAAAAACTGTCTCAGAATCTGAGACGTTTTCTATAGAAAAACTGTCTCAGAATCTGACACTTTTTCTGTAGGAAAACTGTATCAGAATCTGAGACTTTTTCTATAGGAAAACTGTCTCAGAATCCGAGACTTTTTCTATAGAAAAACTGTCTCAGAATCTGAGACTTTTTCTATAGAAAAACTGTCTCAGAATCTGAGACTTTTTCTATAGAAAAACTGTCTCAGAATCTGAGACTTTTTCTATAGAAAAACTGTCTCAGAATCTGAGACTTTTTCTATAGAAAAACTGTCTCAGAATCTGAGACTTTTTCTATAGAAAAACTTTCTCAGAATCTGAGACTTTTTCTATAGAAAAACTGTCTCAGAATCTGAGACTTTTTCTATAGAAAAACTGTCTCAGAATCTGAGACTTTTTCTATAGAAAAACTGTCTCAGAATCTGAGACTTTTTCTATAGAAAAACTGTCTCAGAATCTGAGACTTTTTCTATAGAAAAACTGTCTCAGAATCTGAGACTTTTTCTATAGAAAAACTGTCTCAGAATCTGAGACTTTTTCTATAGAAAAACTGTCTCAGAATCTGAGACTTTTTCTATAGAAAAACTGTCTCAGAATCTGAGACTTTTTCTATAGAAAAACTGTCTCAGAATCTGAGACTTTTTCTATAGAAAAACTGTCTCAGAATCTGAGACTTTTTCTATAGAAAAACTGTCTCAGAATCTGAGACTTTTTCTATAGAAAAACTGTCTCAGAATCTGAGACTTTTTCTATAGAAAAACTGTCTCAGAATCTGAGACTTTTTCTATAGAAAAAATGTCTCAGAATCTGAGACTTTTTCTATAGATAATATGTCTCAGAATCTGAGACTGTTTCTATAGAAAAAGTGTCTCAGAATTTGAGACTTTTTCTATAGAAAAAATGTCTCAGAATCTGAGACTTTTTCTATAGAAAAAATATCTCAGAATCTGAGACTTTTTCTATAGAAAAAATGTCTCAGAATCTAAGACTTTTTCTATAGAAAAAATGTCTCAGAATCTAAGACTTTTTCTATAGAAAAAATGTCTCAGAATCTGAGACTTTTTCTATAGAAAAAATGTCACAGAATCTGAGACTTTTTCTATAGAAAAAATGTCTCAGAATCTGAGACTTTTTCTATAGAAAAAATGTCTCAGAATCTGAGACTTTTTCTATAAAAAAAATGTCTCAGAATCTGAGTCTTTTTCTATAGAAAAACTGTCTCAGAATCTGAGACTTTTTCTACAGAAAAACTGTCTCAGAATCTGAGACTTTTTCTACAGAAAAACTGTCTCAGAATCTGAGACTTTTTCTACAGAAAAACTGTCTCAGAATCTGAGGCTTTTTCTATAGAAAAACTGTCTCAGAATCTGAGGCTTTTTCTATAGAAAAACTGTCTCAGAATCTGAGACTTTTTCTATAGAAAAACTGTCTCAGAATCTGTGACTGTCTCAAAATCTGTGACTTTTTCCAGGACATTTTTATTACAGAAAAAGATTCAGATTTATTCTATAGAAAAATTTTCAGATTCAGAGTTATTTTTCTCATAGAAAAAGTCCCAGATTCTGAAATATTTTTCCTAAAGAAAAAGTTCCAGATTTTGAGAAGAAGAATTCTTTGTATCGGATTTTTAGTAAACGAATTAAAACCACATAAAAATGTTACATTAAGTTTATTATTTTTAGTATTAAGTCATTTATATAACTATATTTTTTTCAAACAATAAAAAAAGCAAAAAAAAATTAAAAAACGTGCCTTATAATTGGTATTTTATTTTGTAGTTTGGCATAATATCGAAAATATATTAAACACAGCTATGGTTGCGACAACCGGCAATACGGTTGCCATAACCGGCAAATGCCGTTATTTGAGGTTGCTGCAACCGGCATTTGTCGGTTGCCACAACTGTAAATTGTCGGTTGCTACAACCGTATATTTACCGGTTGCCGCAACCTCAATCGGAGGTTGGAACCTTTTACGGTTGAGACAACCGTATTTTGCTGTGAGTGAAACCTATATTTTAAAAAAACACTGTGAAAAAAATTAGAAAAAGCACCATTTTTAGATGGCTCTAAAACAAAAAACCGGATGATCAATCTTTACTGTAATAAGCTCGAAATTTTGGAAAAAGTTCATTCTTTCTTATAGACTTTTGAAACCATTAAAGATAATCTTTCGGTTTATACACTCACATGAAAACTCGGTTGGAATGAGGTTGCCACAACCGTCGTAACCTCGTTTACGGTTGCTGCTACCGAGTTGCGGTTGTCTCAACCGTCTTACGGTTGTGATAACCGTAAGCGGTTGCAGCAACCGTAAGTTGAGGTTGTTAAAACTTTTTTTTAAATATTTGTATGCCAGTTGCTACAACTTCAAATTATCGGTTGCAGCAACCGTAAATTTTCGGTTCCTTCAACTGATAATAAAAAATAACAAACATTTTTAATGTCAGAAAAATAAAAATATTTTTAAATGAAAATTCTTTTCTACAAAACACAAAGGTGAAATATGGAAATTAAAAGAAAAATACTATTAAAACCGTAAGTTTGCTTTTATTAAATGCAAAAAATGTTTAATAAATAATTTTTTTCGTTAAATTTATAGAAATTATCAAAAATATATTTGTAAAAGGCGTCATAAACGATTTCCCTAATACGGCTGCTTACAAACGGCTAAATTTTCCCAGTCTGACAAGAAGGTTTAAAAGGTATAGAAGTCAATGGACAAAGAAAGAGTCGGAAAACTATAACATCACTCAAGAATATATACAAGCACTGCAGCGCTTCAGAAAAAGGTGGTAATTGATACATTATATACGAAAATTCCATGATCTGAGAACCTTGGAATACAAACCATTAAGACGTCTCTAAAGGAAAAATAATGCCATTATTCTATAGACAAAATGTCTTAGCTTCTGAGACTTTATCTAAAGACAAAAAGGAGCAGATTCTGTCTCAGAATCTGTGACTTTTCCTATAGAAAAAATGTCTCAAAATCTGTGACTTTTTCTATAGAAAAAATATCTCAGAATCTGAGACTTTTCCTATAGAAAAACTGTCTCAGAATCTGAGACTTTTTCAATAGAAAAACTGTCTCAGAATCTGATACTTTTTCTATAGAAAACTGTCTCAGAATCTGTGACTTTTTCTATAGAAAAACTGTCTCAGAATCTGAGACTTTTTCAATAGAAAAACTGTCTCAGAATCTGATACTTTTTCTATAGAAAACTGTCTCAGAATCTGTGACTTTTTCTATAGAAAAACTGTCTCAGAATTTGAGACTTTTTTTTATAGAAAAACTGTCTCAGAATCCTGACTTTTTTTTATAGAAAAACTGTCTCAGAATCTGAGACTTTTTTTATAGAAAAACTGTCTCAGAATCTGAGACTTTTTTTATAGAAAAACTGTCTCAGAATCTGAGACTTTTTTTATAGAAAAACTGTCTCAGAATCTGAGACTTTTTCTATAGAAAAATTGTCTCAGAATCTGAGACTTTTTCTATAGAAAATTGTCTCAGAATCTGAGACTTTTTCTATAGAAAAATTGTCTCAGAATCTGAGACTTTTTCTATAGAAAAATTGTCTCAGAATCTGAGACTTTTTCTATAGAAAAATTGTCGCAGAATTTGAGACTTTTTCTATAGAAAAATTGTCTCAGAATCTGAGACTTTTTCTATAGAAAAATTGTCTCAGAATCTGAGACTTTTTCTATAGAAAAATTGTCTCAGAATCTGAGACTTTTTCTATAGAAAAATTGTCTCAGAATCTGAGACTTTTTCTATAGAAAAATTGTCTCAGAATCTGAGACTTTTTCTATAGAAAAATTGTCTCAGAATCTGAGACTTTTTCTATAGAAAAATTGTCTCAGAATCTGAGACTTTTTCTATAGAAAAATTGTCTCAGAATCTGAGACTTTTTCTATAGAAAAATTGTCTCAGAATCTGAGACTTTTTCTATAGAAAAATTGTCTCAGAATCTGAGACTTTTTCTATAAAAAAATTGTCTCAGAATCTGAGACTTTTTCTATAGAAAAATTGTCTCAGAATCTGAGACTTGTCTCAGAATCTGAGACTTTTTCTATAGAAAAATTGTCTCAGAATCTGAGACTTTTTCTATATAAAAATTGTCTCAGAATCTGAGACTTTTTCTATAGAAAAATTGTCTCAGAATCTGAGACTTTTTCTATAGAAAAATTGTCTCAGAATCTGAGACTTTTTCTATAGAAAAATTGTCTCAGAATCTGAGACTTTTTCTATAGAAAAATTGTCTCAGAATCTGAGACTTTTTCTATAGAAAAATTGTCTCAGAATCTGAGACTTTTTCTATAGAAAAATTGTCTCAGAATCTGAGACTTTTTCTATAGAAAAATTGTCTCAGAATCTGGGACTTTTTCTATAGAAAAATTGTCTCAGAATCTGGGACTTTTTCTATAGAAAAATTGTCTCAGAATCTGAGACTTTTTCTATAGAAAAATTGTCTCAGAATCTGAGACTTTTTCTATAGAAAAATTGTCTCAGAATCTGAGACTTTTTCTATAGAAAAATTGTCTCAGAATCTGAGACTTTTTCTATAGAAAAATTGTCTCAGAATCTGAGACTTGTCTCAGAATCTGAGACTTTTTCTATAGAAAAATTGTCTCAGAATCTGAGACTTTTTCTATAGAAAAATTGTCTCAGAATCTGAGACTTTTTCTATAGAAAAATTGTCTCAGAATCTGAGACTTTTTCTATAGAAAAATTGTCTCAGAATCTGAGACTTTTTCTATAGAAAAATTGTCTCAGAATCTGAGACTTTTTCTATAGAAAAATTGTCTCAGAATCTGAGACTTTTTCTATAGAAAAATTGTCTCAGAATCTTAGACTTTTTCTATAGAAAAATTGTCTCAGAATCTGAGACTTTTTCTATAGAAAAATTGTCTCAGATTCTATAGAAAAATTGTCTCAGAATCTGAGACTTTTTCTATAGAAAAATTGTCTCAGAATCTGAGACTTTTTCTATAGAAAAATTGTCTCAGAATCTGAGACTTTTTCTATAGAAAAATTGTCTCAGAATCTGAGACTTTTTCTATAGAAAAATTGTCTCAGAATCTGAGACTTTTTCTATAGAAAAATTGTCTCAGAATCTGAGACTTTTTCTATAGAAAAATTGTCTCAGAATCTGAGACTTTTTCTATAGAAAAATTGTCTCAGAATCTGAGACTTTTTCTATAGAAAAATTGTCTCAGAATCTGAGACTTTTTCTATAGAAAAATTGTCTCAGAATCTGAGACTTTTTCTATAGAAAAATTGTCTCAGAATCTGAGACTTTTTCTATAGAAAAATTGTCTCAGAATCTGAGACTTTTTCTATAGAAAAATTGTCTCAGAATCTGAGACTTTTTCTATAGAAAAATTGTCTCAGAATCTGAGACTTTTTCTATAGAAAAATTGTCTCAGAATCTGAGACTTTTTCTATAGAAAAATTGTCTCAGAATCTGAGACTTTTTCTATTAAAAAACTGTCTCAGAATCTGAGACTTTTTCTATTAAAAAACTGTCTCAGAATCTGAAACTTGTTCTATAGAAAAATCTGTGACTTTCTGGGACATTTTTATTATAGAAAAAGATTCAGATTTTTCCCATCGGAAAATCCTCAGATTCAAAGTTGCTTTTCTCAGATCCTGAAATATTTTTGTATAGAAAAGTCTCAGATTTTGAGACATTTCTACTAAAGAAAAAGTCTCAGATTTTGAGATATTTTTCCTTCAGAAAAAGTCTCAGAATCTGAGAAGAGGAATTCTTTGTATCAGATTTTTAGCACACGAATTAAAAGCACATAAAAATGTAACAATTAGTTTATTATTTTAAGTATTTTATCATTTATATAACTACTAGCTAACTCGCCCGGTACTTCGTTACCGGTTAGCTGTAAAAAAACAACTTTATTACTTCAAATTCTTATTAATTTTTAATTAAACATAAAAATTGTTAGTTTCGACCTTTAAAATATTATATTTTGAGTAGATTTAAAGTTGCAAAAAATCTTATTTTGGCGAAACGATCCCATAGTTCAAACTTTAAGTTTCAAGGAACATTAGTGCATAAGGAACGTTATGTACCAAATTGAAGCGAAAATTCAAAAATTTATTTTCCTAGAATGTAATTTCCGCGAGTGGATCGTAAAGTACCAATTTTAAGTATCTCTACATTCTCCCTTTTTCCCCATTAGAAGCAGAATTTTCATAAAAGTACTTATTTTGGAATGTTATTTCCGCGAAAGGATCGTACAGTCCAAATTTCAAGTATTTAGGACCATTAATTCACCAGATACAAAAATGCTCTACTTTCCCCATTTTCCCCCTTAGAAGCAGACTTTACTAAAAAAGTGCTTCTTCCAGAATGTTATTTCCGCTAGAGGATCGTACAGTCCAAACTTCAAGTATCTAGAACCATTAGTTCAGCAGATACAAAACAGTTCAAAATTCAAGTATCTAGGACCATTAGTTCAGCAAAAAAATTGTCCTTCTTTCCCCCTTCAAAAAGTAATTTTCAAAAAAGTACTTCTTTCAATATGTTATTCCGCGGGATGATCCTATATTGCAAATGTCATGTTTTTAAGACCATTAGGTTAAAATTTACAAAATTGCCCTATTTTGCCCTCTTGGCCCTCCTTAAAACAAAAATTTTCAAAAAGTGTATTTTTCAAAAAATTATTTCTGCGAGAGGATCAAAACTTAAAGTTTTAGTTCTGAAGATACAAAGTTGCCCTATTTTCCCCCTTCTACTTTTTTCAAGATGTTTTTTTTGCGAGATGATCCTAGAGTTCAAATTTCAAGTTTCTGGAACCATTTGTTTAAAAGATAAATAATGTACCGATTTTCCCTATTTCCCCCCCCCCCTTTCCCACCGTGGAGGAGGAATTTTTCAAACAATATTCTTTTCGGAATGTTGTTTCCGCGAGAGGATCCTAAGGACAAAACTTCACATTTCTGGGACCATTTGTTCAGAAGATAAAAATTCACCGATTTTCCCTATTTTCCCACCCTTGGAGGCGGAATTTTCAAAAAATTTTGTTTTCCGCATGTTAATTCTGCGAGAGGATCCTAGAGTCCAAATTTCAAGTTTCTGTGACCATTTGTCCAGAAGATAAAAAATGTACCAATTTTCTCTATTATCCCCACCTTGGAGGCGGAATTTTTAAAAAAATATTTTTTTAGTTTTTTTTTTCGCGAGAGGATTATAGAGTCCAAATTTCAAGTTTCTAAAGCTATTAGTTCAAAAGATACAAAATCCCCCAAAGGGCCCTACTTTCCATTTTTCCCCCTTAGAAGTGGAATTTTTAAAAAAGTTCTTTAAGTATGTTATTTTTACGAAAGGATCGTTCAGTTCAAATTTCAAGAATCTAGGACCATTAGTTCAGCAGATTCAAAATTGCCCTTCTTTCCCCCTTTTTCCCCAGAATTTTGAAAAGTACTTTCTTAAGAATGTTATTTCCGCGAGAGGATCGTTCAGCCAAATTTCAAGTATCTAGAACCATTAGTTCAGCAGATACAAAATTGCCCTACCTTCCCCGTTTTCCCCTTGAAATCGGAATTTTCAAAAAAAAGGACTTCTTTCAGAATGTTAATTCCAAGAGAGAGGATCGTGCAGTCTAAACTTCAAGTATCTAGGACCAATAGTTCAGCAGATACAAAATTACCCTACTTTCCGCCTTTTCCCCCTTAGAAGCGGAACTTTCCACAATAAGTACTTTTTCCGCAAGAGGATCGTACAGTTAAAATTTTTAGTATCTAGGATCATTAGTTCAGCAGATACAGAATTTCCCTACTTTCCACCTTTTCCCCCTTTAGAAGGAGAACTTTCAAAAAAGTACTTCTTCTAGAATGTTCTTTCCGCGAGAGGATCGTACAGTCTAAACTTCAAGTATGTAGGACTATTAGTTAAGCAGATTCAAAATTGCCCTACTTTTAAAGAAGTACTTCTTTCAGAATGTTATTTTCGCGAAAAGATCGTACAGTCCAAATTTCAAGTCTCCCGGACCATTAGTTCAGCAGATACAAAATTGCCTACTTTCCCCCTTTTCCCTCTTAGAGGCGGAATTTTCCAAAAAGTCCTCCATTCGAATTTTATTTCTGCAAGAGGATTGTGCAGTCCAATTTTCAAGTTTCTAGGACTATTTGTTCAGCAGATACAAAATTGGCCTACTTTCTCTCTTTTTCCCCCTTAAAGAAGAATTTTTAAAAAAGTATTTCTTCCGAATGTTATTTCCGCGGCAGGGTCATACAGTCAATTTTCAAATATCTAGGACAATGAGTTCAGCAGATTCAAAATTGCTCTATTTCCCCCTCTTTTTCCCCTTAAAAGAGCAATTTTTGAAAAAAGTATTCCTTTCCGAATGTTCAAATTTTCAAAAAAGTACTTCTTTTAGAATGTTATTGCTGCGATATGATCCCATATTCCCAATGTCATGTTTCTAAGACCATTAATTTAAAGTTTAGCAAATTGCCCTATTTTCCCCCTTTTGGGCCTCCTTAAAACCAAAATTCTCAAAAAAATATATTTTTCAAAAAATAATTTCCGCAAGAGCATCCAGATTCAAAATTTCAAGTTTGTTCAGAAGATACAAAATTGCCCTATTAAACCCCTTCTACCCACCACCCCCAACCTTTTAAAAGGATTTTTCTAAATATTACTTTTTACAAAATGTTTTTTCCGCGAGAGTAGAGTTAAAATTTCAAGTTTTTGGGACCGTTCGTTTAGCAGATACGAAATTGCCCTTCTTTCCCCATTTTTCCCCCTTTAAAAACGAATTTTCAAAAATGTACTTATTTTAGAATGTTATTTTCGGGATAGGATTGTTCAGTTCAAATTTTAAGTATCTAGGACCATTAGTTCAGCAGATACAAAATTGCCCTACTTTCCCCCTTTTTCCCCGTAGAAGCGTAATTTTTAAAAAAGTTTTTCTTTAACAATGGTATTTCCGCGAGAGGATCGTACGGTTGAAATTTCAAGTATCTAGGACCATGAGTTCAGCAGATTCAAAATTACCCCACTCACCCCCTTTTTCCCCCGGAATTTTCAAAAAGTACTTCCTTTAGAATATTATTTCCGCGAGAGGATTGTACAGTTCAAATTTCTAGTATCTAGGACCATTAGTTCAGCAGATTCAAAATTGCCCTACTTTCCCGATTTCCCCCCAGAATTTTGAAAAAGTACTTCCTTTAGAATGTTATTTCCGCGAGAGGTTCGTTCACTCCAAATTTCAAGTATCTAGGACCATATTTTCAGCAAATACAAAATTGCCCTACCTTCCTCTTTTTTCCCCCTTTAAAGCGGAATTTTCAAAAAAGTATTGCCCTACTTTCCCCCTTTTTCCCCGTAGAAGCGGATTTTTTGAAAAGTTCTTCTTTAAGAATGTTATTTTCGCGAAAGGATCGTACAGTTTAAATTTCAAGTATTAAGGACCATTAGTTCAGCAGATTCAAAATTGCCCTACTTTCCCGATTTTCCCCCAGAATTTTGAAAAAGTACTTCCTTTAGAATGTTATTTCCGCGAGAGGTTCGTTCACTCCAAATTTCAAGTATCTAGGACCATATTTTCAGCAGATACAAAATTGCCCTACCTTCCTCTTTTTCCCCCTTTAAAGTGGAATTTTCAAAAAAGTACTTTTTTCGGAATGTTATTTCCGCGAGAGGATCGTGCAGTCCACGCGAGAGGATCGTGCAGTCCTATTTGTTTAGCAGATACAAACCGGAATTTACAAAAAGTACTTCTTTCAGAAAGTTATTTCCGCGAGAGGATCGTACAGCCCAAATTTCAAGGATCTACGACCATTAGTTCAGCAGACACAAAATTACCCTACTTTCCCCTTTTTCCCCCTTAGAAGCGAAATTTTCAAAATAGAACTTTCTTCACAATGTTATTTCCGCGAAGGATCCCATAGTCAAAATTTTTAAGTTTCTGGGAAAATTAGTTCAGAACATACAAAGTGTACCAAATTGTCCTATTATCCCCCTTTTTACCACCCTAGAAGCGGAATTGAAAAAAAAAACTTTGTTTCGGAATGTTTTTTCCGCGAGAGGATCTTATAGTCCAAACTTTAAGTTTCTAGGACCATTAGGTCAGAGAAAAGAAAATGTACCAAATTGCCCAATTTTCCCCCTTTTCCCCTTCTAGAAGTGCCTTTTTAAAAAAGTACTTTCTTCAGAATATTATTTCCGCGAGAGGATCCTATAGTCCAAATTTCAGGTTTCTGGGACCATTAGTTCACAATATAGAAAATGTTCAAAATCGTCCTATTTCCGCAAAAAAAAAAAAAAAAAATTTTGAGTGAAAAAAAATTTTGAGTGAAAAAAAAATTTAAAAAAAAAATTCTGAGTGAAAAAAAATTTTGAGTGAAAAAAAAATTTGAGTAAAAAAAAATTTGTAAAAAAAAATTTTTGAGTGAAAAAAATTTTGAGTAAAAAAAAATTTTTGAGTGAAAAAAAATTTTGACTAAAAAAAATTTTTGAGTGAAAAAAAATTTTGAGTAAAAAAAAAATTTTGAGTGAAAAAAAATTTTGAGTAAAAAAAAAATTTGAGCGAAAAAAATTTGTAAAAAAAAAAATTTGTAAAAAAAAATTAGTAAAAAAAAAAATTTTTGAGTGAAAAAAAAATTTTGAGTGAAAAAAAATTTTGAGTGAAAAAATTTTAGTAAAAAAATGTTTTTTCCCCGAGAGGATACTATAGTTCAAATATCTAGTTTCTAGGACCATTAGTTCAAAATTCACAAAATTGCCCTATTTTCCCCCTTTTTGTCCCCCTTAAAACCGGAATTTCCAAAAAAGTACTTTTTTCAAAATGTTATTTCCGCGAGAGTATCCTATATTCAAAATTTCAAGATTGTTGGACCATTAGTTCAGAAGATAAAAAATGTACCAACTTGCCCTATTTTCCCCCTCCCCCCACCTTAGAAACGGAATTTTCAAAATATTACTTTTTCCAAAATGTTATTTCCGCGAGAGGGTCCTAGACTTCAAATTTCAAGTTTCTGGGACCATTTGTTTAGAATATAAAAAATGTACCAATTTGCCCTATTTTCCCCTTTTTCCCCCCCTTGGAGGCGGAATTTTCCAAAAATATTTTTTCCGAAATTTTATTTCCGCGAGAGGATCCTAGAGTTCAAATTTGAAGTTTCTAGGACTATTAGTTCAAAAGATACAAAATCCCCCAAAGGGCCCTATTTTCCCCCTTTAGAATCGGAATTTCCAAAAATCCCTTCTTAGTGGGTGGTTTTGTCGGGAGCCGAACCTACATTCCAAATTTCAAATCTCTAGCTTCAGCGGTTTGGGCTGGGCGATGATTATTGCCAATCAGTCAGTCAGTCAGTCAGTCAGTCAGTCACCACACTCTTTTATATATATAGATATTTTTCTTTAAACAATAAAAAAAATGACAAAAAACTAAAAAAATGTGTTTTATAATTGGGATTTCATATTTTATTTTGGCATTATATCGAAAATATATTAAACACAGCTCTGGTTGGAGCAACTGGCAATACGGTTGCCACAACCGGCAAATGTCGTTATTTGAGGTTGTTGCAACCGGCATTTGTCGGTTGCCTCAACCGTAATTTTCCAGTTGCCTCAACCTCAACTTGAGGTTGGAACCTTGTACGGTTGTCCCAACCGTATTTTGCTGTGAGTGTACGAAAATTAACACAGAAAACCAGTGGGTATCAGGTTGGTTGGCTACCATTTAATTTCCTCTCTCAAAAAGTTGGTTCTCTTGTTGCCTATGCTATTGCATGTAAAAACTCTCTTAAACATTAAGAGAACCAATTTATATAAAGTGACATATTGTTTTGGGGCCTATCAAAATCTCTGATATTATTCTTTACTCTATGCAGAAAACTTAAGTTTGTAAAACATTTTTATACCCTCCAACTACAGTATGGGGGTATACTCACTTTGTCATTCCGTGAGTAACGCATCAAAATATCGGTCTAGGACCCCATAAAATATATATATTTATCATCAGTGATCGATTCTAAGACATTCTAGCGATGTCCGTCCGTCCGTCCGTCTGTCCGTCCGTCTGTAGTTAACAATGCAGTCCAAAATAAAAGAGCTAGGCTCTCGACATTTGGCACGAATATGTCTTATGTTCCTAGGCAGGTTAAGTTCGTTAATGAGCAAAATCGGACCAGGGGAAAAAAAGTCCCTCCTTGAAGAACTAAACCAACCTCTGAAAAATACTATATTTTTACATGATTTTTTGTGTTTTTGTTTAACAAATCCAACATTTTTATGCTACTAAAAGTTCAAAGTCCAGCATTTGGACCCACAGAATTAGAAAATATCGTTTTTCTGTCCGCCCCCCTTTTATGGGCGTGGAATAAATTATTATTTTTTTTTTAAATAATGATAAATTTGTATTTCTTTAGTGCAAAAAGCATAAGAATTAATTTGTTTAACACTTAATCGAGAGGAAATGTGCCCCCCCAATTACCACTACCGACCCCCCCCACAAAAAAAAAGAAGACGCCCCTGCAATTTTTATTTTTTTATTTATTTGCATGTTGGAGGGTATAAAAGATTCGGCACAGACGAATTTAACACTCTTACTTGTTTTTTTTTAGTTTTTCTTTAAAAAATATCAAAAAACTAAGATAAATTTTCCAAAAATTATAATTTTAACAGTATAATTTTAAAACGCAAGTGAACCCCGACCAAACGATTTTTAAGATTTTTAAAAAAATTGTTTTCTATGTTGAAGACCATAGACAAATTCTACTATTGCGCTTTATACCAGATTTGTATTCCACTGAATGACTGCTGTTCTTGACTTTCAAATAATGCAAAAATCGCCATTTTTCACATTTTCAACCGTGAATAACTAAAAATCTAGATGTGATGGGATAATTTGGAGAACAGATTTGGAATCAGGAGATCAAAGACTACTAAAATTGATCATCAAAATTCCAACCGGAAAATGAGTGTTGAGCGGTCTTATTAACTCTTTTTTGAGAACATCTAGTTCAAAGACTTCCAAGTATTTTTTTTGAACAGATTGTAGTAAATATTCTATGGCAATCACAACAAAATCTTCAATGCTGAACAAGCGATTGTTTTTCTGACAATTTCGAACGAAGTTTTGCAACTTACTATTTGGAGCAGGAAATTTTGATACCACAATGTATTATTTTACGGTTGAGAATAGCACCAAAAAATATTTTTATTCAAACAAATTTCCGTCGGTACTTATTTAAATAATTATATAATACATTTAAATGCAACAAACCAAAAAAAAAAAATAATACAAAAAACTAAAACAATTAACAAATAAAATTTAATTGGCACATATTACACGAATGCATACTGAAATGAACTGAACGAACAAACGTTAATATAATTGAGCTCAGCTTTGAATGGGAGCAAAATGGATGGATTGATATAAAAAAGTGTGAACAATTTAAACAGAAAAACTAAAAAACAAACTACTTAATAAAAACCTAAACACGTAATGAATACGCCAAGTGTTCCACATTTCAATATAACACGACTGCTGCTGCTTTTTTTTGTTTCTTCTTAATTTTTTGTTTAATTTCATATTATTTTCATGCGTCAAAACGTTGCAACGAAAAAACAACAACAACAAAAAACACATCAACAAATGAATTTTTACAACAGCAAAAATGAGCGAATTTATATGCGATAAATTTATAACAACAAAAAAAAAATCAACGCTGAAACAACAAAAACTTTTGAAATAAATACTATAAAAATTGTAATAAAAATTAAAACTATGACAAGTAATTTTTGCTAAAATAACAGTTTTTTTTTTCGTGCAAAACACATGCATTGTAATAAAATACTATTGAGGAGTATGAAACAGAACCTACACACAGTATTAAAGCTGATCGATAGGGAGTTTGGAATGATATAAATCTTAGGGTGAACTATTAACGCATTTGTAACAAGCTTTATAAATGTATAAAAAAAAAACACTACCAAGGGAAGTCTCCCTTGTGTCACCCCCCAATACCATAACCAACTTTGTCCTGAACCTGTTATTAAGTCAACTTTTGGCAGGTCAGTGGTGACCACGGCTGCAGTACGAGGTACTCTGCAAGGGAGTGTTTTATCATCGCATCTGTGGAACCCTATCATAAATATCGTACTCGTCAATTTGAACGACATGGTGGTTAAGACCGTCACCGACGCGGTTGACGTACCGGTTGCTGTATCCGGAAGATATCGAGGAATACTGTCTGAACTCCTGGACACATTAATTTTGACTTCTATCTGAATGGAGTTTATAGAGCGGTCTGGGTAAAGATGCAAGCGGTCTGGGTAAAGATTTTGTTCAATTTTACAACAGGAACAATATTCCCGCGATCCGCCTGCCGTGGTAAGGTATTGAACTTACGGTTTTTGATAGTGCTAAGTATCTACGAATCATTCCAGACAACAAGCTTTATGGAGTGTGAACACTAAGGACAGAAAGGCTAAGGCGAATGCTGCCATTTATTGTTTTTAGAAGGTTATTTTAAGCAACTAGGGTCTTCGGTTAGGTTAGAGGGGTGGAGCACAAAATTTTAAACTCCTCGCACAGACCTGCATATCTTGTGCAACTTCCCCGCACTGTTTCACCCGTATTCAGCTCATCACATCTTCTACAATTGGAATCAGATATGAGTCCAATTGTTTTTGAGGGGAAAGCAATAAGACTGTGTCCTGTTACCACTCCCGTGAGTAAACGACATTCCAATCTGCTAAGTGAAAATTGGTGGCGAGTTCTTCTTCCTGTACTTGGCTCTCTTCATTTGCTGTTCGCCATGGAAATACACTGACAATCACTTCGCGATTTAAACTTGGGTCTTACTCCCCGGGATGTTAATTGGTTATTCAACACGATCGTCAGGCCCATGCTTATTTACGGAGTATCCGTTTGGTTGGTGGCGACGGGGAAGGACACTCATCAAAAAATATATTAAATAGGACCTTTAGGACAATTGTGCGTTGTTAACAATGGGATCAATTTGCACCATTCCGTCGAAAGGTCTACTCGCAATGGGCAACTGGCTGTTAGTAGACCTTCTCGCAAGACAACTAACCAGTTTTGCGGCTATAAATGCATGAACGTAAAAACCAAACGACGCACGAGAATCCTGGGGAATCATGTTACCGCAGCGAACATTCACAATTGCACCCCTACACCATCTATCAAAACAGTGTTTAAAATAAGGATTCCGGATAGGTCCGATTGAATGGAGTGTCTTAACATACCTGAGGTGACACTTGAGTTTTTCACTGATGGCACTGATGAAAATGGCTGAGTGGGGGTGCATTACAGACTCTCCCTTCGACTGCCGTACCAGTGTATCTTAGGCTGAGATCATGGCCATTAAACGGGCTGCGGAAAGGATATAGTGTTAACGGTCATTAGTCGGGGATATCTGTGTTTTCACCGACAACCGAGTGGCCATTAAATCACAAGCGTGAGACATAATGTGGTACTCATCTGGGTGCCTGGACATGTGGGTATAAATAGCAACTGTGTTGCCAATGAATAAGCTAGTATTGGGATGAATTTATATTCTGACGGGATCGATCATAAGACTGTCATCCCGCTCAATGCAAGTGGCGGAGTCAGACTGTGCTGTTACAGATCGCCAACGTCAGATCGCGACGTGAACCGACGTGCTTTAGCACGAGTATGGTGTAGCCCTAATATAAACGCCGACGGGTAGATTCATTCTACTTTCTTGGAATTAACTACACCATCTGGTTGTGATCGTTACGGAGTACAGTGATTCGGCACACACGCCAGTAAAATGGGATTCCGACACAATGACTAGTGCTGGGAATATCAGGACGTGGAGGAGGAAGATGTGGCATCGCATTTTCTCTGTCAATGTACGGCACACGCCCATTGAAGAACCTACTATTTTGGCAGCCCGATACGGGTGGACTTGACATGCTTATCTGGTATGGGCATCAGCAGGACAAACTTATTCATCCGGGCATTTTTTCCCATCTCTTCCACTCGATATCACTCGTGTGTAGGTGGGGTGTTTACTCACTTCCTTATTCTGTATGTAACTCATTCAATAGTCTAGCACCAAATAAAGTTATATAGCGATGTCTTTCCGTCTATCCGTGTATAGAGAACACGATATTTTTCAAAATAAAATAGCTAGACTTCTGAAGCTTAACGCGAATATGTGTTATGTTCATTGGCTGGTAAAGTTCGGAAATGAGCAAACTCAACCCAGGGGAAAAGCACGCATTTAAAGAACTAAACCAACTTCAGAAAAATTTCATTATTTTGCAGGTTTTTTTTAATTTTGTTAAACATATGAAGCATTTATTTGTGTCTGAAATTCCAGATAATGTAGGGTAATCCTTGCGACAAATATACAAGAGATAAAAAAATCATTCTCATCCTGTTGGATCGTTTAAAAAAAAAGGTTAAAGAAAAACAAGTAGAAAAGTTAAATTCGACTTGGCTGAATCTATGAATACCCTCCACAATGCCCTTTTTAAGTGATATTAAATTTTCTTACGTGAAAAAATAACATTTTTGATTAAAAATATTTTATTTTGTGTAAAACAACTTTTTTTAAGTACTTTTTGAAAAAAAAAAAATAATAATTTACTAAATGTTTTTTGAGTGTAAATTTTTTTTGAGTGTAAAATATTTTTCGAGTGTATTTTTTTTAGCTTAAAAATATTTTTGAGTGTCAAAAATACGTTGTAAAATATTTTTGTGACTTACCAATGTTTTAAAACATGTTTAACGGGTTTTTAACACGTGAATTTAAGGTGAAACTGATCTGAAATTCACGGTTTTGCTAATAAATTTTGAACCACTGGACCGATTTGGCTGAAATTCAATACGAACCAGGCTAAGGAACGATAAATATACGTATATGCCAAGCTTTAGCATCCTCAGAATTGTCTTTTTATCTCATAAATTCACGAAAAACCCTTGCCGAAATTCAGCCTTTTGCTCATAACTTTTAAACCACTGAACCAATTTCGCTGGATTGCAATACAAACCTGACCAGGTAAATGCCCAACATACGTGCCAATCTTTAGGAGCCTTTCAAAAGTTAGTAAAGTCTTTCAAAAGTTAGCGTGTTTTCAACAGACAAACAGACAGACGGAAGGACGGATATCGCTAGATCGTCTTAAAATCGATCGAGGATCATGACCATATATGGTCCTAGAAAAATATTTCGATGTGTTACAAACGGAATGACAAACTAATATATACCCTCTATCACTAGAGTGAAGGGTATAAAAATGGTTGGTTATTTTTTTCCAAAAACACATTTTGTATGTTAAATGAAATTTTACAAAAAATTTTCTCAAAAATGATTATAACACGTTTTTGTGAAAAAACCTGACGTGATGAAAAGGGATCATGAAAATAATTTTCTTGATCCTGGACCAAAGTTGCGATGTGTTACACAAATTACAAACACATCAGCTATTGAAATTTTACTTGAAGTACGAGTGGCGTCTCCAATGATTGATTTCGTTGCTCCTACCAGGGAGATTATTCTCGGAATCGACAGCGATCGAAATTTGCACGTGTGATTTTCTTATTTTTCTTTATGCCTAAAATTATGCTTTTAATATGATTTCTTTCAAGAAAAATACAAAAAGTTTGTATTAATCAAAGCATAATTTTACACACAAAAAAAAAAAAATTTTTTCCATGAACGATTTTCATAGTATTTATGAAAAAATTCAAACAATTTATTAATTTTTTCACAATATTTATAAACTTTTTCATAGTATTTATGAATAAATCATAATATGTGAAATTTAAGAATTTTTAACATTTTTCATAAATACTATGAAAAAGTTTATAAGTATTAAGAAAAAGTTACTAAATTGTATGAATTTGTTCATAAATACTATGAAAATCGTTCATGGGAAAAAAAAATTTTTTGTGTGTAGTAGACATGAGCGTGAATCCATCCATATGGCCTTTCAAGCCATTTGTTTTTTTTTAACTACTTCACTGCGGTTACTTTTTGCAAGCAAATTGAATGATTATTGTTGTTGATATCCATTTTACAATATACTCACAACAAAACAAATACAAATGCTTGTGAGTAAAGAGTTAAAGAGATAAAAAATACTCACGGAAAAACCACCCAAATATAGAGTAATGCATTCATGTGTTTTGAAAGTTAATATTGTGTTGAATGACATGAATTATCTGAATGATTCAAATGATTTTGCAAACAAATAAATACAAATCAGACAAATTTTAAAACACATTAAAAAAAAAAAGCTGAAATATAAGGGAAAAAAACTAAAGCAATGCAGAATATTACAAAAATCGAAAATTGTGAAAAAAAATAAAAAATTATAAGCATAAGTAAAGTGTTGTTGTATTTTTTTTGTCTCTTGGTTAAATACAATTCATATAAATTTCACGGCATTTAATTTGTAAAAACAACAACAAGAAAACATTCTTGTTATTAGTTTGCAAACTATTAATAAGTATGCATTGCTAACGGGAAATTTAACTAACTACAGACGACGCAACATTATGTACAATATGCTATTATATTGATGGTGTGTGGGTAAGATTGTAAGATCAATATTGCGTCGTCTGTAGGTACCGTAAGAGGCAGTGGTCATTGTTCATCACAATATGCATATGGGGCATTCCAATTCAAATCGGACACTTTGAATATATTTTTTTTTTTAGATTTTCCCAATTTGTTTACAGTTTTTAGTAAATTTTCTGATTTTTTTGATGACCCGTTCAAAAGATATCGAATTTTTAAAAATTGGTAGCTTGTTCCTTTACTCAAACTTCTTTTACTCATAACTTTTTCAATAATGGTCCAAATTTCAATTTTTTTTTTCAAAATGTTTGTTTTGTTACATACATAAATGTTTTAGAAGGGTGCTAAAAACTGTAAACAAATTGGGAAAATCTAAAAATAAACAAGTGAGAGTGTTAAATTCGGCTGTGCCGAATCTATTATACCCACTAACATGTAAAAAATTAAAACAAAAATTTTGACAGTGGTGTTGTTTTAAGAGGGGCAAGGTAGGGGGAGGGATCGGTGAGCTGTGGTGACTCCTTGGCCCTCAAGGTATATGTTTAGAAGTTCATTTTTGTCTGCTTTGTCCACTTAAGTACTATAGTTTTATAATTATTTCAATTATTTTTTATCCACGCCCTTAAAAGAGGGGCGCGGCAAAAGAAAGCGACATTTTTTAATCCCCTGGGTGCAAGCGCTGGACTATAAACTTCTACGAACATAAAAATGTCTCGTTTGGTTCACAAAAATACAAAAAATCTTAAAAAAAGTTAAAATTTTTAAGAGGTTGATTTAGTTCTTCAAGGGGGAACTTTTTTCCCCCTGTTCCGATTTGGCCTATTTCCGAATTTAACCTGCCTAGGACCATAAGACATATTTCTGCCAAACTTAAGGGGTCTAGCTCATTTATTTTGGGACTGCATCGTGTAAACTACAGACGGACGGACGGAGGGAGACGGATGGACATCGCTAGAATGTCTTAGAATCGATCACTGATCAATAATATATGGGGCATTCCAGGCCAAATCACTCACTTTTAGACCCGACCCCTGTCGATTTATTTTATTTTTGGATATGTTTTAGTACTTATTAAATGCAACTCGGACATCAAATTTCAGCCTTTTTTTCAAGATGGTGTTGAGTAATCAATTTTTCAAAATGACGATTTTTTCAAAAAAATTTAAATTTTTAATTAACTGCAGTTAAAAATATAGATATGTATCTTAAAAAAGTTGGACAACGTTTTGTTGGTATTTAAATGTAGTTTTAGACAAAAATATTAAAAAAATTATTCGAAGTAACTATCACTTATTTTTTAACGTTTAAAAAATAAAATCAACTTTTTGAAAAAGTCCGAAACCTTCGATTTTTTTTTTTTAAAACGTCCAAAAGTTCTACTCTAAATAACGCAACTTTTAAGCCATAATTCGATATGTGGTCGCAGTTTGTTCTATTGTTTTTTAAATTTTGAAAATTGCACCTTTTATTTTTGAACTCTGATTTATTTTATATGGTCCTAAAAAAAAAATTAAATCGGTAGATACTGACCCTAACTTACCCTAGATATATTCATTTCGAGGTAAAAATACTCCTCACAAAAATTAAGAACGATCGGACATGGGTAAGGCGTTTCGCAGGGGCCTTGAAGTTTAGAAAACGGATTACAAGGAAAAATAAGATTTTTTTCTGTTTTTTCACTTTTTTTGGTATTTTAAGTTGTTAATACGGATCCGATTTTTGAAATTTATTGAAATTTTCCACTGAAATAACATTTTTTATTCTTCAAATTCAACTGTATTACACTGTACGACACGATTTTGCACCCATGATCGGGACCAAAAAAATCTGAAAGAAGAGGTAAAAAAAAGATACCCGTGTCTCCCAGTTTTTCTAGATCAATTCGTTTTCGCGTTTTATTAGCAAATCAATATTTTGTATATATATGAGTTTTTATTACTTGGGGAAGTAGGGATTACGCGCGTTAATCGCGATAGCTTAAATTAAGCTGAAATACTTGCAAATAGTACCAGATAAAATGTGCGAAACATGGGGAAAATCTACGGGTTTAAAAGTTATGAAGAAATTTCGCAAATTTGGACGTTTTTTCACATTTTTTTATATCCTCTTTTAAATGATAGAGGTTTAAAAGACAATTTGGATGCTCCTAAAGTTTGGCATATATATTTGATATTTCCCTGGTCTGGTTGGTATAGAATTTCGAGAAAATCGATCCAGATTTCATCTTGAATTCACTCTTTCAAAAAAACTTTAAATGCTCTTTAAAAAATATTGCTATGCCCCAAAATTACAAAGCAATTTTATCGCTCGAAAAAAAATTACACTCAAAAAAAAATTTATACAAAAATTTTTGGCCATCCAAATTGTCTATGATGGCAACAAAAATAAGATGTGTGAATTGCAAAAAGATGTTTCCCAGAGTTGCCACAATTTTCTTTAGAATTGCCACGAACAAACAACCAGAAAAGTTAAAAACGACTTGGCCGAACCCATGAATACCCTCCCCCTTTTAAGTAATTTTTCTAACGTGAAAACAAAATTGTTAATAATTTTGACTCAACATTTCTTATTTGGATTAAAAAACTCTTTTTATAGTTTTTGTAAAAACAATTTTGAGTGCAATATTTTTTTTTAGTGTAAATTTTTTTTGAGTGTAATATTTTTTTTTTAGTGTAAATTTTTTTTTGAGTGTAAATTTTTTTTAAGTTTATATTTTTTTTCGATTGTAAACATTTTTTTAGCGATAAAATTACTTTGTAAAATATATTTGTGGCATACCAATATTTTAAAAAAAACATTTAGGGTTTTTTGAAATAACAAATACCCAGCAAAAATTGGCATTACTAGTAATGGGTTTTGTAATCCGAAACAGATGTTAATAAGTAGTTACTTATTGAATGAAACACTAATTATTTTAATAAGGGCGTGAGACAAAAATAACTAGTGAAGAGTATGGAGTTAAATAAAAAAAAATGCGAAAACAGAAAAAAAATTCATATTTTTCCAATCGTCCTACATTTTTGTAAGACGTATTTTTACTTCGAAATGAATACATATATCTAGGGTAAGTTAGGGCCAATATCTACCAATTTATTTTTTTTGGAGCACCATATAAAATATATCAGAGCCAAAAAATTAAAGGTGCAATATTAAAAATTTAAAAACAAATAGAAATAATTGTGATCACATCTCGAATTATGGCTTAAAAGTTGCGTAATTTAGAGTAGAATTTTTATAGATTTTTACAAAAAAATAGAAGGTTTCGGACTTTTTCAAAAAGTCGATTTTAATTTTTAAACGTCAAAAAATAAGTGATAATTACTTTGAATAATTTTTTGATATTTTTTTTCTAAAACTACATTTTAATACTAACAAAACGTTGTCAACTTTTTTTAAAATATCTATACTTTTTAATGGTCAAAATTAATTAAAAATTTAATTTTTTTAATTTTTTTGAGAAAATCGCCATTTTGAAAAATTGATTACTCAACACCATCTTGAAATAATAGGCTGAAAATTGGTGTCCAAGTTGCATTTAATAAGTACTAAAACATATCCAAAAATAAAATAATTCGAAAGGGGTCGGGTCTAAAAGTGAGTGATTTGGCCTGGAATGCCCCATATATACTTTATGGGGTCCCCGACCGATATTTCGATGCGTTACATACGGAATGACAAAGTGAGTATACCCCCATACTGTACACTCAAAAAAAAAAACTGTAAAGTTGGCAAAAAATTTAGTTAAATTTAACTAAAAAAACACCTGATTTTGAACCTACTAAATTTCTAGTTAATTTAACAAAAAATATTTAGTTAACTTTTCGTAGAATGAATGTAGCAAAAAAACAGTAATTTTAACTAAAAATTCAGCTGAAAATTTCGTAACATTTTTTATTAGGTGAATTCAGCTAACCTTTTTTTTTAAATAAAAAAAAAAAAAATATTTTTCACAGCGTTAAGTTCAGCTTAAGTAGGACTAATGAGATTTGCATAGGAGGCTACACAAGAAATGTTTAAAATTTTCGACTTGACAAAATTGTTACAAAAAATCAGCAAATTAATTAGTAAAAATTCGTAAACTCAGTTTTAAAGTCAACAAAAAAAATTAATTCCAAATTTGTACAAAACTAGTATTTTCGTAAATCGAACTTAACTAAAAAAAGTAGTTAAAACGCTGATTTTAACTAAAAATTTGCTAAAAAGCCAGTAAACTCGAGTTAACAAAAAAAAGTTTGTTAACTTTACAGTTTTATTTTTTTGAGTGTAGTTGGAGGGTAAAAAAATATTCAAAGTGTCCGATTTGAATTGGAATGCCCCACATGCATATTGTGATGAACAATGACCACTGCCTCTTACGGTACCTACAGACGACGCAATATTGACGATTGTACAATGGTCAATCTTACCCACACACCATCAATATAATAGCATATTGTACATAATGTTGCGTCGTCTGTAGTTAGTTAAATTTCCCGTTAGCAATGCATACTTATTAATAGTTTGCAAACTAATAACAAGAATGTTTTCTTGTTGTTGTTTTTACAAATTAAATGCCGTGAAATTTATATGAATTGTATTTAACCAAGAGACAAAAAAAATACAACAACACTTTACTTATGCTTATAATTTTTTATTTTTTTTTCACAATTTTCGATTTTTGTAATATTCTGCATTGCTTTAGTTTTTTTCCCTTATATTTCAGCTTTTTTTTTTTAATGTGTTTTAAAATTTGTCTGATTTGTATTTATTTGTTTGCAAAATCATTTGAATCATTCAGATAATTCATGTCATTCAACACAATATTAACTTTCAAAACACATGAATGCATTACTCTATATTTGGGTGGTTTTTCCGTGAGTATTTTTTATCTCTTTAACTCTTTACTCACAAGCATTTGCTAAACAAATAGAGTAATTATCTGTTTTGTTATTAAAAATCATTTGCTCTACTCACACAAAAACTCATTCAACAGTAAAATAAAAGTACACAACTCATATAACTCATGAATGCAAGGAAATCAAATGTATTTGATCTCACGTTTAGTGTGTAGGCATAAAGAAAATATTGAAACTCACACGTTCAAATTTCAATCGCTAACGATTCTGATAATAATCTCCCTGGTGGGAACAACGAAGTCAATCTTTTTTTTAAGGTAATACTAAACTATCGGTGGAGACCTATTCGCACTTCATTGTCATAATATTTCGACGTGCTACTGTTTATACACATGATAAAAAGAGGTTGGTATTATTTACACATAACAAAAACTTAAAAAGAGAAGTGTTGTAAAACATTGCAATTGTGCATAAAACTGAAGCACGTGTTTGAAATACCACTCAAAGAGTAAGAAAAAATACACTAAGATTTCCTGAAGAAAAAAAGAGCTCCCCCAGCAAAGAGCTACAAAAAAACAGAAATCTCTTTTTTTTCTGCACTCTATAATATTAAGGGGAGAAAAAAAATATTTTCTCTTTCATATTAAAATTATGTGCAACGAGTGATTTTTTTGTTTTTCGATTGCGGCTTGCTGATGGTTCTGTCTTGTTTCCCCAATGTGGAGTTTTTATGTATTGTGTTCCCTTTCTAAAGCGCACACAATGTTACTTCCAGTCTACATACATACATATAAAACATTGGAGCACACAAGCATAATGGAGTGGAAATATAACAGCACTTATATTTATATAACCCGTTCATGATTTTTTTTTGGCCAATAACAAAAAAGTTGTCTATAGACGAATACATAAAGCGTAACGACAAATACAAAAACAACAACGAAGACGACAACAACATATACATATAAAGTTTAGAAAAAAAGGCGGAGTACTCCAAAGTGTATGAATAGATAGATAAACGGACGGACAGACAGACAGTGGTATATATTGTGTGTGTAGTGTAAGCGCATAAAAACGCGTTTGCGCTTTAATACAACTCTGTTGGCTGGCTGGCTATCTAACTGGCAAAAACACTGCCTGGTTAAAATACACATTTTATGCAACTTTTTGTTGCAGCATTTAAGGGTTTTTTTTGGGTTTGTATTCTTTTATATATTTGTTTAGTTGCAAATTCTCCTCTAAAACTTTTTTTTAAAAAACTCATGCAAAATGTTAAAAGTTGTTGTTGCTGCTGTTGTGGTTTTTGTGGCTGTTACCTGTCTGTCAAAAAACCATTTATTCTATGGCGTCCATGACCAACCATATCGTAGTCATCGTCGTTTTCGTTTGGTGTACACCGTTTGCAAATTTAATTCGAAAAGCTCAATTGTAATTCAAATATTCTAGGTTTAATTCAAATATGTCAATTGTAATTTGAAGATTTAATAGGAAATTCGAAGAAAGGTGACGTCACAAACCAAGGGAACTATCTCACTTCCATTTGATCGGCACTCTCTAAGGTTATGTAGAATATGGTGAACTTAAATCTTGTCAAATATTTGGAGTCCAATGGCCAGCTGAATGACAGACAGTAAGGTTTCCGCAGGGGTCATTCAATTGGCGCTAGTAAGGTCGTTTTCATTTGGGGTACACCGTTAGCAGATGTTATTCGAAAAGCTTTGTTATAATTCAAATATTATAGTTGTAATTCGATGATTTCATTTGTAATTCAAAGATTCTATTTGTAATTCGAAGATAATACTTGTGTATTCAAATTTTTCATTTGTAATTCGAAAATTCCAATTGTAGTTTCAAGATTCCGGAAAAGATCAATTGTTAATGAAAAATTCGCAAATTCAAACTGTATTTCTTAAAAGATCAATTGTATATCAAAAAATTTAAATTGAAATATGAAGATTCCAATTGTAATTCGTAAAAGGTGCCGACACACATCCTGTGGACCTTTTTCTGGCTACTCATCCAGTTATATATTAAGTCTGCTTGGCAATTCGAACCATATGACCGTATCTGCATTCTTTACCCACTGTGATCTTCGCGACGTTATAGTTTCGGTCTTTCAATCTTCCTTTATGATAGTACTCGTTGAAAAGATTTGAACGATTTCTTTAGGCTCTTCAACTGGAAAATATGTTTTCTGGAAAATGATGTCAATGCCGTGGGGGAGATGGTCGTGAATATCATAATTTATGGTATGAACACATTTATTCCACCAAAAGTTATATCTTCTTAACCAAAGGGAATATGTTGGTTCAATGATATTGTAGGAATGTGTTACGAGCACGGAGGAAGCTTTCAGATAATAGAAATTCAACCAAAACGCGAATACGCAACGGCGGCGCTAGCAAACGAGACCTGAATGTGCAAAAGTACTAAAGCATGAAAAGGTGAAATACGAGCAACGCCTACGTGCTAAGATTCTCGCTGCTCATTAAGAAGGCAAGAGTTTTTGCATTTGTTCAGAAAAGAATAATAACAGTTCTTACATTCCCATTCTTATCATTCTTAGGATAAAGCAAATCTTTTAGGTAAAGTTTTTGCAGAAAGCTCTGTATTGCGTCATAGTAATCAACCACTTCCTGGTATAACCAGATAGCACTCAATCACTTCCTGTGCTTCCAAGGGCATCATGTTCAATGGTCAGAAAGGTCCTCTCTGAACTTAACACAAATTAATCTGCAGGACCAGATGGTATTCCAACACTGGTCCTAAAAAATTGATCATCGATGCTAGCACTTCCATTGCGGAAACTTTTCAGCATATCATTTCTTGATCGTGAGTATCATAATTTATGGTAAGAACATATTTATTCCATCGAAGTTTATATCTTCTAAACCAAAGGGAAAATGTTGGTTCAATGGTATTTGTTGGAATATGGATGCTTTCAGGGAAAGGAGATTCGACAAAAACGCGAATACGGAAAACAAGAACTGAATGTGCAAAAGTACTAGGCATGAAAATGTGAAATACGAGCAACGCCTTCGTGTTAAGATTCTTAATGTTCCTAAAAGAGGCAAGAGCTATGGGGCATTTGTCAAGAGAGGTTAAAATAAAAATAAATAAAATAAGGCAAATCTCTTTAGTAAAGTTTTTGCAGAAAGCTCTGTATTGCCTCATAGTAATCAACCAATTCCTAGTATAAACTGATAGTAATCAAAAACTTTCTGTGCTTCCTAGGGTATCGTGTTCCATGCCCAACATATTTCTTAGAAAACTTGCGGCCCGAAAGGTCCTATAAATCTGCAAAACCAGATGGTATTCCAGCACTTGTCGGTAAAAAGTCCTCATTGACGCTAGCTCTTTCACTGTGAACACTTTTCAGCATATCATACCTTGCGGGTATTTTTTACTCTTGCTGAAAAAAAGCTAACGTCCAGACCATCTTGAAGTAAGGTGACGTAACGAACCCAGACAACTATCACACAATCGCCATTTGCTCTGCGCTCTCTAAGTTTATGGAGAATGTGGGGAACTTCAATCTTATCAACTATTTGAAGTCCCACGGCCTGCTGAATGACCAAGGAAAGTTCTGTCTAAATGGGCAAGAGACTAATCAGAAATAGCCAAATGGATGGACGTGTGAGACAAGATGACAGATTTGGTCTTCTCTTAATCAAAAGCGCTAAAGTGAGCTTATGTCGCTTCCAAGAGGAAATATTTCGACGGTGATTGCTATAATTACCGAACACTGGATTATAGGGGAACGCAGAGTGGTTAAATGTGCCGTCAAATGACTTTTGACGAACACTCAAAGAATTATGTAGGTAAATTCCACTGAATATTCACTTAAAACAAATGAAATTTTTTTTAAAAACCATTCCACTGTTTTTTCATTTAAAATGAAAACACATTACAGTCAATTTTAAACGTTAATTTAATGACTAACCAAAACATTAAAAAACTAGTGAATATTCAGTTATTTTGAATTGAAAAACAGTAAAACTATAGAAGAAATATTTTACTGCCGAAATTAAATGCAACAGAAAATTCGTTTTTAATACAGTAAATATTTTTTTTTAAACTACAGAAACAGTAAAAAAATTAAATCCTTTATAAAATAAGTGATTTTTCTTTTAAAATGACTTTACTGATTACTTTTTAAAATAACCTACAAACAGTTAATGACATAATTTTCTAAGTGAAGTTAACATCCCACACATTTTCTTATATTTTTAAATGACGTACTAAGTCAAACTTTCAATCTTTCAAGTCAGATATTCTTACTATTTATACTTCCTATATCCGACCGAAAATGGAATAAAACTCCAATATCTGGGCAGGAACTTCAAGGTCTATCTTGGAGCTTCTGGACTGGGTGCAAAGGGGTGCGTTGAAGCTCATCTATGACAGTAGGGTATCCAGCTCTATTGCCTCATTGGAGCATTGTTGGAATGTGGGTTGTGCACTGAAAAAATGTTGTTCATTACGGCTATGAAAACGTAGATTTATTCTATGAAAAAAAATCATTAGAAGTGAGCCAATGATGCCCTTCATAGAATCTATGAAACAAATTCATAGAAACCAGAAACCTATGAAAAAGTTCATAGGCTATGGAAAAAAAATATTATTCAATTCTATTTTTATTTATTTTATTTTTTCAATTTTATTTTTTTTTATTTTATTTTTATTTATTTTTATTATTTTACTAGCTATACCCGGTCCGCGTTGCTGACCCTAAGAAAAAAATGTTTTATATTGCATCTTAATTTAAATAAAGTGTCCAACGATCCAGCTAGTAACCTTTGAATAACCTTCGGTTAGCACTATCTATAGAGAAATCTCAACAAAATCGGTTCATCCGTTTTAGCGTGATTTCGAAACAGACAGACATAACGTTAAGAATAGTACAAAGGGGCGGGTCATTTAACGCATTTTTATCGAATCGTGATAGTCTAAAGTTCCATGGTGTATCCTCGATTAGTACTATCGGTTACGCAAATTTCATTGACATCAGTTTTGCCGTTTTTGTGTGATTGCGAAAGAGGAGAAAATAACTTTTTATTTATGAAAAACGGGAGTGATATTTTATGCCCTTTTGTCGAATCGCGCTCTACATATGACCTACAGTTCCCGCTAGGTTAGTTCTATCAGTAGTGACAGATTCGGCTTATCGGTTTTTGCGTGATTTCAAAACAGGCAGATATAACGTTCAGTATAAAACAAAGGTGCGTGGCAATTTACGCCTCTTTGTTCAATCGTGGTCAGTATAGTACAATTGGCGTTGCAATTTTGGTCCCTTTTTCCAATAACGATCTTATATGGCCTACATATACACTTGGTTAGCACTGTATGCAGTGAAAATGTCAAGAGAATCGGTTCAGCTGTTTTTGAGTGATTGCAAAACTGGCAGACAACGTCCAGTATAGTACAAAGGGTCGTGGCATTTTACGCCCCTTTTTCCAATCGTAGTATAATATGGCCTATAGTTCCGCACTCGGTTAACAATATCAGTGCTGAAAATTTAATTAAAATCGAATCAACAGTTTTTGTGTTATTGCGGAGCATGGAGAAATAACATTCAATTGAATACAAAGGGGCATGACATTTAACGCCTATTTGCCCGATCACGCTATAATTTGGCACATAGTTAGTACTTGGTTAGTACTATCGTTGGTTTAAATTTCATCAAAATCACTCCATCCGTTTTTATATATAGATGTCATTAATGGTGCAATGTAAAAATTAGATTTTGCCCACCCCTTCGCCCACAGGCAAAAAAGCATGGCATTTTACGCCCAATTGTCCGATCACGCTCTTATTTGGCATATAGTTAGTACTCGGTAAGTACTATCTTTGGTTTAAATTTCATCAAAATCGGTTCATCCGTTTTTTATATATTGTTGTCATTAGTGGTGCAATGTATAAATTCGATTTTGCCACGCCCCTCCGCCCCACGCAAAAAATGAAACATCTGACCACACAGTGTTACTCCCTAGGCTATTGTGAATATTCCCTGAAAATTTCATCAAGATCGGTCCAGCCGTTTTCGAGTCCATACGGAACATACATACATACATACCCACATACATACACACATTCATTTTTATATATATAGATAGATAGATTTATTTACAATTTTCTATTTTTAAAAATTTCTATATTTTTAACTTATCCCCACCGAGATTCGAACATAGAACCTCTTGTTCGTGAAGCTTAGTCTCTAGCCACTTAGATAAATTATATAAGCAAGTAACAACACTTAAAATCAAATTTGAATAATATTCTGCTAACATGTTGAGTTTGTGTCTTTGCTCTGTCACAATGCTCTGCCAAACGCTGTGTGTGTATTTGTAGAAAACAAATATTTTGTGTATTTACAAAAATGAAGAGTTATAAAACCAAGCGTTAGTTGGCGAGATTTTTATTCTTTGGTGGCGTTGATAGCTAAGGCGTCGACAATTACCACTTCAGCCGGTCTTTGGTTCGAGCCCCGATCAGGGCAGCAATGAAAAATTTTTTTTTAATGTTTTTTCTATTTTTTTTTTATTTTCTTAATAAATTTATTCAACTGTTTTAATTATTGTAACATTATACACAGAAAAAAAAAAATTCATAGTATTTATGAATATTTTATGAAAAATTTGCCAATGAACGAATTTAAGAACTTTTCATAGCATTTATGAAAAAAATCATAAATTTTTAAAAAATACTGGGAAAATTTCTTTCTATTTTTTTATGAACAACTCATATTATTTATGAAATAGTACTTAAAAATTATGTAAATGTGCATAAAAAATTTGCCAATGCACATATTCATAAAATTTATGAATAAGTTCATATTTTGCTAAAATACTAGTAAATTTATGAACGTGTTCATAAATTCTAAGAACACGTTCATACTTTAAGTGAAAGACTTGCATAGATTTTATTAAAAAAATTATTTATTTTTATAAATAAATACATAACTTTTGTACTTTTGCTTCAGGGGTCTGCGTTAATTCATCGTAGCCATGATTCTAAACTGTGTTCAAGTAGTATTGCCAGCCCTATTGGAAAATCGTTGACCACACTGATAGAAAAACGCTTCATATCGCTAATGAATGGAATTCATTAACGGTATTTCATAACAACAATGAAATATTTCATATGCTGAATGAAATTTCATACATATAGTGCAAGATTTTCATTAATTTGGATTCATTAGATTTCGTAGATTCATTAAAAAATTTCATTAAGTTTTATTTACAAAAAAAATTTTTTTGACACCTGTCGTGTCGCGTCTGTTTAGTCTGTTAGTTTACGCGCGCAACAACAGCTGATCACAGCGTGATTTTTTTTTTGTTTTACTTCGTGGTGTTACTTATGTATTAAAAGTAAATGTTATAGTAAAATGTTGTGTGAGAAAACTAAGTGAAATCTGTAGATAAAATAAAAAATATGTGAAAGTGTTTTTTTAACTTGTTGATTTTGTGATTTTTTCAGACTTTTTTATTAAAATAAAAAAAAAAATAAAAATAATTATTTTTCTATTTACTAAATTCGTGCTGTCTTATATTAGTTCGTGGTTTTAATTACGTATTACAATTTAAGGTCGGAGTAAAATTTTGTGCGAGAAAACAAAGTGAAACCATTTTTATTATTTTTAATTTTATAAAAACATCTTTACACTTTTATAAATATATTTCATTTTAAAAATAAAAGTAGCATTTATTGAATGAAAGTATTTCATTTCAAAAATAAAAAGTAGGATTTATTCAATGAAAGTATTTCATTAGAATTAAATACTTTTTTCATTAAAGTAATGCAAAATTTTCATAAATACAATTTATATTTTGTATGAACAATTTTCATTAATTTAATGAAACTTGTTCTTGCAATTACATTTTATGATACCCATTTCATTAATTCTATGAAACCCTACATAGGTTCCTTTTTAACGTTATTTTTCATAACATTAATGTAGGTTTTCATTATTGTCTTGTACAAATTTCTATCAGTGCACATTTTCTATCTGATTCCGTTTAATAATTTTTAGTACAGGGATACAACATTGTTGTGCTATGAATTGTTAAAAGAAAAATTAAAACCAGTTATAAAAAATAAAAATTTATTAATGTGCTTACCCTTAAGCTTGTCAAAAAGTTGAGTTAAGTTCCACGACGTCAATATATCAAACGTTTGAAAACAATTTGGAACACTGCACTGAAATTTATCAAGCACTCTGCAAATGTGTTGCCTTTCTAAGTGAAAAATATATTGATCCACATTTTTATAATTTATATTACATTTAAAACAATAAATCATTTTTTACGTACTTTTAATTTAAATTTTTTATTTATGTTTGTATTTGTATTTATTAGAAAAATCACTTTTTGTTTTAATTTGCAAAACACACGTTGCTGCAGCGCACGACAAAACAAAACTGATGATGTTATTGCTTGTCTAAAGCAAACGCAATGTGTAAAAAAGAGATAGTAATATATGTAACTCTCAAACTCAAAGCCAACTACGGTAACTTTTCAAAATAAAACTTCGATAATTCCGTTGAATTTATGTTTTAAGAACTAGTTCATAATTTATATAAACTTATTTTGGATTTTTATGAACGATGTCATATTTTCTTAAGTTGTGTTTATACATTTAAAAAGTGTTTAAACATAACTGTTTTGTTTTTATTAAAAAGAAGTAAAAATTATGAACCCATGCATAATCTTAGTGAAGTAGTTCCTATTATTTATGTCTTTGTTTACAAAAAAAGTAGGTTTTATAATTTTTTGTTTTTTTAATTATGAGATTATTTTTAAATTATGAAATTATTCATAACATTAAGGATTTTTTTTTCATATTTTATAAAAAAAAATCGTAAAAATTAAATTAAGAACAGAGTTCATAATTATTATGTTCTTGTTCATATTATAATACTGGGAATGTAATTGAAAATAAAAAAATTAGGAAATAGTTCATAGATATTATAAAAAGTTCATAAATACTATGAACACTAAAAATTATGAACAGCATTCATTAATAATATGAAAATTATTTTTTTGTGTGTATTAATTATTTAAAAAATTAAATGGCATATTGATGGCATTTTCTTCTATGAATGACATTCATTAATTCTATGAATTTTTTCTATGAATTTAATAAAATCTATGAATAAAATTCTATGAAATATTTCAGAATACTAATGAATATTCATTCAGCAAATGAATTGTTTCATAGATTCTATGAATTTGGTTTTATGAAATTTGTTCATAGATATAATGAACAATAATTCTTTCAGTGTATATTGTAATTCGCAAATTCCAATTATATTTATTTAATGATCAATTGCATTCGAAAAATATCAATTGAAATATGAAGATTCCAATTTTAATTCGTGAAAGGGCCGACACATATCCCATGTGGAGATGGGCAACAAGGTAATACCCTGGACCTTTTTCTGACACCTCATCTAGTTAAATACAAAGTTTGCTTGCTCGCCCCTCTTGGTCATTCAGACCATATGACGGTATCCTTTTCCTTTTCCCATTGCGATCTTCGCGATATTTTAGTTTCGGTAGCGAAATGCTCCATCATCCTTTATGATGGCGCTCGTTGGAAAGGCTTGAACGATTTCTTTAGTCTCTTCAACTAGAAAATATGTTTTCTAGAAAATTATGTCGATACCGCGGCGGAGGTGGTCGTGAATATAATTTATGGTATAAGAACATTTATTCCATGCAAGTTGATATTTTCTAAACCAAAGGGAAAATGTTGGTTCAATGGTATTTGTAGAGATTCGGAAGCTTTCATGGATTGAAGATTCGACAAAAACGAAAATTCGGACCGGCGTCGCTAGCAAACGCGAACTGAATGTGTAAAAGTACTAAGGCATAAAAAGTTGAAATACAAGTAACGAAAATGAAATATGAAGATTTTAATTCGTAAAAGGTGCCGACAGACATCCTGTGTGGAGTTTTAGTTTCGGTAGCGAAACGCTCGATCTTCCTTTATGATAGGGCTCGTTGGGAAAATTTGAACGATTTCTAAAATTACTTTGGTACAATGGACTATTTTATGTCTGAGCGCCATGGACTCGTCTATTTATGGTTATCAGCTCCTTAATGACCCGGTGGATAAGGCAAATCTTTTGGTTAATATTTTCGCAGAAAACTCTGTATTACCTGATAGTAATCAACCACTTCCTGTGCTTCCTAGGTATCATGTTTCATGCCCAACATATTTTTTAGAATACGTGCGGCTAGAAAGGTCCTCTCTGGACTTAACAGAAATGAGTCTTCAGGACCAGATTGTATTCCAGCACATCCCGAGTAAAAATTTGAAGTAAAAGTACTGATCCGAAAAATGGATCGCTAAGACTAGATCAGTTTTAATCGGACATATACAATTTCATTCGAAAAATGAGTTTATCTTATTAGATGCGAAAATCTTATCTAATTAGTTAAACCTATTTTCAGATCAGTACTCATCTTTCAAATCTGGGATCAGTACTGATCTTATTCGGATTAGTACTGATCTTTCAAATCTCGGATCAGATGTGATATACTTGTATAAGAATATATAGTATATACAAATTTTTAATCGGGTTGTCTTAAAAAAGTGTTCATCGACGCTAACTCTTCCAAGCTCTGAAATTTTGCAGGAAATTATTTGCTATGAAACTCTCTAAGGTTATGGAGAATGTAATGAACTTCAATCTTTTCAACTATTTGGTGTTCAATGGCCTGCTGAAATACTGTCGGTATGGTTTTGTCTAAATTAGGAGCGTCTATTAAATCTCGATTTTTTAATAGGGGCACATCACTCTGAGTGTTTTTCGCCACATCTTTTAAACCTGGCACTAAATTCAATTCTGCTCTTTGTAAAATCACGATGTCGTGATAATGGTAAAGGGAAAGCACATTAAGGGACATTCTTCAGAGTTTTTTGAGACCTTGGTCTGGTAGTAAATTCAAGTAAAACAGAGCTTGTCTTATTTACAAGGAAAAATAAGATTCCTGCTTTCGATCCCATTTTTCTGGACGGCACTGTAATCACCTTCACAGATGGAGCCAAGTATCTTGCAGTATTTCTAGATAGGAAGTCGAACTTCAGGCGTAATATTGAGGAACGATTGTGGTTATAGTGCGATAATGAGGAAGATGATAATGCCACAAAATGTGGACTGTGCTTCCCCTACCATACTGGGAGTCTTAGATGTGGGGCATTACGGGTAGTTTAGCCTTCATAAATTTTTATATGGATGGATCGAGGCTGAACGAACAAGTGGGCTTTGGAATCTATTCTGAAGAGCTAGGATTGAGCCTGGTTGGAAAATTGACAGATCATTGAAGTGCTTACCAGGCAGAGATGCTGGCAACCGCAGCAGAGATGCTACAACCGCAGTCAACATATATTCTAACAGTCATGCCGCGGTCAAGTTCCTGTAGTCAATGTTTCTGAAAACAAGATCTGCCCTTAACTGCGGCACGTCTTTAAATGAGATAGCCAAGCAGTTTGACATACGACTCATATGAGTTCCAGGTCGCAGAGCTATTCCAAGGAATTGCAAGGCAGATGAGCTTCCAAGACTGGGAACTACCTTACAGGTTCTAACAGAATTGGAATGTGTTGGTATGCCTCTTAAAACTTGCAAGCAAAATCTACGACTAATCAGAGATGGGCAAATAGATGGACGTGTGGGACGAGAACACGACAGATTTGCAATTCTCTTAATCAGAAGCGCACAAGTGAGCTGGTGTCGCTTCCAAGAGGACAGATGTCAACGGCTATAATTACCTTAATTAAGGTTAATGTGCCGTCAAATGACTTTTGCCGGAGTTGCATGGATGAGGAGGAGTTGAAAACTTTCAAACACTTCATCTGTCGTTGCCCGGCATTTTCTGGTCAGAGACTTGCTTCACTGGGATCTAGGGAGCTGCACGATCTTACTGTTTTGTCGGATGTCAAAATTCAATATCTTAGGAATTTCATAAGAAGCTCTAATTGGCTTAACGACTGGGACTAGTAGGGGAATCTACTATAGTCCCGTGGTATCAGAACGGACCTCAGAGTCTATGTGTGCGTGGAACGTCGGCAGACACTTACAACTTAACTTATGGTTTCTGCAGGAGGTTGGTCAACTGGAAACTTGATATTTCTCGCTTTGGAGAAAGTAAGGTTGCTGCTCTGGATAAGGCATTTGATTATGTTTGTCAGTTAGTTATCTCGAAGATTCAAGCATTTTGCGTTAATAATACGTTTGCTCATGTCATCAGGGGCGTTCTCTATAATTGAACTGTACGTGTTGTTGTCAATGCGTTATACTCTTGAAACTTTTTGCTGAACACAGGTCTTTGTGCTTTCTCCATCTCTTTTTCTTATGTTTACCAATGACCTACTAGATCTTTCTATGAACCCTATCTATTCTTTTGCAGATGACAGTGACATATGCCACTCTTATTACTTTAACCATAGACCAATTCAGTCTCAGTGTCTGAAAGAAAAAACAATATTGTTATCTTTTTGTAATTTCTCACAAGTGCGTTATCGATGTGAATTTACCACGCAATACATGTTTACAAGACGTACTTTGTCAACAAATACATGCAAACAAGATGTGTGTTATATCGATATTTCTTCGGAAAGTGTTCTGGAGAGATAAGAAGGAAGCCTCATTCTAGAGGAACGTTTAATACGTCATAATACGTGTCTCTCTAGCAGAGAGATGATACTTGTAGATGGTGTGGGGAAGCTGTCGAAGACAGCTATCACATCTTATGTGAATGCCCTGCGCTGTCTTTTAGAAGATTTAAACTATTTAGCTCTTATTTCTTTCAGAGCTTATTGGAAATTCGAAGCGAGAATCCTTGGACTCTACACTCAAAATATTTTGTAGGCAAAAACAAAAGAAAAACAGACTTAAAACCAGTGAATAAACAATTGAAAACCATCCCAGTAATTATTCATTTGTTTTAACAAACATCAACATTTATTTTTGACTGTTGACAAAATTTTCTAAAATAAATGACATTAAACATTAAAAAATTACGTTTTTTTCACTCTTTTTTACCAACAAATTCGAAAAAAATAACCAACGAAAACAATAAAAATTAATGATAGTTCCGTTATTTTTACCAACAAATTTCAAAAAAAAAACATACGAAAACAATAAAAATTAATGATTTCGTAGGTAATTTTTTACAATTTTTTATTGAAATATTTTTTTTTTAAATTTTTAATAAAATTTTTGGGGAATCGATCCCGCAATCAACTACATTCTGGCCAGACACTCTATCCATCGTGCCACAGTCACTTGATACAAACATGTTTTTATATTTCTATAAATAATTTTTTGAATTTTTTTACAAAAAAATAACTGACTTGTGTAGGTAAAAACTAATGATATTTCATTAAAAAATACCAACAATTTAAAAAAAAAATTACTTACACAAATCATTAAAAATCAAAAGAATAATCAGTAGTTTTTACTTACAGAACAAAAATAAATGACTTTAAAAATTGAATGCAAATGAAAGTCTTTATTTTTTAGTGTGTTATTTTTGAAACAAAGGACTGAAGTAGTCATTAATAAAAACTGAACATCAAACAAATGTTTTTTCTTTTAAAAACGACTAAACGGAAAACTTTTTAAATAAACTACAAACAGTTAATGACATAATTTTTTGAGTGTACTGGCATTTATAAAAGCTTCAAAATGGGATGCATAACTGGAAACAATGCGAGTGATAAAATTGAAGAGAGAAGGTTTCGACCATTAAAGGAATCATAATGGGCCACATCAAGGCCTCTATGGACGTTGGTTTTGTATAAACCGACGTCATCCTTCACAACCTAACCTCCCTAGCAGAGCTCATCCATTTGTTGTTGATTGGTCAACGGACCGTACAACACACTATAGAGAGAACTCCTTCTTTAGCCGAACTATACGTATGTGGAACAGGCTTCCCGCACACGTTTTTCAAGATAGTAACTATATTTACAGATTCAAGTCAAATATCCACAAATATTATCCTCTTTACTCCCATACCTATATTTCCTGATCTCAACACAATGCAATGCATTTATAAGTAGGGAGCATTCCCCGAGTGTTGGTCAAAAAAATATAATATTCAAATAACAAATAGAATTATTGAATTACAATTAGAATCTTCAAACTACAAATGGAGTCTTTGAATTACACCGTCCGACAGCCAATATTAAACATAAACCGGATGATATACGTCTGAAAGTAGAGACCAAATGGAGTAAAACTGCATTTACAGTTTTTCATTTCGTGATCCTGTTTCCTTTTAAAAGGTCCTCAAAGTTTTAAAGGATGCATTTTGTAAAATATTTCTGAAATATTTGCATTTGTCCTAGGACGCCACTGGTGATGGAAAATGAAAGAGGAAGGCCACCCCTAATTTTTCCATTTTTGTATTTTGCCTTATTAGGGTAAAAGGATGAGAATAAAGTCTTTTGAAAACTGTATCAAAATACTTTGTTGAACATTTTGAATGATATTGTAGGATAAAGTTTTGAAAGCACGTATCTTACCTCCTTTTTCCTGATATGTAAAAATAATAAAATATAAAAATTAGGGGTGCCACAAGTGGCATCCTAGGACAAGTAAAAATACTAAAAAAATATTTTATAAAATTTTATCCTCTAAAACTTTGAAGTCCTTTTAAAAAGAAACAGGATCACGAAATGATAAACTGTAAATGCAGTTTTACTACATTTAGTCTCTAGTTTCAAGAGTATATTGTCCAGTTCGTGTTTATCGTTTTTTTTTTTTCATTTTTGTCGGACGGTTTTATAAATGCAGTCTTTGAATTACAAGTAAAATCTTGGAATTTCAATTGATTATTTTTCAAATAACATGTGTAAATGGTGTAGTTTGTTTAAAGAAAAATAACTCCCTTTTTTTGGTTGTATGTTATATGTGCATCATCATCATCGTGTTTATTGTCGTCATCATCATCATCATCGTCATATTTATCCTGAGCCAACAAACATTTGTTTGTGTTTCGTTCATAAGTAAAAGAAGAACTGAATTGAACTTAACTTGACGTTTCGCTTGCATGCGTGCGGTTTTTTTGTTTATCGAAAATATTTCTTGCATTTATTTAATTTTGACATTTTAAGCCATTATTCATTTTACACTTGCCTGGATGGTAATACGAATGGTTTATAGTTTTTGGCTTGGTTGATTGCTTGATATTACAATCTTCATGCAACGATTTCTTATGTTTTTTTCTTTCTTGCATTTCAATGTGGTTGTGTTTTCGTTTATCGCTACTACACTCAAAATAATTCTACAGTAAAAAAATTAGTAAGTGCGTTGGTAACCCATATCTACTAATAAAATACCAATTACCAGTATTACAGTAGTTTTTTTAGTATCTTCAAAGTGCTAAAATTAGTATTTCTTACTGTTTATGAGTAATTTTTGTTGGTAGATTGTTTTACTATTTTTTCACTATTTTTAGTTCATAAAAGTACTAATATACAGTAATTTAATAAGTTTTTAATTTATTTTTGTTAGTAATTATTCCGTAAGGGGGCGCTTGTTTACAAGCAGAGCTACCAACTATTTTTTTTTGCAAAATCGTTAAATTTGAATTCAGTGTTGCCATTATGTTACATTTCGGGTATTTGCTGGTGCTTTTTTGGTCTTGCCGTTTTTTTAAATACGCGTTTTTAAAAATAGGGTATTTATGGTATTATTCCATTTTTTCGCGACATTTTTTTTTTTTAATTTTTGATTTTTATATTATCAATAGATTTTGCTGAAATTTGAAACTTAAGCCCAAGACCTAAAGAAATTGGGAAAAATCAGACCGTGTTTTATTTTTTTTTTTTTTGATGCAATCAAAATATGTATTTTTGACAGATTTAAATAAAGAAAATTGGGGGTTATTTTAGAAAATTATGTAACAGGCAAAACGCGCAAAACAGTGACTCAAAAAGAGCTAAAAACCTATAAATATGAATTAAGTTAAAAGCGACAAAAAGCGCTAAAAACAATTTTAATTTAAGGTTAAAAAAAATATGTATAAAATCATCAGGCCTATTCACAGAATGAGTCTAAAATTTGTGAAATATTTTTTTTTTTAATTTTAAACAAAGTTATCCATTTCTTAGGTTGCACTACAACAACTACATGAAAAATATGAATTTAAGACTGTTATTAGGACGTTTCTGTTGTGAAATGTAAATTTTTTCTCAACTGATTAGTTCTAGAAAGAAAGCGCTAAATGCGCTGAATGAAAAAGGGAAACGCGAAAGTTTTAAAAAATGCGCTAGACTAAAAATATTAGCTTTTTGGGTAGTCGGAGAGCGCTAAATCCAGCACGAGACGCGCTGAATTGTCATCGCTGTTTTTGGTTGTGATTTGGTTCAAAATCTAATTAAGTTTTGTACCGGTCGTACAAAAATTAAAATTTTTCGAAATTTCATTTTTTTGTTTCATTTAACCAATTTAGTTTTTGGATTATGTTTTTGCTTCATCAAGCCAATTTAGTTTTTGGATTATAACATTTAAATATTGGGATTTCCCACGAAAGATATGAGTAAATTATTTTACTAAACTACCTGTCTAATATCACTTCATACGCTGAGGTACCTATAACGCAGAATTGGATTGGAAATACTAACAATATTTTTTAATTAAAATGTATTACCAGTTTCTTAAATCTGTTTTCATATGTGTGACAGACAGACGGATGTATAAAAAAATTGTATAAAAACTTTTTGGCACATATTTTCTACATTTTTTTACAACTAACAATAAGTATTTTTTTTTAATATTTAATGACAGTTGTTTTTCAAACAATTTTGTTTACGGTCAAAATAAAGTAAAATGCATAAAAATTAAACAGATAAAATATCCAAACATTTCATTAAAACAGATCTGTGGCGTGATGATTGAATGTAACTTAAAAATTTGTATTAAATTTATTGTTTTTTAAGTAATATGAATGTAATATTATTTTTACTTCTGATTGTAACAGCTTATTTATTTAATTTATGTTAAAAACAAATATTTTTATTATTGTTTTTTTTGCGCCTTTTATCCTTTTATCCTTAAAAAACACATTTTCTATTTTTTAAAAAATGTTCTCTTTTTTGTCGCTGATTTTTTTCTTTGTAAATTTTTACCCTTTTCCTATGATTTTGCGTTTTTTTTATATTGGTAATGGCAACACTGCTTGGAATATCGACCAAATACTTCTTCACAATTCAGCAGCAAGCAGCAGACAGAAAAAGTTAAGAGTACTCTATTTAAATATAATTTCACTAAAATCACGATTTTTTTTATTTCTTAACATTAAAAAAGCATACCCCAAGCTGTAAATACAAAAAGAACTTATTGCATAAATTTATAATTTACAATTAAACACAGTTCTTTATATTTCTTGCCGTCTGCTGCTTGCTGCTGCAGTGTGTGCGAACACCACGTTTGCTGCATTTAACTGCAGTGCTACCAACTGATATTTCTGTTTGTTTAGTGCAAAAAAGAATTAAAACCGAAACAACGCGATACCCGGTCACGGAGTGTTTATAAAAAAATATATTCAGAATTTATTTAATTAAATTGTGTGGTGGTAAACTAATTAAATAAATATGTTCTGTATTTAAATATGTGCATTTAATAAAATGCCATTAATAATAAAACTACATCAGTGATTTTGTTAAATCGTTTTTCATTTCAATGGCTGTGAAAAAAAAAATCAAGCTGAAGAAGAAGAAGAATATTATGAATATTATGTATACACACACGTATACCAAAAATAATGCAGGTAAAAAAAAAAAGCACCATCTGTAGTAAAATGTTTGTACATACATTTGAACATGTATTGAGAAAATATTATTTCTTTCTTATATTTTTAGCAATCGTTTCCAAAATATATTTCAATGGTATGGCGACAACATTTATATTTTCAAATGCCTGACGTGGTACAATCTACGCTACATTTTTAACCAGCTTAAGAAGACATGTAATTAAGTATATCTTATAACCGAAGTGAAATAAAAAATCATTTATATATAATTTTTTTCTGATTTTTATTTACTAAAATTGATATAGGTAGTAATTTTATTAACTAAAATTGGCAATTTTATTTACTAAAATTAGTAATTTTTTTTACTAAATAGGGCAAAAATTTTAAATATTTATGATTTTTTAGTAATTATATTTACTAAAATTGTAGTAAATTGCAGTAATATTTACTGTTTTGTTAGTATTTTTTATGTACTAGATATTAGTAAAAAATTTTAGTATTGATTACCAATTCCTGCACTAGGTCCTTTTGGACTAAAACATTAGTACTCGTAGCTAAATTTTTAGTATTGAATACCCACGTTTTTTTTTGAGTGTACGAATTTAAAGTTTTGAAAATTATTTATTTCATTTTGTTTTCAAACATCAGTTTGTGGTTTTAATTAAATTAAAGTTTGATAAAGATAGAAAAAAAATGGTTGTAGGATGTGAATTTAAATATAAAATGTATCCTAAGGCAGGCTGCAAAAAAAAAACAGTAAATACTTTGGTATCCAGACATCGTGATTAAGTTTAGAGTACAATTAAGTTCGAAGTGTAATACTTAATACTGTTTGAGCGAGCCGCGTGTTAGTACGTCCGACACCTAGGTTTTGTAGTTCGCTGGAATACTCTTGTGCGCTGGGAAGGTTCCATATGAGCACAATTTTGAACTGTTTGGTCATTTTATTAAAGGATGTGGGGCAGTTATGGGCATACCTCGCTTTAAAGACTATTGAAAGGCGCTTAGATCCCAAGTAAAAACTGGAATTTTACTGGAAGGAATAGCAGCAGTATGTTTCATAAATTACAGAATCAGACAGAAAATGTTGGCATTTTAGATTTTGCCGCTAGACAAAAGCACTTAAAAAATGCTTTGTGGTGGTGCATCAACAAAAATATTCGATTATATAGGTGCTTTGTTAATTACCAGTTTCTACTTGGTCATTACTAACCCGGAAGATAAAGTAGTTCTTTTAGCATAAGGTTCTGCAAAAATCATTTTTATTACCTTAGTCCTCAACCACTAGCCTGTTCTAACATATTCTGCAGAACATGTGCCGTGAAAAAAAGGTTTCGGCGAGTTTGATGTGCACTAGATGTATCCCAGCACATGTTAATGTCTGGATACTTCCAATCGACGAAAAGCACTTGGCTATAAATCCTCTCTTGGTATGCCGAGCTTTAATATTGATCGTATTGTTGTTTTTGTGGGTTCTCTTTAACTACTGCCTAAATGTTGGTAGCTTGATCTAACACAGTCTAGAGAATATTTGCGGTGAACAACAGTTTTGTCGCGATCAATGTGTACTAGATAGTATTCCAGCACATGACTGGATAGTTTTAATCGGAGAGACAAACATTTGGCCATATTTTCTTTCGTGGTATGCCGAGCATTACCATTGCCCGTATTTTTGTTATTCTGACTTCTCTTTAAGGGGACAAAAATACGAGGGCAGATCAATGATTCCGTGACTTTGAATGAAACACAGTTTTTTTTTTTGCAAAAATATTTTTCAACATAATCTCCTTCTAGCTTAATACACTTAGGATTTTTCGGGGTCCATAAAATAGGAATTTGTTTGATCAATAATTTCATTATTGTAGATAAATATCCGTCAAGCCATTTCAATAAGTTTGGAAACAGAAAATATTTACTGGGTGCTAAGTCCGGAAAATATGGCGGATAAGGTACCAATCGTAGCCAAATTCATGGAATTTTTCCATTGAGACAGCACTCGTGTGCACTTGTGCATTACTTGATGAAAAATAACTTTTTCTTGGCCAATGTGGGGTCCTACTTTTTTTAATCCTCGTTAAATCGGTCCAATAAGTTGACATAATATTCGCCGTTTGTTGTTTCCCCCTTTTGAAGGTAATCGATGTGGATTATCCCGCGTGCATCCCAAAAAACTATTTCCATCACCTTATTGGCCGACAAACTTAAATTGTCCTTCTTCGGAGCCGGTTCACCCTTAGATACCCATTGTGTAGACTGTTGCTTGGTCTCCGGAGTGCTATAATGGATCCATGTTTCATCCGAAACGCCACAAAAACAAGGTTGTCACCCATCTTGTAGACAGCTTTCTAAAGCCCAGCTGATCATTTAAAATCTAAACCACACTGACATATCAAATGCCTATGGCAACAACAATCTCACGCACTTTTGCTCTTCGATCCGACCTCAATTGGCCGTCCATAACGGCAGTATGGGGATATACCCACTTTGTCATTCCGTTTGTAACGCATCGAAATATCGGTCGGGGACCCCATAACGTATATATATTATTGATCTATTATCGATTCTAAGACTTTTCTAGAATGTCCGTCCGTCTGTATAAGACACGATGCAGTCCAAAATAAAAGAGATAGACTCGTTAAGTTTGACAGGAATATGTCTTTTGGTCCTAGGCAGTTTAAGTTCGTAAATCGGCAAAATCGGACCAGGGGGAAAAAGGTCCCCCTTGAAGAACTTCTGAAACTTCTAACCTCTGAAAAACGCAATATTTTCACAGGTTTTTTGTATTTTTGTTAAGCAAATGAAAGAAATTGATGTCAGAAAAAGTTCAAGGTCCTGCACCTGAACTTGGAAACAAAAAAAATGTATTTTTTTTTTGTCCGCCCCTTGTGGGCGTGGATATTAAACATGTTTTTAATAAATGATAATATTGTATTACTTAAACATTTACCGCATGTATTTATGTGTCCCTGAATGACCCCTACCAGTTTTCAATTCACTACTAATATGCCTTGAAGAAAATCGTTTACACAGTAAATGGATAGAGCAAATGGTTTCATGTCGGGAAATAACGGCCGAATGGGGCCATGCATAAACATCTCAGTCCTTTTTACTAGAAAATACAAAATCCGCATTATTCAAATTTCGCAAATTTCTTGGGGTGTTCCTGGACAGTAAGCTTTTCTGGAAGAAGAACTCTGAAGAAAGAGTAAAAAAGGCTATCAACGCGTATTACGCGTGTAAGAAAATATTTGGTTGTACCTGGGGTCTAGAGCCAAAAGTCTCTTACTGAATTTATACTCGTAAGAGTTTTAGTCTGGTATAAGGCACTCAAAAGGTATGTGACGCTTAAAATGTTTCAGAAGCTTCAACGGCAAATGGGCGGAGTATCACTTGGGCTTTTAGAACAACATCAGCCGACTCTTTCGACGCTTTATTGCATTTATTACCAATTGATTTCTTTGCAAAAGGCGAGGCTAATAAAGCTTGCCTCAGACTCAAAGAGTTAAATTGGTTCAAGTATCGCAACTTTTGACACAGTAACATTACTAATATAGTCCGTATAGACCTTATTTACACAGTGCTCAAACTATTTTGTCAACCGAAAATATGAAGTTAGATTTCCGGATCGAGAATTCTGCTTGATCTGGCAGGGCTCTCCTGTGAACTCTATAAAATGATGGATCGAAGCAATCGCATGGTGTGGGAGCTGGTTTCACGATACTGGAACTAGACTAACACTTATCTTTTAAATCACCCGTAGACTCGAGTAACTTTCAGGCTGAGATAGCTGATATATAAAAAGTAGTGGAATATATGGCAAAGGAAGAAGGAGCAACTCTCAATTTCTACGCGGATAGTCAAGCTGCTCTAAAGGCACTCTTGAGCTACCAAATTAAATCAAAAACGGTTTTGAAGTGTTACGAGAATTTAAAACAACTGTGCTTAAATAATAAAGTTACCTTATTATGGGAACCAGAGCAATAAGGAATATAAGGAAACAAGAAAGGAGATGAACTCGCGAAACTTGGAGCAGCTGGCATAGGTACCACAATAGTACTTTCACCGCCACTTCAGCATTACAAACTAAAACAAAATTACCTTACTGTCGCCAAGTCAAATCGAAAATGGAGGGAACTTGGAACAAGTCATAAAAGCAGAATTTTGTGACAGTGCTCTGATTTAGGAAGGGCAAAATTCTTACTTTCACTCACGAAAATAGAATGTCGTATGTTGACAGGGTTAATAACGGGACACTGTCTTGTAGGGAAACATTCCAAAAATATGATTCCTATTAAGAACGCAAGCTGCAAAAGGTGCGAGGCACCAGGAGACTATTGAACACACCCTGTGTCACTTCCCGGCTTTGGCACGAACGACTATCAATTTTAGGGAGTTTACAGTTCGAGACTTTGTACGAAATTACGAGTATAGACCTGAACCTTTTAAAGTAATTTGCAATGAAGGTCAATATATTTAGTTTACATCGATAAGAAAAAAAGTTTTGTGGTATCGTTAATTGGTCTATGTGAAATGCCGACCTGGCACCGCCACCGGTACCGACAAATCAGGAGCATATCAATGCTGCTGGGGCTGAGGACTGCAAACCCAATGCAGAATTGCTGACATAGAAAAAAATGCGTATGCAGTATTTCAGAATGGAGCTTGTTTTGTTAGCGAAATGTATTCATGTGTGAAAAACTTCTGTAAGAACAAGACATAAGTTGGTGGCTATTTCTGCCTCAAAGAGAGGCAAGAACTTTTGGCCATTTGTATAGGGAGCTACGAACTGTACAAGATCTTCCGTTCGAACTCATTTAAAGATGATTTGATCATTACTGACCCGGTTGAAAATGGGAAAAAAGATAAGGCCTCGTACCCCGATAAATACTATCTCATAATCAATAATTGTAAGTGATATCATTGTTTGAAAAGGTTAAGAAGATATTTTCTCTTTTTGGACTTTTTGAGTAGTAGTCTTCCTCTTTTCCCATTCTTTTACCAGTATCTTATAATCTTAAGGTTGAATTTGAATTGAATTTTGAATTATAGTGAAATTTAAACTCGAGTTAAAAAAATAACCTATTATTAAATTAAATTAATCAAATGTTTCCTGATTTTATTAGCGTTTAATTAAATTGTCTCATTAAATTCAATAAACAACAACTTTCTTCCAATCCTTATGTTGCCCTTGACATTTTAATGATCAATGGCGTTCTTCAAACTAAAAAATCATAAATTAACATACATTTCATTTTCAGCAGCCATTTTTAATAAAAAAAATCCAGAAAGAAAGACAGTCTTTAAGGAACAAATAAAAAATAATAATATCTACAAAAAGATGATGATTTACAACAAAAATGTATGTCAATTCTCCAAAGACAATTTGGACATTGAATTTGAAATCCAACAAACAGTAGCCAGCCAGTAATGGCAACAGTAACAGCAGGAGTAATCATATAGAATCACAAAAACAAACATCTTCAAAACCAAACCAAAGAACATAACATGACATGGACACCAAAACATGTTTGTTGTCAAATAAAAATGAAACGAAGACAAAAACAATTTTATTATGATTATTATACATTTGTAAACTATGATTAAAAAGTATTACGAAAACAAGTTTAAAATGAAATTTGTGAATATAAAGTTCATCCTGATAATGACAAGACAATAGAAGGTGATAGAGATGATAGATTCCAATGTTGGAATGTCACCAAAATCTGGTCCAAGATCAAGTAGCATTTGTTTCTTGAGTTGGGTGACTGACTGATTCATTATCGCACAGTCCAAGACACTGTAGCTAGAGATTGTAAATTACTTCTCTAAGTTCTGAATTTTAGGGGAGAAAAGGGGGAAAAAGTGAACGTTGGTACATTTTATTGTTCTTGATATAACGGTCATAGAAACTTGAAAAGTAGGACTCTCAGCAAAAAAACAAACGGTTTGAATAAATTTCGATTTTAGTGGATATTTTTTAAATTTCGATTTTATGAAGGTTAAAAAAATTTACTTTAGGTTAGAATAGGGTAGCAGATCCAGATCGGTACTCCGCATAGACCAATTGGTCGGTAGCAAAACCAAAAAACTTTTCCCGCTTATCGACGTAAACTAAATACATTGACTTGCATTGCGATTTGATTAAGACTTTTCAGGTATATACTCGTAATTTCCTCCAAAGTCTCGAAATGTGAACTTTCTATTATTGATAGTCGAGTTCTGCTCCAAGTTTCGCGAGTTCATCTGCTTTCGCGTTTCCTTTTATTCCTTCGAGCCCGGTACCCGTAATAAGGTAATTTTATTATTTAAGCACAGTTATTTTAAATTCTCGTAACACTTCAAAACGGTTTCGATTTAATTTAATTTAAAATATAAGTGTTAGTCTAGTTCCAAAATCGTGAACCAGCTCCCACACCATGTGATTGCTTCGAACCATCAGTAAAGATTGACCAGAATTATCGATCCGGAAATCTAACTTCATATTTCCAGTCGAAAACTAGTTTGGGCACTGTGTAATCAGAGTCAATACGGTTTATATTAGCAATGTTACTGTGTCCAAGGTTGCGATACTTGAACCAATTTGACTCTTTGAGTCTGAGGCAACCTTTGAAAGCCTCGCCTTTTACAAAGAGATCAATTGCTAACAAGTGCAATAAAGCGTCGATAGAGTTGGCTGATGTTCTCAAAGCATCAGTGACATTTTAAGATTAACATCCCTTTCGAATCCCGGACTAAAATTCCATAGAGTAAGATTGGTCATACGATTGCAGTATAAATCCAGTAAGTGACCTTAGGCTCTAGACCCCAGGTACTACCGAACATTTTCTTACATGCGATATTTGCCTTTTTTACTCTTTCTTCGTGGTTCTTGTTCCAGAAAAGCTTAATGTTCAAAAACACTTTAAGAAATTATGCATGCGGTGATATTGGAATTTCAACAACTCCCACTCGGACCTTTCTAAATTCCGGTATTTTATATTTTCTAGTAAAAAGGACCATTAACATATTCTAAAAATTTACTTTGGTACTTGTACAATCTCCTGAAATAATGGCTCTAGAAACTTGAAATTTGGAACGTAAAATAACTCTGTAAAAAATCACTGTGATAAACGATTCGATTACAAAAATGGGTAAAAAGTGTACTTTGGTACTTCCTAAAATAATGGTCCGAAAAATTGAAATTTGTAAAAAATTTGAAATTTGAAGGAAAACATTCTAAAAAAAAGTACCTTTGGATGTTCCGATTCCTAGAGGGCAAATAGTATGCTTTTAGTACCTTTCATATATCATGAAATAATATTCCTTTTTTTGTGAAAAAACATTCATAATAAGATAAGAATCACATTTCAAATGTAATTCTTGGAAAAACTTCTGTGGAAACATAGAAGACGTTTCTAAGTCATCCAGGCTGCGTTCTGGCTTCTTCTCCTTCTTGCATTCTGGGATACCTGAAAGATCCTAAAGGGGTGTGGTCTCCTCTAGTGGATAACCGCTGGATCTCCTTCTAAACACGCATTTTTCGGGCAATTCCATGACGCTGATTCAAGCTTTGGAACGTTCTGACGCCCAAGCATTTATTTTCTTTTAACATTATAAATTAATTTATTTTTTCCGTTTTTTTCCTTCTATATTATTTTTTTGTTGTTTTTTTATTTTTAATAACTTTTTAGGAATTTTTCTTAATTTTTCTCATTTTTTCAAAATTTAAATCGAAAATTTTGTTAAATGTTTGCCAAATTTCGAATTATTTTGATTTACCCATTCCAGGGTTAATGTCTCGTGACCAGTCCACCAGGTCCTGATAAGTTGGACGAGTTAGACGAGTGATTCCCACAAACTTGAAAGTTCGGGTATCCTAATATACTCTATGGTCCTTGACCTTGCACTGAATTCAATGATACTATCTCTAGAATCACGTGGTTGTCATGTTGTCGCATATGCTGATGATGTCACGATAGCGGTAAATGGAAAACATGTGCCAGCATTGAGAGGCATTCTTCAGGGTTATCTGTTCTGTCTAAATAGGCAAGAGGCTGTGTTTGTTTACAAAGAAAAATAAGATTCCTCCTTTTGATCCTATTTCTCTGGACGGCACTGAAATCACCTTCTCAGGTGGAGCCAAGTATCTTGGAGTATGTTATATATGAAGTTGAATTTAAGGCGTAATATTGAGGAACGGGTGAGAAAAGTAACGATTGCTTTATATTCGTGTAAAGGGGCTATTGGAAAACGATGGGGTTTAGCCCTAAATTCGTTAATTAAATCACCTGATACCATTGGACATATTGGGTAGGCAGATGCAGCTACGTCGGCAATTCGAGCCTGACTCGAAGGCTGCCATATAATTGCAGTGTTTTCCAGGCAAAGAAGCTGTCAAAAAAGAGGGTGGCTGACTGGTTGAGTTGCAATGTCTTGTCTACAACTGCAGCCAACATCTATTCTGACAGTCAAGCCGCGGTCAAGTTTCTGGAACACTTCATCTGTCATTGCCCGGAACTTTCTAGTCAGAGACTTGTTTCACTGGGATCTAGATTTGTCAGATCTTTCTTTGTCACGATCTTTCTGATTTGTCAGATGTCAAAATTTAATAAATTGGGAGTTTCACAAGAAGCTCAAATTGGTTTAACGGCAGGGACCAGTAGGGAAACCTATTACAGTCCCCTGAAATCACAATGGATCTCAGAGAAACCTCAAATTTGAAATTTAGAAGTAGAATTACGATCCTAATGCATTAATTATGCATAAAACATTCTGGAAAAGTACCTTTTGGATGTTCCAATTCCAAGAAGTTAAAAGTTGATACAAAACTGTATATTAAATATTTCCTGATTTAACGGTTATAGCAGCTATATTTTGGAATATAGGATCCTCTAGCGAAAAAACATTCGGAAAAAATACTCTTTATAAATTCCGATTTTAAAAGATTTCTAAATTTATTATTTTGAGGAAAGTACTTTTTGGCAAAACGAGTTAAAATATATTACTTTGGTAATTTTTCCAACTCTTGAAATAATGGTTTAAGAAATTTAAATTTTAATTGTATGACCACCAGCGAAAAAAAAGAGTTCTGACAAAAGTACTTTTTAGAAAGTTTTGATTCGAACAGGGTAAAAAAGTGTACTTTAACACTTTTTCGATTTCCTTAAATAGAAGTCATTAAAAATTGATTTCTATAATGTTGTATCCCTCATCAAAACACGACATTCTGAAAGTAGAATATTAAGAAGTTCTGATTTTGAAAGCTTGAAAAAATGGGAAAATATTGTACTTTGGTACTTTTTTGATTGAACCAAAGACCCCATAATCTTATATTTTGACAAAAAGAACTTTAAGCAGAATTAGCATCTAAGAGTATATCATATAAACAATAAGAATTTTAAATTTTACAAGAGTGAAACCTCCTAGTCGGCAAACAAAAGTCACCGCTGAAACTCCCTTTATAAAATCGCTGACATCTTCATACAATTTTTTCAAATGCCCTCAGAACATGTCAGCAGTTGGTCAACAGTGTCTGATATCACAATTTTTTCTACTTTTAGGTCAAAGGTTACATATGATTTTGGTTGTTGCATTATTTTTTTTTTTCCTTATTCCTAAATTTGATTTTCAGTTAATTTTATGCGTTAAAAATTAAAAACAAAAACCGGAGACATTTTACAATGTTCCCTACATGCCAGTAGCTATAACATGTGTAAGTGTGTTTGTACGTAATATAATATTGCAAAATTGTAAATGTATTTATGGTGCAAAAGTCTCAAAGGAGTTACAACAACTAAAAAATATAATCAAAATCGCATAAAAGAAATTCAAACCTATAGAAATCTTCAAAAAAAAAGACAACAACTAAAAAAAAACCTTGAAATAAGGCGAGGCATCAGGTTTATGGCAATAGTGATGCGCATGCATTTAAACTTCAACGATGGCAAACATACCAACAAAAAAAAAACAAAGAAATACAAAAACAGGAACACCAAATGAAATTGTAGTCGTATAAATGTTTAGAATGGCTACACAATTTGCCACACAAAAAAAGTGTGCAATAAAATTGCATTATACGATACTCCAAAATCAAGTATAAAGTTTTCTGTTTTTTGCGAACTGCAAAGAATGAATGCAAAAAAACAATATACAAACCATGACATTTGCTCCCCCTCTAAAATTTTATGCGCGTGTTGTTTTTTTGTGTTGAGAAATGGCAAATATTAAAAAGAGAATCTTGGATAAGAGTAAATTTAATTTTTGTTGAACTTTCTATACTAAACCTACATTCGTTAAAAAATGTCAGTCCTGTGATCGGTCCAAGTAATCTATAGTGACAAGTTTCGGTCCTACACTCTAATCAAAATTTGTTGAAATTTACCCAATTTTAGTAGGAAACTGGATTCCTACTATAAATTTGGTAATTTTACTCAGCATGTGTAAATTGAATAAATTGACAACTAGTGGACAATTAATGCGTTTTAAAGAATGTAGGATCACGTCACCACGTCTCGCTCCACCTCTTACTTGCATTGATCGGGATGCCAGACGTATGATTGATCCCGTCAGAAGATAGAGTCGTCGTCTGTCTGGGTAATTGGCTACGCCCTACGAGATTCATATTAAACAAACTTCTAGCCACTGCATTGTTCTTCAAATCTGGTGATTCAAAATGTTGGAAATTCTCCAACGTTTGTCACTCAACGAAGACAACAGGTCATTGATCTTACCTTATCTAACAGTAAGGCGAGTACAATGATAAGGGATTGGCGTGTTCTTGATGTGGTATCCTTGTCGGACCACCGCTACATCGAGTTTAGGCTTGGGATTGATAAACCAATAATCCCACAGGGCCGAAACCCTCGAAAAGCGGATTGGAAAAGATTTGAGGAACTACTACATCAAAGATTACGTCCCATCCCAATACCTAGTTGTATAGGGTCGGTTGAAGTGGAGTCTGAGAAATTGGGTAAAACTTTAACTGACTGATATGAGGCTGTTTGTCCGTTAAGGAAAAGCAGACCAGGTAACTCAGTCCCTTGGTGGAACGTGGAACTTGGTAAGCTGAGAAAAAGTTCAAGAAAGCTTCTGAATAGAGCTTCTGAATAAAGCTTCTGAATAGAGCCTTATCTCGAAAGGATGCTGACTGGAACAATTACCACCTCATGCAAAAAGAATATAAGAAAAAAGTGCGGGAAGCCAAACTTGAGTCTTATAGGACTTTTTGTAAGGAGGTAAATGGTACGAGGGATACGGCAAGGCTCTGTAAAATCTTTCAAAAAGATAGTTCAGCGAAGCTTGATTCCCTCAGAAAGCCAGATGGTACCTACACAAATAACCAACAGGAGGTCAATGATATTATCTACTCACTTTCCAGGATGCAAAGTGACAACGATAAATACAGATATTATTGAGAGTCCTGTTGGTAATACTACTTGTAGGAACTGGTATATAGCATCTAGGGTAGTTTCTGAGGAATCGATCAGGTATGCCTTATCTTCCTTTGATAACTATAAATCCCCTGGACCAGATGGTATATATCCTATGATGTTGAAGAGTGGTGGAGATACCCTAGTGAAGGTTCTTAAAAAAAAAATATCTTCAGAGACAGCCTGGCTTATGGGTATGTTCCATTATCTTGGTGCGATGTCAAGGTTGTTTTTATTCCCAAACCTGGGAAGGAGGACTACACCTTACCAAAAAGTTTTAGACCAATCAGTTTATCATCCTTTCTACTGAAAAGTCTTGAGCGAATGGTTGAGAAATTCATTAGGTCAGTAGCATTAATCAAATGCCCCCTAAATAGTCAGCAACACGCGTATCAGAGTGGTAGATCTTGTGAGTCGGCACTTCACGATCTTGTGGTCAATATTGAGAAGGGCATTGACAAACAAGACTATACTCTGGGTGTTTTTGTTGATATTGAGGGCGCTTTTGATAATGCTACTTTCGATTCTATGAAAACTTCGGCTGAATTGCATGGCGTGGATCCAGTTCTAGTGGATTCATTTTATGCTCTCCCGGAGATTGTTGACGGCTGAAAGTGAGTGGGGCACAAAAGTAACGGTTGAGGTTAGTAGAGGTTGCCCCCAAGGGGGTGTTCTCTCTCCTTTGCTGTGGTGTTTTGTGGTAAACTCACTCTTAGTTGAAATTCAAGCTCTAGGTGTACACATACAGGCATACGCTGACGATGTGTGCGCATTAGTATCCGGAAAGTCACTTAACTTGGTATGCAAGAAAATGCAGACCGTTATTGACTTGATGGACAACTGGTGCAATCGACATGGATTGTCCGTCAATCCAAATAAGACAACACTCGTGTTGTTCACGCGAAGAACCAAACATAAGGGTCTTCAGCATCCTACGTTGAAGGGCATAACTCTTCAACTGTCCACAGAAGTTAAGTATTTAGGGGTTACCCTAGATAGTAAACTAATGTGGACAAAACATGTTGAACAAAAAGTTTCATGGGCACTTCGGATTTTCTGGCAGTGTCGGCGAGCTTTTGGAAAGACATGGGGTCTAAGACCTGGTAATGTACATTGTATGTACATAGCTGTAATTAGACCTATTGTGACGTATGCGGCGGTAGTCTGGTGGCCGAGAACGATGGTGAAGACTATTCGATCCAAGCTAAACGGACTACAAAGAGCGGCTGCCTTGGGAATTACTGGTGCCATGAGCACCACCCCAGGCGCAGCTCTGGACGCTATGTTAGATATGCTTCCCTTGGACTTACATATTCAAGGAGAAGCCATGAAATCTTTGTGCCGGCTCCGCAAAAGCGGAACATGGCATGGGGAGTACAATGTGGGACATGGTCGTCTGTTCAATAGGCTATCGGAACTTTGTCTGATGTTTTCTATGCCTTTGGACAATACAACCTGTTGCATCGAGTTGGGTAGGAAGTTTACTGTAATATTTCCGAGTAGGGAAGACTGGGGAAACCCAGCAGACCTACTGGAAAATTACACGGATACTTTCTACACTGATGGATCCAGTACCTTAAATGGCTCTGGGTCTGGCTGGTATTTGGACGATGCGACCAAATGCTATATTGCTATGGGAAAAATGGCTACAGTATTTCAGACTGAAATATTTGCTATTTTGGACGTAGCGACCTGGATAATTGGGAACAGATGGAGTAATAGAAGAATCAGTATTTGCAGTGACAGCCAGGCTGCGCTCATTGCACTTGAATCTCCAGTCACTTCATCCAAAATTGTCCAAGAATGTAGACGCAGACTCAATGAGGTCTCATGTGGGAATAGCGTCAGTCTTCTGTGGGTTCCGGGTCATAGGGGAATACGGGGAAACGAGATTGCTGACTCTTTGGCAAATCTTGGCTCTGATACAATTCCTTACAATCCGGAACCTCAAATTGGTATTGGCTTGACATGGCTGATGCGTTGGATCAACTCTCATATGAAAGCAACTTTCATGGAAAGATGGTCAAATGAGTTGGCATGCAAGAATACCAAACGTTTTGTAACTAAGCCAGACAAGAAAGTGGCTAACTATCTGCTCAGCCTCAGTAGAATAGACTGTCGCAGACTTACTGGCTTAATTACGGGACACAATGCCTGTGCTCGTCATATGACGAGATTAGGTGTCTTATCAGACCCATTATGCGTGGCTTGTCTTGAGGATGATGACACAACTGAACATTACGTCTGTTGTTGTCCAGCGTTCTCAAGGGCTAGACTGCGGATATTGGGTTCTGATATTCTGTCTATGGACACGGTCCATGGACTTCCCTTGTCTGATTTTCTCAAGTTTGTAAAAGCAACTGAGAAATTCTGAACAAGCACTTTTCTTTCTTTTTCTTCTCAACCTTTTATCACCCTTACTTAATCTTTCTTTACAGGGTACGGTACAATGGACTATTTTAAGTCTGAGCGCCATGGACTTGCCTAGAAAAATTTACTTATTTTTAGGCTTGAACAACCCACCCTCAACTCAACTCAACTCAAGCCACTGCATATATACTAGGGTGTTCAGCCGATTAATTTTTGTTCGATTAATCGAATAATTATTTAGACGAATAATTATTCGATTAATTTAAAATTGCTAATTTCGATTAAAGGGTTAATCGAAGAATTTATGCCTATTAATCGATTAAAAATAACATATGGCTTTTCTGTAAATTTGTATAATTCATGCCAGTCATGTTACTAGAGTGGTTCTTATTTTATTTTTTTCGGATTTTCGCTGCTCCTGAAGTATTGGATTTGTTAAACGACATAAACTTAGTACCTGATAAAATTTTGGACCAAATCGGCTAACTATGTGACCGCGCTAAGATCTGTCAAAGTTTCGAGTTTTAAGCAAAAACTCACTAAATTATAAAAAAAAAAAATAAATTGCAAATTTTATGAATATGCTCAAAACTAAATATTTTGTGTTTAACATTTTCCAAAATGAATTTAGATAATAAATACAACATTTTTGTGATATTGGTATTTCATGTAAATTTGGCAACAAAAATAATTTTGTAATTCTAAAAATTTTTCCAAACCCGAGTAAAAAAATTAATCTGGTCCTTTATGTAATTATATCTTAATTAATCTGGTAGCAGCTCTTAATTGATCTAATCTGATCTCAAAATTGGCTGTGTCAGAAATGATCTAAAATTGTCTAATAATATCATATATGATATTGTTAGATTTAATTAGATCCGAATTTTGGTCTAATGTGGATTTGTAAAATTTTATCAAATTGTATTAAAAATTATATAATCTGATATTTCATCTAAATTAAAAAAAAAAAATTGGACCATTAATTTTAAAACTTAAAACAAATATTTTTATGTAGTTATTGAATTCATTTAGGTTTTTTTCTTTTTGGGTTATATTAAAATTAGAATAAGCAACAATCTTCCAAGTTTTGTTTTTTTAATCATTTTAATTTGGTAAAAATATAAATTAATTTTTGTTATAATTTTTATTATTTGTTTTTCTTCAACAATTTTTATTTTTATTTTTTTGTATAAAATTACATAAAATAATATCAAAATTAACTTAGAAAATTTTTGCTTTTTTGCTGTAATATTATAATATATTATTTGACATGGTACCATATATATTTATATGCGGAGTTGTATTTAATTTGGCCAATCTTGTATATTTATATACGGCATATATAATAATATATGTGACCATATAAAATAATATATAACATTATCTGAGACTATATTGGAAATTACCCGACCCGAGTAAAAAAAAAATGATATAGTCATATACAATGTTGTATGTTAATATATATTTCTATATTTTTATATATGACACTATATGATTCTAGATAAAGTTATGTATTGAAAAAAATGTTTCATCAATTTTTAATATATTGTCATATAAAGTTATATAGTATCATATGTGGTCACATATATAAATATGTATGCCGTATATAAATATACAAGATTAGCCAAATTAAATACAGCTCCACATATAAATATATATGGTACCATGCAAAAAAATATAATATTATATAACAGAAAATGTAAGAAACATTTTGTTTTGATATTATTATATGTGATTTTAATTACAAACAAAAAAAAAAACTATTGAAGAAAAAAAATATAACAAAATGCTAAAATTAACAAAAAAACATACGAAAATTAATTTATTGAAATTTTTATTAAAATTTTTGTGCTAACAATTTTAGAATTATTTAAATTTATATTTTATATCTACTCCCACAAAAGGGTGGCAGGGCGAAAAAAGTTCCTGTACAGGACTTAAAACTTCATCCGGCAGAAAAAAGTTGGAGTTGCTTAACAAAAGTATAAAAACCCGTAGAAAACATCCCTTTTCGAGGATTGTTTACTTCCTAAATGGAGAACTTTTTCCATCTGGACCGATTTTGCAAACATCCGAACTTAATCAGTCATAAGACATATTCGTGCCAAACTTCAGGAGTCTGGCTCTTTTATTTTGGACTGTCTGCTGTCCTCCACAGACAGAGGGACATCGCTGGAATGTGTTAGAATTGAATACTATTCCTATATGGTTGCACACGGAATGACTAAGTAAGCTCATACTGTGATTGGAAAGTATAAAAATTAGGACGATATTAACTGTTTACAGATACAATGTAATAACAATATTAACTCATTTACATTTTTTGTAGTTGTTCGAATTTTTAAGAAATTTTTGTACCCTCCATATACATACCTCCATCAGCAGATGGGGTACTCACTTTGGCATTCCGTGTGTATCGCATCAAAATATTAGTCGGGGACACCATAGGGTATATTACATATTTATCAATGATCGATTCTAAGATAAGATCTGGAAAGCACGATGTAATCCAAACTGAATCTTTTGAAGTTTGGCACGAAAATTTCTCAGAAAAATAGGCAACATCGGACCAGGGTGGAAAAGTTCCACCTTGAAGAACTCAATTTTAAGCAAATGAAATATTTTAATGTTAGAAGAAATTCAAAGTCCTGTACCCCATTCTCGCAGAGGCCTCCGAATCCAAGCTAAGTTTTGGTTTAGTAAGTTAGTGGCTTTTTTTTCTTCTGAGTTGTTTTCTACCCATTTTTACAAACGTCATTAATAAAATGACATCTGTTTTGTTTACTAAACACTATTGCCAACATAGTTTTTTATTCTGGTAAATCTAGCGTTTTTTTGTGTATAGCAAAAAACTGTTAGGTGTTGTACCATTGAGCGTTTTTTGTGCGTGAACAATAGCATATTTAAGTTTAAAGTTATTTAATACCCTATTCTCACTTACAGTTTAAAACCGTTTTTATCAAATATTTTTAGCATTTTCTGTCAATATACTGTAATAGAATAAAGAAAGTGCTAAACATATTGCTGCTAAAAACGATTTAAAACTGTACGTAAATAGGGTATAATACCCTATTCACACTTACAGTTTTAAACTGTTTTTAGCAATTATTTTTAGCATTTGCTGTCAATATAGTGTAATAGAATAAAGAAAGTGCTAAAAATATTGCTGCTAAAGGTGGCTTCAGACCATGGCACAATAATACCAGGTAGTATTATTAGAATTTGTTGTCAATAACGTCCACCTATTAATTTCAAATTTTAAAAATAAAAATTCAAATAAATAAAAAAATCAAAACAAAAAAAAAATATAAACAACAAAATATACAAGAAATCCCAGCAGACAATTTGAAAATATATTCCAAAAAGTGGTTATGTTTATGCCCATATACAAAACTTTAAACCACGGTTTTAAACAAATTGGTTAATATTCACAATACGAACACAGTTTTTGCAACAATACCCATTTTTCTCCAAGAAAAGCGATTGGAAATCTTCTTCTTATTTCTTTGTTTGTTGGGTTGTTTTATTATTTGGATTTGTTGAAGTCAAGGGGTTTTATGTTTGTTTACATATTTTTGATTACTTTTTCTAATGATAGTACCGTTATAGTTTTACAATGGCTTCAGACTATAATATTTGTAATAATATCTGTCAAAATTTTGTGTAAAACCTATAAAATAGTATGGTGTAAACACCAATCGGTATAAAACCAAGAGAAATACGGATTGAAAAATGACAAGCGGATACGTATTCTCATTTTTAGAAATTTCTCTAAAAATGAGAAAACGTATACGCTTTTCATAAGATCAGGGTTGTATTTATTTTGATAATATTTAAGATGTGATGGTGTAAATACGCAAAGGATTTTTTAAAAGATTTTTTGACAAGCGGAGAAAATTTCGTATTATTTAAGATACGTATTTTCTTACGACTCAGTATTATGGTCTGAAGTGGGCTTAAAAACGGTTTAAAACTGTTCGTGTGAACAGGGTATAATACCCTTTTCACACGTACATCCAAAAATGGTTTTACCACCATTTTCCGTTAATATACTGTAAAAGAATAAAGAAAGTGCTAACAGTTTTTAGCTGTACGTGTAAATAGGATATAAAGGTCACGTAAAACGAAAAGAAGTGAGAACAGTATATAATACCCTGTTCGCACGTACAGCTAAAAACAGTTTTTAGCAACATTTTCTGTCACTATACTGTAATAGAATAAAGAAAGTGATAAAAACATTGGTGCTAAAACCGTTTTTAGCAACTTTTTCCGTACATATACTGTAATAGAATAAAGAACGAGCTACTAATTTAGCTAAAAACAGTTTTTAGCTCTACGTTAAGAAATTATAAGTGTGTGGTATTGATGCCATTTATCACTTTTTTTGGAATAAATACTCATTCTTAAAAAAGACTCTTACAAAATGAGCCATTTATAAGACAATATTTAAAAAAAATGCTTCTAAGAAGTGTGAACAGCACATTACATAATTACTCCCTGTTCTCAACTCCATTTTAAAATATGTTTTAAGGCGCGTTTAGACGGGAAAGAAAACCCCTAGATCTAAAGTAAAACACAACTCTGTGGTAATATACTTTTGACTTTAAAAATTGTTGTGTCAAATCTCATTTCTTTTTGCTTACCATTTTCATTATATTATTAGTTTTCGCACATTTAGTCAATAATTTGTAGATTGGAAACCGAATTAAAGTAAATAAAAAATATGTAATAAAAATTTTATTTGACATTCCAATTTTAAAAGTTACCACAGAGTTGTTTTTTATTTTAAATCTAGGGGACTTCTCTCTCGTCTAATCACGCCTTTTAGAAATTTCTTTATGCTATTAAAGTTATTGACTGTTGAAAACCTAATACCCTATTCACACGTACAGTTTTAAACCGTTTTTAGCAGCAATATTTTTAGCACTTTCTTTATTGTATTACAGTATATTGACAGAAAATGCTAAAAATAATAGCTAAAAACGGTTTAAAACTGTAAGTGGGAATAGGGTATAATACCCTGTTCACACGTACAGCTAAAAACCGTTTTTAGCAACATCTGTCAATATACTGTAATAGAATAAAGAAAGTGCTAAAAATATTGCTGCTAAAAACGGTTTTTAGCTGTACATGAGAACAGGGTATAAGATGTGTTTAAAAACCCTTTTTAGCTCAAGTAAGAACAGCACATAAACGACTCGTTTTATGGGCCAAAAAGACTACGCAAACTTCTTGCACAAAGACAAGTTTGTGCGAAATAGTTTTTCGCCACACTATACAAATAAAATACACAAATTTAATTTTTATTTAATACCACGTTTTCACGTATTGCCGTTTTTAGCAACAATATTTTTAGCACTATTATGTATATTGACAGAAAATGTTGCTTTTTTGCTGTACGTGAGAACAGGGTATACAGCTACGCCCACACTACAAGAACTGATCTTGATAAGTTGAGACGATTTTATGATTTTTCTTTATGCTATTACAATTTCTGTTGTATTGTGTCATGATTATTGTTTATATATAATGGAATCTGGTTCAAACGTTATTATTTTATTAATTTATGTGGATGATGTTCTAATAGCAGCTAGTAAGAAGTCAGAAATTGATAAAATAAAGAGGGAGTTGGAACGTAAATTTGAGATGTCTGATTGCGGTGAATTGAAATATTATCTAGGCATTAAAATTCAACAAACTCAAGAACCTTACGGTGTTACACTGGAACAGGAAACTCATATTGACAAAATATTATCAAAATTTGGAATGCATGACTGTAATCCTTCTATAACACCAATGGAGAAAGGCCTTACCCTTGAAATATCAAATCAACAAAATATAATTTCACATCCCTACAAAGAACTGCTTGGAAGTATAATGTACCTTATGGTATGTGTTCGTCCAGATTTGGCCTTTGCAGTTGGATATCTAGGTCGATTTCAACAAAACCCAACGGAAGAACATTGGACTGCTCTAAAGAGAATTTTGAGGTATTTAAAAGGAACAAAATCATTGAAGCTTAAATATGAAAGGGATGCAAATGCTGATGTGTTAGTTGGGTACGCAGATGCAGATTGGGCATTCGACAAAAATGACAGAAAATCCACTAGCGGATATATTTTCTACGTTTATGGCTGTCCTATATCGTGGTGTAGTAAAAAACAAACTACTGTGGCCTTGTCATCAAGCGAAGCAGAATATGTAGCTCTGGGGTGTGCTGTATCTGAAGGTTTGTGGATATCTGGTTTACTAGAAGACTTGAGCGTTTTTGGAAAAGATGCATATTTTAAAATTTATGAAGATAATGCCGGATGTATAGCGATGGCAAAGAACTCCGAATGTAAACGCGCCAAGCACATTGACATAAAGCATCATTTTATACGCGATCACATTAATAGTGGAGTTGTTATTGAACCAATTTCTACAAAGAAACAGATAGCGGATATTTTTACCAAGTCCTTAGATGGCACAAATTTTGTTGCAATTCGAAACATGATGAAGTTGTCAAATTGAGAGGGAGTGTTGTATTGTGTTTGTTACTTGTTTTATACTTTGCTTTTATTTGATAGAAATAGTTTTGAGAAGTTTGTTAAATAATTTGTAAAAAGGAAAATATTTGTATTTTACTTTTTTGTCACTCTGAAGAAAATTATTTAACAATAAACATCAGTTTAATTATTGTGATTTTGTAATTGTGTGAATTTTATTTAATTTGTGTCTAAAAAACTGCAAAAATATAAAAATTTCAGATGATTTTGTTTAACAGTATGTGATTTTGTTTAATGTGGAGTTTACACTTGCGGCCTTAAAAAAGTTGTTCAACAAAACACCAGTAACAGAATAAAAACGTAATGGACATAGAACAAAGACTTTTTTTAAACATGTCGCCCTTGAACACTTAGCAAGTGGAAGCCCCGCATAATGCAAAATCACGCAAGTCCGAATACAGGGGGGTGTATTAGCAATTGATTCTTTACAATGCAGCAGCAGGAAAAATAAAAGTACAGTATTTAATTATAATTAAAAGCGATATTTTTGTTTTTGTTGCTTAGTGTATGCATTTCAATTTCGGCATTTAATTATAATTATAAAAAATACATTCTTTTTATTTTTGCTGTCTGCTGCTTGCTGCTGCATTGTGGAAATACACGACAAATGCACAATTATTGATGTTTGTGTAGCGGTTTTTTGGTTACACAATGTTGATATCATTGTCGATACATTAAGTAAAAAAAAAAAAAACCAAATCAAACAAGAAGTTTTTTTAAAAAAAAAAAACATTAATAATAAAATATAAAATTAAAACATTAATGATAAAAAACCTTTTGGTTTGTGATCAAGCTCCAAACAGCTCATTCACTTAAATACAGGTAAGTAACTTTGCAAAAAATTCCTCAATTTAATATTACGCGATTATAACAAAAAAACCTTGTTTATTTGTAGATTTGCTATTGGCCAGTTTAACCTCGATTGACCAGTTCAACCTCTTCGGGGTCCATTCCATTCTCACTGTCAGCTTGGCGAAGCGAAAAACTTTAAGAGTATTAGTGATTTTGCTGGAAATAATTGTGGAATTTTGGAAAACGAATGCATTTATCAAAGCAAAGGACGAAGAATATTTTCCCATGTTAACTTATTTCCTGTTTGTTCATCCAATTCCGTAGAAAGGTTATTCAAAGTTTAGCAATATTATTAACTAGTAATTGATGCTAAGACATTCTAAAAATGTTCGTCTATGAAATATGCAGCCCGAACGCAAATTATTTAACCCTCTTACCGCAGTATGTTATTTCATTTGTAAGGGATCCAATAAAGTATTTATGATCGATTTTAAGACATTCTAGCAATGTCTGTCCGTCCTTTCCTGAAATTTGGCACGAATATGTCATAAGCTGGTATGTTCCCTCTGAAGAACTAAACCAACCACTAAAATATAACTTTTTCTAACAATTTTTTTGTCAGAAAAAATTTAAAATTCTGCACTTGGACTCAGGGGATAAGAAAATTAAATTTTTTCGGCACATCCTCTTTTGTGGGCTTTATAAAATATAAATGAAATGCATTTCACAAATTCTCCGATTTTATATATAAATCTAATTAATAAATTTGTTAACATTTATGGTTAAGTTCTTCAAGGGGAACCTAACAACCAATAATTATAAGACATATTTGTGACAAACTTGAGACTAGGTCTTTTATTTTGGACTGTAACTTGTCTTCCACAGACGGGTGGAAGTACAGACATCGCTAGAATATCTTAGAATCTATCACTGATCAATAAAACATGCTTTACGAGTCCTGGACCGATATTTCTATAAGTTACACACGGAATGAAAGTGATAATACTCCATGCTGTGTTTGGAAAGTATAAAAATGATAATTCAATTATTTTTTATTTCGTAGTAACAAAAAATGTATAATTTAAGTAAATTTATATTTTTATATTACACAAAAAAACAAATAAATTCAATGATAGCATAAAAATATTTGTTTTATTTTTAAAAATTTCTAGTCCAAATTTAAAAAAAAAAAATTATATGAAATTTCAATTTATATAATCTTTTATATAATTTGATAAAATTTTACAATACTGGATTAGACCAAAATTCGGATCTAAATAAATCTAATAATATCATTTATGATATTATTAGATAATTTTAGATAATTTCTGATACAGCCAATTTTGAGATCAGATTAGATCAATTTAGAGCTGGTACTAGATTAATTTAGATATGATTATATAAAGCACCAGACTAGTTTTTTTACTCGGGGAGTAAAAAAAAAAAACTTTTTAGATCTAATTTGATCTCAAAATTGGCTGTATCAAGTTGGATCAAATATTGATCTAATTGTATTATTTTAGATACACAAATATAAAAAATGATACAATTAGATCCGAATTTTGGTCACATCCAATTAAATCCACTTGATCTAATTTTATATAAATTAATATAGATTTATATATTTACATAAAGTCAGATGTATTTATGTATAGCGTCAGATAAGAAAATGGAGCCTCAATAAATCTTAGATAAAATTAGATCTGAACATATAAAAAGTCCTATATAATTTAATATCTTTGTATCAAATTATATATCATTATATCAAAACTTTTTTACTAGGGTATTGAAATATTTTTTCCAATACATAATTTTATCTAGAAACATATAGTGTCAGATATAAACATATACAAATCTATATTCCTTTACAATATTGTATATGACTATATCATTTCTTTTTTACTCGGGAATCTCTAAAATTATTTTTTTTTTAAATTTCTCAAACAAAATAGCAGAAAACTTACATTTTGATACATTTTGTAATACTATTACATTTGTTTTGTTTTTTTATGTTAATAAAATGTTAAAAAACTTGTAATTATTATTGTTAATTTACTTAATTACCAATTTTTTTCTAAAATTGTCGAAAAAAATCTTGTAAATTAGAAAATTTCTGAATTTGAAATTTTTCGATTAATCGATCAATTTTAATTTTTTTTCGATTAATCGAACAAGTCAAAAATGCTAAATTTCGATTAATCGTTTAATCGAACAATATATAAACCCGATTAATTGAACACCCTAATATATACTAAAATCTATATTAGAACCCGATTTTTTATATTTCTTAACCCATCTACTCTTAGCATTTTTCAGTTTAGACAACAGCCTGGATCCCCAGGGGGGACCATATCCAGATCGAACCTGTATATTCGGAACTGATTCCAAAAAACACTCAAACAAAATTCTATAAAACATATCCAACCTTTTATCAAAATCACGCACCCCTTCAATATCAGTGCAGAAAGCTGACCAATCAACGTTTGATAGAAGTGAAATTACCTTCATAACATCCGCGCGCTTAAAACAAAAATCTTCACCGTGAGACGAAACAGATAATGGCAAAGTCCCAAAAGGAAACGAATAAGTAATGCCTCGAGTCGGGTGATAACAATCCTCAGGAGTTGATACGGAATCAACTCTACTCACCTCTAGGGTTGCCATTCGTACTGTTTTAAACAGTACATGTACTGTTTTTTATAAAAAGTACTGTTTTATGCACAGCACCTAAAACAGTACTCAAAACAGTGGCGTATACAGGGGGGGGGGGCCGGGGGCCCGGGCCCCCCCGAAATGATTTCACAAATTTCAGGATTTGGTATCAAATAACAAGTAAAATATTAAAAAACTTCTTAAAAAATCGAAAAACATTAAGAATCTAAAGTTTTTTGAAGAAAAGTGTTTTGAAATTGAAAATTTGTCTGTTAAAAGAATCTCAAAATCTGAAAATTTTTTCTTAGAATTTGAAACTTTTCAACTTAAGATTCTAATGAAAAATATCTTAGAACCTGAAGTTTTATGTACACAAAAAAATGGACCTAATTGTAAGTAAAATGTAGTCAAATCTTTAAAAACAATGTCTCAGAATCATACTCTTTTCTAAAAAATAATGTCTCAGAATCTAAAACTTTCTATAAGAAAAATGTCTTAAAATATTGGCCTTTTTCTCAGAATCTATGACTTTTTCTATAGGAAAAATGTCTCAGAATCAGAGACTTTTTCTATAATGAATTCTCAGAATCTGAGCCTTTCTATATGAAAAATGTTTCAGAATCTGAGAACTTTCTAAAGGAATAATGTGTCTGAATTTGAAAAATACCTCAAAATCTGAGATTTTTTCTATAAAAAAGATTCTTAGAATCTGAGGCAATTCTATATGAAAAATGTTTTAGAATCTGAAAACTTTCTGTAGGAAAATTTCTCAGAATTTTTCTTACAATCTTAGAATTTTATACTTTTTTTTACAAAAAATGTCTCAGAATCAACGAATTTTTCTTTAGGAAAATTATCTCTAAATCTAAGATTTTGTGTATAGGAAAAATGTCTCATTGTCAGAGACACAAGATGAGACTTTTGGTACAGGAAAATGCTCAAAATCTAAGACTTTTTCTATTGTAAAAATATATTCTTCTATAAGAATAATGTCTCAGAATCTGAGTATTTTTCTATGGGAAAAATATTTTAGAATCTGAGACTTTTTCTTTAGGAAAAATATCTTAGAATCCGAAGCTTTTTCTATATGAAAAATCTTGCAGAATCTGACAATTTCCTATAGGCAAAATTTCTCAGAATCTGAGACTTGTTCTATAGGAAAATGTCTAAGAATTTGAAAATTTTTCTATAGGACAAGTGTTTAAGCATCTGAGACTTTGTCGAAAAAAAATGTCTCAAAATCTAAGAAATTTTCAGTAGAAAAAATGTCTGAGAATCTGAGATATTTTCTATAGGAAAAATGTCGAAGAATCTGAAAATTTTGCTATAGGAAAAATGTCTTAAGAATCTGAGACTTTTTCTATAGGAAAAATGTCTTAGAATTTTAGACTTTTTCAATAGGAAAATTTTCTCAGAATCCGAGAATTTTTCTTTAGGAAAAAGGTTTTAGAATCTAGGTCTCAGATTCTGAATTATTTTTCTTATAGAAAAATAATGTTTGTAGAATGTTTCAGAATCTGAGTTAATGTGCTAGACTAGAAATATCTCAGATTCTGGGAAAATGTCTTACAATCGGAGTCTTTTCTTTGGAAAATTATTTTATGAATATGTTTACAGACTCATTTTTTAAAATGACTTTTTTAAGAGAAACGTTTTCCATTGGAAATATGATTTAGAGTCTTTGACTTTTTCTATAACAAAAACTGTCTTAACTGGAAATTGTCATAAAATCTTAGACTATTCTTTGAAAAAAGAATGCTGATAATCTATTTTATTAAAATGTGTCAGCATCTGATACAATTCACATTTTAAAAAAGGCTTAAGTCTCTCAAAAAATTTTAAAATATTAAAAAAATTTTAATTTTTTTTCCAGTTTTAAACTTACACAAAAATGAAGAATCTGATTGTGATACATTCAGTTCAAGGAAAGGATCGAGAAAAATTCTTAAACATGTGCTGTTATGTAAAATATTTGTAAAAAAAAAATTGAAAAAAATGTTGGGCCCCCACCGAAATAAAATCCTGGATACGCCCCTGACTCAAAAGTACTGTTTTTTTAAAGCGTGCACGGTTTTTGTACTGTTTTTTATGCTCATTAACAAAATGTAACATTTTTCGAAAAATGTTTCATATTTGACAAAATTTTAATTCAATTTTTAAAAAGGAGCTAAATGCAATTTAATTTTATACCACACTCAAAAAGAACAATTATTTAAAACGTGGAAAACTTAACTAAATTCAATAATGATTTAGCTCCATTGCCATGTTTTCCTTCTTTTTATCTAAATTTTTCTGAAAAATAAGAAAAAGAAAAAACTAGAAAATGGGAAAAAATTTATTTTATTGAGTACATCTCATTTAAAGTTCCGAATGCGGGCAGACCCCATTAGGTTCGGAACCCATGGGTCCAGACCACCTTAGGCCCAGTCCCATTGGGTCTATTAAGGATCGTCATAGATTTTGATTCAACATCTTTCTCCTTTTCGCTCTACCTTGCTTAGTTTTTAGGATACGGGAATTTAAGGGCCCAAAAGGGTCTTTAGAATCTTAACGGGAGAACTAAAAAGCTATTACACGAAGGGATTAAGACGGTCGTGTAAAGAACTACAAAAATGTATTTGTCATTTTTTTGTTTGGGCAAAAATTTTTAGATTCAAATTGAGGAGTCCATACATTGAAAGAGGACCGGAGTTTCTTTATAGATTTTTAGAATCGAAAATGAAACATTTTTTGAAAAAAAAAAGATTCCTTAAATTGCATAAAATTTACTAAACCTGAAGAAAAAACTTTATTAATTCTAAGAAGATAAATATGAGGCATTCCACACCAAATGTCCCGCTACAGAAAAACATGTGTCCCGTAAATTTCTGAATAGGTTGTTTGGATAGCCCTATATGAAACTAAGAAAATTGCGTTTTTGGTTTTTCTAATTTTCAAAAACTGGGCTTAGAAGGCGTGGTCAAATATTGGAAAAATGGTAAAATTTGTGGCGAGTTGCCTTGATTAAATATTTATCACATTAAAACGGAATGCACCACAATCTCAAAAATTTACATTCTTATATAGTTTTGTATGGGCTATCGATTAATAATATTTTCAGAACCCGTTCTGAAATTTTCCATTTTTTAAAAATGTCAATTTATTAAAAAATCCGGCCACTTTTTTTTCCTTTTTAAATATTTTTTTAAAAGTTTAGATGTTTGTCAATCCACACAAAAAAATTCAGAAACACGTTCTTCGTTTTTTTCCGAAAAAATCGCATTTGAACTTTAAATTTCATAACAATTTTGTAATTTGCTTGTTTTTTCTTGATTTAACGTTGCGAATGAGTATTATTAATTGCATAAATATTACTCATTCGCAACGTTAAAAAAAAGAAATACAACCAAATTGAAAAACCAAAAACGCAATTTTGTAAGTTCCATATAGGGCTATCCATACAACCTATTCAGAAGTTTATGGTACACGTGTTTTTTTTTCGCTGGACATTTGGTGTGGAATGCCTCATATGTATCTGTAATCTGATCTACAGAAGTGAACAGCAAAACCTTCAATATGGTAATGGTTTTGTAATGCATTACCATGTAATGCATATTTTAAGCGGTAGGGAAAAAGTAATGCACATTTGTGCATTTTTCTAGGCTATGCATTACTTAGTAATGCATTACATAACCATAATCATTTTGAAGGTTTTAGGTGGTTCTAAGAAATGGAGCTTGAGTTAAAAAAAAATTCCCCCCCCCCCAAAAAAAAAAAACTTAAGAGCTGGATCCGCTCCTGCTGCAGTTGTAGAGAATTCCCCTCATCCGAGACTCCCTGGATGGTATCATAGTGGTAAATTGGCGCTAAAAAAGCCTCAAAGAGGAAGCACAGTCCACATTTTGTGGCATTGTTATCTTCTTCAAGATCGCGCTATGGCCAAAATCACTGCTCCTCCATTGCAGTTTGCGATTAAGTCGATTTGCCGACGTAGCCGCATACTGCCTACCCAATATGTCCAATGGTATCAGGTGAAGGAGTATTTCTAATGCAGCCGTAGGTGTACGAAGAGCACCAGTGATGCACATCGACCCCATTTGTCTCATTCCATTTACAAATCCTACTTATTTTTATTTACCCCTTTTTTAAATTACACACGAAAAAGTTATAAAAAAATTAAATAGTCCTTTCGCGCCAAAAGCTCAATCGCATTTTTCTTTAAAACATACTCGAAAAAAATAAATAATAACTTTATGCCCACCTTAAACCTTTTTCATAAAAACAAACTAAAACAAAAAAATCTGGGATGAACCTTTTTGAACAAAAAAGTGCTCAAGTTATAAAAATCTGTTGCTCATTTTAATGTCAAAGCTAAATCAAATGTATGTCTAGAGTGTTTTTTTGCCGACAGTGATTCGTTTTTTTATGTGGCTAATACGATACTCTTAATGCATAAAGTTTTTGCTCTTTTTTGTTTCCCCCCGAACAGAAAACCAAGAACACAAAAAGTGCTCCCAACATCACACACCGTACGTACATACATAAATGAATGCATTATTGTGAGCATGCGCAGTATTTGCTACTGTTTTGGAGCACTCACGCAAAACATAGCTTAGGAACAAAAAACTTTTTGGGGAGACTGTTCAAAGTGAAGAGTAACAAAACATGAGTAAGAACTTGCTAAACTACATCATGTACATGGGGGAAAAAAAGCACAACAACAGAAAACAGTAGCAAAAAGCTACTACACAAATGGTTGAGTATTTTTTTTTCGTTCAAATTTAGTTGTTGCTGTTTGTTGGTTGACTCCAAAATGCACCCAGAGTTTAAGCGGTGATTTTTTTTTTCTCGTTTAACTCTTATGTTAGAGGTATAGATGGATACACATTGGAGATGATCAATGAGATTTTTGAGCTTTTGTACATTTTTCTTTGAAAAGTACTTAATTAATTTTATTGGAAAAAATTAACAAAACTTTTTGTTCCCTTACGAGTAGTAAGGGACTGGCGTGTTTTTTATGTCCTCGTTGGACCACCGCTACATCCAGTTAAGGATTAAGATTGACAAATAGTTCCACAGAGTCGAACCGCTTGAAAAGAGGATTGGGAAGGATTTGAGGAACTTAAAAAAAAAATTACTTCTAACCCGAAAATAGTAGTAAGGAATCGGTTAAGGTGTAATCTAAGAAATTGGGTAAAAATTTAATTGCCAACACTCAGGGGATGCCCCTTACTAATGCTAGGTATTGTGTTAGTTTTAGAAAAATAGGTCAAGGAAGAAAGATAGAGGGATAAGTGTCTGTGGACATTTGAAATTTTTTCAAATTCCACTTACGATTAGTTCGACCGAGAAATGAATTCTTTCTGTAATGCGTTTTGCGATTAATTGCACAGATGAATTTACCCATCTCAACTGAAACTGACCGTTGTTATATCAGTAGAATAATGATGCACGACCCACATTGCGACGATACTCCAATGAGTTTATAGAGCTAGATATCCTACTGTCATTGGTGAGCTTAAATTAACTCCTTTGTACCAGATCCAGAAGCTTGGAAATAGACCTTGGAGCACCTGTCCATATGTGGGAGTTGTATTTCTTATTCGGTCAGATATAGGCGGTAATATTAGTGAGGAGATCAGACGAAGTGAAGTTATTCTTACACCATGTCAAAACACTTGAATGCTTCTTTTGATATTGAAATACATGCTGGTTCCTACGAACACCACAATGAATTTTTATGCTTTGAACATCATGAGTGTCTAATTCAACAATAGCTATACCACCCGTGGCCTCTGAGGACGCTGGTTTCTGTGTTTTCACTGACAACCAAGTGGATATTAAATCCATGAAGGATGTGACTACCACATCTAAAATTGCCGAAGAGTGCCTGGCATTTCTTAATGAGATGGCGATACATTCGAATTTGTCACTCATCTGGGTGCCTTATGGGTATAAATGGCAAATGTGTTGCCGATTAATTAGCCATACAGGAAACGACTTTTAATTTTTATGAGATCGATCATATGCCTGGCATCCCGCTCAATGCGATTTAGCGGCGAAGCGAAACTTTGCAATTACAAATCGCCAACGATAAAGGACTACGTGAACCCACGTGTCTTAAGACGAGAATGGTGAGGCGCTGATATGATCGCTGGCGTACTGGTAAAGTTATTAAACGATAGTTGATGATTCCATATGTTTTAACGTTTCTGGATAAGACAGCACTCTAAATAAATTTTAATAATTCAAAACAATATGTATTTTGATGTCGTTTACGTGATTAGCCCTCAGCTAAGCAACATGGTTGCAGCCGTTAAAAGGCACAGTACACGCTTCAGCGCATACGCACGTAAAATGGGAGTTCCTCACAACGACAATTCCGGGGATATCAGGATGTGGAGGAGGAGGAAACGTTATTATGCCCATCGGATGGCCGAACATTTTGGCCACTCGATACTAGCGGACTTAACATGTTTGCCTGGTAGGATAAACTCGTTCATCCGGGATTTCAAGTATCTCTCCTTTTCTTACCTTTCTTGTATAGGTAACACAACTGGACCACGCTTACCGAAGGGCCCATGTGAACTGACCAATTAGGCTGCCTGCTTTCTTAACCTTTGGTCTGAGAACCCATCTATAAGATACTAAAAAAATTTGGATTGCAGATCAGGAAATCAATTCCCATATTTTGAAATCAACGTAAGAATATGTAAAAGTGGACCCCCAAAAGTGCTAAATTAGTGTTCTTTTTAACAGCGAATATCTCAAAACGGTACGTGCTAGAATAATTTGTATGGCAGATTTGTAATCACGAGAAAAAAAATTAAAATAATTAGTTGGATATTTCATTGAGAGGAAAACTGAAATGGTACAGTTTACACGAAAGTATAAGATCGAAAATTTTAGAAAAGTCAGGGTCAACGGCGTTGAAATACCACTTTCAAAGTACGCGAAATTTTTAGGAATCATCCTGGACAATAAGGCAAATAACGCATACTATGCATGCAAGAAAATGTTCGTCAAAACATGGTGACTTGAGCCATGAATTACGTACTGGATATATACTTCTATAGTAAGACCTATCTTACTCTACGGGGTTATGGTCTGGCATTAAGCACTGGAGAGGAGGTGAATCTTAGAAAATTCCATAATGGGCCCAACGGCTTTTGGGCCTACGTGTCACTCTAGCCCTAAGAACGACATCTGCTGCTTCCATTGACACATTACTGCATCTGCTGCCAATTGACGTCTCTGCAAATGTCGTCAGAATCTGAAACATTTTATTTGAGAAAAATGTGTAAGAATCTGAGACTTTTTCCATAGGAAAATTTTCTCAGAATTTGAGACTATTTATTTAGGAAAAAAATTTTCAGAATCTTATACTTTTTCTAAATACTTTTTCTTAGAATATAGGACTTTTTCCAAAGGTAAAATATCTCAGAATCTGAGATTCTCTAAAGGAAAAATTTCTGAGACTTTTTCTTTAGTAAATATGTTTTAGAATCTGAGACTTTTCTCAGAACCTAATACCATTTCTATGGGAAAATGTCGCATAATCTGAGATAGACTGCACTCAGAAAAAAAAATAACTAAAAAATTTGCTTCTTTAAGTTCATGTTTTTCTTAAAAATAAGGGAAGAAAATTTTTTTTAATATTATGCCAATTTGAACTAAAAAATTGGAAAAACTTTATTTAAATTTAGTTCATAATTTAAGAATAATGGTGAATACCCCGATAGGTTCCTTAAGAATCCTCATAGTTTCTGATCCAAAATTTTTGTCCGTTTCGGTCTACCTTAGCTTAGTTTTTGAGATATGTGAAATTAGGGGGCCACTCAGGTCTTGAGAATTAAAAAAAAACATTTTTGCATTCTTGAGAATACAAAAATGCTTTTGCACTTTTTGTTGTGCTGGCAATATTTACCGTGATATGAGCATTTAAAAATTTTCGGGAATGTCAACTTTATTAAATTCAAAGTTAGGACCCATTGGGGTCCATACATGTGAAGAGGACCGGCGATACTAAGGAGATCCAAAGAATCGGAAATGGCCTTCATTTTAATCTATCTGGCTTAGTTTTCGATTTAAAAAAAAATTCCGGAGTTATGAAAATTTTACTAAAAAAGTGGAAAAAACTTTCTCAAATCTTAGAAGATGAACTAATTGGTAGAAAATTACGTCCTAAAACTGAAGAAGTGACATATTCTTAAAAATAAATTTTTAACATGATAATGTTTTTAGGCTGGTGTCTAATTTAAAAAAAGTTGCAGGACGCCACCTCAATTTGACTATATAAGCTAACAATTAACGAAAAAGAAAACAAGAACTACTATTTTCATTTTCTTAAAACCAAAAATTATAATAACTTAGGTTGGTAACTTGGATAATAATTCACCTCGTGGTGAATAAAACCGTTTTTCACCAGCTGGTGAATAAAACCGATTTTCACCAGCTGGTGAATAAAAATTAACATAATTATTTTTCAACAAAAAACAAATTTTTTTTTCATCAAATTTTTTTTTTCATCAATTTTTTTTTTTGCATCATTTTTTTCCATCAAATTTTTTTTTCCATCAATTTTTTTTTCATAATTTTTTTTTTTCCATCAAACTTTTTTTTTCATCATTTTATTTTTCATCAAATTTTTTTTATCAATTTTTTTTTTCATCAATTTATTTTTCATCAAATTTTTTTTTTGTCATCAATTTTTTTCATTAATTTTTTTTTTTCATCAAATTTTTTTTTCATCAAAATTTTTTTTTCATAAATATTTTTTTATCATATTTTTTTTATCAATTTTTTTCATCAAATTTTTTTATAAAATTTTTTATTATCAATTTTTTTTCTCACCAAAAAATTATTTTTTTTCATATTTTTTTCATCAATTTTTTTTACATCAAAAAATTTTTCTTTTCACCAAAAAAATTCATCAAACACTTTTTCACCAAAAATTTTGGGTTCCTTAAATTTTTTTTAACATAATTTTGTTTTTCGTGAAAAAAAATAAAATATTTTTTTTTACCAAAACTACCTTTTCACAAAGTCTAAGCTTTCCGCATAAAAATTTTCCATTTGTTTAACAAATGTACATAAAACAAGTGAGAGTGGTATATTGTTTGGTGCCGAGTCTTGTATACTCTCCAAAATGTAAAAACACTTTTTTGCACTTATTTTGCACTCACTTACGAAATGTACAGCTCTTTTGGTTTCAATTCGTTTTGCATGAAATGGCAAAGTAATATAACATTATTTTTTCTAAAAAAACTTTGCTTTGGCAAGTACACCCAAATCTTCCGCAAAACATTATCATGATTTAATGTTTTGGGCAAGAGTACAAAATTCGCAGGCATTTTTTTTATATATTTGGGGAAAATTTCTTTGGCGGTAAGAATTTCTTTCCTGTATTAGGGTATTCCATTTAAAGAAAATAATGGACTACTTAACAGCACACAAAAAAATTCCAATGAACGACAAATTTATACAATTTATTAACTTTTTCATAATAAGTACTTTATAAACTTTTTCATAGTATTTATGAATAAATCATAACATGTGAAATTTAAGAACTATTTAACATTTTTCATAAATACTATGAAAAGGTTTAAAGTATTATGAAAAAGTTAAAAAATTGTATGAATTTGTTCATAAATACTATGAAAATCGTTCATTGGATTTTTTTTTTTTGTTTAAGTACATGAACTAAAATTTTTTCCTAACAGAGTTAAAACACCTCAATTCAACCGGAAAAGTAGCAATTTTTACCTTACCGCTTTCGAATTTGATGAAAATTGGAATATAGTTGGATCCTTACAAAAAAATCATAGTGATAAAATTTTGGACTTCTGGTAGTACTTCTTCCCGAGATATGGGGTCTTGAAAATTAGCAAAATCGTATAAATTTGAAAAAAGTGTTCTGAGATAAATAAAGATAAAAAGTAGTAATAATACAGGTCTCAGTAAGGTTGCAAATAATAGGTAATGAGACAGCCTTTAAAATGGCGTTCTTCAATTTTTTTTTTTGAAAAAGGTCAAAGGTCATTGGTTTTAGCCTTATTTTTTGGAGAGCTATATCTCAAAAAACCTTAATATTAATATTAATAGAAACATAGTGACAGGAAAGAAAATGCGATGTATTTTCCCTAAGAAAAAAATATTTTTTTTTTGTCTTTGAGATTTTGGTACCAAACTTTACTTTTCTCAAAGTTTTTGACGTGCTGAGTCCATATATGACCTTTGAACTGGCCTATCGCTATTAGTCTTCGAGATATCTTCACATAAATGTGTGAAAATTGCAAAAATGCTAATGCTGTGTTTTTTTTTTTTTCAACATTTAGGTGAATTTATCTTGAAAAGTAATAGCGATAGGCCAGTTCAAAGGTCATATTTGGACTCAGCACGTCAAAAACATTTAGAAAAATGAATTTTGGTACCAGAATTTCAAAGACAAAAAAAATTTTTTTTTTTTTAAGGGAAATTACACCGCTTTTTCTTTCCTCTCACAATGTTTCTATAAATCTGTGGCCGTACGAAAAAACTAGTTAACTCCATTTTTTGAAAACAGGAGAAAAACACACTTGAAGTTTTTAACATATTTCACTAATTATTTATTATGAATTTATGTTATTATGCATGCGCATTAGACAAAACATAATTTTTAATAATATTAAAGATTTCTGATTCCATTGAACTCATTTTTGGACACTAAATCCGAAAATCGATGTCAGTTAACTTGTTTTTTCGAAAAATGGAGTTAACTAGTTTTTCCAAAATAAACTTTTTTTTTTAATTAATTCTTATATGTTATGAAATTAAGAAAACTTTAGTAATCATATGTGGAAAAATATTAACTTTTTGACTCAGCACGTTAATATAACCCATTTTTTACGAAAAAAATGGAGTTAACTAGTTTTTTCAAAAAAATTTTTTTTTTCTTTTATTCTTATGTATCTCGAAAACAAGCCAAGTTTTTGAATGTTTTTATACATAAACTTCCCAGCAAATCTTTTGTAATGAGTGTTAATTATCTAACACATTACCAGGTAATGTATATCCCTTATCTGTAGCATTATTTTAGTATGTCTTACCAAACATTTGTTCAACAACATATTATTTCAAGGTGAAAAATAATATTTTGCTAATAACTTGTTACGTAACGCATGATTATTGCAAAAATGGTATTTCATATTTATTATTTTTAAACATTAAATCATGGGTGACTTATATTTGGTTACATTATGTATTATTTCAAAATTTTAAAAATTGAATTATAATAACATAATAACATAAAAAATACATATTTTATACAAAAATGCATTAGTTTAAACTAGAGATGGGCTCACGACATGGATTTTCGAATCACGCACACTCACGAGCATATTTGTTCTACTCACACACACTTGCAATCACGTGAGTAAATTTATTTAACGTTACTTGTTCACTGCTTGTAACACCTTACATATCATGTTCTCGTATGGTATATTATTTTTTTTCTCGTAGCCTTAAAAATATGATGTATTTGATACCTTTTGCTTTTAGTATCCTTTGTTGTAAACTTGATAATTTACTTTATACCTTACTCAAAATTTGCATGCATTACTGGGGTGGTGTAAAGTAATTTATCCTATATAAGTTATTAATAACTTAAAAACTATTACTTTAAGCTATTTTGGGTGTTTGGCAGTCGTATTCTATGAATTAAGATCTGCAAAAAGAAATTGTATGCATTTTTTATATGCAATCTATGAATTCTCGGGAGTTAAAATTTTTAGGTTCAAAATTTGGACTCAAAGGAGTCGTGACTCAAACTTGTTCTTTCAGCTTTTTCTCCCATAGTTTTCGAAGGAACATCGTTTTAAACTTTAAATTTTTATGTTTTTTAAGAAACTATGGAGTTATCTTGTTTTTTCGAAAAATGCATGGAGTTATCTAGTTTTTACATAAAAATTGGTATTTTTCATTATTTTGTTTTCCAAATAACTTGTTAATGAGAACATATATCAAAATTTCGATCTGACAGAGTGATAGTAAATGGAATGCACTTTCTATTTTTGGTGTTATCTCAATTTTCGCAAAAAGTGGAGTTAACTAGTTTTTTCGTACGGCCGCAGAAATATTAAAAGTTCCAATGAAGTCTCCATCTTGAAAATTTAAACTTAAGTAGTATAGGTGATTCTTAACAACATATATTTTTTCCAAAATTTTAAAAATATTGTTTTTTGAGATATAGCTCGTTAAAAATTACGGTTAAAACCAATGACCTTTGACCTTTCCAAAAAATCTTGGGGAATGCCATTTAAAAAGCTGTCTCATTATCAATTATTTGAAACCTGAATGAGATCAGTGTTATTATTACTTTTCGAGATATCTTTATTTATGTCAGAATACTTTTGTCAAATATATACGATTTTGTTAATTTTCAAGACCGCATATCTCGAATACTGGAATGACCAAAAACCTGAAAAATTGGAAAAAACTCTTTTTTGTTAAAGTAAACCACAGTACTTAATTTCATTAAATTTGGAGGGGGTGCGGTCAACTCGTCGGTTGAATTGAGGTGTTTTAGCCAGAGTTTCGAAGAATGAAATCCTTTTCGAATGAATTTTAAAAAAATCCATTAAATTTTCATAGTCAGTGAATGCATTCGATTTCATAAATCAACATTGAATGCAGTCCTTGGAATTCATTCGATTGAATGGAAAAAAATGAATGCAATCGATTTCTTGTTCATTCGATTTAGAAAAATCGAATGCATTCGATTTTTTATCATTCCACTGTGATTGCAATAGATTTTTTAAATAGATATACACTCAAAATAATTCTACAGTAAAAGGTTTAGTAAGTGATATTGTACCCAAATCTACTAATTAGTTACTAATTTTAGTATCTTCAAAGTACTAAAATTAGTAATTTTTACTGTTTTTGAATAATATTAGTAAAAAATTTTAGTATTGGTTACCAATTTCTGCACTAGGTCCTTTTGGACTAAAATTAGTTAAATTTTTAGTATTGAATACCCACGTTTTTTTTTTGGGTGTACCAAAATGGAGCCACATTATGGTCCATAGTATCGCCGACTCTCTTTACATACGATACAATGAATGAATAAGCCATTCGATTTTTCAAATTGAATGAACAGAAAATCGATTGCATTCGCAAGTGAATGCATTCGATTTTTAAAAGTCGAATGAAAAAAAATCGAATGCATTCGATTTTTGAAAGTCGAATGAAAAATAAATCGAATGCATTCGATATTTATAAATCGAATGAGTCTAAAGTGAATTCATTCAATTCGCTAAAATGTGATTGGGGAATGCACTCACTTAATTTTCATTCAGAATGCCAAATCGAATTAAGGAATGAAATCCTTCGAAGCTCTGGTTTTAGCTCAACAGTTAAGAAAATTTCTTAAATTGTGGGAAAATTTATGAACTATTTTCCAAAAAATTTTTCCAAAGTTTAAGTTAAGTTTTTTTTTTTTTGAGTGTGCTTTTAGCGAAAAATATCTTAAATTTTTTATGTCAAAATGTACTAAACAAAAAAATGTACTTTTGTGAAAACTTTTTCATCTCCGCTACATACATACTTGTGGACCATTCGTTGCTACAACAACTCTACATAAAGCACACAACAACAAGTAAACAGCAAAAAAAAGGCAATCAAGAGGCGGCAGTAAAGGCACATTATACGAGTTGGTTATTGCTGCCGATACACACACACACACACACAAAAACGAATAAACGTGCAATTTAAACCATGCTCTCAAATATACAATTTTGGGATAAGAAGAAACAAACAAAAAAAAAACAACATACAGAAGCAAAAGCCATCGAGGCATTTCAATATTTTTTTCAATTCATACTCAGCATTCGTGAACGGAATTCTTTCGAGTTGGCAGCAACATTTTTTTGTGTCTTCTTGCTGCTACACACTGCTTTTTACCAAAAACTACTGTGCTACCACACTAAACTGCTACTTGCCACTCACTACCAGCAGTAGTAGCGACTTGTTATTTGTTATTTCAACTAAAAGTTAGTAAATGAAGGTCTGGTGAAAAATTTTACAAACTGTGACCAAAAACGCGCGCGCGATTTTTATTAAATGTTTTCAAGTGTTTTTGAGTATTGAAGAACGTACAATTGTTTTTTGTGTTTAAATCGTGGATGTTTTTCGTTTGACGTTCATTTCGGTGACGATATTTTTTGAAAGAAAAGAGGATTGATCCTCTTCTGTTTTTATGTAGTTTTTTTTTTTTTGTTTTTACTGTGCAATCAACATTAAACGATCAAATCGATCTGGTTTTTCGTGTATAAAACACAGTTATTGAATGTGACCAATTTTATGGCATTTTTTTTTGTGAAGGCTCAAAAAAGTTAAATGTTGCAATAAAAAAAAAGCCGGTTAATAATTACAAGAATTTTACAAAAAATATGGAAAAAAATTTCAGTATTTTGTTTTTGTAACGTTTACATTTTAAAAAAAATAATGAAAAAAGTCAAGGTGTTTTTGTAAATGAGTGTTATTAAACAGGAAAAAAAATTGAAACCATTTTGAAAAAAGAAGAATCATAAAAAATTCGAAAATAAAAGTGAAATTTTTAAAGTTTCAAGAAAGAAAAAATTAGAAATAAAAAAAAAATGAGAAAAATTTTAAATAAAATTATTTAATTAAAAAAAAATAATAAAAAAAATTTTAAATAAGTAAAAAAAATTCTAAAAAAATTAAATTTAATGTAAAAAAGTGTTGAAAAAGTGAAACAAAAATCAAAAATTCTTCAACTCTTCCTTATTTAATTTTACTTCGTCCTGCATAATTTTTAAATGATTATGCATGGTACTTGGTATAAAGGACCACAATTGGCACATCCTCACTCACATACCGAGTATCATCAATTTCGTTCTTATCCCTCATTTGTGGTTGCTCCATATCACGAGAATTCTTCGGCGGCCGCTCCTACAGCACCCAGTGTTCCCATTTTGGTGGAAGGTTCTTTTACAAGTGTTAATACTTCAAATCATTTAACTGTTTTAAGTCCTACGATAAAAATTGAACAAAATTATAATGACCCTTCAATAAATGGGGTTGAGGATTATGCTCTTAATGGTTTGGATTGTTCTGGTGTAGACAACGGTACATTTAAGGTGAGTGAAAGCAAAAAAAAAATACATTATAGTGTTTCAGATATATGATGTTATTAAAAAAACCGACTTCAAATACTTTGTAAAAAAAACTGTTAATTAAGAAATCGGTGTTTTTTTTTCTATCCGAAAAGCGTTTTTCGGGTTTTGGAATATAGTAAATTTAAATTTCGGGATGCGAAATTTCAAAATCTAAATGCTTGCAATATACGTACCATTTTCTTCTGAACTTAAATCAGTACGCCCAAGTTTTAAAGTTTTTTTTTTCTAGAAATAACTCCCTTAAACTCTTTACTATGTAAATCATTTTTTCAACACCCGTGGAATATATATTATCTGATCTATTTATATCTATTCATATATGATCATGTCTGATTGTATATAATTACATCTGAAATTACCAAAATCGAGATGTAATAACATCTAAGATTTGGTCAACATTGGCACAAATTTAACATTTTATTATATCTGGTCAGATACAACTATACACAGTCAGTTGCATTTACACATTATCAGATCAAAGCAGATCTGATAAGATCAAATCGATTTTTACATGGGCACTAAAAAAACTTCAACTAAACAAAAAAACTAAGGCTCAATTTGTATTTAAGTAAAAACAACTGTTAAAAAACAACTACCATAAATTGTTGGCGTTATTTTGCAGACTTCATTTGAATGTTTTGATCGTTTCAGTGCAGAAAATATTACAAAAACCCACAGGTTTTGAGAATAAGTAAATCTCTCAGATTCTGACAGCCCAGAACCATTTCAGGCAAAAATATACAAAATCCATCATCTTTTTGTTACAGAAAATATCAAAACAACCTCATGCTGAGATACATTTTGCGTTAAGGAACCTCTTGGTTCACGAACTCTAAGCTGCTTAGAATTAGTTCATTGTTATTATTTTTGTCAGACAAAAGTTATAAAAAACTACTCCAACTACTTAATTCAATTTTTTGTATAGAATTTTCGAATAAAATTATTTTTTATGTTGATATGTTCAAAAATCAGTACAAAGAACACATTTACAAAAATCAGCACAAATCAGTAAAACTTTTTTTGATCACTACATCGAAAAAAATCCATGCCACATTTTACGAAAAAAAGTTTCGTACTTAGTTTTTTCGTAAAATACACGAAAGTTGACTACATAGTACGAAAAACTTTAGTACTGAGTTACGTATTTTTACGAAAGTAACGAAAATGATTAGTAAATATTTTTTTCGTAATATTTACAAATGTTGACTACATATTACGAAAAAAATTTTGTAAAAACTTTTGTAATTTTACGAAAGTAACGAAAAAAAGTATGAAAATTCTTCTTTTGTAAAATATACGAATGTTGACTACATATTACAAAAAAAAAGTGTACAGACTTTCGTATTTTTACGAAAATAATTCGTAAAAACTTCTTTCGTAAAATATACGAAAGTGGACTTTATATTACGAAAAAAAAATAGAAGAAATCTTTAAAGGGTGTTTTTATGCACTCCAACTACAGTATTGGGGCATAATCACTTTGTCATTTCGTGTGTAACGCTTCGAAATATCGGTCGGGGACCCCATAAAGTATATATATTATTGATCCATGATAGATTCTAAGGCATTCTATTAATGTCCGTCTGCATAAAACACGGACACCATCCAAAATAAAAAAGATAGACTCCTGAAGTTTAGCACGAACAAGTCTTTTGGTCATCAGCAGGTTAAGTTCGTATGTTCGTATGTGGGCAAAATTGGTCCATGCAAAAAAAAAATCCCCTTAAAGAAATAAACCAACCTCCGAAAAACCTAATTTTTCTAAAGTGGTTTTTGCATTTTTGTTAAACAAATGAAACATTTTTATGTCAAAAAAATTTTAAATACTGTGCTTCGACCCAGGGGATTAGAAAATGTCTTGTGGTCGTGGGTATAAAGAATTAATTTCAATAATGATAACTCTGATAATTTTTTACTTATTTGGGATATAAAAGATTCGGCACAGCCGAATTTAAAGCTCTCACTTGGTTTTTATTTATTTTAAGGATCAATTAAAATTTGAGGCTAATCGGATCAAATAAAATTTGACGCTTGATGATATAAGTTTTTTTTACATGTGGGGAGGTGGTCCTCCAAAAAAAAAAATCATCTCAACATATCATCACAAGTTCTTGTAGTGTGAACGTAGCCTTAAACAAAATCACTGTAAATAGTGAATGAAATCTTATAAGTCTCTGTTAAGAAGAAACAATTAATTGCTTGGAAATGTTGCTGTCAAAACGTTGAAAACGTTGTTCTTATTCTTAAGAAAGAATTTTTACATGTAATTTCGTTTATTTAACGATTTTTTTTTAAAAAAGATTTTCGTAAAAAAAAATATTTCGTTTATTTTACGAAATAATTTAAAACAAAAAAATATTTCGTTTATTTTACGAAAATTTTCGTAAAACACAAAAATATATTGCGTTTATTTTACGAATTTTTTTTGTAAAATACAAAAATAATTTCGTTTATTTTACGAAAAAATTTCGTGCATTTCGTACATTGTACGCAAGTATTTCGTGGTGCGAAACAACGAAATTTTTCGTACAATGTACGAACGTTTTCGTACATATAAGGCAGGAATTTTTTTCGGTGTACATATTAAAAACAAAAAGTTGAATTTCTGCACGGGACGCCACCTGAGTTTATTAAGATTCATGAAAAAGTTATACCAACATTTTTTCAAAATTTTCTAAAAGGTTCTAAAGGTCGCACCGGGGTCTTGAAGTTCAGGCCCTGGAGCAAACTAGACTTAAAAAAAAAAAATTAAAAAAATATTAAATAAGTCATTATGAAACCGGTTTTGTTTAACAATGGACCCTTAGTATTTAATTAAAAATTATAGCTTTGTCGGACATAGCTAACCCTTTACTACGTAAGGTCTAAACCAATGGTTCCCAACCTTTGATTCACGCCCCACTGGGGGCAATTTGAATGTTTCAGGGGGGCAACGGAAAAATTTTTAAATTTTTTTTTGTTAAAAAAAACTAAATAAAAACATTTCAGTTAAATTATTTAGTTAATTGTTGAAAACTTTTTCTAAAAACATTGTTTAAAAGATGATTTTAACAAAAAATTTGCTTTACTACAAGTAAATTTTGAATTTTCAAACCAATTTGAAAAATTTACAAGTTTTTCTTACATTTTATTTAGAAAAATTTTCAGAACCCGTTCTGAAATTTTTAATTTAAAAAAAGGTAAAAAAAAAAGTAAAAAATCTGACCACATTGTTTTATTTTTTTATAAAGCTAAGATTATTGAATACACAGTGATACAAAATCGAACTGGGATGAAACCAAAAGCAAATGAAAGCTGACGTTTTCCATAACAAAACCCTCAAGGCCTTTTTTTTAGGTCAGAGCTAGATTTTATTTTACACGCATTTAAAGTTGGTGATTTTAAAGCATTTTAAGTTTTTGTGTACTAAACGTGTCCAACTTTAAAGACCCCTGGTGGTGCCCTTATTGGACATGTAGGGTCCAGTTTCCAAACTTAAGCTCAAAATTACTTCAGCTATGACTGGTATGAATTTTGCTGCAATCGGTCCAGTACCTATTTACTGAATAGCCAAATTATTAAAATAAACCATGTACACCGTTGCGTATGATTGTTATTTAAAGGCAATTATTAATATAAATCACTGGACACCGTTGCGTATGATTGTTATCTAAAGGCAATTACAATATTAATCATTCGCCACTAATACAGTTTTCAAGCATTTATTATTATAATTATAATAAAAGTGCACTAACTTCAAATGCGTGTAAAACAAAATCTAGCTCTGAACTAGAAAAAAGCCTTGAGGGGTTTGTTATGGAATATGTCAACTTTCATTTGCTTTTGGTTTCATCCCATTCCGATTTTGGGTGTTGCACTGTGATATTTACACAAAAAAATCAGGAAGGATTTTTTGTATTTTTCGAGAAAATCGCATTTGAATATTAAATTTCAAAAATATTCTGTAATTCTCTTTTATTTTATTGGCTCAACATGGCGTATGAGTTACAAATATTTGCAAAATTCTTTGATTTCGCAAATATTTAATACTCATACGCCATGTTGAGACAATAAAATACAAGAGAATTGCAGAATTTTTATGAAATTTAATATTAAAATTAGATTTTCTCGAAAAATGCGAAAAAAGATATTTACAGAATTTTTATGAAATTTAATATTTAAATTTGATTTTCTCGAAAAATACGAAAAATGCACTCCTAATTTTTTTTTTGTGGATTGGCTACGTAGATGTTTGTTAAAAAAAAAAAACAAAAACAGATAAAAAGAATGTGGCCGGATTTTTGGTAAAGTGACTTTTTAAAAAAATTAAAAATACCTGAATTCTTTTTTAGTTCTGTTTTAGTCCATATTAATTATTTCTGAGAAATAATTATTGTTCAATGAGAAAATCTGAAAACATTAAGTGACAACACAGGCAGTAGAGATGTCGACAGCTTTCGGAAGATGCCAAAATCATCAGCACTCCTTCAATTGGCACGCACTTGACGTGTGTCAGATTAAAATTAGCCATTTAAATTACTTTTTATGTTGAATATTTTTTTTTTCAGATTTTCTCATTGTACAACAATTATTATTTCTCAGAAATAATTAATATGGACTCAAACCGAACTAAATAAAAATTCAGTTATATAATTTACAGTCCAAAAATATATAAACACAATTACAAAAATTAAAAATTTCAGAACGTGTTCTAAAATTTTTACAAAATAAAAAATTTTAATCGATAGCCCATAAAAATATACAAGAATGTAAATTTTTGAGATTATGGTGCATTTTGTTTTAATTTGATAAATATTCAATCAATGGAACTTGTCACAAATTTGAACATTTTTCCAATATTTAACCACGCCTCCTTAGCCCAGTTTTTGGAAAATTGGAAAATCAAAAAAGCAATTTTCTTAGTTCCATTAGGTCTGTCCATACCACATATTCAGACATTCATGGGACACATTTTTGTTTTTTTTTTTGCTAGACATTTGGTGTGGAATGCCTCATATACTTTATATGACAATACTTTTTTTGACAAGAGATTTAACAGCTTATAGCTGATTTTTGTTTGGTTTGCCATTTCATTTTTAATAGAGTCACACGAAAGCAAAGTTTGCAAATTGTTGAAATTTTCAATCAAAATAATGGTTTTGTTCGACAAACATAAAATTTACTTAAACAAACTGTTACTGGCCACCAAAATCGTGTAGTTAAGTCCCATTGTATTATTTCCTTACACTCAAAAAAAACTTGTAAAATTACAAGAAAAACTTGTAATTTTTTTTTTGATACCTCCTATTTGACAAAATTTTCTATTAATTTTACATTGTTTTTACCAATTATGTTGTAATTTTACAAGGTTTTGCCAATAAAATTGTAAATTTACAAATTTTTTGAAACGCTAAAATTTACAAGGAGGTTTCGTAACTTTACTAGATTTCTTACTACCTCCTATTTTACGAAAATTACTAATAATTTTACAAGCTTTTTACCAATAGTTTTGTAATTTTACAAGCTTTTTACCAATAAAATTGTAAATTTACATTTTTTTGCCTAATTAAAATTACAAGGAATTCTCGTGAATTTACTAGGTTTTTATACCCTCCACTTACAAGGGAAGTATCCAAACCCTTATGAACCGATTTGCATGAAACGTAAAATATATATAAAAGAGACAATTCTAAGGTTGGGGTGTCGCGGCTTATCGGCCATATCGGAGATTTGGGGGTTCAAAACAAGGGTCAAAAAATGGCGAAAAAAAATATTTTTTGGATTTTTTAGCCATTTCTTTCAAAGGAACTATATGATGTTTACATATGAGAAGAAAGGTTTTTTAATACCTATGTAATGGTGACATAACGTTGTAGAATTTTGGCTTTATTAAATTTAAGTCGACACGTATTTTTGCTTTAGACGATATTCCTGTTAGTTTGGGCGTTATCGAAATTTTCCTGGAGGTGCACATTGTTTCATAAGGGGACAACGAAATTTTGAAACACTGATATGGCCTATAAGCCGAGACACCCCAACCTTAAAATCGTCTCTATTATATATCCCAGCAAAACTTTGGTAATGGGTAGTGATTATATAACACATTACCAGGTAATGTATATACCTTATTTGTAGCATTATTTTAGGATGTCTTACCAAACATTTATTCCACAACGTATTATTTTAAAGTGAAAAATAATGCATTCCTAATAATTTGCTACGAAATGCATGATTATTGGAAAAAATGTATTTCATATTTATTATTTCTAAGCATTAAATCATGGATGACTTATATTTGGTTACATTATGTATTATTTGAAAGTTTGAAATAATGCATTATTTATAATTGGATGCATAATGCATTACAATAACATAAAAAATAATTATTTTATAAAAAAATGCATAAGTTTAAACTAGAGATGGGCTCACTACAAGAAATTTCTAACGACACACACTCACGAGCATATTTTATCTACTTACATTCACTTACAATCACGTGAGTAAATTTAATAAAAAATTACCTTTTCACTACTCGTAACACCTTACTCGTAACCTATAAAATATCATATATTTTACACCTTACTCGTATTCTTCGTTATAAATTTATGACTTATTTTATACCTTACTGGTATTCTTTGTGATAATGTGGATGCATTACTTTGAGTCTCATCGCCTGTTAAAATCATCAATGCTGCAATGTATAAAATAAGAGATCCTATACCTTATTTTATACCTTATTTGGTAATCTAAGTTTTGCTGGGATATTTTAAGTTTCAGGCAAATCGGTTCATAAGGGTTGAGATACTTCCCTTGTTAGTGATAGAGGGTATATATAAGTTTGTCATTCCGTTTGTAACTCATCGAAATATCGGTCTGGGACCCCATAAAGTATATTAGAGTGTCCCTTATTTTTTAAATGTTGGAAATGTTGAGACGGTACCCACTCATTTTTTTTCACTTGACTAAAAAATAACTCAGGAAAAATTTTACGCCCCTACGACCACGCCTTCCCTAGGCGACGGAGCCTTAAAGAGCGGGGACTTAAAAATCATTTTTCCATACAAACCAAAAATTTTTTTTTTGATTTAAAATTTTTTTGTTATTAATTATAATATTACTTGGTTAGCTTATTCACGACAAAAAATTTGATTTTGGTGGGATACGGCTTTCATTTATAAAAAATGTTGGAGCCGTTGGGGTGCTACAGTAAAAATTTTTTAAAAATTTTTTTTTTTAGTTTTGACAAGCAACGGTTTTAGTTGTAATGTTGCTTTTAATGATATATATTCTTAAAAAAATATTATTTCTATCTGTGACATCTTTATCGTGTTCTAAAAAAGGGTAAAAAAATGCATTTTTGACGTTTTTCGATACACGATAAAGATGTCACAGATATGAATAATATTTTTTTATGAATATATATCATTAAAAGCAACATTACAACTAAAGCCGTTGCTTTTCAAAACTAAAAAAAATATTTTTTAAAAAATTTTTACCGTAGGACCCCAACGACTCCAATTTTTTTTTTTTTTCGAAAAATTTTTTAGAACTGAAAGTCTTATCCCACCAAAATCAAATTCTTTGTCGTGAATAAGCTAACCATGTTATATTATAATTAATAATAAAAAAATTTAAAATAAAAAAAAAATTTTGGCTTGTTTGGAAAAATGATTTTTAAGGCCCCGCTCTTTAAGGCTCCGTCGCGTAGGGAAGGCATGGTCGTAGGGGCGTAAAATTTTTCCTGAGTTATTTCTTAGTCAAATGGAAAAAAATGAGTGGGTACCGTCTCAACATTTCCAACATTTCCAAAATAAGGGACACTCTAAAGTATATATATTCATAATCCCCGATCGATTTTAAGACATTCTAGCGATGTCCGTCTGTCCGTCTGTCTGTCTGTGGAAATAGTGATCACGGCCAAACTGTTATACTGAGATGACTGAAACTTAATACATACATTGGAAGTTCTACTGAGAAGTTTGGTATTGCATTTGAGCGATATCGGTTCAGCGGTTCAAAATTTCTCGGAATTTTTCTTTAGGTTTTTAGAATCTAAGACTTTTTTTATACTGTTTTTTTTTTAAAAAGGTCTCAGAATCTGAATTATTTTTCTTATAGAAAAAGCGAAGATTTTCTCAGAATATAAAACTTTTTGTGTAGAATGTTTCAGAATCTGAGAAAATGTGCTAGATTAGAAATATCTCAGATTCTGGGAAAAAATCTTATAATCGGAGTCTTTTCTTTTGGAAAAGTATTTTTTGAATATGTTTATAGAATCATTTTCTAAAGTGACTTTTTCCCGAGAATCGTTTTCCATTGGAAATATGATTTAGAGTCTTTGACGTTTTCTATAACAAAAACTGTCTTAACTGAAAATTGTCATAGAATCTTAGACCTTTCTTTGAAAAAAAATTCAGATTCTGATAATCTTCTTTGTAAAAATGTATCAGCATCTGTTACAATTCCCACTTAAAAAAAGGCTTAGGTCTCTCAAAAAATTTTAAAATTTAAAAAAATTTTATTTTTTTTTCCTAACAGTTTTAAACTTACACAAAAATGAAGAATCTGATTGTGTTTACATTTAGTTCAAGGAAAAGATCGAGAAAAATTCTAAAGCATGTGCTGTTATGTAAATTTTTTTGTAAAAAAAAATTTAAAAAAAATGTTGGGCCCCCACTGCAATAAAATCCTGGATACGCCCCTGGGAGGGCATCACTACATTTGGCGAGGCTGAATTTAACTTTTTTACTTGTTTTTTCTAAAATTATCTGGGAAATTTGAAAAACTACAAAAAAAATGTAAAATTACTAAAAATAATGTAAATTTCAATCCAAATTTGTTTGTTAAAAAAACAAGGAAAACTGTCAAATATTGCAGGGGTTATGTAAAGTTACACCCAAAAAATTATGTCGTTAACTCTTTGTAGTTTATTTAAAAAGTTTTAACGTTTAGTCGTTTTTTTTTTTTTTTAAGAAAAAACATATGAGGCATTCCACACCAACTGTTCCACTAATTTTAGGTAATAGAATACTCTCCGTTTTGACAGATCAGGTCAATATTAAGAGATATTTAATTTTTAAGTTTGCGATTTTCAAGCGATTTTTTATTGTTTTTAAGACAATTGAAAAATTGAAGAAAACATTTTTATTTTACTCGCACAAATTAAACGGCCATCAATGTTAAAGTAAAGTTTCGACAAAAAAAATACTAAATAAAGTAATTTTAAAGGAGTTTTTGATGGATAGTCCTAGGAAAATTTAATAAAAACTCGTTGAAAATCTCAAAACTTTAAAACGAAATATCTTTTGATTTTGACCTGACCTGACAAAACGGAGAATTCCATTAGATTCTCCGACCCAAAATTAAGTTTACGTGTCTCGTCATTTCAAAAGTTAAAATTATACTTACAGTGTTATAGATCCCTGATCGATTTTAAGACATTCTGTGAATCTCCGTCTGTCTGTAGATAACACAATGCAGTCCAAAATAAAACAGCTAGACTCCTGAAGTTTGGCACAAATATGTCTCATATTCATAGGCAGGTTAAGTTCGTGAATGGATAAAATCGGGCAAGGGGGATAAATTTTCCCCCTTGAAGAACTGAACCAACCTCTGAAAAAATACACTTTTTTTTCATGTTTTTTTGTATTTTTGTTAAATAAATGAAATATTTGGTATATTTATCGCGATGGGAAGGTGCTTTAAAAGTCCCCCACTGACCCCCATTACCACCCCACCCCCCAAAAAAAACACCCTGATTTTTTTTTTTTTGTTATTTTTTAAAAGCTTCGGCACAGCCGAATTTAACACTCTCACTTGTTTTTTTTTTTTTAATTTAAAAAAAAAAGGAAAAGTGCTTTTCTATCTGTTCTAAAATTTTCAGAGATGTGTTGTGCATTGTTGTCGAGAAATCAAATGTTAAAGATTGCACTACGCTAATTTTATACAATAATGGTGTATATAACGTGTGCGTATGAGTAACATTAACATTTAAAAAATATTTTAAATAGCGATGGGAGCGTGAATGAGTTTTTATTTACGATCACCCACGCTAATAAAAGAAAAAAATTATTCACGCACAATATTTTATTTTACTCACGCTATTTTACTCACGCTCGTGAGTATGACTTATTTTTTTCTACTCACGGGTGCGTGAATGAGCGTGATCAAAATAAAATATCGTGCGTGACTAATTTTTTTCTTTCATGAGCGTGCGTAATCGTTATTAAAAACTCATTCACGATCCTATCTCTATGTTAAATATTGTTTAATTATTTTTATTACTCATACGCACAAGTTATATACGGGTCAGTCTTATTGAAATCAATCAAAAATAGCTAAAAATTTTCGTGACCCCCTCCGACTTTGATGAAATTTGGTTAAGTTGTAACACTAAGTGATAATCTAATGCACACTTATTTTCAGCCCTCTAAGTAAACAGTGGGCGAAAACACGGAGGGTCAAAATTTCCCCGAAAATCTCCCAGTCGCGACACTTTGCACCGTAAAAACTTAATATCGTTGGTTCTATTATAGCTAGAAAGCAAATTTTTTTGTTTATTTTGAAGCTCATAATATGCTCTACAAGACGATCCCATTGTTGTCCCAACTTAAAAATTTTAGAATATATTCTTTAGGACTTTCTCTATAAGATTATCAAGTAAAAAAATAATCGGGGGATACCATCCTCCCCATTTTCTCCTCCCTTTATCACGACTTTAAAATAAGGGAGGTAACCCTTATTTTTTTCGAAATTCTTTTGGTTATGGTAGGTCTTGTAGAGCATATTATGAGCTTCAAAACAAACCAAAAATGGACTTTCTAGCTATAATAGAACCAACGATATTAAGTTTTTACGGTGTAAAGTGTAGCGACTGGGAGATTTTGGGGGAAATTTTGACCCTCCGTATTTTCGGCCCCTGTTGACTTAGAGGGCTGAAAATTTGCATTTGTTAGTTTTTTACGTAGTGTAAGAACTTAACCAAATTTCATCAATATCGGAGGGGGTCAAAAATATTCATGATTGATTTCACTAATAATGACCCTCCCACAAACTTGAAATTTTGAATATAGGATCCTCTCGCGATTTTTTTTTTTTTTTTAAATGTACTTTTTGAAAATTTTGGTTTTAAGGATGGCCAAAAGGGGAAAATAGGGCAATTTCGTAAATTTTAAACTTAGAAACATGACATTTGGAATATATCATCTGAAAGAAGTAATTTTTTGAAAATTTAGCTTTTAAGGGGAAAAAGAAACAAAAGCAAATATACCCCGTCCTGTAAAATATTTATGTAAAAAATGGTATTTAAATGATTAAAAAATTGTGGTCATATGCAAATCAATACCCGTGTTTTAAAGTACTTTACAAATCAAAAATAGAGTAAAAACAATTAAAACATATGTACGTTGAATTTTACGTTCAAAGTATTTCAAAATTACACTGTGCTACACCAAAAATATGCAGGGGTTCTCATATGAAAATTCGGGTTGTTAGAGTCCATAGAGTACTCATATACTCATAGTTTTTCTGGATCACTTCGTTAAGTACGTTTTTTATTGGCAAATGTGTTGAAAAACGGCAATTCCTAAATTAGAATTTTAAAAAATTATTACTTTGTTAGTTTGTAACCGATTTTCGACTCTATGGATTTTTTTGAAAGGTATAAGTCTTACCTTTTAAATAAAACAAAAATATTAAAAATCGATCAAGAATTGGCTGAGCTACGATCGCTTAAGAAAAAAAAAACTGCATTTTTTGAAAAATTTGTCATATTCTTTACACTCTAAGTTGAAAGTGCATCATTAAACAATTTTTTTAATTTTTTGTACAAAAGTATAGTAAAGTAGCTTTCCAAAACATCAAAAAACATAACAATCGGGTAAAAAATGAATGAGTTATGCTAAGTTTTGTGATAGGACATTTTTAATTTTTTTCAGAAACGCTTGTAATTCAAGCATTATTCATAAATCTTATTACTAGTAGTAACTTTATGTGTCTATGCATATAAACTAGAGATGGGAACGTAATTAGATTTGTGCGTGATTCACACATGATCACAAGTGAGCGTGATTGAAAATTAATTTTACTCACGTGGTTGTAAGTGAGTGTCAGTGTGAGTGAAATAAAAAAATGGGCTTGTCAGTTACTTCCAAATCCTATTTATAATTTTTAGTTTTGTTTGAAAAGTATGACTGTTACTTCTTAAACAAAAAAATATTGAGAATCGGTTGAATATAGGCTAAGGTGCGCTCGTTTAAGTAAAAACCCTTTTTTGAAGAATTATACCTGCAACATTTTTATGACAAAAAACAAATGACATTTTTGAAACGAAATTGGTAAAATTGTGGGATCATTTGATGTAAATTTTACCTATTTATAAATATACGTATGAGCCATTCCACACCAAATGTTCAGCGAAAAAAAAAACATGTGAACCGTAAATTTTTGAATGGGTTGTATGGATAGTCATGTATGGAGCTAAGAAAATTGCGTTTTTGGTTTTTCAATTTTTCAAAAACTGGGCTTAGGAGGCGTGGTCAAAAAAAAAAAAAAATTTCAAAAATTTACATTCTTGTAAATTTTTGAGATTAAACATTTTTTGGAAAATTTTCAGAACCCATTCTGAAATTATCCATTTTTTAAAAAAAAAGTTAGTTTATCAACAATTCGGCCACTTTTTTTTAAGTTTAGGGTAATTCCAAAAATTTTCTCCCCACTGTTCGGAAACATGCCTTTGGACGCCACTGAGAATTTGGCTCACAGATATCCACGTTTATATGAGATATGTTGCATTTTTGGATTTTCAAAATTTGCTGTAGTTTTCAAATTATCGCGGGTCAAAGTTCGACTTTTTTAGCAAAAGTCGGAAAAATACATGACGTTTAACGTGCTCTAACTTTTTAACTAGTAATCCGATTATCACAAGTAATGGCTCATATGAAAGCTTAATTCTTCTTCTTTTAGGAAATATTTTCAAAAGCATACAGTTTTTTTCAGAAGTCTTGCAAAAGTTCAAAAACATTTTTTTTTTGTGAATATTTAAAAAAACACATCTTCGATTTTTTTAAAAAAAAGTTTGGTGATAAACAATACTATTTTGTACAACATATCCAAAATTCAGAGTGGGATCCCAATGGGATCAAAAAATATTCTGGTTTTATTACGAAGTTCTTAAATTTTACCTTAGAAAATTAAAATTTTATGTTTCTTCAATATAAAAATTTAAATTTTCAAAGAAAATTATACTATTAAAATTTTGAAAAACATTCAAAACATTAGAAATTTAAATTTTCTAAGGGAAAAATATGAGAACCTCGTACTTAAAACAGAATAGTTTTTGATCCCATGGAGATCCCACTCTGAATTTTGAGTATGTTATACAAAACATTATTATTTTTCACCAGAATTTTTTTTAAAAAAATCGAAGATGTGTTTTTTTAAATATTCGAAAAGAAAAAATGTTTTTGCATTTTTGCATCATTTCTGTAAAAAAAACTGTGTTATTTTAAAAATATTTTCTAAAAGAAGAACCCCAGCTTTCACATGAGCCTAAATTTGTGAAAATCGGGTCATTGGTTAAGAAGTTACAGCTCTTTAAACGTGATGTATTTTTCTTACTTTTGCTTAAAAAGTCAATCTTTGGCCCGCCATAATTCGTTAAATACACCAAATGTAAAAAAACCATATATGGTACATATATCATATTTATGAGGGCTATCTATTTGTCAAGGCTCAAATTAATCTGAGACACCATTTCCAAAAATGACTAAAATTTGAGCTAAATTTTCTGGAATGGCCCTTTAGCATTTGAATATTAAATTTCATAACAATTTTAAAATTTGCTTGTATTTTCTTATTTCAACGTAGCGAATGAGTATTAAATATTTGCATTAGTCATACGTTGAACCAAGCAAATTACTAAATTGTTATGAAATTCAAATGCGATTTCTCGAAAATGACGAAAAACCCATTACATTTTTTTTTGTGTGGATAGACAAACTAGAGATGGGAACATGAGCAGATTAGAGCGTGAGTGTGACTGAATTCAATATTACTCACGTGATTGTAAGTGAGTGTGAGTAAGATTATTGCGTGAAAGAGTGTGCGTGAGTTGATTTTTTTGCGTGAGTTTGCGTGATTTATTTTCTCTTCATATTTCCTTTCATTCCAAAAAAAGCAACAAAAAAATGTAAAATTTTGCTTAATTTCGTCCCGAAAAAATCAAAACAAATGCAAAATTTAAGATTTTGCTAAAATTTTTAAAAGATTTTTGAAACTTTAGTTTTGAAATTTTTTTTTGTATGAATAAGAATATCTTGAGTGTGAGTCAACTTTAGAGTGAGTGACTCTTGCGTCGGCGCACGTAAGTGTGTGTTGTATTAAATTTACCCACGTGATTGTGAGTAAGTGTTAGTGGAAAAATTATGCTCGTGAGTGAGTGAAAGTTAAAATTCACTCACGTGACCATCTCTTACACAAACATCTAATCTTTAAAAAAAAAATTACAAAAAAAACAAAAGTGGCCGGATTTTTTATAAATTGACTTTTTTAAAAAATGAAAAATTTCAGAACGGGTTCTAAAAATTTTCCAAAAAATGTTTAATCGATAGCCCATACAAAACTATACAAGAATGTAAATTTTTGAGATTTTGATGCATTTCGTTTTTATTTGATATATATTTAAACAAGGCAACACGACACAAATTTGACAATTAAGCCCAGTTTTTGAAAAATTGAAAAACCAAAAACGCAATTTTCTTAGCTCCATATATGGCTATCAATACAACCCGTTCAAAAATTTACGGTTCACATGTTTTTTTTTCGTTGAACATTTGGTGTGGAATGGCTCATAGTTATATTTAAAAATAGGTAAAATTTACATCAAATAATCCCACAATTTTACCAATTTCGTTTCAAAAATGTCATATGTTTTTTGTCATAAAAATGTTGCAGGTATAATTCTTCAAAAAAGGGTTTTTACTTAAACGAGCGCACCTTAGCCTATATTCAACCGATTCTCAATATTTTTTGTTTAAGAAGTAACAGTCATACTTTTCAAACAAAACCAAAAAATTATAAATAGGATTTGGAAGTAACTGAAACGCCCATTTTTTTATTTCACTCACACTAACACTCACTCACAACCACGTGAGTAAAATTAATTTTCAATCACGCTCACTTGTGATCATGTGTGAATCACGCACAAATCTAATTACGTTCCCATCTCTAGTTTATATGCATATGCACATAAAATTACTACTAGTAATAAGATTTATGAATAATGCTTGAATTACAAGCGTTTCTGAAAAAAATTAAAAATGTCCTATCACAAAACATAGCATAACTCATTAATGTTTTACCCGATTGTTATATTTTTTGGTGTTTTGGAAAGCTACTTTACTATACTTTTGTACAAAAAGTTAAAAAAAATTGTTTAATGATGCACTTTCAACTTAGAGTGTAAAGAATATGACAAATTTTTCAAAAAATTCAGTTTTTTCTGCTTAAGCGATCGTAGCTCAGTCAATTCTTGATCGATTTTTAATACTTTTGTTTTGTTTAAAAGGTAAGACTTATACCTTTTAAAAAAATTCATAAAATCGAAAATCGGTTACAAACTAACAAAGTAATAATTTTTTAAATTTGTAATTTAAGAATTGCCGTTTTTCAACACATTTGCCAATAAAAAACGTACTTAACGAAGTGATCCAGAAAAACTATGAGTATATCAGTACTCTATGGACTCCAACCAACCCGAATTTTCATATGAGAACCCCTGCATATTTTATTTTTGGTCTTTTGTAGCTCAGTGTTATTTTCCAAAAATTTATTGAAGATCGGTATTTTGTTTTATTAAATTTGATACCGGAAGAAATTTCGAAGTGTTTTTATCATAGGCAGAATCGAGTATAATATTGCAGAATATTATGTCTATAATGAACAAGAAAACGAATCCACTTGCAGAAAGTGTTCTAAAAGGCTTAAAGGAAAACAAGTTGCAAATTTGAAAAGACACTATAAAAATATTCATAAGATAAATGTTATTGGAGGGTCAATAATCAATTAAAAACGGCCAACAAATAAATCAAAAAAGACTAATTTTTAAGTGCTGTGTTGGCCTGGTTACCGTAAAAAGGTTTACATTCAAAATATTCGATGACAAAAATTTTTTTATAAAAATAATTGGTACATTAGAAGAAACACATGACCTGAACTTGAACTCCAAAAATATAACAAACCATCTGGAAAGTCATGCCAACAAAATAAAAGCGGTAATTAAAGAAAAGTTGAATAATAAGATGTGCTCCCTAAAAATCGATATCGGAACAAGAATGGATAAGCACATTTTAGGGATCAATGTGCAAATAATATCAAATGGAAATAATGACTCTTGGAATGGTACAAATTTTATAAAGACACACACTTTTGAAAATCTAAATGAAGAACTGCTTACTTGTTTGAATAAATATCTGGTCAACATCAACCAAATTTACTCATGCACAACAGATAACGCGTCTAACGTAATAAAAATGTTGCAACTTCACAAAGATTTACAAGATGAGACATGTGTAAGTATTTGAATAATAACACCATTTAACACCAAAACCTTGCCTGATACTTAATTGATTTACTTGTTTAATTCAGTCAAGTGAAGACTTCGGGCAAATGGAGATAGAGGAGTTTGAAACTTTATGTAACGAAGTATCATAATTTTTGTCAATAGTGCGTTGTGCTGCGCATACTTTGCAATTAGTTTGCCATGATGGTTTTAAAAACATATGTAAATTTATTGATGATATAAGAAAATTGGTAAAACTCGTTCGAAATCATATTAGATCAAACAACATCGACATTAAAATTCCAACTTTAGACACCCCTACTCGTTGGAATTAAACTTACGACATGACAGAGTCCCTTAAAAATGTTAAAGATATTTGCAATGACCTGTCTGAAGCTGTTGACGTTAACTGGTATTTTGTAGATAAGTTTTTAGCGGCTTTTAAACCTTTAGCGCTTTGTACAATAAAAGCACATTCCGAAAATTATATAATTGGTGTTATTTTCCGAGATTGGTTATGTGCTAAAGTAGATATAGAGGAAGAATGCGAGCTTTAGCATCAATGAACACTAGAGAGAAAAAATTGATGGATACAGATGCATTTCTTTCCGCATTATTTATGGATCCCAGATTCAACTATGATGATACCTCATTTTTATCAGCAAACCAAAAACAAAAAGCAATGGTATAAAAGTATTTTTTTAACAAAAAATATGTTCATATTTTTAATTAATATTTTTCTTATTTATCATTCAGATTCATTTAATGCTCGTAAACAAAAAAATTTCCTTAATATCTAAGAACTCGCAGGAGTCACAAAATATCCACACAGGGAAAAGATCGGTTGGAAAACGATTATTACTGCTGAAATTTAATTACAGTCTGACTATTTATATTACAACTCCTAAAAGTTTGTATTCGTAACATATTTCCAATATTTTCAATTAAAATAATATGATAACAATAAAAAAATCGGTTATATCTACCAAAATCAAACTTTAAAAGTCAAACTAAAAATTAGTATCGATTTCGGTAGAACCAACTATAATTAGTAAGAAGCAAATATAACAACTCAACAGAAATTCGTTTCTTCCTACCAATATCTGCCTAGTTTAAACTTTAATAACGATTTCAGTAGATCCAACTAAGTTTAATAAGGTAAAAAATTTTACTAATACCGTTTGTTGGTTATCACAAAAGTATTTAAAAAATAAAAAAAATCATACGTCAAAAAAATATATAAAAGAAAAAATGCAATAATTAAAAAAAAAAATATTCATTTATATTGTTAACTAGCTGGGCCCAGTCCGCGTTGCTGGCCCAAATAAAAGACCAGTGTTATATATCGTCTCGCTTCAAATATATAGCCCTGCAAAAAATGTAATGAATTTATTGGCTTAAAAAAATTTGTGGGCGTGGTTTTAAAGACCCGATTAGGAATAATTTGAAGATTAATATAATCTTCAAATTATATTTTAGGAACTAAAAAAATTACCATGTCTTCGACTTGCGAACTGTATAAATTTAAAACTTCTTTAGTATCATTACAAACAACACAATCTACGAACAACACAGAATCTATTAAGAAATATTGTTTTTTAATAGATTAAATTAGAGTAAAAATCAATTTTAGATGAGGGGAGGGGAGGACAATTATTAAAAAAAATCCTTGCTTGGACTATTATAATCATTAAAGAAAAAATTTACCAAATCAGGCCAGTTATTCTGGGAGTGGACAATTTTTCTACCCGTAGTCGTTACGAACGTTAACAAAAACTACTAATAGCCAAATCGGTTCAGTCGTTCTTCTATTTTAGATATATCGAAATAAAAGTGGGCGTGAAAATTTTTTATTTCCGTTTAAACCTAAGTTGGACTATGACGAACATTTAGAAAAAGTTTAGTCAAATCGATGCAGCCGTTCTCCGATTTTAGAAATATCGAAAAAAGGAGCGTGATTAATTTGTTTTCCCAAAAAACCTAAGACGAACATTTAAAAAACATATTATCCAAATCGGTCAGATCTCAAGTGATGCGATTACCAACGAACTACATTTGATTTTTATTTATATTTTATTCTATATTTTATTTTTCTATAGAGCAATTTTTCTTACCGTAAAAATCTTATTTGAATTTAACCAACATGGTCCATCCATTCAAAAGTGGGCGCAAAGATGGAAAATTGCTCTTTCCTTTAGTTGGACTATGACGAACATTAAAAACAAAATTAAACAAATTGTTCCAACCATTCTATGATTTAATATATATATACCGGGAAAAGTGAGCGAAAAAGTAGGCGTAAATAACTTTTCTTTCCTTAGCCAAATCGGTTATAGTTCTTTCGATACATAGAAAAAGTGGGCGTGGGAAATTTTACTATCCGTTAAAACCTTAGTTGAATTATAACGAACATTTTCAACAAAAGTTTGCCAAAGTGGGAGTGGTCAATTTCTTTATTCGTAAAAACCAAAGTTGGAATATAATGAAAATTCATTTAACAAAATTAGTCAAATCGGTCCAGCCATTCTCAGATTTTAGGTAAATTAAAAAAGTGGGCGTAAATGTGGGCGTGGTCAATTTTTCTTTCAGCAGAAACTTAAATTGGATTACTACAAACATTTAAATAAAAAATTACCTAAATCGGTGCAGCCGTTTTACATTTTAGATAAATCGAAAAAAGTGGGCGTGGTCAATTTGTTTTACGTAAAAACCTAAGTTGGAATATGACGAACATTTCAAAAAAAAATTGTCTAAATCGGTCCAGCCGTTCTCAACTGATGCGGTTACCAACGAACGACAATTGATTTTTATTTTTATAGAAGATTACGAACATTTAAAACAAAAAAATAGCCAAATCGGTCCAGGCGTTCTCAAGTGTTGCAAGCTTTAAGGATATTGAAAAATGTGGGCTTTGAAGTGGGGGAGGACAATAATTATTTCCGTAAAATCCTTAGTTAGATTATAATGATCATAAAAATTTACAAAATCAGGCCAGTCGTTCTCTGATTTTAGATGTATTGAAAAAAGTGGGAGTGGACAATTTTTCTTTCAGTAAAAACCTTAGTTGTACTATCACGAACGTCAACAAATACTACCAATATCCAAATCGGTCCTGCCGTTCTTCTATTTTAGATACATCAAAATGAAAGTGGGCATGATATATTTTTATTTCCGGATAAACATAAGTTGGACTATGACGAACATTTAAAAAAAAGTTTAGTCAAATCGATCCAGCCGTTCTCCGATTTTAGATATATCGAAAAAAGGAGGCGTAAAAGTGGGCGTGATTAATTTGTTTTCCAAAAAATCCTAAGACAAAAATTAAAAAAAAAAATAAGACAAAAATTTAAAAAAAAAATATTACCCAAATCGGTCAGTTGTCAAGTGATGCGATTACTAACGCACTACATTTAATTTTTATTTATATTTTATTATTCTATATTTTATTTTTCTAAAGAGAAAATTTTATATATATCGAAAAAAAGAGTTGTAGATCTCAATTTTTCTTACCGTAAAAGCCTTATTTGAAATTAACCAACTCTGGATGGGGCCGATTCAATTCAAAAGTGAGCGTAGAATTGGAAAATTCCGAAAAACCTTAGTTGGAGTATGACTAACCTGACCAACCATCCCGCTTTTGGCGGGATTATCCCGCTTTTTGATGTCTCATCCCGCCTTGAATTTCTATCCCGCTTTTTAAACAAAAGTCCCGCTTCATCCCGCTTTATCACGCTTTATGACTTTTAAATAATATTTTTAATTTTTTAAATAATATTTTGAGTATTATTGCTATGAAGTAATTTTAAGCGATTTTTTCGATTTTTGATCATATAAATATGGTAACAATTAGAATTTCTTACCGTATTTAAAAAAATGTAAAAGAAATTACTCCTAAAATTGTGTTGGAACTCCAATAACTTTTTAAACGTTTATTTAAAAAAAAAAAAAAAAATGATTTTAATTTTTGAAAATTAAAAAAAAAAAAATAAATAAACGAATTTATAATTCAGAAATGAATTTTTATGTTTGTTTGAATTTTAATTAGGTTTTTAATTTAAAAAAAATCTATTTTTTTTCGAGACTTGTTTAATAGGGTGGTCTACCTATTGAAAATTTTTTAATGACCTGAAATAAGTACTTGGTAAAATTTTGCGCCAAATATGTTAACTCTTTCACCCCGCGAAAATCAGTCAAAGTTTCGAGTTTTGGTCTAAATTTAAGAACTAATTTTATGAATATGCTCAAAACAAAATCATTTTTGCTTAAATTTGCCCAAACGTACTCAGATAGGAAATATATAATTTTTGAGATATCGGTAACCCATATAAATTTGGTACAAAATATAATTTTTGAATTTGACACATTTTTCAAATCTGCACTATTTTTTTTTTTAATTTCCTCAAACAAAATAAGCAGGTGTTTCAGCTCGTTTAACATATCCAGTGTTAAGGAGCAGCAAAAATCCAAAATTTTCTAAAAAAAATCACCCTGTTTGAAGACTTTGACTAGGAATACATTTTTTTTTTTAAGGAAAAAATTTTGTACATATTTTTTATTGAGTGTAAATTTTTTTGAATGTACAATTTTTTTGAAGTGACAAAAGTATTTTGAAACTACTTATTTTTGTGGCTTACCAATCAATGTCTTTCATCATGTGAATTGGAGGCGAAACCCATCCAAAATTCACGGTTTTGCTCATAAATTCTGAACCACACAGAAAAAAAACGTCGAGGTAACGTTATCTAAGCTGGCATAGGTAAATTATTTTTGTATGAAACTTAAAAGCCACGACTTATTACCTATGCCACCAGTATAATTTTACTTTACATTTTCACCTAATGGCCATGTAAAGTTTACTAATAAAAATAGGTAAAATTTCGAATTTAATTTTTTTATTTTTTATTGACATTTTCAATTTTAATATTTTGAAAAGGTATGTCTAAAAATTAAATTAATTAAAAATTATGTACATATATAAATTGCATGTTAAATTTTTAAAAATTAAATGCAAAAAATCCATGAAACTGTGAAATAAGAAAAGCAAACAAAATAAGGAGACTGGAAACCGTAATTCAAATGATTTATTAGAGGTAAAAAACATAATGATTCTTTCTATGTGCTGTCTTTTAATTTGGATAATTTTTACCAGTTTCAGCTTACAAGAACATTTCACTCCCAAAAATTTATTTTATGGTACGAGCAGGTTATAAAAACAAGAGAACTGAAAATATATCCCATTTGATCCCCGAAAATTTAAGAACAATAATATAAAATGGACCCGTTTCAGCTTCTGCAATAGGAAAGTCAAATACCCTTGAGGAGAGAGAAAATGGAAGAATGGCCACCGCTCCTTGCACTTGCTTTGTAATGATTCTTTTTCTATAAAAAAAAAAACTTTTCAGAAATTGAGAATTTTTCTGTAGAAAAAATACCTCATAATCTGAGAAATTTTCTACAAAGACATTTTTTCTGTAGAAAATTCTGAGATTCTGAGACATTTTTCTATTCTTAGACATTATTCTATTGAAAGATTCTCAGATTCTGAGACATTTTTCTATTCTTAGACATTATTCTATTAAAAATTCTCAGATTCTGAGACATTTTTTCTATAGAAAAATTCTCAGATACTGAGACATTTTTTCTATAGAAAAATTCTCAGATACTGAAACATTTTTTCTATAGAAAAATTCTCAGATTCAGAGACATTTTTTCTATAGAAAAATTCTCAGATTCAGAGACATTTTTCTATAGAAAATGACTCAGAATTTAAGAGTTTTTCTATAGAAAATTGTCTCAGATTCTTAGAATTTTCTACAGAAAAAATGTCTCAGAATCTGAGAATTTGTCTATAGAAAAAATTCTCAGAATCTGAGAATTTTTCTATAGAAAAAATGTATCTGAATCTGAGAATTTTTTTATAGGAAAAAAGTCTCAGAATCTGATAATTTTTCTATAGAAAAATGTATCAGTATCTCAGAATTTTTCTATAGAAAAAATGTCCCAGAATCTGATAATTTTTCTATAGAAAAAATGTCTTAGAATCTGAGAATTTTTCTATAGAAAAAAATGTCTCAGAATCTGAAAATTTTCTACAGAAAAAATGTCTCAGAATCTGAGAATTTTTCTATAGAAAAATGTCTCAGAATCTGAGAATTTTTCTATAGAAAATGTCTCAGAATCTGAGAATTTTTCTATAGAAAATGTCTCAGAACTTAAGAGTTTTTCTATAGAAAAATGTCTCAGATTGTCAGAATTTTCTACAGAAAAAATGTCTCAGAATCTGAGAATTTTTCTATAGAAAAAATGTCTCAGAATGTGAGAATTTTTATATGGAAAAAATGTCTCAGAATGTGAGAGGTTTTCTATAGAAAAAATGTCTCAAAATCTGAGAATTTTCTACAGAAAAAATGTCTCAGAATCTGAGAATTTGTCTTCCGAAAAAAGTCTCAGGATCTGAGAATTTTTCTATAGAAAAAATGTATCTGAATCTGAGAACTTTTCTATAGGAAAAAAGTCCCAGAATCTGATAATTTTTCTATAGAAAAATGTATCAGTATCTCAGAATTTTTCTATAGAAAAAATGTATCAGAATCTGAGAATTTTTCCATAGAAAAAATGTCCCAGAATCTGAGAATTTTTCTATAGAAAAAAATGTCTCAGAATCTGAAAATTTTCTACAGAAAAAATATCTCAGAATCTGAGAATTTTTCTATAGAAAAATGTCTCAGAATCTAAGAATTTTTCTATAGAAAATGTCTCAGAATTTCCGAGTTTTTCTTTAGAAAAATGTCTCAGATTCTCAGAATTTTCTACAGAAAAAATGTCTCGGAATCTGAGAATTTGTCTATAGAAAAGTCTCAGAATCTGAGAATTTTTCTATAGAAAAATGTCTCAGAATGTGAGAATTTTTCTATGGAAAAAATGTCTTAGAATATGAGAGGTTTTCTATAGAAAAAATGTCTCCAAATCTGAGAATTTTATATAGAAAAATGTCTCTGAATCTGAGAATTTTCTATGGAAAAATGTCGCAGAATCTGAGAATTTTTCTTAAGAAAAAATGTCTCAGAATTTGAGAATTTTGCTATAGAAAAAATGTGTCAGAACTGAGAATTTTTCTATAGAAAAAATGTCTCAGAATCTGATAATTTTTCTATAGGAAAAATGTCTCAGAATCTGAGAATTTTTCTCACGTTCTGCGACATTTTTTTCTTAAATTCTGCGACATTTTTTCTACAGAAAAATTCTCAGATTCTGAGACATTTTTTCTATAGAAAAATTTTCAGATTCTGAGACATTTTTTCTATAGAAAAATCTGAGAATTTTTCTATTGAAAAATGTCTAAGAATTTGAATTTTCTATAGAAAAAATGTCTTCGAATCTTAGAATTTTTCTATAGAAAAAAGTCCCAGAATATGTGAGTTTTCTATATAAAAAAATGTCTCAGAATCAACAATAGTAATTTATAATTAAAAAAATAAAAAAACTATAAAGCATAATCAATTCTATTAATTTTTTAATTTTATTAATTTATTTATGAGTGGAAGTATTTATCGTTTTCTTGTCAACAAAATAATTTAGATAACTTACCAAAATTTATGTATAAATTCTTACTCTGCTGAACTTTGTAAAGTTTACAAAGTTTGCTGGGAATAATTCCTAAAAACATACTTAGTTAATTTTTCGAACATATCATTTCTTAAAAATTACCTTGGCTTTTAAGTAATATTGTCTAAAAACTTTGTAGGCTCTATGTTATCTTGGCACTTAGATAAAGTTATACTATGATTTTAGGTAATATTACCTCGATTTTTTTTTGTGTGCACTGGACCGATTTCGCTGAAATTCAATATCACCCTGACCCGAAAAATTACAAACTACTTTCTTTCGAAAGTAAATGTGTTTTCAACAGACATACAGACGGCCAGAAAGACGGACGGACGGACATCACTGCGTCAAATTAAAATCTATTGAAAATTATGAATTTTTATACTTTTTCGAACTGTTACAAACTTACTATCACTAAGTTGAGGATATAAAAAAGTCCCGCTTTTTAGACCAAAATCCCGCTTTTTCAACCTCTCCATCCCGCTTTTCAGACAAAAACAGTTGGTCAGGTTAAGTATGACGAACACTAAAAAAATTAGATAAATTGAAACAGCCATTCCAGGATTTAAAGTATATATATTGGGAAAAGTGAGCGTAAAAGTAGGCGTAGACAATTCTTCTTTTTTTTTTAAATCTATTGTGGACTATAACCAAATGGGCCTAGCCGTTACAGTTCTTTCGATAAATAGAAAAAAGTGGGCGTAGGAAATTTAACTATCCGTAAAAACTTTAGTTGAATTATGACGAACATTTTCAACAAAAATTTGCCAATTTGTTTTTTTGTAAAAACCAAAGTTGGAATATGATGAAAATTCATGTAAAAAAAAATTTAGTCAAAAAGGTCCAGCCATTCTCAGATTTTAGATAAATTTAAAAAGTGGGCGTAAAAGTGGGCGCGATCAATTTTTCTTTCAGTTAAAACTTAAATTGGATTATTACGATCATTTAAAGAAAAAATTATCCAAATCGGTGCAGCCGTTTTCGATTTTAGGTAAACCGAAAAAAGTGGGCGTGGTCAATTTTTCTTTACGTAAAAACCTAAGTTGGACTATGACGAACATTTCAAAAAAAAAAATTTCCAAATCGGTCCAGCCGTTCTCAACTGATGCGGTTACCAACGAACGACATTTGATTTTTATTTATATAGATAAGAAAAATATAATTAAAAACCAATAAAACCGTAAGTTTAAGCACATTTATGATCCGAAACTGTTAAAGTAATGACTGTTTTTCTATAAATTTACAGAAACAAGGTTTTTTTCTTTAAGGAAATTACAAAATAAAAATGTTAAACATACTGATTTCTGGAGAAACTTACGGTTTCTTCCTTTCGGAAAATACAAAAAAAGCCTTGAGATAAACAAGATTTCAATGTGAAAAAGGTGAAAATGTTACTCATTCTAAAAATTCAATGAAAAATTCAGTTTATTTTAGAAGTACAGCATCAAAAACGTAAAATGGCCAAAAAATTTATGAATTTGCTACGTCTCGAGAAGAAATCATCTGAGAATTATTTCGAAACAAATATTTAATCCAGTTGAGAGAAAAATGAGCTCATAATGTAAGTCGTAAGGCAACCAATTAAACCTACAAATATCTCAGACGGAAGCAAGTTTTAAACTAACTACATCTATCCTACTCTCCTAACTGTCTGAGAAATTTCATTTGAAATAACCAGACTTTACCCCCTATTACTACTTCAGTCCATCGTCCTTTATGTTCCAATCCTATGCATACACGCACCAATATTCACGGTTGTAGGGTGTTCGAACCCTACTACTATAATGAGTGTAGGGTATTTGTGTACATAATGAGTGTAGGGTATTTGTGTATATAGACCAAAACCAACACTGTATAATACCAAAATGTACATGAGGATTTCCGATATCCTCCCACCTTACCGCCCTATCAGAAAGATTTAAAAAACTTAAAAAAGGAACCGAAACCTTACCTCCACCTATTGGAGTGGTTATGCCGTGAAGGCTCCTATTCGGCAAGGCAAGGGACGAAAGCGCTCCAGGAAACTGCCGAATAGGAGCCTTCACGGCATAACCACTCCAATAGGTGGAGGTAAGGTTTCGGTTCCATTTTTAAGTTTTTTAAATCTTTCTGATAGGGCGGTAAGGTGGGAGGATATCGGAAATCCTCATGTACATTTTGGTATTATACAGTGTTGGTTTTGGTCTATATACACAAATACCCTACACTCATTATGTACACAAATACCCTACACTCATTATAGTAGTAAGGTTCGAACACCCTACAACCGGGAATATTGGTGCGTGTATGCATGGGATTGGAACATAAAGGACGATGGACTGAAGTAGTAATAGGGGGTAAAGTCTGGTTATTTCAAATGAAATTTCTCGGACAGTTAGGAGAGATGTAGTTAGTTTGAAATTTGCTGACTTTTTCTATAGGAAACATGTCTTATGCTCTGAGACTTTTTCTGCAGAAAAAATGTCTCAGGTTCTAAGACTTTTTCTGTAGAAAAAATGTCGCAGATTCAAGACTATTTCTATAGAAAAATATCTCAGATTCTGACACTTTTTCTGTGGAAAAATATCACAAATTCGGAGACTTTCTCTATAGAAAAAACGTTTCACATTCGAGACTTTTTCAATAGAAAAAATGTTTCAGATACTGAGATTTTCCTATAGGAAAAATGTCTCAGAATCTGATACTTTTTCTATAGAAAAAATGTCTCAAATTCTGAGACTTTTTCTATAAAAAATATGTCTCATATTCTGAGACTTTTTGTGTAGAAAAAATGTCTCAGATTCTGAGACTTTTTCTAAAGAAAAAAGTCTTATATTTTGAGACTTTTTCTGCAGAAAAAAATTTTTAGGTTCTGAGACTTTTTCTGTAGAAAAAATGTCGCAGATTTATAAGATTATTTCTAAAGCAAAAATGTCTTAGATTCTGACACTTTTTCTATAGAAAAAATATCTCAGAGTCGGAGACTTTCTCTATAGAAAAAACGTTTCGCATTCTGGGACTTTTTCAAAAGAAAAAATGTCTCAGATACTGAGATTTTCCTATAGGAAAAATATCTCAGAATCTGAGTTTTTCTCTACAGAAAAAATGTCTCAAATTCTGAGACTTTTTCTATATAAAAAATGTATTAGATTCTAAGACTTTTTCTATAGAAAAAATATTTAAGATTCTGAGACTTTTTCTATAGAAACAATTTCCTAGAAACAATGTCTCAGAATCTGAATATATAAGAATCTGAGACATTTTCTATAGAAAAAATGTCTCAGAATCTTAAACTTTTTCTATTAAAAAATGTCTCAGAATCATTTTAGAATCGTTAGAGGTTTTCTATAGAAAAATGTTAAAATATGAGAATTTTTCTATTGAAGAAAATTTTTCAGAATGTGAGACTTATTCTAAAAAAAAAAATATCTCAGAATTTGTTATTATTCTATAGAAAAAGACTAAAATTCTGAGGCTTTTTTACTTCGAAAAGTGTCTCAGAATCTTAAACTTTTTCTATGACAAAAATCTAAGATTTTCAGACATTTTTTCTATAGAAAAAGTCTCAGATTCTAAGACATTTGGTCAATAGAAAATTTTTTTCTGTAAAAAAAAGTCTTAGAATCTGAGACATTATTTGTATAGAAAAGTATCAGAATCTGTGAAATTTTTTCTATACAAGGAGATTTTTTCGATACACACAGAAAATAGATTCAGTTGTTGCAACTGAATTGTTTGCCAACTGAATTTTTGCGGTTGCACCAACTATCACAATAATCAGTTGCCTCTACTGCCAATTCAGTTGTCTCTACCGGTAAATATCTATCATAAGAACCGAATATTTTTATGTTAAAATTGACATTGGTTATAGTGATCGAATTTTAAAAAGCGTTATATAGTTGTACCAATCAATATTTTTTTAAACTGTTACTTTTGAAATAAAAATGTCTAATATTTTTTCTATCAATTTTACTAATTTATTTGATTGTAAAAATTTTATAATTTAAAAAGTGAAATAAATACATACAATAGAAAAAATAAATTAAAACTGATAATTCTGATAGAAAAAATTTAACATCTAACAATAAGAATTTTTCTAAAAAAAATTTGTATCAGAATCTCTTAAGAACATGCCAATGAAAAAATCAAAAAATATCTCAGACTTCTATAATTTTTTTATGGAAACATATCTCAGAATTCTAGAATTTTTTAATAGAAAAAAATGGAAAGTCTCAAATTCTGATATTTATATAAAAAAATTTTCAGATTTGGAGAAAAAGTCTCCGGTTCTGAAAAACTTTTCCTACAGAAAACGTCTCAGATTTTTAGTAATTTTTCCTATAGAAAATGTCTCCGATTCTGTGAATAGTTTTGGATGAACCTTTCTTAATTTCAATATTCTGGCATTTACAAACCTTATATTTGTTACCACTCTCTGGACACTTTGGACTCTAAGGATTTCTTGGAAACTGTTCCAAAGTTTTTTATAGTTGGCTCAAAAACGATTTTATTGTCGACTTCTGGGTAAAACATCATTTTTAGCATCTGCATTAAAGTTGCGTGTGCAAATACCTAAAATAAGATTTATTTATTTAAATTGATTGCATTTCGGTAGTGGTATCATCTTACCGTCAAAATTTGTAACACTTTTTACGAAATTTTACATGAATTTGATTTAAAAATTTAAAAAACGTCTGAATACAATCACATTTTTGTTTTAAATGATCACTATTTTAATTTTTTTTGACGTAAAACTTTTGTAATTGAAATGAAATCCTAACGACCAATTATTAGTTAAGAATACCAATACAAATTTATAATTTTTTTTTTTTTTCAAAAATAAAAAAATATTGAAAATTTGGTTAAGTTAACCAACATTTTCAGTTGTGGATACTATTACCTAATGTTTTTGGAATTTATTAATTTAAACAAATGATTATTGGTCGAGAGGGAAAATAAAGACTAAAATAAACGGTTGTACTTAATAAATTTTTTTCAAAAACTTTATTAGTTTTAAGTTTGGGTATATTAACCAAATTAATAGTTGCTGATACATCCATTCGGTCACTATTGAAAATTAATTATTACTACTGTTATTTATTTGGTATGGTAATAAAAAATTTACAATAAAAACTAAAAATGTATATGATTTATCAAAATTCAGTTTTCATAATGGAATTCCAACTAAACATTTTTGTGTGTGTACAGATATATCAAAGTCTTAAAAAGTCTCAGAATCTTATAATTTATTCCGGCAGAAAAAGTTTCTTTTTCAGATAATTTTTTTCTTTTGTATAATGCTATAATTCTGGAACATTTTTATTCAAACATATGAAGAAATTTTTTACAGATTCTGAAACATTTTTAAAATATTCGATACTTTTCAAATATCTTTTCTTTTAAAATCATCATATAAAATTTTATATTCATTGATAAGCTCATTAATACGTACTTAAATTGTATAGTGAAATTTTTATTTAATAAAATTTTGATTAATAAATATTTAAAAAAAATGGAAACGGTGTAGTTAAAAATAAAAATTCGGTTGTGGGGACTGTATTCTGTTAATAAAATTCGGTTGTGGCGGCTGTATTCTGTTAATAAAATTCGATCACTCTAACCAATACAAAATCGAATACTAAACTATTTGGTTCTTGTGATAGACATTTATAGGTAGAGACAACTGAATATAAGGATAGTTGTCAGAACTTCTAAAATTCAGTTGGCAAACAATTCAGTTGCGGCAACTGAATCCATTTTCTGTGTGTCGTATTACCTTTATCTTCAAGTAGTAAATATGCTAAACTTGAGCAAAAGTTACTTGAAAGTTGTGGATAAGCTTGTGAAACTGTTCAAAAAACAATACAAGAGAGTTTAAGTAAACTATGTTATGGAGAAAGGTTAGCTATTGAAAGTGACATTTTGGAGTTTTGGAAGTTAAACAAAATAGCAAGTGAAACTATTTGGAAATTAGTATTAGCAAACGTTATACTAGCGTATGTTTTAACAAAACAAAGATCACGATTATCGAAGGAAACTTTAAACAATATTCTTTTAATTAAACTTAATGACGATATTTTGGATGAGATACAGTCCGTTTAAGTTATTTTTCTTATATACCCAGCAAAATTTTCGGTTGCAAAGAACCGATTGTGGAACAACTTATACTTCCCTAGAACCTGTTCTAATTCTTGTGCAACACCGATTCTTTTAACAAAGGGATTGTCCCAAAAGCAACAGGTGTTTGTAAGCAAATTAGAACATATTTTTGTTCCTCGGAATCGGTTCTAGAAGTAACATTTGGAACAGAAATGAGAATTAAAGAAATATTTTGAATTGCATTACTTTATTAAACAAAAATAAAGACAATCATATATAACATGGAATATTTACATTTTTTAACACACATTTATCCTTTTTCGCCTCCAAAGTTGGATTTTGGGCCTTGCAATTATGACATACCAGAACATGGATTTTCTGCAAACAGAAATAAAAAACATGATATTATTAGTATTTGACCAGACCCAGACCCAGACAATGAAAATTTAATTTACTCACCTTTGTTTCAACAATTTTTACGATTATATCCTGCTATTTTAGTAGAATTTCGTGTTTTTTCTTGGTTAACAAAACTAAATTTATATTTATTTTTTAATTTTTTTGACACATAATTATTTTTTAATTCCTGAGAACCAAAATGTTATGAAACTTTGATTGCAGAGAACAAGCTTCACAATAATTTTCACTTAAATTGTTCTGAATAAGTAAAGTGTAATAGTGTATGGTTACCGAAGAACCTGTTCTAGAACAAGTGTTGTCAGAATCGGTTCTGAAAAATTTTCCTGGGTAGTGCTGTAAATTTTATTGTTTACATACAAAATAGGGTGAAACAAATTTAGATCTTTTTTTAATTTCGAAAACATTAGGGTCGGGAAAGTTGCCTTTTCTTCGATATTAATACACAAAAATATTGGACCTGTAGGACAATGGCTTTGGGTTACTTTTTTGACTTGAAAATTGGAAAGTTCTGAACAAAGTAAACAAAAAATTGGAAACTTTATTATACCCTCCACTCTAGTGATAGAGGGTATATATAAGTTTGTCATTCCGTTTGTAACACATTGAAATATTGGTCCAGGACACCATAAAGTATATATATTTGTGATCCTCGATCGATTTTAAGCCGATCTAGCGATGTCCGTCCGCCCGTCTGTCCGTCCGTAGAAAACACGCTAACTTTTGAAAGACTTCACAGAGGCTACTGAAGTTTGACATATATGTTGGTCATTTACCTGGTCAGGTTGGTATTTCAATCCAGCTAAATCGGTCCAGTGGTTCAAAAGTTATGAGCAAAAGAGTAAATTTCGGAAAGGGTTTTTCGCGAACTTACGAGATAAAAAACACGATAACTTTCGAAAGACAATAATGAGACTGCTGAAACGTGGCATGTATCTTTACATTTCCTCAGGTCTGTTTGGTATTGAATTTCAGCTCAATCGGTTCAGTGGTTCAAAAGTTATAAGCAAAACCCCGAATTTCAGATTTTGTTCATCTTAAATGCCACGTGTTTTAACATGTTTTAAAAGCATTGGTGGTAGGGTTGCCAGACGGCCTGGAATGGCCTGGATTTTCCAGTTATTTGAGGTCTGGTCCAGTTTCCAGTTGAAACATAATTTATCCAGTTGAAAAAGGATTTCTTTTATTTTAACAATTAGATTTTTTATTAAATACTTTTTACAATTTTTTGGGACTACATTTTAAATAAAACATTAATCATAAATACAGTGGGTAAAAAAAGTAGACGGACACTCATAACCCCAATTTCTTTTATTAAATTTGGTGGTTAAGATTCATGAAATTCAAAAATACGTTGGTACCATTTTGAAGATGGTTTTTCATACTTTAAGAATCAGTTGTTCTTGAATCAAAATGATAGCTAAGTTTTTTGCAAATCAGCGAAAACAAAAATAACTTGTAAAATCTCCTCAAAAAAGAACTCGGACACTCATTAAATGATTCCAGATTCCGCTTAATTCTAAATTAAATTAAAATGGTAAATGACTTAATTTTATCCTGGTGTTACTAATTGTTAACCTCCATGTCAGTTAAGCCAACATTTTTATATAATTTAAGCGAATGCAGCTGAAATCTCTTAAAATAAGAATTTTTCTAGTAAGATGGCCGATATTTTTTAACAAGACTTTACAAAAAATTTCAAGTGCAATTTGAGCTTTGATGTACTAAATACTACACCAAGCTATTGTAAGCCACTTGTGACGTCATATACCAATTTAGATACGCGAAATCAGTCAAAAACGAAGCGAAAATGATAAAAAATATAGTATGCAGAAAGAAAAATGCACAAAAAATGCGCAATAAACCGTGAAATATTCTACGTAAAATAGTCCAGTAAATAGATAAGATGTCATATATTATTCCCGGATACATTTGTAATTGAAGTGTTGCCATCTGAGAGGTATAAATGTTACAGTGAAGGGATTCTAATATATAAATAATTCCCTTGCTAACACAGCATACAGAATTTAGGCTTTATGCACATGATAATCCTTTCTTCGCATGTCAGATCATTCATTAGGCCGAAAACCTGGTAACTTACCTTTAAAAGTAACAAAACAGATAGGCCAGTGTGAAATATCAGTGGTTCTGAATGCTTGAGATTTTATTTTTTTGTTGTTACACCAACTTACCACCCGCGAGGTCTGGTAACGTAACCCCTACATAAAAACTAAGTCATTAAACAATATTTGAGTTCTACTCAAATACTAGAAAAACTCTTATTTTAGGAGATTTTGCTGAATTCGCATAAATTATATAAAAATGTTGGCTTAACTGACATGGAGGTTAACAATTAGTAACACCAGGATAGAATTAAATCATTTACTATTTTAATTTTATTTAGAATTAAGCGGAATCTGGAAGCATTTAATGAGTGTCCGAGTTCTTTTTTGAGGTAATTTAAGAAATTATTTCAGTTTTCGCTGATTTGCGAAAAACTTAGCTATCTTTTTGATTCAAGAACAACTGATTCTTAAAGTGTGAAAAACCATCTCTAAAATGGTACCAACACATTTTGGAATTTCTTGAATTTTATGAGTGTCCGACTAGTTTTTTTACCCACTGTATAACATAAATGCCTCTTTTGTGTACGGAAAATGTGCTCCTTTTGCTGCATTTTCACTTATTTATTTTTTACAACTTTTTCTAGCATTTCAGCCAGTCTAGCGTTGTTTTCGGCACGAATGTTTACGTCGATAATTTAAGGATTCTTGACGTACATTTTGCTTTTAAAATAACCCCACAAAATATGTCTGGATGGGTCAAATCTGCAAATAATGTTCAGTTGAAGTCGCTCTTATTTGATTTTTTCTGTAAGTACAGATCGAGCACGGGCTCTAATTATATTTGTTATAAGGGTTCAAGTTGAAAAAATGCAGAAGAAAAATTGATTTTCTAAAAATTATACATATTTCTGGTATTTCCCATACCGGTTTCAAACACCCCAGTTAGTGGCATCATCAGTAGGATTTTAAAAGTCGGTTTGTCTTGTTAATGAAAACTGTTTTTTATATATGTGAATATTTATAGTTTCTACAAATAAATTTTGACAGTTTCCAACACTACAATTCTATTTCTAGCAATTTTTTCGCTCTTTTTTAACTTCGCACATCCCGGAAATTTTAACTGTCCGCCTATATTTCCAAATTTGAGCTCTTTGGACTTAATTTTGTGGGGTTATTTAAAAAGAAAAATATACTCTAACAATCCTCAGGCCGATGACGAAAAAGTAATAGAAATGCTTAAAAAAGGCACATTTTGCCGTGTCAAATAGAGACAGCCATTTAGTCCAAAATAAAAATATGTGTCTCACATACGAAAATCGGTTGTTTTTTTTCCAATTATTAAAAAAAAAGTTATGTGTGGTTCCAGTTACTTTTTCAAAATCCAGCTGAAAATTTTCCATTATCCAGTTATTTGACTTCTAGTATCTGGCAACCCTAATTGGTGGTAACTTAGCAATGCTTTTCAAACTTGTTTAGTTTAAAGCAATGCTTTTTAAACTTGTTTAGTTTCAAAAGCATTGGTAACTTAAAAATAACAGTCGAAAAAAATTTTACACTCAAAAAAAATTTTACACTCAAAAAAAAATTTAGTTGTTTTTTTTTTACAAAAATCTCAACATGTTGTGTATTTAATATTTTTGTGGTCAATATTTTGTGCATTCACTTAGAAATATTTTTTCAGTAAAAAAACATTACAATCGAAAAAAGTTTTACACTAAAAAAAAAAAATTAGTAATTTTTCTTTTTTTTTTTAAATGACAAAAAAAGAGTTTTTTACTCAAAATAAAATATTCCTAACCACAATTGTTTATTTTTTCACGTTAAAAATTTACTATCCTTTAAAAAAGGCATTGTGGAGGGTATTCATAGATTCGGCAAAGTCGAATTTAACTTTTCTACTTGTTTTTACTTAAAATTAACTTTTACTTAAAATTAACTTTTAACTTTCCCCACCCCGATGTTTTCGAAATTCGGAAAAAGCTAAGTTCGCTCCACCCTAACACATAATCATTTTTATCTGAACTTTACCTAGTATTATTATTACCACGGTTTAGATGTATAAAGGTTAAGTAAGATTGAACAATTGGTCGGCCATGTCAATATTTTGACAAGTTTTGGTGATTTCTTTTAATTTTTATTATTTGCAATTTCACACACTTTTAGCAGAAATAATTACTTAATTTTTAAATATTAATAAGCAAAAATAAATAATTTTCAAAAAAAAAAATATAAAAAATCACACAATTTTCTTGTATTTTAAACAAACTAAAAAAAAGTTAAATTGACAATTTTCACAATTCCTTTTTGTTTCGACATTTTATTTTTTTACTACACTCAAAAAAAAAAGTTTGTAAATTTACAAGTAAAAGGTCTTGTAATTCTATTTTACTAATATTTTTGTCTTTTTACAAAAATTGTTGTATATTTAATAAAACGAAAACTACAGTTTGCTTTGTAATTTTACTATTATATGTTGGTAAATTTATTTTACAATTTTTTTAGGTAAACTTACAAAAAAGTGAATTATTTTACAAATTAAAAAAATATTATAAGGTGTTTAGTTTTTTTACACAAGAAACCTGTAATTGTACAACATAATTTTACTTGATGTTATTAAGTTTTTTTACCAAAAAAATGTTTTATTACAAACATTTTTTTAAGATCGTTTACAAGGTTTTCAGTTTAAAATGTATGTATTGAAAAGTACAAAATTCCAATATAATTTTACAAAACTTATTTTATTACTAGAATTAATGTTGTTTTACAAAAAAAAATAATTATTCAACAATAGGACACGCAAAAATTTTCTAAGTTCAGATTTTTTTGCGTTTTGGAGTAAAAAATTTAGTTAAAAATAATTTTTTATAAATTATTTTTACACCATTTTTTTGGTAATTTGTGTTAAGTAAAATACCACAATTTTTATGTGTTTCTACTATATAATTGTTCTAGTTTTTTTTTGTATTTTTACCATTTTTTTGGTGATTTTACCATATTTTTTTGGTATTTTTTTTTTTAAATTTGGTACCTAAAATGTCAATAGAAAGCTGCCAATTATGAAAAATCTAATTTTTCTTATTTTAACTGGTACTTAAACATATAATCTACAATATCCAAAAATTTTTTTTCCGATTTTTTAAAAATACTTGTGAAAATAATTAAAAATTCAAAAAAAAAAATTATTTTTTGACTAATTTTTCCTGAAAATGTAAGAAATTTCTTGTGTAGCCTCCTTCGCAATTCTCATATGTTCTACTTAAGAAAAACGAAATGTCGAAAAAAAATAAAAAAGTGCAGTGTTATACATTAAAAAGTTTGTTAAAAGTGCTTAAGTGAAAAAAATCTTTTCAGGTTGTTGAAGTGCTACTCCAGTTGCCGAAGAAGGAAAAATAAGATGCACCAATGGAAAAAACCTTTAAATTTACAAAACCAATATGTAAATAAACCAATTTTTTTGTAAATTTACAAAACAAATATGAAAATTTAAAAAACAAAATTGTATACTTACGAAAAAAGTTGTAATTTTATAAAAATGAAATAGAAAATACAAAAACAATATTGTAAATTTACAAATTTTATGGTTAAACTACTGTTTTTACGGCAAAAAAAATAAGAAAAAATGGTACATATACAATAAAAATTGTAAATTTACCACTTTTTATTGTAAATATACAAGTTTTTTGCATAAAAAACAGTAGTTTAACCAAATAATTTGTTAATCTACAATCTATTTTTTTTCATTTTCTATTTTCCCTGTAAAATAACAACCTTTTTCTGTAAGTTTACAATTTTGTTTTGTAAATTTACCAAATTTTTTGCAAATTTACAAAAAAAATGTTCACCTCGAAGATGATATTTTACAAAAAAAATTGTAAATTAACATTTTCTTTTGTTAAATCAATTTACAAATTATCCCCGTAACTTTACGGGGATTCTTGCTAGTACATATTTTACAAAACCTGCCCCGTAAAATCACGGGGATTTTATGTCATTTTACAAACTTTTTTTTTTGAGTGTACACACCGATTTCTGTCGTTCTTTCCAATCCTTTAATATATCGCTCATTTACTTGTATAGTGTCACAACTCAATATATTTGATTTGGTAGAAAACACGTTTAAAGTTTACTATTGAAACTGGGTTTTAATTGAAAAAGGCCGGTACATAGAAAATGTAATAATGGCGTGTACTCTTCTTAAACGGTGAGTTTAAGCATGATATAACGAATAATTTTGCATCATTAACTCAAAAAACGCATTTTTTGAGTTATGACACTATACAGGTAAAGGAGCGATATGTCATTCGTGATTATTACACCTTTTTGTTGTTTATGTAATCCTTTTTTATTTAAAAATACAAAAATTAATTACTTTTTTTTTTTTTTGTGAAAGGCAAAATAAAACTCTTTTTTTTAGAGAGTTTTATTTAAAAAAAAAATAAAACACCAACATTTTTTAGAGATTTATTTTTGAAATTATATAACACCAACAATTTTAAGAGTTTTATTTGAAAATAAAATTAAATTTCAGTAATTTTAACATTATTTTAATAAAGTACGGAGTTTTTCCTTGTCTGATATGAGGCATTCCACACCAAATGTCCAGCGAAAAAAAACACGTGTCGCACGAATTTCTGAATAGGTTGTATGGATAGCTCTATATGGAACTAAGAAAATTGCGTTTTTGGTTTTTCAATTTTTCAAAAACTGGGCTGAGGAGGCGTGGTCAAATATTGGAAAAATGGTCAAATTTGTGTCGAGTTGCCTTGATTAAATATTTCTCACATTAAAACGGAATGCACCACAATCTCAAAAATTTACATTCTTATATAGTTTTGTATGGGTTATCGATTAAAAATTTTTTTTTGGAAAATTTTCAGAACCCGTTCTGAAATTTTCCATTTTTTAAAAAAGTCAATTTATCAAAAATCCGGCCACTTTTTTTTTTTTTTTTAATTTTTTTTTTTTTAAGTTTAGATGTTTGTCCATCCACGCAAAAAAATTCAGAAACACGTTCGGCGTTTTTTTCGAGAAAATCGCATTTGAATATTGAATTTCACGACAATTTTGGAATTTCCTTGTATTTTCTTGTTAAAATATGGCGTATGAGTAACAAATTTTTGCGAAACCAACGAGTTGATCCCATTTTAATTATTTGTTCATGTGTGGTGCAATATAGAGATGGGCGTGAGTGCGATTTGACCCACGCAAGATTTGACCCACGCAATTAAAGTCACTGACGACTCGTTATTATTTTTAGTTTACTTGTGCAATCACGTGAGTCAATTTACTGTTACTCACGCAGTTTTTGATTACGCTCACGGTTGTTCACTCACGCTGATGATGATTTTACAAAAATAATAAAAACAACAAATTTTCTATGAAAAATCCCTGAAAACGAAAACTCAAAAAAACAGTAAAATTCCAAAAAAAAAAATAGTTAAAAATCACAAAAACTTACTTAAGAAAAATTTTAAGCATTCACTCATCTCGCAAAAATTGGACTTCATAATCACTCACGAAATGTTCTACTAACGCTACCTCTTTAATGTCGTGAATAGCTTAGTACGTGACTCGCGAGTAATTTTTTTCAAATGTTGAACGTTAAAGGATATGTACCTATAATGTAGTGTCCGATTTATTGCTCCCGCTTAAATGCGCTTATCCAAAATATTAAATAAATCAGAAGGATATTGATGCATTTACATAAAAAAACTCTTATAAACGCACATCAAGTGGTCTGTCTGTCTGTATGTATGTCTATCTGTCTGGCTGTATGTATGTCTGCTTGTATGTCTGATAAACAAAACCCCGCTTAAATGCGTAAGACTGGTAAAAGAGTTTCATACAAAGTTCACTGAAATATCAAAACTAAAATGAACTGAAATATCACCACTAAAATGAGTTCCCCGCTTTATTGATTCACTTGCGGAAGCATAAATAACAATAAACAAATTCAAAAACTTAAGATCACTAGATTAACGTTTATATGCATCAATATTCTTTTGATTTATCTTATATTTTGGATAAGCGCATTAAACCGGGAGCAATAAATCGGAGACTACATTGTAGGTACATATCCTTTAAAGTTCAACATTTGAAAAAATTGACTCGCGGGTCACGTACTAAGCTATTTTTAATTAAACCCTCACTTAGTTTTCACTTAACAAACTTGAGTTATGCGTTAGTGTCATTCTTGCCTGAATCACGCAAAAACGTTACCAGAGACCTTTCCTATTTATACTATATTAGAGATGGTTGACTCACTTGCGAATCACACGTGAGTAAAAACTAAATCACTCACGATATTAAAGAGGTAGCGTGAGTAGAAAAACATTTCGTGAGTGATTAGGAAGTCCAATTTTTGCGATGTGATTTTTAACTTTTTTTTTTTTTATTCTTACTGTTTTTTTTGAGTTTCCGTTTTCAGTGCTTTGTTTTCATAGAAAATTTGTTGTTTTTATTATTTTTGTAAAATCATCATCAACGTGAGTGAACAACCGTGAGCGTAATCAAAAATTGCGTGAGCGTGAGTAACAGTAAATTGACTCACGTGATTGCACAAGTAAACTAAAAATAATAACGAGTCGTCAGTGACTTTAATTGCATGGGCCAAATCTTGCGTGGGTTAAATCGCATTCACGCCCATCTCTATATTGCACCACACATGAACAAATAATTAAAATGGGATCAACTCGTTGGTTTCGCAAAAATTTGTTACTCATACGCCATGTTTTAACAAGAAAATACAAGGAAATTCCAAAATTGTCGTGAAATTCAATATTCAAGTGCGATTTTCTCGAAAAAAACGCCGAACGTGTTTCTGAATTTTTTTGTGTGGATGGACAAACATCTAAACTTTAAAAAAAAAAATTTAAAAAAAAAAAAAAAAGTGGCCGGATTTTTGATAAATTGACTTTTTTAAAAAATGGAAAATTTCAGAACGGGTTCTGAAAATTTTCCAAAAAAAAAATTTTAATCGATAGCCCATACAAAACTATATAAGAATGTAAATTTTTGAGATTGTGGTGCATTCCGTTTTAATGTGATAAATATTTAATCAAGGCAACTCGACACAAATTTGACCATTTTTCCAATATTTGACCACGCCTCCTCAGCCCAGTTTTTGAAAATTTGAAAAACCAAAAACGCAATTTTCTTAGTTCCATATAGGGCTATCCAAATAACCTATTCAGAAATTTACGGGACACATGTTTTTCTGTAGCGGGACATTTGGTGTGGAATGCCTCATATGTACTAGGATATTCAATCGATAACCGATTTATTTTGGTTGATTGACTGTTCGAATAATTTTGAATTGCCAATTTTCGAATAACAAATAAATCGGTTAACACACACATATGAGGCATTCCACACCAAATGTCCAGCGAAAAAAACCTGTGGACCTGAAATTTCTGAATAGGTTGCATGGATAGCCCCATATGGAGCTAAGAAAATTACGTTTTTGGTTTTTAAATTTTTTCTAAAACTGTGCTTAGGAGGCGTGGTGAAATATTGAAAAAAATGGTCAAGTTTGTGTCGAGTTGCGTTGTTTAAATATTTATCAAATTAAATCAGAATGCACCACAATGTCAAAAATTAAAATTTTTTTATAGTTTTGTACACAGAAAAAAATATGGAGGAAATAAATTGACACATTTTGAGTAAATTTTTACTTGACACAATTAAAAAGTTACTTAAACATATTGAAAGCAAAGTAAAGTTTTAATTCTGTGAATTAATAATTTACTCAAATTTTTTACTAAGCATTTAACAATTTTTTATTAAAAGTTTACTCAATACTATTAAATCGTAAGTTTTGTCTACGGGCATTAACATAACCACTTTTTGGAAGATATTTTCAAATTGTCTGCTGGGATTTCTTGTTTATTTTGTTGTTTGCTATTGTTTATAATTTTTTCTGTTTTGATTTTTTTATTTATTTAAATTTATATTTTTAAAAATTTTGAATTTAAGAGGTGGACGCTATTGACAGCAAATTCTAATAATACTACCTGGTATTATTGTGCCATGGAGCAAAGATGTTGATGGTTGTTGTTGTTTAACTAATAACTAAAAATGAGTTGCCATATGTTTGTTTGTTGTTGTTTAAGTATATTATAAGAGTAACAAATATGTAGGTATAGTTGCATGTATGTACACGTTGTTTCTTTTATATGGTTGAGCGTTAGCAAAACAAATATGCAAATGAATATATTATTTTTAATCTATGCCGTGGTTACCATTGTGGAGGGAATTCATAGATTCGGCCAAGTCGAATTTAAATTTTATACTTGTTTTTTATTAAAAAAATACATAAAATGGTTAAAAACAAAGAAAACCCACAAAAAACCAGATTAGTATTAAAGTTTTTTTTTTAAGATGTACAAAAGCGTTGAAAAACCATCCTCTGGCGTTATTTTTTTGACGTTGGTAGGTCTCTATGAAATTTGTTAATCCAACGCCTTGCCAACGTCAGAAAATAGCGTCGCCAGACCGTACTACAACGTTAGCATTTAGTCGTTGGGGAGATGTTGTAAATTTGTATATCCGACGTTATTCCAGCGTTTGGGCCACTGTCGCTAACGCTCTGCCGACACTGACCCGATTGTATTTTTCTGACTGGGTAGGTTTATTTGCATAATATAGGACAACGGTTCTCAAACGGTGGGTCGCGACCCACTAGGAGGTCGCGCAAGAGTTTCAGGGGGTCGCGAACAAATTTGTTAAAACCTCAAATTTTTGTAAATTTAAAACACATTCTTTTTGTTGCTGTGTTTTAAAAAAATACAAATACTTTCATTAAAGAAAAAAAATTTTCCCTCACTTGAGGTCCCTCCGTAATCACTGTGCAGTTGTTAATTTCGCTGGATGCCCAACACTTATTTGTGAAGTGTTTTGACAGAGTCTTGCATCATACAGTTCGTTTTCTATAAACTTTTCGATGCTGATTCCGAATCTGGGTTCCAAATTTTTTTAGTACGTTAGGTTTTTGAGAAAATTAAAGGCAAAGTTTACAAAAACGTATTTTTGTGCATTTTAAAGAGCTTTGTTTCTGAAATTTTCGGATGCGTCTGGGATCTGACCACTTTTGATTTACTTTTTAATGCTGATTCCAAATCTGGATCCTAGTAACGAATCTAGATTTGTGATCGAAGAAAATTCCAATCACTACCATACATTGGTACATAATTTTGAAAAAAGAACAATTATTACTCCAAATTCGACTTTAAATGCTTTCTTGGTAAACATTTCTTCATTTCTGATCAGGTTTAACTGGTGGTTTTCTTTTATTTTCGGAAATACAAATCGATGAAGATAGTAAGTTTCGATACAAAATGCCGTAGTTCGTTACCTGGTTTCCAAATTTTTTAAAAAAATTGAGGTCAAAGTTCACAAAAATTGTGTTTTATTTTAATTTTTTAAAAGTTTTTTAGATGAAATTTAACTGGCGGTTTAACTGGTGATCAGGTTTAACTGGTGGTTTTCTTTTATTTTCGGAAATAAAAATCGATAAAGATAGTAGGTTAGGTTAGGTTAGGGTGGCGGTGTCCGATTGACACCTCGCATAGACCTCTTGGTCCATAGCGGTACCACAAAATTTTTTTCCGCTGCAAGCTTCCGGTGCAAGCTAAACACGTTCAAAGTCATTGCGAATCTTTTCAATATCCTAAGATCCATTTGCGTTATATCCTAAAAAGTACCAAAACTTATCTGACCGGTAACGGATCGGCGACTCCTTGCCACAGATGGGCAGTGACAAAGTATGTGTTCCATCGTTTCATCTACTCCTGGTGAAGCACATCTTTTACAACTAGCGTCTGAAGTAAGTCCAATATTCTTGGCATGGATGCCGATAAGACAATGACCAGTTATTATCCCAGTCAGAGCTCGGCATTCCCTTCTCGTAAGTGATAGTAGATATTGAGTTTTCCCTTGATCATAAGTTGGCCACAAAGTTCTGCTGATTTTGCATGTTGTCAGTTCTCTCCACCTCCTGTTTGCCTTTGCAACATTGATGGAATTCCGTTTAAGTTTATAGTGTTGAAGTGGTGGTAAAACTGGCACCATGGTACCTAAACCATCAGCTCCAAGTTTTGCGAGTTCATCTGCCTTTATTTCTCTGTATTCCGTTATGTCCTGGTACCCATAATAAATTAACCTGGTTGTGTAGACACAGCATCTGCAAGTTCTCGTAACATTGTAAAACTATTTTAGATTTAATATAATATCCTTGAAGAGCCTTCAAGGCGGCCTGACTATCTACGTAAAAATTTATGGTTGTTCCCTTGGTTTCCCTGATATGTTTCACAGCTTTAGTTATGGCAACTATTTCAGCCTGAAATATGCTCGAGTCCAAAGGTAAGTTAAAAGAAAAGTTCGGGTTTTGTTCCACGTTCGTAAAACCCGCGCCTACTCTATGCGTTTGTTTGGATCCGTCGGTAAAGATATTTACGGTGTCTTACTTCATATTTCCGGTCGAAAAATAGTTTGGGCACTAAGTAATCCGAATCAATATTATTTATATTGTCCATGTTACTGTGTCCAAAATTGCGAAACTTAAACCAATTTGACTCTTTGAGTCTAAGGCAAGCCTTGTAAGCTTCACCTTTCGCAAAAACGTCAATTGGTATAAGGTGCAATAAGGCGTCAATAGAGTTGGCCGATATTGTTCTCAAAGCTCCTGTAATACCACATCCCATAAGCCGTTGAATTCTTTGAAACTGCTTTAGTATCACATCCCTTTCAAGTGCCTTATACCAGACTAACACTCCGTATAGTAAGATTGGTCTTACTACTGAAGTATAAATCCAGTACGTAACTCTAGGCTCTAAACCCCAGGTACTACCGAACATTTTCTTACACGCGTAGTAAGCATTGTTAGCCTTTTTTATTCTCTCAACTGTGTTCATTTTCCAAGAGAGCTTACTGTCCAAAATCACTCCTAAAAATTTCGCATGAGGGGATTGTGGAATCTCAACTCCACCGACACGAATCTTCCTAAAATTTGGGATCTTATGAAGATAGTAAGTTTCGATACAAAATGCCGTAGTTCGGGACCTGGTTTCCAAATTTTTGAAAAAATTGAGGTCAAAGTTCACAAAAATTGTGTTTTATTTTTTAAAAGTTTTTTAGATGAAATTTTTGGTATGCGTCTGGGATCTGACCACAAGGATCGATTAATCTTTCAATGCTGCTTCTGAATTTGGTTTCCAAATTTTTCCATTACTTTAGGTTTTTGAAAAAAACTGAAATCAAAGTTCACGTTAATATTTGTTTTTTTATGTCGCGAAAAAGTTTAAATATTGAAAAGGAGTCGCAAAGCAAAAGTAAGTGAGAAGCTCAGATATAGGAGATAAACGCAAAAAAAACTGAAAAATTACTGTTTCTTTCCCCCTCATTTGCAACCCGTAAATATGAATTTTAGCCGCTAAGAAAAATACGTGTCCCTTTTTTTCTGCTCTAGAAAATAAAATCAACTCCATAAAGATCAGCGGGTGATACTTGGGAGACTTCCCTTGTTAGTTTGTTAATTGGCAAAACCGAGCCACGGAAAAAATTGAATTGATGAAATAGTATTACTTGCAGTGTTGCCATTTCCAAAATAAAGAAAAGCGCCAAAATTTTGGAAAAAAGGGTAAAAAAGGGTAAAAATTTACAAAAAAAAGGGTAAAAAAGCGCCAAGAGGAAAAGTCGACATTTAAAAATTTATTTTGAAAATGTACTTTTTCACTACGAAAAGAACATTTAAAAAACGGTAAAAAGGGGTAAAACTGGAATATAAAAAGAGTAAAAAGCGCCACAAACATAAAATTAAAAAAAAAATATATATGATTTTTTTCGTGAATTTACTAAGTTTATTGAGACAAAACTAAAAAGAAAATTGCAAATCAAATTACTTAAATAATATTACGATGTTTATATAAACGCAATTAACACAAAATTTTAAATAAAAATATTTGTCTTTATAAAAAAATAAACAATTTTCAAATAAATTTGTTCCATTGTAGCACTCATCACGCCAACAAAATATTTTTTTAAATACCTCTTTTGTAAATGATATTTGATAGCTTTGATTTGAATAAAAATACTGTAAATACTTGAAGGCAGTTCATAATTTTGCCATCTAATTTCAGAATTGTTTTAAAATACAACAGTCCATAGAAACGTACAAAAATTTTAGTTTTGCTACAAAAACTTCCGTAAATATTTGCCGAAAGACCTTAACATAAAAATAATCAATAAAAAGAAATAATAACAAAATCACAAAGTTTTTATAAAATGCACCAAAAGCGTCACGAAAAAATAAAAAAGCACCATGAATACCCGTTTTTTTAAAAAAGGGTATTCGTAAAAAACTCCGGGTAAAAAGACAAAAAAAGCACCAGAAAATACCCGAAAAGCGTCAAAATGGCAACACTGATTACTTGACTGAAATAAAATATTCTCCATACTATAAAAAAGAAATTCCAAATTACATTTTTGGCAAGAGCGATTTTTAGGAGCGGATTCGGTGGGTCACTTTGGCGTACACCTTTTCCTCTGCAAAAACATACCGTTTTTCAGAAGCTGGTACAGTTTTCCCCTGCTTCGATCTTGAGCATTTCTAAAAATAACTAGTTTTTACAGAGTTACAGTTCCTTGTGCAGTTTCCACTTAACCCATGATTTATTATGAAGACTTAATATTATATTGATTAATAAACATTAGACCGACTCACCTTATATGGGCAAAAAAAAAGTTAAAGTTGTACCCCCCTCAAAATTAACTTTGACATGTTTTATGAAGATTCCCAAAATATTTGGGCTCAGCGATAATCTCCCGTGAGCTAAACCGCGTCAAAAAAGGGTCCAAAAATGGTATTTTTCATGAATAAAAAAATCAGTAAATTTTTTTTGCTCCAATGAATGACCAAATATAATAGATATTTAGGAATTCTTTGATTCTGCATTAAAACATTTTAAAAATCTAACCACAGACTCGGGATAACGAGATGTTTACATCAGTTTTTTGATGCTTTTCAATTCGATTTTAATGAAAACTTAAATAACTTTGGTATTTTTTGTCCGATTTTCACTTATAATACATCGTTAGAAAGGTGTTGACCACCGCTTGGAATTTTAGTCAAAAATTAACCCTTAACTGCACTGTCTAACTTTTTTATAACATTTACTTCGACATCATTTAAAACCGTTTTATAACCACAAAAAGCATATCTTTGTGCAGGAAACACGTTTAATTAATATATTTGGCCGCAATTAATTTAACCCATGCATGATCAAGATATTTTGGCAAACATTTTTAAAAAAGTTTTTGCGGAAATTATTGAAAGCTAGTTGTAATACTTTAAAAAATAAAATTAAATAAGGTTTTGTTTATTTTAGTCAAAAATTAACCCTTAACTGCACTGTCTTACTTTTTTTATAACATTTACTTCGACATCATTAAAAACCCATTATATAACTACAAAAAGCATATCTTTGTGCAGGAACACGTTTAATTATTATATTTGGCCACAATTAATTTAACCCATGCATGATCAAAATATTTTGGCAAACATTTTTAAAAAAGTTTTTGCGGAAATTATTGAAAGCTAGTTGTTATACTTTAAAAAAATATAATTAAATAAGGTTTTTGTTTATCTAGACGTGCTTATTAATATCAAATAATTATTACGTGTACCACATTCCCGGTCAAATTTTTTTTCGAAATTTGTATGTGCAAATTAATTTTAAAATTAAAATATAAACAAATTTTGGTCTTAATCGCATATATTCGTGCAAAAAACGCAAAAACCTTTTTTAATTTATTTTTTTAAAGTATTTCTACTAGCTTTCAATAATTTCCGCAAAAACTTTTTTAAAAATTTTTGCCAAAATATTTTGGTCATGCATGGGTTAAATTAATTGTGGCCAAATATATTAATTAAACGTGTTTCCTGCACAAAGATATGCTTTTTGTGGTTATAAAATATTTTTTTAATGATGTCGAAGTAAATGTTATAAAAAAGTAAGACAGTACAGTTAAGGGTTAATTTTTGACTAAAATCCCAAGCGGTGGTCAACACCTTTCTAACGATGTATTAGAAGTGAAAATCGGACAAAAAATAACAAAGTTATTTAAGTTTTCAGTAAAATCGAATTGAAAAGCATCAAAAAACTGACATAAACCTCTCGTTATCTCGAGTCTGTGGTTAGATTTTTAAAATGTTTTAATGCAGAATCAAAGAATTCCTACATATCTATTATATTTGGTCATTCATTGGACAAAAAAAAATTTACTGGATTTTATATTCATGAAAAATACCATTTTTGGACCCTTTTTTGACGCGGTTTAGCTCACGGGAGATTATCGCTAGAGCCCAAATATTTTGGGAATCTTCATAAAACATGTCAAAGTTAATTTTGAGGGGGGTACATCATCAACTTTTTTTTTTGAGTCACTCTAATAAACATATGAAGACAACCATATGCGTATCATAATTTTCAACAATTTAACCTCACATTATAATCGCATAAATTAAAAACAGCAATAAATTACTTAAACTAATCAGGCAGCAAAAAACATGTCTACTGCCATTAAAAAAACACTGCCTTACTGTAGTTTTTTTCCATATTAACTCTTGTTATCACAATTATTAATCAAAACAATTTAAATTGGTTCAGACGAGCCGTCTAAAGACCGACATACCAACACATAATTTTAAATTAATTTAAACAAAAAAAAAATCGAAATCATCAAAACTAACTTAAAAAAATTATCGTATAAAAAAACTAAAACACAATCCTTAATTCGTTAACGAATCAAAATTACACAAATAAAAAACCACAATAATCAAAGTTTGAATGCTGAATGTTTTGTATGATAGTAAAAAAAGGGCGTTATCATAACAATTTAAATTATAGCGGCAGTCGTACTAGTCAAGCAAGCAACAACACAACATAACATGTTTTATTTTCGGGTTTTCTCAAAAAAAACAACAAACAACACAAAAAACAACTAATAAAAAGTTTGCACAAAAAAATGGTAGACAAACAAGAATGAACGAACATGAACAAAAAAAATGAAAACAAACACGCCCACTATATAATGGAATTTTTCTTTTAGAATTTCTGCAAAGTATCAAAAAAATAACAATTTAAGAGTAATATTTTTAGGGTTAAAGAGTCGATTTTTTTTAAGAGAACAGTTTTTTTGTTCAAAATAAATACTCAAATTGATGTTGAGTGGAAATTATTTTATTCTTAGCAAACAGCTTTTTGGGAGAAAGCTTTTTATGAGCTTTTCAAGGAATTGCATGGTTTTAAAAAAAGGATTGTGTCCTGGCTATTTTAATAAAACTAACAGGGTGATTATAAATTATTTTAATAAAAAAACAAAAATTATAACTTTGCAGAAATTTAAAACTAACTGCATGTGGAAAAAGGCAATACAAGAATATTAACTTAATCCTTTTATGTTAATGACGATGAATATATCTTACGAAAAAATTACGAATTGTTATATTAAACCCCATATTCACTGAAACTGCTCCTACACCATGCGCGGGTACATAGGGGGAAAGGGGAAATTTCCCCCCCAGACCAAATTTTGAAAAGAAAAAAAAAGGAAAAAAAAAAAAAGAAAAAAAGAAAGAAAGAAAAGGAAAGAAAAAGAAGAAAATAAGAAAGAAGGAAGGACAAAAATCTCGAAGTCCAACATTTTTTCATAGAAAAAAATCTGAAAATTTTAGTAGGGAAAATTTTTAAATTTTTAAGGAAAAAGTGAATTAATATGAAAATTTTTTGTGAAAAATATCTGTCAATATTATGAATTTTGGCATAAAAAAATTACTTAGAATATGCTTTTATTGTATAGAAAAATGTTACAGGATCTTAATTTGGTTTATATAAAAAATGTTTGTCTTCTACAGCAATAGGAAAAATATCTTAAAATCTTAAAAATGTTGATAGTCGAACTTTTCATACATATGTAAAATAATTTTATTTTTTTTTTCTAAAGAATAAACAGAATTTCTGAATTTGAGGCTTATTTTAAAGAAGAAGGTCTCAGAATCTGAGTCTTTTAAAAAAAAGAAAAAGGTCCCAAGGTCTGAGACTTTTTGTTGTTTAAAAATCGTCTTAGAAGTTGAAACTAACTGAATTGGTAGAAGGTCGCAGAATCTGCGACTTTTTCAAGGTGAAAAAGGTCTTAGAATCTAAGACTTTTTATAGCAATAAGGTCTCAGAATCTCAGAAAAATGTCTCAGAATCTCAGACTTTTCTATAGGAAACAGGTCTCGGAATCAATGATGTTTCTGTAGGAAAAAGGTCTTAAAGTCTGAAACGTTTTCTATAGAAAAAACATTTCTGAATCTGGGACTTTTTCTTTAGGAAAGGGTTACAGAATCTTCAACTTTTTCTATAGGAAAAGTGTCTTAGATTTCAGAATCAGAAAAAGGTCTCATAATCTGTCACTTCTTCTTTAGAGAAAAAGTGCCAGAATTTTAAACTTTTTCTATATAAGAAAAAGTTCTCAGAATCTGAGACTTTTTCTCTAAGAAAAAGGTCTGAGAATCTGAGCCTTTTTCTTTAGGAATAAGATCTCAGAATTTGAAACATTTTCTTAAGTAACAAAGTTTTTGAATCTGAGACTTATTCTATTGGAAAAAGGTCGAAGAATCTAAGACTTTTTCTATAGAAGAATTTTTCACGAAAACTGTCTCAAAATCTGATATTTTCTATGTAGGAAGAATTTTTTCTATTAAAAAATTCTCAGATTAAGACTCTTCTTATGTATACGAAAAATATACAATTTTCTTTTAAATTTCTTTTAAAAATCTGAAAATTTTTCTATACGAAAATAGTATCAGATTCTGAGACATTTTTTAAAGAAAATTTTTATATTCTGAGACATTTTCCCTATAAAAAATAATTTGTTCACGAAAAATGTCTCAACATCTGATGTTTTCTATGTTGGGAGAATTTCTTCTATTAAAAAATTCTCTTCTTATGTATGCGAAAAATATACAATTTTCTTTTAAAACAAATTAAAAAAAAATTGATCTAAACGAAATATGATCATGAAAAAAAAACCTCCTTCGCAAAAACTAATAAATTTTATGATTTTATAGCTTTCCCTTTTTTTTGCTAGTCAACAAAGGTGATTTATGTTTTTTTTTTTAAAGTAAAAAAATTTCCCCCCCTCCAAACCCAAAAGCTGTACCCGCCACTGTCCTACACTGATAGAAATTTGTACATGACAATAATAAAAATTTACATTAGTGTTAAGAAAAATTAAGTTAAAAAGGAACCTATATCAAGTTTCTTGAAGTGAAAAATTTTTCATTAAATTTTAAAGTTGTGAAAAGTTTCATAAAATTAATGAAAATGTTCAGAGAGAATAAATTTAATATTTTATGAGAAATCTGATCTCAGTTTTATGCATCATCTCCATTTTTATACCCTCCACCAGGGTCGTCTTAAGGTATGGCTTGGGCACTAGAATTTCTCTGTCGGCAAAAGAAATCATCCCTGACATACTGATGACTCTCCCTTTATAAAATTGCTGACATCTTCAATTAATTTTTCAAAAGGTCCCCAATGACAAGTCAGCAGCTGGTCAGCGGTTGCTTAAATGAATTGTTGGTGGCCACCGATACTGGTGGACACTGCTGGCCAACTGCTGACATGACATTTGGGGACATTTTGAAAAATTGTATGAAGATGTCAGCAATTTTATAAAGGGAGAGTCAGTAGTATGTCAGAGGTGATTTTATTTTGTCAACTGGGTTGGGGCCCCCTGGAAAGTAAAAAGTCGCATGACAAAAAAAGCATTCTTTTGGTAAAAAAAAAAATATATTTTGAGTAGGGATATTCTAGCTCAATGCCATTTTTCTTTACTTATTAAAACCATGATATTCGTGAAGAAAAATCTGGTTTTAATGGGACCTTTTCTATCTCAGCATCTGAGACTTTTTCTATTCGAAAAACGTCTCATAATTTAAGACTTTCTATTCGCAAAATGTCTCATTAGAAACTTTTTTTATATGAAAAATGTCTTAGAATCTGCAACTTTTTTCTATACGAAAAATATCTCGGAATATGCGACTATTACTTTACGAAAAATGTCAAAGAATATGAGAATATTTTTATACTAAAAATGTCTATTTGAGAATTTCTTTTATTCGAAAAACATCTCAAAACCTGAGAATTCTTCCGTAAATAAAAAAAATGTCTTGAAATTTAAGACTTTATACGAAAAATGTCTCAGAATTTGCGACATTTTCCATACGAAAAAGTGTTTTAAAATCTGAGAATTTCTATACGAAAAATGTCTCAGCATCTGAGACTTTTTCTTTAAAAAACATGTCTCAGAATCAAAGACTTTTATTTGCTATACGAAAAAGTCTCAGAATCTGAGGCTCTTTCTATACGAAAAAGTCTGAGAATCTGAGGCTCTTTCTATACAAAAAATGTCTCGGAATCTGAGACTTTTCTATACGAAAAAGTTCTGAGAATCTGAGACTTTTTTATCGGAAAAATGTCTCATAATCGAAGACTTTTTTATTGGAAAAATGTCTCAAAATCTAAGACTTTTCTAATACGAAAAATGTCTGCGAGTCTGAGACTTTTTCTATATGAAGAATGTATTAGAATCTGAAATTTTTTATACAAAAGATGTCTCAGAATCTAAGACTTTTTTATACGAAAAATATCTCAGAATCTGTGACTTTGCATATGAAAATTGTGTCAGAATCTGAGACTTTGTCTCATTTTTTTAAAGAAACTTTTCTGAACCCGTTCGGAATCCAATAGCTTTTAGATCAACAGCAACCATAATTTGCAATCGACGAAATTCGAAAAAAGTAATTATTCGTGCCCCCCATGATTCCCAGGTTAATTTTAGCATTTTTAGCGTATGAAGTTCCACTCCCTAATTATAACAAAGTTTCAGAATATACTCATAAAAGCAATTTTTATTTCATCTCTAAACTAGAGGAGTCTTTCAAAAATTTTGAAAACAATTCGTTTTCAAAATTATTTGATTTCAGTATTCTAAATTGAAATGGTGTAAATAATTGTATATTTTTTTCATAAGCAAATACTAACATTAAAGTAATTGACACTACTTCATATGTTTCTATAAGAAAAAAAAAAATCACATAAAATATGTTGAGAACAACATATAACATTAGCAGCAGCCACATTTATCCTTTCCAACATTTTGTAGTTTCTTTTTTTTTTTTTTGTTGCCATCAGTATATTTTTTTTTTCTTCTTTTCTTAGCAATAAAAATGTATGTTAGAAGCACAATTTTCGCTTTTCTTTTGGTTTGTAAAGAAAAAAATATAATATTGGCGCGCTTTTTTATACAATTTTTTATACTTATAAAATATTTTTTTGTGTAATACGGAGATAGAAAAACATATTAAGATTAAAACATTTATGTGGTTATTCATAAAGCCTAAAATATATTTAAAGTAGGTTTATTTGACAGATATTGCAGGAACAATTGTCAAATAAACCTACAATAAGTCTGTTGTAAGTATTATGAATAAGAGCCTATAATATTTAGCAGGAAATTAACTTATCATAATAAAATAGGAAATGCACATGCGTATGATTGATATTGTTTCATATAAGCATTTTTAATATAACTCATACGTCTCCGATCTTCCTGAAATTATTTTTATACCCTCCAACTACAGTATGAGGGGTATACTCACTTTGTCATTACGTGTGTAACGCTTTAAAATATCGGTCTAGGACCCCATAGAGTATATATATTTATGATCAGTGATCGATTCTAAAACATTCTAGCGATGTCCGTCCGTCTGTCCGTCTTTAGTTAACACGATGCAGTCCAAAATAAAAGAGCTAGACTCCCGACATTTGGCACAAATATTTGTTGTGTTTCTAATATTTGTTAAGTTCGTAAATGAGCAAAATCGGACCAGGGGGAAAAAGTTCCCCTTGAAGAACTAAACCAACCTCTGAAAAATATCGTTTTTTTATTTTTTGTGTTTTTGATTAACAATTGCAACATTTTTATGTTACAAGAAGATCGAAGTCCTGCATTTGGACCCTGAGAATTAGAAAATGTCGTTTCTTCGGTTCGCCCATTTTATGGGCGTGTAATAATTTTTTTTTTTTAAATTATGATAAACTTTTATTTCTTTAGTGCAAAAAGCATAAGAATGAATTTTTAAACACATATTCGACAGGAAATTTGCCCCCCAATTACTACTACCGACCCCCCCAAAAAAAAAAAAAAACGCCTTTGCAATTTTTATACCCTCCAACCACAGTATGGGAGTATACTCACTTTGTCATTCCGTTTGTAACGCATAGAAATATCGGTCGGGGACCCCATAAAGTATATATATTATTGATCTATGATCGATTATAAGTCATTCAATGAATGTCCGTCCGTCCGTCCGTCCGTCCGTCCGTCCGTCCGTCCGTCTGTATAAAACACGTTTCAGTCCAAAATAAAAGAGCTAGACTCCTGAAATATGGCACGAATGTGTCTCATGGTCATAGGCCGGTCAAGTTCGGAAATGGGTAAAATCGGATCAGGGGGAAAAAAGTTCCCCCTTTAAGAACTAAAAAAACGTCTCAAAATTCGTAGTTTTTTATAGCTTTTTTGCATTTTTGTTACACAAATGAAACCTTTTTATGTCAGAAGGTGCTCAAAGTCCTGCACTTAGATCTCGGGGGCTACAAAATTTAGTTTTTTTTGGTCCGCCCCATTTTGTGGGCGTGGATTTAAAAAAATCATACAAATTATGAGTAAATGGTATTACTAAAGCTCAAAGAGCATAATAAATAAATAAGTAAACATTTATCTCGATGGGGAAGGTATTCCCAACCACCCCCACAGAGCCCCCCCCCAAAAAAAACGCCTCTGATTTTTTTTTATATATTTTAACATGTTGGAGGGTATCAAAGATTCGGCACAGCCGAATTTAACACTCTCACTTGTTTTTTTATATTTTTGCATGTTGGAGGCTATTAAAGATTCGGCACAGCCGAATTTAACACTCTTACTTGTTTTTTATTACCTCGAAAAATTTTAATAAAATATTACCTACGAGTGATATTTCAATTATAAAAAGCTATACCCCTAATATTAAAAAAATATGACTTTGACTTTGGAGTGTTATAGATCTGTATTGCAACTAATTTTTTCACGTTATACCCTCCAACTAGTGACTTTGTCATTCCGAATGTAACACACAAATACAAAACTACAAAATCTGAATTTTTTTTTTATAGGAAAAATGTCTAAGAATCTGAGAATTTTTCTATAGAAAAAATGTCTCAAAACCTGAAACTTTTTGTATAGGAAAAATGTCTCAGAACTTGAGAATTTTTCTATTTAAAAAATTTCTCAGATTCTGGGACTTGTTCAAAATGAAAAATGTCTATAAATCTGAGACTATTTTTATAAGAAAAATATTTCAGAACTTAGGATTTTTCGTTGGGAAAATGTTTCAGAATCCGAGACTTTTCCTATAGGAAAAATGTTTAAGAATCTAAACCTTTTTCTATAGGAAAAATTTCTCAAAATCTGAGACTTTTTCTATAGAAAAAATGTATCAGAATCTGAGCCCTTTTTTAATAGAAAAAACTTCTCAGAATCTGAGACATCCTTTATGGGAAAAATGTCTCAGAATCTATAATAAAAATTGTCTCAGAATCTGGGCCTTTTTTTGTAGAAAAAATGTCTTCAAATCTGAGATATTTTGTACAGGAAAAATGTCTCAGAATCGGAGAGATCTATAAGAAAATGATTCAGAATCTGAGACTTTTTCAATAGAAAAAATGTTTCAGAATCTGAGACTTTTATTTTATAGAAAAAATTTCTCAGAATCTGAGACTTTTTCTACAGAAAAAATGCTGCAAAATATGACCATTTTTTTTATACAAAAAATGTCTCAGAATCTGAAAGTTTTTCTACAGGAAATCTGAGAAATTTTCTTTAGAAAAATGTCTCAGAAATTGGTTTCAGAACCTGAGTTTTTTTCTACAGGAAATATGTCTTAGAATCTGAGACTTTCTCTATAGAAAAAATGTCTAAGAATCTGAGACTTTTCTGTTGGCAAAATATGTCATTCTTTTTCTATAGTACAAATGTCTCAGAATCTGAGACTTTTTCTATAGGAAAAATATCTCACAATCTGAGACTATTTCAATAGAAAAAATGCATCATAATCTGAGACTTTTTCTATAGAAAAAATTTCTCAGAATCTAAGAATTTTTCTATAGGAAAAAATGTTTTAGAATCTAAGACTTTTTCTATAGAAAAAATGTCTTAGAATCTAAGACTTTTTTTCTAGGAAAAATGTATCAGAATCTAAGATTTTTTCTATAGGACAAATGTCTCAAAATCTGAGATTTTTATTAAATGTCTCAGAATCTGAGACCTTTTCTGTAGGAAAAATATCTCAGACTATTTCTATAGGACAAATGTCTCAGAATCTTAGACTTTTCCCATAGGCAAAATGTCTTAGAATCTGAGCCTTTTTCAAACGGAAAAATGTCTTAGAATCTGAGAATTTTTATATAGAAAAGTGTCTCAGAATCTGAGATTTTGTATGGGAGAAATGTCTCAGAATCTAAAACTTTCTATAGGAAAAATTTATCAGAATCGTTGACTTTTTGTATTAAAAAATGTTTCAATATCGGAGACTTTTTCTACACAAAAAAGGTTTCAGAATCTGAAAAAAATATCTCGGAATCTGAGAGATTTTCTGTAGGAAAAATGTCTCAGAATACAAAACATTTTCTTTAGAAAAAATATCTCAGGATCTGATACTTTTTCTATAGAAAAAATGTCTTAGAATCTGAGACTTTTTCTATAGGAAATATATCTCAGAATCTAAAAATTTTTCTATAGGAAAAATGTCTCATAACACAGTCCGACAGCCAATATTAAATATGAACCTGGTGATATACGTCTGAAAGAAGAGATCAAATTGACTAAAATTGCATTTACAGTTTTTCATTTCGTGATCCTGTTTCCATTTAAAAGGACTTCAAAATTTTAAAGGATACATTTTGTAAAATATTTTCGAAATACTTGTACCCTAGGATGACACTGGTGATGGCAAATGAAAGTGGAGGATCTTCTCTTATATTTCCTTTTTTTATTTATCCAAATAGTAATAAAAGGATGTGAATTAAGTCGCTTAAAAACTTCGTCAAAATATTTTGATGAAAATTATGAATGACATTGAAGGATACATTTTTGAAAGGACGTAACTTACTTTCATTTTTATGATATATAAAAATAATAAAATTGAAAAATTAGGGGAGGTCCTCCTCTTTCATTTTCTATCAATAGTGGCATCCAAGGATAAGTACAAATATTAAAAAAATATTTTATATAAAAAATTATCCCCTAAAACTTTTAAATCCTTTTAAAAGAAACAGGATCACGAAAAGAAAATCTGTAAATGCAGTTTTACTACATTTAGTCTCTAGTTTAGAACGCATATTATACAGTTCGTGTTTAACGCCTTTTTTATTTTTGTCGGACGGTGTAATCTGTGACTTTTTTTTTTTAAAGAAAATAAAATGTCTCAAAATCTGAGATGTTTGATATGGGAAAAATATCTCAGAATTTGAGATTTTTTTTTTTATAAGAAAAATGTTTTAAATTCTTAGACATTTTATAGGAAAAATATCTCAGATTCTGAGACTTTTGCTGTAGGTAAAATGTCTTTTCTAAAGGAAAAATTTCTCAGAATTATTTTATTTTATTGGAAAAATGTTTAAGAATCTGAAAAATTTTCTATAGAAAAAATAACTTAGGATCTGTAACTCATTCAAAATTATAAATGTTTTAGAATCAGAGGCCTTTTATGTTGAAAATTTATTTTAGAATCGAAGACCTTTGATACTCGAAAAATGTTTCAGAATCTGAAAAATGTCCCAGAATCTGAAAAAATATCTCAGAATCTGAAAAAATATCTCAGAACCTGAAAAACCGTGACGTAGTCATAAGGAAAGTTATTATTTTCAGAATTTTTTTTCATGTTTATAAAAAAATATGGTAGAATCTTAGACATTTCTTTGAAAAAATAGTTCAGAATACGAGCATTTTCTTAAAAAAAATATATTTGCATCTACACGCAGAAAAAAAACATGGTTGCGGTGATCATGATTTAAGAGCGTCATATTATGATTGGGAATATGATTGTAACAATAATGTTAATATGATTGAAGGCAACAATGAATGTTAATCATTGTATGATTGCGGCAATAATGGCCTCAATGTTATATAATTATCATAATATGATTCCAGTTTAATATTTTTTTTTTTAATTTTGATATTGAGAAAATATATTATTCTTTAATACCACACGTTTATAGAAATAGAAATTATTGATAAAGTGCACACCAATAATTTATTTTTTGTTTTTAAATATAGTTTTTATAAATATGAAACCATTTTTATTAATTTTGGTTCAATTTAGTGGCAACTTGCGTTTTACATCAATGATGTGCAATACACTTTTTCTAAAATTTCTAAAAAAAAATCATCAACGATAACATTTTTGTCACTTAACATTGAATGATTGTATAAACCATTAAGCTATTGACAAAATCATAACATATTTGCTGCAATCATAAAATATTTGTTACAAAATTAAAATTATTATCAGCAATTATAACACATTCAGTAAACAAAAAAAAAATGCAGGAAAAACACTTTAATATTTTCGATTCAAAGTTTTTATTTAAAATGGAAAGTTATTTTTAAACCGCACAATAAATAAATTATATAAAGTAGATTTTTGTATTTAATTTCCTTCTGCGTTGATCCAATTTTTTAACTCAAATTGGCTTAAATTTTTTAAAGAACTAATTGTAAGTGGCGTCTTTGCGAATAACTGCTTGCTGGCAAAACACTAAACTGATGAATAAACCTTACAATGTTTGCAAAAATCAATTTTCATTAAGTTGTGATTATTTAATGATTGTTATAATCATATTATGTTCAAATTTTTGGTGTGTCGAGAATATAATTAACTATAGCATTGTTACAACAACCATATTGTACTTTTGGATATAACAATTATTTTATCATGTTTGAAGCGACTATTAAATGTCTAAAACAACCATATTAATGTTTAAATACAATTTTAAAAACAATAACTTGATTGCTGCAATCATAACTGGGTTTAGAGATCATAGTATAGTTGCCGTGATCATGTCGCAACCATATTTTTTCTCTGCGTGTACGCTCACAAGAAAAACTCTGTCAAAAATGTGTAGAATGACTGTCAATTTACAAACCTCCTTCACCTGATACCCTTGGACATATTGGGTAGGCAGTATGCGGCTGCGTCGGCAATTCGACTTAATAGCACGCTACAATGGAGGAGCAGCGATTGTGGCCATAGCGCGATCTTAAAAAAGATAACAATACCACAAAATGTGGACTGTGCTTCCTCTTTGAGCCTCTTTGAGCGCCACTTTACCACTATGATACCATCCAGGGAGTCTTGGGTGGGGGATACTCCGGGTAGTGGAGCTACCATAAATTTTTACACAGATGGATCGAGGCTGCACGAACAAGTGGGCTTTGGAGTCTATTCGGAAGAGCTTGGGTTGAGCCTGGCTAGTAGATTGCCAGATCATTGCAGTGTTTACCAGGCAGAGATGCTGGTAATAAAAGAAGTGGCTGACTGGTTGAGCTACAATGTCTTGTCTACTACCGCAGTCAACATCTATACTGACAGTCAAGCCGCGGTCAAGTCCCTGGATTCAATGTTTCTGAAAACAAGATCTGCCCTTAACTGCCGCACGTCTTTAAATAAGATGGCCAAGCAGTTTAACATACGACTCATATGGGTCCCAGGGCACAGAGACATTCCAGGGAATTGCAAAGCCGATGAGCTTGCAAGACTAGGAACTACCTTACAGGTTCCAACAGAATTGGAATGTGTTGGTATGCCTCTAGAAACTTGCAAGCAAAACCTACGGCTTTGTTCTGCGACGGAGACTAATCAAATATGGGCAAATGGATGGACGTGTGAGACAACGCGACTGATTTGGCCTTCTCTTAATCAGGGCCGCACAAGTGAGCTGATATCGCTTCCAAGAGGAGAGATTTCGACGGTGGTTTCTATAATTACCGGACACTGTCTTATAGGGAAGCACGCAGAGCGGTTAAATGTGACGTCAAATGACTTTTGCCGAAGTTGCATGGATGAAGAGGAGTTGGAAACTATCGAACACTTTATTTGCCATTGCCCGGCACTTTCTGGTCAGAGACTTGCTTCACTGGGATCTAGGGAGCTGTACGATCTTTCTGATTTGTTGGATGTCAAAATTCAACATCTAAGGAGTTTTATAAGAAGCATTTAACTGGGTTAACGACAGGGACCAGTAGATAAACCTATTACGGTCCCGTGGTATCACAATGGACCTCAGAGTCTACGTGTGTTGACGTAAAACGTCAGCAGCCACTTACAACCTAACCTAACCTAACCTAACCTAACCTAACAAAATTTTAGCAAATTTTTCTGCTGAAATGGATATTTTAAGTAAATTCTCTGTCGTTCAGTTTTAGAAAATAGCAAAAATTTGTTTGTTGATTCTGTTTGCTTAATTTCCAAATAATTTTTGTGCAGGTTGTTTGCAGATTATTTTCGTATTTTACAGAAATAGTCCGTTGGATTTTTTTTTTTTTGAAAAAAAAAGATTTTAAGTTTTTTTTTTAGATTTTGAGCAATTTAAATCCATTAAACTAAAAAAAGAACAGCAGATTGCTTTGTTAATTTTACAGAAGTATTTAGTTATATCATTAAAAAAATTGTATAAGTTTTATTTTTACACCCTCCAACCACAGTATGAGGGTATACTCACTTAGTCATTCCGGTGTAACACATCGAAATATCGGTCTAGATGATAGTGATCGATTCTAAGACATTCTAGCGATGTCCGTCCGTCCGTCTCTCCGTCTGTAGAAGACATGATACAGTCCAAAATAAAAGAGCTAGACTTCCGAAGTTTGGCACGAATATGTCTTATATTCCTAGGCAGGTTAAGTTCGGAAATGGGCAAAATCGGACAAAGGGGAAAAAAGACAAAGGGGAAAAAAGGAGAACTAAACCAACCTAAGAAAAACCGCATTTTTTGAATGGTTTTTTGTATTTTTTCTAAGCAAATGCAACATTTCTATCTCAAAAGAAGTTCAAATTCGCAAGGGTAAGGTGCCCCTAACGTCTCCCACCAACCAACCCCCCCAAAAAAAAGACGCCCTGGATTTTTTTATATTGTTTTTTTTTTTACATTTTGGAGATTATAAAAGATTCGGCACTGCCGAATGTAACACTCTCATTTGTTTTTTTTTTTTTTAATTTGAACTTAAAATAAATCCAGGATACGCCCCTGCTTGCCCATATCGATTCTATATTATTTTCATTATATTTATATGAAGTTATGTTACTTGCAACTCTTTTATTGTTCAAATACTATGTCCTTTGCTGATAGTCCAGTTGCTGCTATTTATAACACTGCACAACAAAATCAAATTTTTTCCAAAATTACAAGTTCAGGCCAAAAAATGTTGATAGAAGAGACAAAAAAAAAAAAATACACATGTATCGGCGTTTTGAAAGTTTACATCTGGGTTTCATTTTAGGGGGAGGTAAAGTTTCCCCCAAATGCAAATGTTGTATTGTCAATCGTCATTGAATATCGAGTGAAGCTTACGTTTAAAGTATATGGTGTGTTCAGCAAATTTATATAAAATGTTACGGAGAACATTTTTGTGGAATATATTAACCCTCTAGCTCTTCACGATAAGGGTCTTTTTTGTCCTTCTTTTCAAAAACAGCAAAAAACACCATTAAAACAGGGATTTAAGGGGTTTAAATGTTCCGAAAAAATATTCGCCGTAAAATTTTACTATAAGTCCTTGAATACACCAAAACGGAAAACTCAACCAGAAAGTCAGAAATAAGACACAACTAAAGAGATCTTAGGGTTAATTTCGCATTTATTAAGAAAATCGAGTAAAGCTTACGTTTAAAGTATATGGTGTGTTCAGCAAATTTATGTAAAATGTTACGGAGAACATTTTTGTAGAATATGTTAACCCTCTAACTCCTCAAGATAAGGGTCTTTTTTGTCCTTCTTTTCAAAAAGAGCAAAAAACACCATTAAAAAAGGGATTTAAGGGGTTTAAATGTTCCGCAAAAATATCCGCCGTGAAATTTTACTATAAGTCCCTAAACAGCAAAACAGAAAACTCAACAAGAAAGTCAGATATAAGATACAACAAAAGAGAACTTAGGGTTAATTTCGCATTTATTAAGAAAATCGGGTATAGCTTACGTTTAAAGTATATGGTGTGTTCAGCAAATTTATGTAAAATATTACGGGGAATATTTTTGTAGAATATGTTAACCCTCTAACTCCTCAAGATAAGGGTCTTTTTTGTCCTTCTTTTAAAAAAGAGCAAAGAACGCCACTAAAACAGGGATTTAAGGGGTTAAAATGTTCCGCAAAAATATTCGCCGTGAAATTTTATTATAAGTCCCTTTCACGGCAAATATTTTTACGGACCATTTTAACCCCTTAAATAGCTGTTTTAATGGTGTTTTTGCTCTTTTTTAAAAGAAGGACAAAAAATACCCTTGTCATGAGGAGCTAGAGGGTTAACATATTCTACAAAAATGTTCTCCGTAATCTTTTACATAAAATTGCTTTACACACCATATACTTTAAACGTAAGCTTAACTCGATTTTCTTAATAAATGCGAAATTAACCCTAAGCTCTCTTTTTTTGTGTCTTATTTCTGACTTTCTTGTTAAGTTTTCCGTTTTGGTGTATTCAGGGACTTATAGTAAAATTTTACGGCAGATATTTTTGCGGAACATTCAAACCCCTTAAATCCCTGTTTTAATGGTGTTTTTTGCTCTTTTTGAAAAGAAGGACAAAAAGACCCTTATCTTGAGGAGTTAGAGGGTTAACATATTCCACAAAAATGTTCTCCGTAACATTTTACATAAATTTGCTTAACACACCATATCTTTAAACGTAAGCTTCACCCGATATTCAATGACGATTTACAATACAACATTTGCATTTGGGGGAAACTTCACCTCCCCCTAAAATGAAACCCAGATGTAAACTTTCAAAAAGCCGATACACGTGTATTTTTTTTTTTGTCTCTTCTATCCAAATTTTTTGGTCTGACCTTGTAATTTTTTTTTGTGTTGTACAGTGTAATCCTTTCTTCTATCTTACTGTTATCATTATTATGCCATATTATAGTGGTTTCTCTATATGTTGTTAATGTGTTTATTTTAGCTGTTTACTCTTTCTGTTTACATTATAATTTTGTTGACTTTTATTGTTGTGGAATTTATAGATCAAAAAATTTTAATATAGAAAATTATAAAAATTTATTATTGTAAATTTAGATTCCTGTTACAAATCGTGTGAAAATTGAATTTTATAGTCGTTGTATTTTTTTTGTTTAATTTTTTTTTTGCTAGTATTAAAATTCGCTACATGGTTTTTATTATACTCTTTTTACTCCCTCAACAATAAAAACCAATTGCCATATAAGAAAAGCGCACAGGAAAAAAAATGTACATACAGACGTATTTGTAAAGAAGAATTATTTAAAAAATAATAGTAAGAAAATTTTATTCGGCTGTGCTGAATCTATGAATACCTTATTAAATGCACTTTTAAAGTTATAGAAAATTTTTCTAATGGGAAAAAAATTAGCAATTTTGATAAAAAAATATTTTATTTTGAGTAAAAAACTTTTTTTTTAGTCATTTTTGTAAAAAAAAAAAAAAATAATTTTCTTGAGTGTAAATATTTTGAGTGTAAAATTTTTATTCAATGTAAGTTTTTTTAAATGTAAAAATATTTTTTAGTGACAAAAATCCGTTGTAAAATATTTTGACTTTCCAATGTTTTTAAAACTTGTGCAACGGTTCTTTAACACGTGAATTTACGGTGAAACTAATCTGAAATTTTTCTGAAATTCAATAGACCTGAGGAACGACAAAGCTTCAGCAGCCTCAAGATTTTCTTTGGAAATTAGCGTGTTTTTTTATCTCGTAAATTCGTGAAAAACACATGCCCATGTCCTAATTTAGAGAAACCTGGTGGTGCTCTTATTGGACATGTGGGGTATAAGCGTTCAAACTTAATCTCGAAATTACTTTAACTATAACCGCACACAGAAAAAAAGTTTCCAATCGAATTTATCAGTTGTATCAACTCAAAATTCGGTTGCTAGTACTATATTTGGCTTTGACAAACAAATTTTTTAGTTGCCCCAATTAAAAGACAGTTATGACCGCCGAAAATGAGTTGTGGCTACCGATATTCAACTGTGACGACCTATATACAAAAGCCCCAACCGATTTTTTGTTGCAATAACTGACTTTCAGTTGGAAATCGTTAAAATAGTTTTCTGTGTGTGGTTTAAATTTCGCTGCAATCGGTCAAGTGTGCACCGTTGCGTATGATTATTATTTAAAGCCTATGAAACAGGGGGTCGTGGGTTCGATTCCCACAAAAACCGTTGGTCGATTTCGCTACAACGAGACGACGGTCATTGTTACCAGTTCTCGTTTAGGTTTAAATTATAAAAAATGATTTGTAATTACATAAATTGGAAAAATAAATAAAAACTGATCATTGGATCAAATTATTATTATTATAATTACACGCCTCTTTTACAGTTTTCAAGTAATTATAATTATAGCACCGTCCGACAAAAATTAAAAAAAAAATAGTTGAACACGAACTGGATAGTATACGTTTGAAACTAGAGACTAAATGTAGTAAAACTGCATTTACAGTTTTTCATTTTGTGATCCTGTTTCCTTTTAAAATCACTTCAAAGTTTTAGAGGATTAAATTTTATAAAATATTTTTGTAATATTTGTGCTTGTCCTAGGATGACACTATTGATAGCAAATGAAAGAGGAGGATCTCTCCTAATTTTCCAATTTTATTATTTTTACATATCAGGAAAAAAGAGGCAAGTTTCGTCCATTCAAAAATGTGTTCTTCAATATCATTAAAAATTTTCAAAAAAATATTTTGATAAAGTTTTCATATGACTTTATTTACACACTCAAAATATTTGTTAGGCAAAAACAAATGAAAAACACACTTAAAACCAGTGAATAAACAATTAAAAACCATCCCAGTAATTATTCATTTGTTTTAACAAACATCAACGTTTATTTTTTACTGTTGACAAAATTTTCTAAAATAAATAACATTAAACATTAAAAAATTACGTTTTTTTCACTCTTTTTTACCAACAAATTCGAAAAAAATAACCAACGAAAATATAAAAATTAATGATAGTTCTGTTATTTTTACCAACAAATTTCAAAAAAATAACCTACGAAAACAATAAAAATTAATGATTTCGTAGGTAATTTTTTACAATTTTTTATTGAAATATATTTTTAAAAATTTTTAATAAAATTTTTGGGGAATCGATCCCGCAACCAACTACATTCTGGCCAGACACTCTACCCATCGTGCCAAAGTCACTTGATACAAACATGTTTTTATATTTCTATAAATAATTTTTTGATTTTTTTTACTACAAAAAAATAACTGACTTGTGTAGGTAAAAACTAATGATATTTCATAAAAAAATACCAACAATTTAAAAAAAAAATACTTACACAAATCATTAAAAATCAAAAGAATAATCAGTAACTTTTACTTACAGAACAAAAATAAATGACTTTAAAAATTAAATGTTAATGAAAGTCTTTATTTTTTAGAGTTTTATTTTTGAAACAAAGGACTGAAGTAGTCACTAATAAAAACTGAACATCTAACAAATGTTTTTCTTTTAAAAACGACTAAACGGAAAACTTTTTAAATAAACTACAAACAGTTAATGACATAATTTTTTGAGTGCATCCTTTTATCCTGATATGGCAAAATATTAACATGGAAAAATTAGGAGAGTTCCTCCTCTTTCATCTGCCGTCACCAGTGTCATCCTAGGACAGTTCCTCCTCTTTCATCTGCCGTCACCAGTGTCATCCTAGGACAATTACAACAATTTTTTATAAAATGTATCCTTTAAAACTTTAAAGTCCTTTTAAAAGGAAACAGGATCACGAAACGAAAAACTGTAAATGCAGTTTTACTCCAGTTGATCTCTACTTTCAGACGTATATCATCCGGTTCATGTTTAATATTGGCTGTCGGACGGTGTTATAATAATAGTTCACCAACTTCAAATGTGTGTGAATAAAAATCTAGCACTAAACTATAAAAATCCTTAAGGGGCTTGTTATGGAAAATGTCAACTTTCATTTGCTTTTGATTTTATCCCATTTCAGTTTTGGTTGTTGCACTGTGTTATTATTTAGAAGTGTCACCTATGGAATGACAAACTTATAAACAATATCTCTCACTAAGTGTAGGGTATACGAAAAAAAAAATTGTATAGGGAATGTACTATGATACCAACTAAAGGTACAAGCACCAAATATAAATTTGTAGTAAAAAAAAATATGTTCAAACATTGGGGCGAAAAAATTGCAGCAAATTACAATTTAAGACAGTGTGTTTGGAAAATTAACTTGATGAAAAAAAAAATAAATACTTAAAACCAGAAATATCAAAATTTTAGGAATTGATACGAAGAAAAATTAATTGATACAAAGAAAACTTAACTTAAAATTTTCCTTTTTTAAACATTTAAACGAACTTTTGACCTTTAGCAATCTCTAGTTAAATTTGATGCGGAAAATGTTTGTAGAAAATTTTAACCCTTTAAACGCATACCTTAATCGTGTTCTAAGAGGAGTTTAAAAAAAGTGCCAAAATGGCCCAAAAAAATGAGAGATAAAGGTTTAAAATGTTATAAGAAAAGAACCGCTATCAAATTTTACTGAAGACATCTAATATCGTGATTTAGTTCAGAAGCAGATTTATAAATGTTTTTTACTTATTTCACACGAGCTTTTGATCTTCGGCAACTCCAAGTGAAATTTGCTGCAGAAATTTTTTGTGGAACATTTTAACCCTTTAAACGCACGTTTTATTGGTGTTCTATGAGGTTATTTGAAAAAAGGACCAAAATGATTCCTAAAAAAGAGAGAAAGAGGGTTAATATATTCTAAAGAAAGAACCACCATCAAATTTTAATGAAGACATGTCTTAACATTATTTACTCCAGAATTAGATTTGATGCTTATTTTTTACTTATTGAAAACGCCTTTGAAAAAAGTTGAAACATCAGTGGCCCATAAAAAAAGAACTTGAGCTAAGTTTTCAAAACCTTTCGTGGGTTTTGGTCTTCTATTGGTATACTTTAATTTTTTTTTGGTCCCGTCCAAGATACACTCGAAGACCCCAAATATTATTTGTACCATAGCACACTGGGTAATTTGAGCCAATTTTTAGGCCAAAAATAATTAGAGCCAAAGTTTTAGACCGATATGGCTGAAATTTTAAATTTAAGAGTTTTTTGTGAACATGCACAGCTGGATTTTATGAATTTGGTAATCGTGGAAATTTTTAGGGTTGCCACCATACGAAAAAAAGGGAAAATACTGAATATCTCGAAAACGAATAGGCTAATTTTTTTGAAACTCGGCACGAAGAAAATACGCAAGAAGGCTAACAAAATGGTACATAAACCATTTTGTTTGATTTTGCTGAAAAAAGCTGTTATTTTTTGAGTGGGCCTTGTGCCACCTTAACGAAAAATTTTCAAAAAAAGTTCGTACTATTTCCTTCAACGAAGCCAAATATTGGTTTAATACATTATTTTAATCAATTTTACTGACAACAAAATTATAAACAGCAACAGGGTTTTTTCTCTTAGTTTTTTTTTCCCAATCCAAACGTTAGAAAGTTCAAGATATGGCAAGATGAGGCTGTCTGAAAGAAAATTGATATCTCAAAAAGTGCAAAAAAGTGCAACGGAAAATAAAAAAAAATGAATTCAGAATTATTTTCTTTAAATTTTTCATCAATCAAAAACACGGCACACCACGGCTAACATTATTAAAAGCTTATGCGAAGTTTATATTCATTGAAAAAGTCATTTATTTAAGGTTAAGTTATAATTACACGTTTTGTTAAAAAAAGCAATAACGTCCACCAAAATATTTTGCTATTTTTTTATTACTTAATATCCCCTCTCTTCTCCATGTTATACACGATATCCTTCTTTATGTTTAATAGCTGAAAAAAATCGTTTGAATTTATATCAAAATTCGGCGTTTTATATTGCACTGTGCACGTTGCTTGAAAATGCCGAATTCGACTGCCCGTCAATCAGTTTATATTTGTTTTTTGGAAAAACCAAATATGCAGTTATTTGCTTTAATATTTTCTAAATCGAACGTAATTAACAAAAACATTATTATTGTTAGTTCGAAAAATGATTTTTGGCCAAGATTTCGGTTCAAATTACCTACTGTGCATAGCATTAAATATTAGACCCGATTAATCGGTTTTTTTTGGTTATTTTCCTTTCCATATAGTTTACTTAAATTTATATTTTTTACGATTAATCGATTAATCACCAATTTTCCGATTAATCGACCCGAATAACCAATTAATGAATTTTTGTCATTTTTCGAATAATGCCCTAACCGGTTAACCGGCAGGGTCGAATAATTGAAAACATTAGTTTTTATTAATGACTACTTCTGTCCTTTGTTTCAAAAATAACACACTAAAAAATAAAGACTTTCATTTACATTAAATCTTTAAAGTCATTTATTTTTGTTCTGTAAGTAAAAACTACTGATTATTCTTTAAATTTTTAATGATTTGTGTAAGTCATTTTTTTTTAAATGTTGGTATTTTTATTGAGATATCATTAGTTTTTACCTACACAAGTAGGTTATTTTTTTGAAGAAAAAAAAATTTAAAAAATTATTTATAAAAATATAAAAACATGTTTGTATCAAGTGACTTTGGCACGATGGGTAAAGTGTCTGGCCAGAATGAAGTTGATTTCGGGATCGATTCCCCAAAATTTTATTAAAAAATTTAAAAAAAAATATTTCAATAGAAAATTGTAAAAATTAACCTACGAAATGATTCATTTTTAAAGTTTGCGTAGGTTACTTTTTAGGAATTTGTTGGTAAAAATAACAGAACTATCATTAATTTTTGATGTTTTCGTAGGTTATTTTTTTCGAATTTGTTGGTAAAAAAGAATGAAAAAACGTAATTTTTAGTGTTTAATGTTATTTATTTTAGAAAATTTTGTCAACAGTAAAAAATAAATGTTGATGTTTGTTAAACCAAATGAATAATTACTGGGGTGGTTTCAATTGTTTAATCACTGGTTTTAAAATTGTTTTTCACTTGTTTTTGCCTACAAAATGTTTTGAGTGTTTGTAATTCCGTTTGTAACACATCGAAATATTAGTCTAGGACCCTATAAAGTATATATATTCATGATCCTCGATCGGTTTTAAATCGATCTAGCGATGTCCGTCCGTCCATCCGTCTGTCTGTCCGTTCGTCCGCAGAAAACACGCTAACTTTTGAAAGGCTTTATACACTCAAAAAATTATGTCATGAACTGTTTGTAGTTTATTTTAAAAAATTTCCGTTTAGTCGTTTTTAAAAGAAAAAAAATTTGTTTGATGTTCAGTTTTTATTAATGACTACTTCAGTCCTTTGTTTCAAAAATAACACACTAAAAAATAAAGACTTTCATTCACATTCAATTTTTAAAGTCATTTATTTTTGTTCTGTAAGTAAAAACTACTGATTATTCTTTTGAGTTTTAATGATTTGTGTAAGTATTTTTTTTTTTAAATTGTTGGTATTTTTTAATGAAATATCATTAGTTTTTACCTACACAAGTCAGTTATTTTTTTGTAGAAAAAAAAATCAAAAATTTATTTATAGAAATATAAAAACATGTTTGTATCAAGTGACTTTGGCACGATGGGTAGAGTGTCTGGCCAAAATGTAGTTGATTGCGGGATCGATTCCCCAAAAATTTTATTAAAAATTAAAAAAAAAAATATTTCAATAAAAAATTGTAAAAAATTACCTACGAAATCATTAATTTTTATTGTTTTCGTAGGTTTTTTTTTGAAATTTGTTGGTAAAAATAACAGAACTATCATTAATTTTTAATGTTTTCGTACACTAAGAAAATTATGTCATTAACTGTTTGTAGGTTATTTTAAAAAGTAATCAGTAAAGTTATTTTAAAAGAAAAATCACTTATTTTATAAAGGAATTAATTTTTTTACTATTTCTGTAGTTTAAAAAATATAATTTACTGTCTTAAAAACGAATTTTCTGTTACATTCATTTTCGGCAGTAAAAATTGTCTTCTATAGTTTTACTGTTTTTCAATACAAAATAAGTGAATATTCAGTAGTTTTTTAATGTTTTGGTTAGTCATTAAATTAACATTTAAAATTGACTGTAATGTGTTTTTATTTTAAATGAAAAAACAGTGGAATGGTTTTTAAATAAAATTTCATTTGTTTTAAGTGAATATTCACTGGAATTTACCTACATAATTTTTTGAGTGTAGGTTATTTTTTCGAATTTGTTGGTAAAAAAGAGTGAAAAAAACATAATTTTTTAATGTTTAATGTTATTTATTTTAGAAAATTTTGTCAACAGTATAAAATAAATGTTGATGGTTGTTAAAACAAATGAATAATTACTGGAATGGTTTTCAATTGTTTATTCACTGGTTTTAAGTGTGTTTTTCATATGTTTTTGCCTACAAAATATTTTGAGTGTAGAGGCTACTGAAGTTTAACATATCGTCGCTGCGCCTAAAAATGGAGTCATGTGTTTTGGGGCAAGTGTTCTGGAGAGCAAAAAAACTGTTTATTTTCGTCCCTTCGCGATATATTTTAAAAGTTTGTTCTGCAAAAAAATTATGAAACATTTAGCGGTTTTCCAGTGGTGCAGAAATTTTCAAAAAACATACACATAACTCCTTTTTTAAGTACTTTTTGGAACAAAATTTAAATAAATGGAAATATTTTTTACACATAACTCCTTTTGCTTATTAAACCATTCTTATTGTTAATTTCTTTTCGAGAGGGACAAAGACTAAATATAGTTTGTTGGCGGTTTAAAGCGACATTAATTAGACAAGGTCCTTAAAATTTTGATATTTAAAAGCTCTTCACTAAAAAGCGAACAACAGATTTTTCGCAAAACTGGTGCAGATTTTTTGTTTTTTCTTGTAAATATTTAAGAGCTTTGACATAAATTGACATCGGCGAAAGATGCTGTACTTTAGATACTAAAATTTTCCGCCGTCAATGATTTAATTGCTTTCACAAGGCTTTATTACCCGCTATTTAGGATTTAGATAACAGGATGAAAATTTGCAAATATTTCCAAAAAATCTTTACAAATTCATTCAAAATACTTGGATGCTATGTCTGAACCTCATAAAAAAGTGGTCCATTTTGCACGTTCTGTTACTTTTTTATCAAAAAAAGTTATGTGTAGCTTAACACACTCCTTTTCAGACCATTTTTAGTATGACGAACACATAGCTACTTTTACTAACTTTTGAACCAATCAAGATATCAAAAAACGATTTAGTGAGTAAACGTATGACCAATAGGGGATCATAAAGATGTAATAAAAAAAAAATGTAAAAAACTACACTTGACTCCATTTTTAGGCGCAGCGACGATATATGTATATGTTGGTCATTTACCTGGTCAAGTTGCTATTGCAATCCAGCAAAATCGGTCCAGTGGTTCAAAATTTATGAGGAAAAGAGTAAATTTCGGCAAGGGCTTTTCGCGAATTTACTAGATAAAAAAACTATAACTTTCGAAAGACTATAGTGAGACTGAAACTTGCCAGATATCTTTGCCGTTCCCCAGGTCTGTTTGGTATTGAATTTAATCTCAATCGGTTAAGTGGTTCAAATGTTATACAGAAAACCGTGAATTTCAGATTGGTGTCATTTTAAATGCCACGTGTTAAACAAGTTTTAAAAGCATTGGTAGTAACTCAACAATGCTTTTCAAACTTGTTTAGTTTTAAAGCAATTCTTTTTAATCTTATTTAGTTTTAAAAGCATTGGTTACTTAAAAATTACACTCGAAAAAAATTTTACACTCTAAAAAAATTTTACACTCAAAAAAAAAATTAGTTTTTTTTACAAAAATTACACTCAAAAAAGTTTTACACTAAAAAAAAATAGTAATTTTTCTTAATTTTTAAAAATGGCAAGAAAAGAGTTTTTTACTCAAAATAGAATATTTCTAATCAAAATTGTTAACTTTTTTCATGTTAAAAATGTACTATCCTTTAAAAAAGGCAATGTGGCAAAGTCGAATTTAACTTGTCTACTTGTTTATTTATTTTTTCCTTTTTTTGTTGTTTTCTTTCGCATTCGGTTTGGGGGAAATTTCCTTTCCCCACGTGGATCCACGCCTGGTCATTACTACACTCAAAAAAGAAAATGTCTCGCAATCCTATTTTACCAATATTTGACAGTTTTCCTTGTTTTTTTAACAAATAATTTTCGATTGAAATTATTATTTTTTTAATTTTATAGCTTTTCTTGTTATTTTAAAAATTTTTAAGGTTTTTTTACAATAAAAAATCTAGTAAATTTGCGAGAATTTCTTGTAAGTTTTATTTCGCCAAAAAAGTTGAAAATTTACAATTTTATTGGTAAAAATCTTGTAGTTATAAAAAGCTAGTAACTTTTACTAGGAATTCCCGTAAAATTGGAGTTAGCAAAAAATCTTGTAAGTTCACGAAACCTCTTTGTAAGTTTTATTACTTAAAAAAAAATAATAAATTTACTTTTTTTTTGTGAAAAGCTTGTTAAATTACAAAATTATTGGTAAAAAGTTTGTAAAATAATAAGGAATTTTTTTCAAATAGGAGGTATCAAAAAAAAAAAAGTTAAAAATTTTCTTGTAATTTTACAAGGTTTTGTAAGGTTTTACTCGGTTAGTGCCAATCAACCAAATTATTTAAATACTTGAGGTAGGCTCCAAATGTGTTGAAGTTTTCGAAAATATAAAAACTAGAGTTTTTATTCATTTTTGTTTAGATATAATATTATTGTCTCCACTTTAAACACTGTATCATTTAAATGTCCTTTAAACCATATAACAAAAAAAAACACTAAAACCGTTATAAAGGACACAACAACAAAAAAAATTGTTAAGAAACGACATCGTCAAATATGTTGCTGTTGTTCGCTCATCTTAAAGATGTTGGCATTGCAATGGTCACATATTACTACTACACTAGCAGTAAGTAAGTACGATTACTACTAGTAGTGCAACGACAACATCTTTTTTTTTTCTTTTTTATTATAACAAAATTTTAGTTATTGCAAAATGTACAAACATCTTACACATACGTGGCAAACGGAAAACAACTCATACTATTACATATTGCTGTTACTGTAGTGGTTGATTTAAAATTAATTTTCCGTTAGATATTTAATATTTTGTAAAAAACAAAGTTTATTGTTCGAAATCCAAATTTTAATAAAATAAAAAATCCAAAAATCAAATCAAGTTTGATTTACAATTTCAAAAACAAATTGATTAAAATAATAAACAAGTACAGTTGTAGACCCTACAGTTACAACAGCGACTAGGATATGGTAGCAGCAATACTCTACCACTTCCACTATATATATATATCCTAGCAACTAAACACACTAAGGTCTACTTATACTTAAAGGACCTTAACTTTTTTCAAATAATAAAAAAAAGGATAAAAACATTCATATATAGTACAATAGCAAAAAAAAAAAAAAAAGATTCTAGCATGAAAACCCCACAATATTCTAAGGAAAGTATGAAGAAAAAAAAAACTAACGACAATATATAGAAATAGAATACATTTCAAAGATGTTGCTGCTGCTGTTGTTAGAAAAAAATACGCTAAAAACGTATAAAAGAAAATCAATCTCTTCCTATTTTTTTTATATGTATGTTTGTATGCTACATGCACATTACTGATGCTGATATTTTTGTTTTTTTTTTCATCTCATGGCGTTTATTTTTTTCTATATTTATTTTTTTTTTTCCTGCTACCAAAAATGGTTTTACACGAAATTGTTTAATCATAAATATATTTTTGTATTGAGAAATGCATTGACGTATGATTCATATTTAATTCTGTATTAAAATTCTATATTACTCATACGCATAGTGGCCGAAATACCCAATCTAGCTGCGCTTAATTCGGAAATGTAAACGGACCCAAATACCCGCACATGTTGCGAGAGGTAGCACTTGAAAATCACAACAACCATAACCCAAATTAATAATCAAAACAAGAATTGGACCGAATCCGATCGAATTTCTAAAGTGGCATTCCATAAAACTATAGTTTATATCACAAATTTTAACTTCTATTAAACAAGATACCGACAGGCCACCAACATTTAATATACTCTCCAACCACAGTATGGGGGTATACTCACTTTGTCATTCCGTGTGTAACGAATCGAAATATCGGTCTAGGACCCCATAAAGTATATCGTCGAACTATATTCAATAAATGCCAACTCGAAAAAGCTTACTGTTCAGGAGAGCTAAAAAACTAGTTATTTCGCGTATTATTGCAAAAATAAACAATGTACCTTCCACAAGATGGTTTAAATATTCTAAACAATTTTTACCTATGCAAAAATTTTCATTTTTTGCACTTGTTTGCATATTTTTCAGAGATGGCATTTATTACTATATCAAAAAACAAATATTTTTTTAGAGTTGGCATATTTTGTCGGAAAATAAAAAAACATTTTTTTTGGAAAAATTTAAAATTTTTTTTTTTTTTTTGGTTTTTGTTATCCTTAGTACGTTAATTGCAAAAACTGAACAAAAAATTAAAAATCTTTGTATATTTTTAAAAGTTACTAGCTCCGAAAGTCTTTTAATCTCAGGGTGGTCAAATTTGGCACTCTATAACTCACGCTGTATTGCAATAGGGTCACTCCAAACCAGCTATTTTGAAAGCTTACATCATTGACTTTATTTGCCCCATTCATAATGTTTCAATCTGATAAATAGTTTGAAAGTTACATAAATATAAGCAATTTTTTTTTTTGCAAACACTATTTACCGATATTTTTAAAATGGCAATATCTCGAGAACCAGTCATTAGATATCAAAATCTTTACAAGATTCGTGTTTAGCATGGCAAATGCAATAAGATATGTGGTCTAATTTTTTTTAAAAATTTTTTTGAAAAATTTTTGGAAATTTACAATAGGAGTTGGCATTTATTTCCACCAAAAAAATATGTACTTTGAGTTAGCAGAATAACAAAAATGGATGTAAAACGACAACAAATTATTTTTTTGCTCTGAAATTTTTATGGCAGATAGGTATTACATAGGGGAGCTATTTGCCATCGGAAACTCATTTCCGTCAAATTTGAGTTGGCATATTTTGAATATAGGTTCACGATATATATTTTTGATCAGTGATCGATTCTAAGATATTCTAGCGATGTCCGTCGTCCGTCCGTCCGTCTGTCCGTCTGTCCATCTGTAGAGGACACATACAGTCCAAAATAAAAGAGCTAGACTTTCGAAGTTTGGCACGAATATGTCTTATATTCCTAGGCAGGTTAAGTTCGGAAATGGGAAAAATCGGACCAAGGGGAAAAAAGTTCCCCCTTGGAGAACTAAACAAACCCCTGAAAACGGTATTTTTTTGCAGGGCTTTTTGTACTTTTTTTAAGCACATGCATCATTTTTTTGTCAGACGAAGCTCAAAACCCTGCATTTGGACCCAGCGGATAAAAAAAAAAAAAAAATTTTTGCCCGCCCCTTTTGTGGGCGTGGATATAAAAATAAATATTTCAATAATGATTAATTGGATTACATAATTGGAAGAATCATATTAAATCCATTTCATAACATCTATCGCAAGGAGAAGGTGTCCCCCAATGTATCCCACCAAACCCCCAATCAATTTTCCTCGGTTTCAGTTAATTTTCCCATTTTTTAGTTAGTTTTTTTTCTGAGTGTAGGATGTGCAGAAACAAAAAGTGACGATATGAAATGATTACGCTGCAAAAAAAAAAATTATGCTGCATTTTTTTGATTATGCTGCATTTAAAAATTCATTAGTATGCTGCATTTTTTAAGGGTCACTATGGGACAAATTACACTGTGCAACAAATTTAGGGTCTTTGAGTGTATCTTGAACGGGACCAAAAGAAAATGTAAGTATACCAAAAGAAGACCAAAACCCTCGAAGGTTTTTGAAAAAAATTAGCTCGAGTTATTTTTTTATGGCCCACTGAAGTTTTTAAATTTTTTTCAAAGGCGTTTTGAATTAGTCAAAAAATACACTCAAAAAATTATGTCATTAACTGTTTGTAGTTAATTTAAAAAGTTTTCCGTTTAGTCGTTTTTAAAGGAAAAACATTTGTTTAATGTTCAGTTTTTATTAATGACTACACTCATAAAAATTTGTTAGTATTCCTTACAAAAAAGTCTGTTACCATTACTAATAAAGTTTTCAATTTGTGCCCGATAACTTTTTCAGTTACCATTACAAACTTTGGTTTTCAAAAATTATTAATATTAAAAATACTAAAAAATTAGTACTACAGTTTTTTTCTGTAAAATTTTTGTAAAATGAATTTTAAAATCCGGTTGGAAAAATTAATATTTTTTTTGTAAAAAAAATGTAAATTGTTTATTTATAATTTTTATATTTTTTTAACAATGTGTATACTGTGCGCTTGGTGGTTGTCATCAATTATTACTCAGTTGTTGTTAGAGTTTTTGGTTTTTAGAAATCTGAAATATGTAAAAAAAACATTAACACAAAAATATTTGTAATACAAAGAATACTTACAACATAAAATTGATGTTTCCAAGAATAATTAGATGAATTTTTGTTAGGTAGAAGTTTTTATTGTTGTGTAAACTGAAATAAAAAATAATTTTTGAATGCAAAATATATTTACATTTGTTTCACTTAGGTACCTCTCGTGATTATATTTCCTTTTGTGTACTGAAAAAAAAAACGTATATTCTTTGAATAAAAAAAAACCCTTAAAATATTTCTACCTAGTATTTAATTTTTTGTGTATATTTACATATTGTTTGTTTGTTTCCTTTTGCGATGCGTCGGGTGATCCTCATTGCTGGAATGTTTCTTTTTGACTGAGAAATAAACAAATTCACAAGACTCTTGTGACAAGAGCACTGAAAACAAAATTGTTTGCGCTACTCTTCGTAATATAAAATCTATCCTTTATGTATACGAGAGAAAAAAAAAAATCGCTTGTGTGCAAAGAAGAAAATATATAAACCGGTTTAAAAATACCAGCTCGCTGGCGCCTTGCTTTTGAATTTTGCACATCATAATTTATGTATAAAAAAAAATAAAATCCAAAGCCTTTGTTTTACGTATATTCTTCTCCTTTGTTATGCTATTTCTTAAAGTTAAAAATATTAATTAAACATATATTTTTTAAATGCCAAATAGGTAAGTAAAAACTAGAAAAAAAAAATAATATTTAATTATAATTTCTTTTTTTCTAGAAAAAATACGAAATTTACAATCTAATTTTGTAAAATTTACAAAAAAAAATATCAAAATTTAGTACGATAATTTTTAAAAAATTAACTGAAAAAATTATTAAAAAATCAGTAAAAAATCAATAGTTTGTAACTCGAGTTTACAAAAATGAACTACTAAAGAATAATTTTTTAGTAAGAATTTGTAAAAAACCTGTAAAGTTGGGTTACAAACCATTTTACAAACTTTTTTACTGACGTATTTTTTTGAGTGTACTTCAGTCCTTTGTTTTAAAAATAACACACTAAAAAATAAAGACTTTCATTTACATTTAATTTTTAAAGTCATTTATTTTTGTTCTGTAAGTAAAAACTACTGATTATTCTTTTGATTTTTAATGATTTGTGTAAGTAATTTTTTTTTAAATTGTTGGTATTTTTTAATGAAATATCATTAGTTTTTACCTACACAAGTCAGTTATTTTTTTGTAGAAAAAAAATCAAAAAATTATTTATAGAAATATAAAAACATGTTTGTATCAAGTGACTTTGGCACGATGGGTAGAGTGTCTGGCCAGAATGTAGTTGATTGCGGGATCGATTCCCCAAAAATTTTATTAAAAATTTTTAAAAAATTGTAAAAAATTACCTACGAAATCATTAATTTTTATTGTCTTCGTAGGTTATTTTTTTGAAATTTGTTGGTAAAACTAACAGAACTATCATTAATTTTTAATGTTTTCGTTGGTTATTTTTTTCGAATTTGTTGGTAAAAAAGAGTGAAAAAAACGTAATTTTTTAATGTTTAATGTTATTTATTTTAGAAAATTTTGTCAACAGTAAAAAATAAATGTTGATGTTTGTTAAAACAACTGGGATGATTTTCAATTGTTTATTCACTGGCTTTAAGTGTGTTTTTCATTTGTTTTTGCCTACAAAATATTTTGAGTGTAAGTATTAAATCTAATTCTGGGGTAAATAATGTTAAGACATATCTTCAGTGGAATTTGATGGCGGTTCTTTTCTTTGAATATATTAACCCTCTATCTCCCATTTTAAGGGGTCATTTTGGTTCTTTTTTCAAATATCCTATTAGAACACCAATAAAACGTGGGTTAAAAAGGTTCAAATGTTCTACAAAAATTTTCTGCATCAAATTTCACTAGGGGTTGCCGAAGATCAAAAGTTCGTGTGCTAAGTTTTCAAAACTCTTCGGGGGTTTTGCTATACTATTGGTGTACATTAATTTTTTTGATCCCATCCAAGATACAAAATCGTGTTGCACAGTGTAATTCATAAAAATTTAAATTATTGAAAAATCTGTTTGGGTCCGTGTGACATGTCACGTGACCCACCAAGCACCGGTCACTTTTCGTGTGGCGAAATTTAACATTTTCATGATTACGAAATATTTTTTGTATGTTTCGTAATTTACGAAATTTGTTTTTCGTATTATAAAATAAATATTCGTATATATTACGAAACGGTGTAAGTACACTCAAAAAATTATGCCATTAACTGTTTGTAGTTTATTTAATAAGAAAAAACCCATTTGTTCAATGTTCAGTTTTTTTAAATGACTATTTCTGTTCTTTGTTTTAAAAATAACAACATAAAATATACAGACTTCCATTAGCATTTAATTTTTAAAGTCATTTATTTTTGTTCTGTAAGTAAAAATAAGTGATTCTTCTTTAATTTTAATGATTTGAGTAAGTTTTTTTTTAAATTGTTGGCATTTTTTAAAGAGAAGTCATTAATTTTTACCTATTTGTGTTGGTTCCTAAAATTGTTTATAGAACTTTTCTCAATTCAAAACCATATATAACAAATCAAAAAAAAAAATTATAATACATAATTATAATTAGAGCCTGAGCTCGACTGTCTTTACAGAAACAATAATTTAACTGTGAAAACATGTTTGTATCAAGTGACTTTGGCACGATGGTAGAGTGTCTGGCCAGAATGTAGTTGATTTCCCAAAAATTTTATTTAAACTTTTTTCAAATAAAATTCAACAGAAAAATTGTAAAAATAACCAACGAAATCATTAATTTTTAATGTTTTCGTAGATAATTTTTTGAATTTTTTGGTAAAAATTACACAACAATTAAAAATTTTTAATGTTTTCGTAGGTTATATTTTTCGAATTTGTTGGTAAAAAAAATTAAAGTGACGTTATTTTTTAATGTTATTTATTTTAGGATATTTTATTAACATTATAAAATAAATTTTGATGTTTGTTATAACAAATGAATAATTACTGGGATGGTTTTCAATTGTTGTATCACTTGTTTTAAATATTTTTTCATTTGTTTTTCCCTACAAAATATTTTGAGTGTATTTAATAAGTTTTACGTTTTGTCGTTTTTAAAAGAAAAACCATTTATTTGATGTTCAGTTTTTTCAATTGACTATTTCTGTTCTTTGTTTCAAAAATAACAACATTAAAAATACACTTTCATTAGCATTCAATTTTTAAAGTCATTTATTTTTGTTCTGAAAGAAAATTTAAGTGATTCTTCTTTAATTTTTAATGATTTATGTATGTTAATTTTTTTTTTTATTGTTGGTATTTATTTAAAGAAATCATTATTTTTTTACCTACTTTTGTGGGTTATTTTTTTTTAGAAAAAAATAAAAAAAATAAAACATAAAAACATGTTTGTATAAAGTGACTTGGCACGATGGGTATAGTGTCTGTCCAGAATGCATTTGATTGCGGAATCGATTCCCCAAAAATTTTATAAAAAAAATTTTAAAATATAATTCAAAAGAAAAATTGTATAAATAACCTACGAAATCATTAATTTTTAATGTTTTCGTAGGTATTTGTTTTGATTTTTTTGGTAAAAATAACACAACAATCATTCATTTTTAATGTTTTCGTAGGTTATTTTTTTCGAATTGTTTGGTAAAAAAAAATTAAAGTGACGTTATTTTTTAATGTTCAATGTTATTTATTTTATAATATTCTGATTAATTTTTATCAAAAAATAAAATTTTTTTTATTTGACCTTTAAAATATTATATTTTGAGTAGGTTTATTCTAGCTCGAGGTCATTATTTGCTTTACTAATTAAAAGTATGATATTCTCATAGAATAATTTTCAAGAAACTTATTTTTCTGTTTTAAATTTATGTATGTTGATTATTAGAGGTGTCCTTAAAAACGAAAATCATCTTTTTACACCTGGTAGGGTCCTAAATTGTTCTTTAGTATCTAAAAATGAGTGAGCCAAAATTTGGGGACAATCGGCTAAAAATAACTCGTGCCGAAAATGGATTGAAGTTTTGGGGCATTCTTATATGAGAGAAAAACACTTTTTTTGTAGTTTTTGGTAAAATGTTGGTATTTGTTATTTTTTGTTAATTTTTTTGTGAAACAATACGAAAATGGTACTAAATTACCTTCCCGAAAACGGTTTTAAAGTGTTACGAGAATTTAAAACAACTTTGCTTGAATAATGAAGTTACCTTATTATGGGTACCAGGGCACGAAGGAATAGAAGGAAACGAGAAAGCAGATGAACTCGCGAAACTTGGAGCAGATGGCATAGGTACCACCATAATGCTTTCACCGCCACTCCAGCATTACAAACTAAAACGAAATACCCTTACTGTCGCCAAGGCAAATCGAAGATGGAAGGAACTTACACTCAAAAAATTATGTCATTAACTGTTTGAAGTTTATTTAAAAAGTATTCCGTTTAGTCGTTTTTAAAAGCAAAAACATTTGTTTGATGTTCAGTTTTTATTAATGACTTCTTCTGTCCTTTGTTTCAAAAATAACACACTAAAAAATAAAGACTTTCATTAACATTTAATCTTTAAAGTCATTTATTTTTGTTCTGTAAGTAAAAACTACTGATTATTCTTTAAATTTTTAATGATTTTTGTAAGTCATTTTTTTTTAAATTGTTGGTATTTTTTAATGAAATATCATTAGTTTTTACCTACACAAGTCAGTAAATTTTTTGTAGAAAAAAAAAATCAAAAAATTATTTATAGAAATATAAAAACATGTTTGTATCAAGTGACTTTGGCACGATGGTTAGAGTGTCTGGCCAGAATGTAGTTGGTTGCGGGATCGATTCCCCAAAATTTTATTAAAAATTTTTAAAAAAATATTTCAATAGAAAATTGTATAAAATAACCTACGAAATCATTAATTTTTAATGTTTTCGTAGGTTATTTTTTTTGGAATTTGTTGGTAAAAATAACAGAACTATCATTAATTTTTAATGTTTTCGTAGGTTATTTTTTTCGAATATGTTAGTAAAAAAGAGTGAAAAAACCGTAATTTTTTAATGTTTAATGTTATTTATTTTAGAAAATTTTGTCAACAGTAAAAAATAAATGTTGATGTTTGTTAAAATAAATGAATAATTACTGGGATGGTTTTCAATTGTTTATTCACTTGTTTTAAGTGTGTTTTTCTTTTGTTTTTGCCTACAAAATATTTTGAGTGTAGGACAAGTCGTATAAGCAGAATTTTATGGCCACGCTATGATTTAGGAAGAACAAAATTCTTACTAACACTTACGAGAATAGAATGTCGTATGTTGACAGGTCTAATAACGGGACACTGTCTTGTCGGAAAACATGCCAAGAACATGAATCTTATTACGGACGCAAGCTGTAAAAGGTGCGAGACACCAGACGTCGAGGAGACCATTGAACACATCCTGTGTCACTGCCCGGCTTTGGCACGAACTCGACTATCAATTATGGGAAGTTCACAGTTCGAGACTTTGGAGGAAATTACGAGGATAGACCTGAAGAGTTTGAAACAGTTCGCGATGAAGGTCAATGTATTTAGTTTACATCGATAAGCGGAAAGAGTTTTGTGGTATCGCTAAGGACCAACTGGTCTATGCGGAGTGCCCATCTGGCACCGCCACCCTAACCTAACCTACCTTCCCAAAAAGACTAATAAAATTAAATTCGGATAAAAAACAAGCATTTTACGCATACATGCCCTAGACCATTGTATGGGTTTTAAAGCCAGAATTTCAAAATTTTTAGGCAAAAAAATAAAAAAAAAATAATTTTACTTTATGATCATATTGAAAACATGTTTACGATTAAAAATAGCAGATATGGTGTCAAGATTTTTTTTTTTTTATTTTTCGCCGGTAGTGATAAAATTTCCGCGGATTCCAAATAAAATGCGTTTTTTCACAATAATTTTGCAAACATGGGGAAATTTTTTCTTTATTGTACGGAACGAAGCGTAAAATGTAAATTCTATAACTTTTGAGAAACCGGATATATGCAGATATCTTGTTTTATATAAATATGTAATGTCCCAAATTTGTCATTTCACCTCGATGAAAAGGGGTTAAAGATGCCCTATTTCTCTAAAAATTTACAGAATTTATGTTTTACAATTGGTATAGTACAATACAAAACATTTTTCCATATTTGCTAAATTACCATAGAAAAACACATTTTCTTTGAAATCCGCGGAAGTTATATCACTACCCACGCCAAATTAAAAAAAGCTAGACTACTATATTTGTTAGTTTTTATCTATAACATGTATTCAATAACATTATAAAGTAAAATTATTTTTTTTTTATTTTTTTGCCTAGAAATTTTGAACATTTTCAAATTTTGGCTTTAAAAACCATGCAATGGTCTGGGGCATGTATGCATAAAATGCTTATTTTTTGTCCGATTTGAATTTTTTTAACCTTTTTGGAAAGGTAATTTAGTACCATTTTCATATTATTTAACAAAAAATTAAAAAAAAAAAACATATACCAATAATTTTCAAAAAACTAGAAAAAACGTGTTTTTTTATCACATAAGAGTGTCCCAAAACTTCAATCCATTTTCGGCACGAGTTATTTTTATCCGATTGTCCCCAAATTTTGGCTCACTCATTTTTAGATACTAAACTACAATTTAGGACCCTACCACGTATTCAAAAGTGATTTTGACAAATTACCTTAGTCGTAAGGACACCTTTATTGATTATATTTTGCAAGACTTAATCGACTCGTGTTTCAGGATTTGTAGATTAAGTCTTGCAAAAAATGACCAACATAAATAAATTTAAAACAGAAAATAATTTCCTTGATAATTATTCTATGAGAATATCATAGTTTTAATTAGTAAGGGAAATACTGACCTCGAGCTAGAATAAACTTACTCAAAATATATTTTAGAATTTTTTTTTAACAGTATAAAATAAACGTTGATGTTTGTTAAAACAAATGAATAATTACTGGAATGGTTTTAAATTTTTTTATTATTTGATTTAAATATTTGTTTTTGCATACAAAACATTTTGAGTGTAGTAATGTATAAACTTTATGGGGTCCCCGACCGACGTTTCCATGCGTTACACACGAAATGACATAACGAGTATGCCCGCATACCAGTGGCGTATAATGGGGGCGGGAGAAATCCCCCCGACCTAAACGAATTCAAAAAAGATTAATAGAAAGAAAGAGAAGAGAAGAGAAAAGAGATTTTACAGTGGGATAAGATTTTTAAAATTAAAAATTTTCTGATGTTTGTTTTTAATTGACTTATTTATTTCTGATGATTTAAGATTTTATCTATACTAAAAATGACAATTATTGTTTCTAATTGTAAGAGCTTTTCAATTAAATTGGAGATTTTTTTTCAGAAATAATATAACAGAATCTACAGGGCCCTGTAGACAAGCCTACATTTGTAATAGGCAGACGCGAATCTAGCAATTAATATATGACGACAAATAATCATATGCTCCCATGTACAATATTATAGAAAAATACACTCAAAAAAAAAACCTGTAATGTTAGCAAAAAAAGCTTTTAAACCTACAAGAAAATTTGCTGATTTTAAACTCACAATTTTTTTGCTAAAGTTAGCAAAAATGTTTTGCCAATAATTAGTTAACTAAAATTTTTTATTTGAACTTAGTTCATACACATCTGAGGACCCCAATTGGTTCGGACCCGATAGGTCCAGACCCCGATGGGCCTAGACTTAGTTGGGTTCCTTAAATATCGTCATAGTTTTTGATCCAAAATTTGTGCCTTGCATAGTTTTTGAGATACGTGATTATAGGGGACCACTGTGGTCTTGAGAATTAAAAAAATCGATAACTTCAAAAATATTACTCGGAGAGCTTTTGACTATTTCGCGGTCTTGTTCAACGTGTTAAGAGCTACAAAAATAGTTTCGGACTTTTTGTTGTGTCGGCAATATTTACCGAGATATGAGCATTTTATAATTTTCGGGAATGCTAACTTTTTTGGATCCAAAGTTAGGGCCCATTAGGGTCCACACATGTGAAGAGGGCCGGCGATACTAAGGAGAGCTCGAGAACCAAAAATGGCCTCCCTTTTGCTCTATCTGGCTTAGTTTCCGAGATAGCGCCATTTTAAGTTTTCTGAAAATAAAAAAAAATTTACTATTTATTTTGCTAATATTAGCAAAAAAGCTTGTAAAAATTTGGTCAACTCAATTTTAAATCTAGCAAAAAAAATTAGTTAAAATTTTGTTTAAAATTGCTAATGCGCTAAATGAAGTTTACAAGATATTTTTGCGCTAAATGAAGTTTACAAGATATTTTTAGTAAATCTACTAATATATTATTTTGAGTGTAGTTATTTTGGACACAGGTGCGTATGATTAACAACTTTATTTAAATTTCCGGATGCAAATCTGATGCGATGAAAGAATGTTTTTGTATAAAAGTTGGCGCACAAATTTTTAATCGGACCACAAAAAAATGAAAATAATTTTTTAAAATAACTCAGGTGGGAGTTTAAATTTTTAAAATTAATTTTAAAGTTTTTTACTTCACAAAAAAACTTTTTAATGTACAACCTTTTTTGCGATATAAGGTTCACATCTTAAAAGCCCTGCTTGCAGCTGCTTTCAAGTAGTGAAAAAATATAAAAATCCAGCTACAAAAACAGCAACAACACAAAAAAATACTACTACTATAGATGAAAATAAAAAAAAAAAAATAGTAATAATAGTAGTCGTCGAGCAGTGGAAATAAAAAATAATAAGAAGTAAAAAAAAAAACACATAAAAATCCCCACTACAAAACATTCACAACATATAGAGCCTCGAAAAAAATAATAAAAAAAAAATATACAAAAAAATAAAAAAAAAAAAATAAAACGTAACGCTTCGTTTACTGATGCCTTTTGAAAAACTCCAGTTGTTTCTAGCATACGTAGCCAAGATGTTCTTTCCTTCATATATTGGTGAAGATGGCTGGTATATTATAGTACAAAAGTATAAAAATAGCGCGCGATATATAAATATATATAAAATTAAACAAATCTATATATAAATAAAATAAAATATATATTTAACAAAACTAATAATAAAAACACCGTATATAAAATGCAATAAAGAAAGGATAAAAGTGCAATAAAACAAATATTATAAAAGTTAAACAAAAGTTGTTCAAACAATTTTAAAAATTGTGCAAATATTATAATAAATTGTTTAAAAAAAATTATTACTAACATCAATGAATTAAATTTTATAAATAAAAAAAATATAGTTTTACAAGTGTTCCCTAAAAAATTTTCTAATTGTGCTTGAAATTAGGTCAAAGAAATGTCTTGTTTTATGCCACACACAGGAATACAATGCAACCATATGTTGCAGTGTGTTTACAAAATTTAAATATTTAACTCAGAGTATGATTAGCATAGTATTAGTCAAACACACACACACACAAGTCGAATTTGATATACACTGTGTGTAATTGAATGTGCATAAAAACATAAAAACGGAGCGAATGAGTTATTTAAACAAAAAAAATTTAATAAATACATGAACTTCATTATTCTTATGGAATTAATTTTTCCTCATAATAAATTAAAAACAAAAAACTTATTCTCTAAACTCGGAGTTAAAGACGTATCAAGGATTATTTTCGCAGGAGCCCCAATTTTTTTTTTTAAATTACAAATCTGCGTATATTTTGGTGTTTTTTCCGCCGTTTTTCTCTTAAAATAAAATGTAACTGATACCAAACAAGTAAAAAAGTTGAAACCCTCCACAATTTTCAAAAGATTATTGCAAAAATCTTTATTTAAAAAAAAAAAAATAATTTTGAAAAAAAAAAAAAAAAAAATGTTTTTTAAATGCCCGCGACAAAATATGTTAGTGTAAAAAAATTCGCAATTTTTTTCATTTCTTGCCAAAAATATGTTCGTAATTGTTTAAATACCATTCGCTGTTCAATTATGTTTACATATGCGGCATTCCACACCAAATGTTCAACAAAAAAAAAGTGATGTCATGTCAATATAAAATCAATTGCAGAGTATTCGCCCTTAGGTCACTATTAAATAACACAAATAAAATTTCAGTTTTTTCAAAAAGTGGGCTTTGTAGGCATGGTCAAAAATTGAAAATTTCAGCATTTTTTGCCTAAGTATCATTATTTCAATATTTATGCCAATAAAATGAAACACAGTGATGTCTTTAAAATAAAATTTTTTTTATAGATTTTTGTATGGGCTATCGATTAAAAAAATAAAAATTGGAAAATTTTCAGAAGAAGTTCTGAATTTTTTAAATTTAAACTTAAACTTTATTTATCAAAAAACATGCCACGTTTTGATTTCTTTTTTAAATGTTTAAAAATTAGTTAAGGTGTATATCTATCTGTTCTGAAATTTTCAGAGATGAATTTTTCCTTGTTTTCGAGAAAAAAAATGTTGAACATTGCACTATGCTTATAATTTACAATAATGGGGTATATTACGTATGCGAATGAGTAATATTAACTCTTAAAAAACATTTAAAATAGAGATGTTTTCGTGGGTGAGTTTTTTTTGACGAACACTCACGCTCACGAAGGAAAAGTTTTAATCACGCAAGATTTTTAATTTTCCTCACGTTCACGCACGCTCACGTGAGTAGAAAAAATGTTGTCACGGGCACGATACTCACGTGAGTGTGACTAACCGTGAGCGAAATAAATTATCATGCGTTATTAAAATAATTTCCATGGTGAGAGTGCGTGATGGTAAAAAAAAACTTACCCACGATCACATCTCTATTTTAAATGTTTTTTAAGAGTTAATATTACTCATTCGCATATGTAATATACCCCATTATTGTAAATTATTAGCATAGTGCAATGTTCAAAATTTTTTTTCTCGAAAACAAGGAAAAAAGCATCTCTGAAAATTTCAGAACAGATAGATATACACCTTAACTAATTTTTAAACATTTAAAAAAGAAATAAAATTGTGGCATGTTTTTTGATAAATAAAGTTTAAGTTTAAATTTAAAAAATTCAGAACTTCTTCTGAAAATTTTCCAATTTTTATTTTTTTAATCGATAGCCCATACAAAAATCTACAAAAAACTTTTATTTTAAAGACATCACTGTGTTTCATTTTATTGGCATAAATATTGTAATAATGATACTTAGGCAAAAAATGCTGAAATTTTCAATTTTTGACCATGCCTCCAAGGCCCACTTTGTGAAAAATCTTAAATTTTATTTTTGTTAATTAATAGTGCCCTAAGGCGAATACTTTGCAAATGATATCCTATTGAAACCACCATGGTTTTTCTGTAGTGGAACAGTTGGTGTGGAATGACTCATATGTCAACCAGCAGCCGAATTAAAGCATTTTGTATTTTTAGATTATGTTGAATGTACCACAATTTTTAAGCTGTCCTTACATTTTCGTTCATAACTTTTGAACCGCAGAACCGATATCGCTCAAATACCAAACTGCTTGGGAGGATTTCCAATAAATATGTTGAGTTTCAGTCATCTCCATGTAATATTTTGGCCGTGATCACCATTTCCACAGACAGATGGACATCGCTAGAATGTCTTACAATCGACCACTGATCAATTATATATGGGGCATTCCACGTCAAATCGGACATTTTGAATAATTTTTTTTTTTAGATTTTTCCAATTTATTGACAGTTTTTAGTACCCTTTGAAAACTCCTTCGTGGTAAATTTTCAGAGTTTTTTGATGACCCGTTCAAAAGATATTGAATTTTTAAAAATTGGTAGTTTGTTCCTTTACTTAAACTTCTTTTACTCATAACTTCTTTAATAATGCTCCAAATCGCAAATTTTTTTTCAAAATTTTTTTTTTTGCGTACATTTTAAAGAAAAAATTCTTAAAAGTGCTCTAGTATGCGATTTTTATGTTTTAAAATTTAAATCTCATTTTTGAAAATGTATGTACTCTTTGATTTTTTTTTTGTGTAAAACTTCTATCGATTCTACAAATTTTTTGCCCAGTAGGATCGTGGAATAACGAATATTACTGTTTTTTAAAGTTTTTTGAAAAAATTTTATTGTAATTTTCCAATCTTAAAATCATTTCTACTGCTCCAGTGGTGCGTCATAGAGGGGTCATTTCCAAGACAAACCCCATTCATTTTTACGTCTTAAAAATTTTAAAACTTAAAAATCGCATACTTTTAAGAATTTTTTTGTATTTTTTTTTTAGAAGTACGTAAAACAAAAATTTTGAAAAAAATGAAATTTGGACCATTATTGAAGAAGTTATGAGTAAAAGAAGTTTGAGTAAAGGAACAAACTATCAATTTTTAAAAATTCGATATCTTTTGAACGGGTCATCAAAAAAATTTAAAAATTTACCACGAAGGAGTTTTCCAAGGGTACTTAAAACTGTAAACAAATTGGGAAATCTAAAAAAAATGTTCAAAGTGTCCGATTTGACATGGAATGCCTCATATATATTGTGTAATCTTATTAAAACTAAAAAAAATCATCGAAATTTTTTTTTCGTGGTCACTTTTGGAACTGAAATACTCCGACCAAAATGAAACTTTTTGTTGTTAATTAGCTAATCAAGCTAAATTATAATAAAAAAATAAAAATCACTAACCTTGATACAAATTTCATCCTGATCGGAAGACATTGGTTCCAAATTTGTGTCACTTGAGGCGAAATCCCCCACATAGTATATTTGATTGACCATTTCAAGAGAATGGCTGTACCAATTTTTATAAAAATAACAGACAAGATGTAGCACATCATACTTAATGCAAAAGTGCATTCGCTTTTTTTATACACTCCACTCAAGTGATAGTGGGTATATATAAGTTTGTCATTCCGTTTGTAACACATCGAAATATTGGTATGAGACCCCGTAAAGTATATATATTCATGATCCTTGATCGATTTTAAGTCGATCTAGCGATGTCTGTTTGTCTGTCCGTTGTCAGGTTGGTATTGCAATCCAGCGAAATCGGTCCAGGGGTTCAAAAGTTATTAGCCAAAGAGTAAATTTCGGCAAGGGTATTTTGCGAATTTACGAGATTAAAACCACTCTTGCTTTCGAAAGACAATTCTGAGGGTGCTGAAGCTTAGAATATATATTTGCCGTTCCCCAAGTCTGTTTGGGTTTGAATTTAAGCAAAACCGGTCTAGTGGCTTAAAAGTTATAAGCAAAGCTCTGAATTTCAGATTGGTTTCACTTTAAACTGTTGAAAACTCGTTAAACAAGTTTTAAAAGGATGGTTAAATACTAGATTTTTTTTAATTTGTTGTTGTTTGTTTTCCTGTCGTTTGTTATTGTTTTTGTAACTGCATGTAACGGTGCATAGTAAGTATTTTTGGAAAGAAATCACATAAAGTGGGATTTATCTGATTGAATGTTAGTTTGTTTTTGGTTTTTAAAGAAGAGGATGGTAGAATAAAAAGAGGAAAATACGTGAAATAGTTTTTTTTTTGTATTACATATAGGAGGCATTCCACACCAAATGTCCAGCGAAAAAAAACTTCTGAATAGGTTGAATAGATAGCCCTATATGGAACTTAGAAAATTGCGTTTTTGGTTTTTCAATTTTTCAAAAACTGGGCTAAGGAAGCGTGGTCAAATATTAGAAAAATGGTAAAATTTGTAGCGAGCTGCCTTGATTAAATATTTATCACATTAAAACGGAATGCACCACAATCTTAAAAATTTACATTCTTATATAGTTTATGGGCTATTGATTAAAACTTTTTTTTTTAGAAAATTTCCAGAACCCGTTCTGAAAATTTGCAATGCGATTTTCGAGAAAATCAAGGAAAAACAAGCAAATTACAAAATTGTAATAAAATTAAAAATTCAAATGCAATTTCTCGAAAAAAAAAACGAAGAACGTGTTTCTGAATTTTTTTGTGTGGATGGCCAAACATCTAAACTCTAAAAAAAAAAATTAAAAAAAGTGGCCGGATTTTTGATAAATCGACTTTTTAAAAAATGGAAAATTTCAGAACGGGTTCTGAAAATTTTCCAAAAAAAAAAAAATTATCGCTAGCCCATACAAAACTATATAAGAATGTAAATTTTTGAGATTATGCTGCATTCCGTTTTAATGTGATAAATATTTAATCAAGGCAACTCGCCACAAATTTCAACATTTTTCCAATATTTGACCACGCCTCCTAAGCCCAGTTTTTAAAAAATTGAAAAACCAAAAACGCAATTTTCTAAGTTCCATATTGGGCTATCCATACAACCTATTCAGAAGTTATCGACACCCATGTTTTTTTCGCTGGACGTGGAATTCACCATATATATAATTTTTGTGGTCGCAAACCGATATTTCGATGAGTTACAAACGGAAAGACAAACTAATATATACCCTCCATCGCTAACAAAAAGTGAAGGCTACAAAAATCGGGTTCTGATACGTTTTCTCCAAAAAATTTTAAATTTTTGATCAAGTTTTCCTAAAAAATTTTAGATTTTTAAAAAAATTTTGAGATATTGAAGATATGATTTTAAAAATTCATTGTATTAGATAAAAATACATTTTTCTAAAGAAAATTCTTGGATTCGGAACGTTTGATGCAAAGACAGTCGTAGATTCTGGGACTTTGGGGCCAATTAATAGAAAATACACTCAAAATATTTTGTAGGCAAAAAATAAATGAAAAACGCATTTAAAACAAGTGATAAAACAATTGAAAACCATCCCAGTAATTATGCACCTGTTTTAACAAACATTAACATTCATTTTTTACTGTTAATGAAATTTTCTAAAATAAATAATACTGAACATTAAAAAATAACGTCACTTTCATTTTTTTTTACCAACAAATTTGAAAAAATAACCTTCGAAAACATTAAAAATTAATGATTAGTGTGTTATTTTTACCAATATATAAAAAAAAATTAACTACGAAAACATTAAAAAAATAATAATGTCGAAGGTTATTTTTTAAATTTTTCTATTGAATTATATTTTAAAAAATGTTTAATAAAATTTTGGGGAATCGATCCCGAAATCAACTACATTCTGGCCAGACACAGTAAACATAATGACAAAGTCACTTGATACAAAGATGTTTTTATATTTTTTTGAATTTTTTTTCTACAAAAAAAAAACCCACACAAGTAGGTAAAAACTAATGATTTTTCTGTAGAAAATGCCAACATTAAAAAAAAAAGTACACAAAGCATTAAAAATAAAAGAAGAATCACTTATTTTTACTTACAGGACAGAAAAAAATGTCTTTAAAAATTGAATGCTAATGAAAGACTTTATTTTTTATGAAACAATGAACAGAAATAGTCACTTAAAAAACTGAACATTAAACAAATGATTTTTCTTTTAAAAACGACAAAACGTAAAACTTTTTAAATAAACTACTTACAAGCAGTTACTGACATAACTCGCGAAACTTAGAGCAGATGGCATAGGTACCACCATAATGATTTCACCGCCACTCCAGAATTACAAACTAAAACGAAATACCCTTACTGTCGCCAAGGCAAATCGAAGATGGAAGGAACTTGGGACAAGTCGTATAATCAGAATTTTATGGCCACGCTATGATTTAGGAAGAACTCAATTCTTACTTACACTTACGAGAATAGAATGTCGTATGTTGACAGGTTTAATAACGGGACACTGTCTTGTCGGAAAACATGCCAAGAACATGAATCTTATTACGGACGCAAGCTGTAAAAGGTGCGAGACACCAGACGTCGAGGAGACCATTGAACACATCCTGTGTCACTGCCCGGCTTTGGCACGAACTCGCCTATCAATTATAGGAAGTTCACATTTCGAGACTTTGGAGGAAATGCCGAGGATAGACCTGAAAAGTTTAAAACAGTTCGTAATGAAGGTCAATGTATTTAGTTTACATCGATAAGCGGAAAAAGTTTTGTGGTATCGCTATGGACCAATTGGTCTATGCGGAGTGCCCATCTGGCACCGCCACCCTAACCTAATGTCATAATTTTTTGAGTGTAGGTTAGGGTGGTTCATAAAAACCAAAGTTGGATTTTTGTAGCGGCCACCCGGAATATATATTAAAGACCGTGAGAAAATAATACGTGATTTTTTCAGAATTTTTCATTAAGGTTTAGTGGTCTTAGGCTACCGGGCCCTAAACATTGGGTCTAAAAAAAAAGTTCACACAATGAAAAAAAATGTTTGATTTTTATTTTTTTTTAATTTTTATTATAATTAAGCTTGATTAGCTTATTAATGACAATAAGTTTCATTTTGGTCCTTCAAGTATTTCAGTTCCATAAGTCACCATGAAAAAAAAAATTAGGATGGGTGGGGGTCTGACTCTAAAAACTTTTTTATTTTTTTTAGTTTTGATAAGCTTACTTAATAGCGTTTTAATTGGTCTTGATAACATATTCTGTTTAAAATTTTTTATATGTTGCTAAACACCCAGCAAAACTTTGGTAATGGGTAGTGATTATATAACACATTACCACGTAATGTATATGCCTTATTTGAAGCATTATTTTAGGATGTCTTACCAAACATTTGTTCCACAACGTATTATTTTCAACTGAAAAATAATGCATTACTAATAATTTGCTACGTAATGCATGATTATTGGAAAAAATGTATTTCATATTTATTATTTCTAAACATTAAATCATGGATGACTTATATTTGGTTACATTATGTATTATTTGAAAGTTTGAAATAATGCATTATTTATAATTGGATGCATAATGCATTACAATAACATAAAAAATAATTATTGTATAAAAAAATGCATAAGTTTAAACTAGAGATGGGCTCACGACAGGAAATTTCTAACGACATACACTCACGAGCATATTTTATCTACTTACACTCACTTACAATCACGTGAGTAAATTTAATACAAAATTACTTTTTCACTACTCGTAACACCTTATATATTGTCTTCTGGTATGCTATATTATTTCATTTCTCGTAACCTATAAAATATCATATATTTTACACCTTACTCGTATTCTTCGTTATAAATTTATGACTTATTTTATACCTTTCTGGTATTCTTTGTGATAATGTGGATGCATTACTTTGAGTCTCATCGCCTGTTAATCAATGCTGCAATGTATAAAATAAGAGATCCTATAGCTTATTTTATACCTTATTTGGTAATCTAAGTTTTGCTGGGCAACGTTCACTTGCGGCAAAAACCAAAAATTTATATTTTCAAAAAAAAAAAAAAAACAATAAAAAAAATTTTCGATTTTTTTCTTTTGTATTTTTAATTATGATTTAACTTGATTAGCTTATTTAATAAAAAAAAATCTAAAATTTTTTTCATTAGTTTTTTTTTACCTATCCTTTAGGTATTCTTCGCCATTTCTTTGATATTTTAGAACAAATAAAATTTTTTATAGAGAACTAGCTTACCATCCCGGTACTTCGTTACCGGTTGCATTGAATACCGGATAATAGAAGGATCAGAATTACTCTACCGATTTCAAAAAAATTCCCCTACGAAGTCTTTGTTTTATTTACTTGTACAAATTTAAGTCTTTCATAAAAAAATATTTTAATGAATAATTTAAACAATAAAATTTGAATAATTTTCGAGCCCTTATTTCGGGATTTTGGATTTTGAGTGAATATTTCAGTGAATAAAGATATTGGAATAAAAATAAGTTTGAGTGAAAAAATATATAGAGAGACAAAATATGGAGTAAAAAAAGTTAAATAAGAAAAATTTGAGAAAAACGTATTATTCCATATTGTTCCCTGCTCTATTCCATTTCGCTCCCCGTTCTAAAATTTTAAATTTTAAATTATGTCCTTCTCTTGTGTGTTATTTTTGGGGCTTTTAGTTATATAGTTAGATAGGTAAAAAAAACCATTTGCCCCCTTTTCCCCTCAAAATTAAATTTTTCAAAAACCTTTTTTTTGTGCTAGGTGATCCTTTATTTAAAATGTCAAGTTTCTGAGCCATTATTTCAAGAAATATAAGAATAACCAAAATTTACACTTTTTCATTATTATAGGAACAAAGAAAAAAGTACAAAAAGTACACTTTCTTACCCCCGTTAGAAACGTAAATTTCCAAAAAGAACATTTTCCAGAAAGATTTTTCTTCACCGAAGGATCTTCTTTTCAAAATTTCAATTTTCTAGTATCATTGTCTTAGCAAATATCAAAAGTACAAAAAGAATTTTACATTCCTAATTTTAAGTTTCTAGAATTATTACGTCAAAAAATATCAAAGGTACCGAAAATACAATTTTTTAGCTTTTTTATCCCACTAAGAAGCGGAATTTTGAAAACATATTTTTCCCAGAATGTTTTTTTTTTAACAAATTCTCCTTCATTACAATTTTTAAGATTCTAGGAAATATAAAAAGTTTCTATAAATAAAATTTCAGGAAATAAAAAAGTACCAAAAAGTGTACTTTTATAAAAGATACTTTTAATAAAAGTTTCTTTTTATAAAAGGTACTTTTTATAAAAGAAACTTTTTATAAAAGGTACTTTTTATAAAAGGTACTTTTTATAAAAGGTCCTTTTTATAAAAGGTACTTTTTATAAAAAGTACTTTTTATAAAAGGTACTTTTTATAAAAGGTACTTTTTATAAAAGAAACTTTTTATAAAAGGTACTTTTTATAAAAGGTACTTTTTATAAACGGTACTTTTTATAAAAGGTACTTTTTATAAAAAGTACTTTTTAAAAAGGTACTTTTTATAACAGGTACTTTTTATTAAAGGTACTTTTTATAAAAGGTACTATTCATAAAAGGTTCTTTTCATAAAAGGTACTTTTCATTAAAGGTACTTTTTATAAAAAGTACTTTTTGTAAAAGGTACTTTTTATAAAATGTAATTTTTGTAAAAGGTACTTTTTATAAAAGGTACTTTTTATAAAATGTACTTTTTATAAAAGGTACTTTTTATAAAAGGTACTTTTTATAAAAGGTACTTTTTATAAAAGGTACTTTTTATAAAAGGTACTTTTTATAAAAGGTACTTTTTATAAAAGGTACTTTTTATAAAAGGTACTTTTTATAAAAGGTACTTTTTATAAAAGGTACTTTTTATAAAAGGTACTTTTTATAAAAGGTACTTTTTATAAAATGTACTTTTTAAAAAAGGTACTTTTTAGAAAAGGTACTTTTTCTAAAAGATACTTTTTTGAAAATGTACTTGATCCAGAATGTTTTATTTCACTAAAGGATCCTACATTTCAAATTTGAAGTTTGAAAGACCATTATTTCAGTATATAAAAAAAGTACCAAAAGTACACTTTTTTACCCATTTTACCCTTGTAGAATCAACATTGGCAAAAACCCAGACTTAGTGAATCTTTTTTCCGGGAGGTGAACCTACATTGCAAATTTCAAGTTCCTAGTATTATTATTTAAGGAAATATAAAAGGTACCAAAAGTACAGTTTTTTACCCTTTTTACACCCTTAGAATCAACATTGGCAAAAATCCAGCCTTACTGGATCTATATTCCAGGATGTGAATATACAATCCAAATTTCAAGTCTCTATGACCATTATTTCAGGAGATATAAAAAGTACCAAAAGTACAGTTTTTTACCCTTTTTGTCCCCTTAGAATCAACACTGGCAAAAATCGGGCTTTAATGGATCTATATTCCATGATTCCCTTAGAATCAACACTGGAAAAAATCCGGCCTTGGTGTATCTATGTTCCGGGAGGATAACATACAGTCCAAATTTCAAGTCTCTTTGACCATTATTTTAGGAGATATAAAAAGTACCAAAAGTACAGTTTTTTACCCTTTTTGTCCCCTTAGAATCAACACTGGCAAAAATCGGGCTTTAATGGATCTATATTCCGGGAGGTGCACCTACAGTCCAAATTTCAAGTCTCTAGCTTCAGCGGTTTGGGCTGGGCGATGATGAATCAGTCAATAAGTCAGTCAGTCAGTCACATTTAGGGCTGCCAATACCGAATTCGGTAATACCGAATTCGTCGAAATTCGAGGCCTTTTTTCAAATTCGAAATACCGATTTTTAGTCAATTTCGAATTCGGTATTGCATACAACTTTTTTTTTTTTGATTTTAAATAAAATTTATGTGACGATTTCCAAAAAAAATTTTAACAAATTAATTTTTATATTATCAGTTTATTGTGAAATTTCCTTAATTTCCAAAAAAAGGATGATTACGACATACTTTTTATAACTCAACTCTGATTTTTTAATATAAAAGTTATTGTTATTCAAAAAGGGCAAATATAAAAAAAAAAAAAAATATTAAACTTTGAATAAAAATTTGCTATTTTGCAGAATATTTTGACCCCTTTTTTTTGAGACTTTCAAAACTTGAAGAACTATTGCTGGTATTTGTTTGTAAAACTTTAAGGGCTTCAAAGACACACTTTTTAAGGATTTAAAGAACATAAGATTTGTAACACTTTAAGGACTTCAAGGATACACTTTTTAAGAATTTAAAGGACCCGTAATTTCATATTATGCAGTAACATTGCAAGGACATTACAAAAAAGTTTTTTTTCTTAATTTTTAGTCTGGAAGATAACACATTGTTTAAAATATTTTTTTTAATTAAAATGTGTAAATCTCCCTATAAATAGTTTTTTATGTAAATGTGTGCATTTATATTATAAGTAAATCAATTTATGAAATAAATTAAAAAATACTTTTCTTATGAATACCGAAAATACCGAAAATTCGGTATTGAAAATTTCCCAATATCGAAATACCGATTTTCTAATACCGGTCCGGTATTGGCAGCCCTAGTCACATTACTCTTTTATATATGAGGAGTTCCGTTTTAGACTTAAATTTTGAGTTAAAAAAGATGTGATTTTTGTTTTGATGGCACATCGATGAAAGTTGGCATAAATATTAGATGCTATTTAAGAATAAGAAATTCGTTCGCGTCAATTAAATCGCGCAAGGGGGTCAAAAGTTATGGCGGTTTTAAGATTTAGCGGTTTTAAAAATCTTAAAAATATTTTAAAGATTTTATTTTCTACACATTTGTTGCATGCGTTATTAAAACATGCCAGGATATATCATTTCTTCTAAAATATATAATATAAATTTAACCCTTTAATGACCAAACGATTTAAAAAAAAAATATCTAAGTACCTAAAATCGCGATTAATTCGCGGTAAAAGAAAAGTTTCACAATTTTTTATAACATATTTAGGCAATACGCGTTGGTATTACTGAAGAAAATCACGGAAAATCGTATCATTGTACCAGTAGTTAAAAAAAAATCGGTGATGCTTTTTTATAACAAGAAAATTTAATATGGTCCAAAAAATCTATAATCATCAAAATTTTTTAACCCGCCTGTGATTTTATGATGACACATCAAGTGGGCTTTCATTTAAAAAAAATTTCATCCGATTTCGTGTAAAGCCTTGGATGTGCCAGATCAAAACAGGTTTAGATAAAATCATCGCGCTTTCCGCTCAGAATGGCTTAAAGTAAAAAGTCAAAAAGCAAATCAGTTCTACTCGTTAAGGCACGTCTTTTGGTGTATTAAAATGAACATGATGCATTAATTGCTACTAAAAAAAATAGGAAACAGATTTGCAAATTTCGCACAATTTTCAAAAATGCCATAAAATTTTTGCAATTTATTTTTTATAAACCCGCCAGTGATTTTTTTATGTAAACTCACAAAAAACTCGGTTTACGCAAGAGTCCACCAAATTTCGAATGAAACCGCGAATGTGCCTCGCGAAAAACTGGTATTTTAAAAAAATTACGTTTTTTCTTGCGAACTTTGATCTGCTGAAACTCCTTAACTATTCGTGGCACATTAACGGGATTAATTCCAAAATGTTAAGAATTACAACAGCTACCAACTCTAGTTCAACTTTTTTCATTTTATAGAGGGGGCCGAAATCCCTGATCAAAAAACCTCTAAAATTTAAAAACTCTTAATTTTTGGTTTCAAAATTTAACCGTCTTATAACTTCTTACCAAGCGATGAAGCATCTATCAAACCAACATTAAAATAATCTCTTATATGTACTGACTTTGTGTTATGCCGGAAAAGATTGAAATATAAGGAGACCTTAAAAAAAAAGCGAAATAATGTAAAAACTATGGATTATTTCAAGCCATTTTTATCGATTTTTCAACTTTAACCCTCTGTAACTTTTACGGATAAAGTGGGGTAATCCTTAAACATTGCTCAGTGATGGTTCAAGGTCTTGTTTACACAACTGCATTTACAGATTTTCTTAATTCCAAAAACTGCCGGTTTTTTATAACATTTATTTCAGTTTCACTGAGTTGAAATTTAAAAAAGATTTCTTGATATATAGATGTAAGTATTACCAAGACCAACTACAAACATATTGTGTAAGCTTATTAAAGCTAAAAATAAAAGTTTTAGAGTTAGACCCTAATCATCGAAATTTTTTTTTTAGTGGTCACTTTTTGAACTGAAATACTTGTCCGACCAAACTGAAACCTTTTGTCGTTAATAAGCTAATCCAGCTAAGTTATAATAAAAATAAAAATAAAAAATAAAATTTTTTTTCTTTGACTGTGTGAAAAAATTCCATTCAAAAATCAAATAAAATAGTACCATATATGAACCAGCCTAGTGTAGGTAATAAGTAGGGATGAGATTTTCATGCACTAAAAAATCGAAAATATGCGCTTAAAATATGCACTAAAAAATTCAAAATATGCACTAAAAACCCTAAAAATATGCACTAAAAAATAAAATGTGCGCAACAAAAATCCTGTTTTCATATGAAAAACTCCTTAAAAAGCAAAAAAACAGTTGTAATCGGTCAGTCAATGATTAAGGACGTGTAAGCTGCGGCGTTGTAGTTGATTAAAATTAAAGACAAAACTGTACCGCGTGTTTTTTTGTTGAGCCTGCTGGTTCACTCGGCATTGCGTCAGACACTTGTGGTGTCTGATTGGATGTCTATCGGCACTTGGGAGCATTGTTTCACTGCCTCCATTGTAAAGGCAATGGTCGTGTTTTGTGTGCAGAGCCAACTTAAGTGTCTAGGCTTTAGCGTGGCGTCATCATAAGTAACGGGGTCCCCCGTTATTCTTCGTGGCTGCTAATCTATTGCCATAATTTTATTTAATACGTTCTTTGGTTGGAACGTCGTGGAATAACCTGGCAATCTGTGTGTTTTTATAACACCGCCATTAATCATTAAAACCAAAAAAAAAAAAAAGCAAAAAATAACGCCGGGTTTTCATAGCAACATTTAAAACTTTATGTAAGCAAGATTTTTTTAGAAATTAAGACAATCTACTTATAAAAAAAAATTAAACAAGATAAAATAATTTTTTTTATTTTCAAAATAAATTTTTAAAATTTAAAATAGTTTTTGAAGCAAATAAATTTCAATTTGTGTTTTTGCTAATTTATGCCAAAATATGCAAAAATATGCACTTAAAAGTTGAAAATATGCACAAAATATGCAATTAAAACCAAAATATGCAAAAATATGCATTTACATCAAAATATGCAAAAATATGCAAAAACAAATCGATGCCATTTTAACACAAATTTCTTGATTCGGAAAGATAATTGGTCTATATCGTATTTAGACTATCGGCAAAAAACATGCATTTGCATGGAAATCTCATCCCTAGTAATAAGTTACATGCGTGCGAAAAGACACCTGTTTAGTCATAGAGTCCTTAACCGAACTCGTTGGAAAATTGTGTCCAAACTACTATCCACTAAGACTAACCTTGATACAAATTTCATCCTGATCGGAAGACATTGGTTCCAAAAGTTGTGTCACTTGAGGCGAAACCCCCTATTTGGTATCTTTGATTGCCCATTTCAAGAGAATGGCTGTACCAATTTTTATAAAAATAACAGACAAGATGTAGCACATCATACTTAATGCAAAAGTGCATACGCTTTTTATACCCTCCACTCTAGTGATAGAGGGTATATGAGGCATTCCACACCAAATGTCCAGCGAAAAAAAACACGTGTACCATAAACTTCTGAATAGGTTGTTTGGATAGCCCTATATGGAACTTAGAAAATTGCGTTTTTGGTTTTTCAATTTTTCAAAAACTGGGCTTAGGAGGCGTGCTCAAATATTGGAAAAATGGTCAAATTTGTGGCGAGTTGCCTTGATTAAATATTTATCACATTAAAACGGAATGCACCACAATCTCAAAAATTTACATTCTTATATAGTTTTGTATGGGCTATCGACTAAATTTTTTTGTTTTGGAAAATTTTCAGAACCCGTTCTGAAATTTTCCATTTTTTAAAAATGTCAATTTATTAAAAAACATGCCACTTTTTTTTCTTTTTTAAATTTTTTTTTTTAAAGTTTAGATGTTTGTCCATCCACACAAAAAAATTCAGAAATACATTTTTCGTTTTTTTCGAGAAAATCGCATTTGAACTTTAAATTTCATAACAATTTTGTAATTTGTTTATATTTTCTTGTTTTAACGTTGCGAATGAGTAATATTTATGCAATTGATATTACTCATTCGCAACGTTAAATCAAGAAAATACAAGCAAATTACAAAATTGTTATGAAATTTAAAGTTCAAATGCGATTTTCTAGAAAAAAACGACGAACGTGTTTCTGAATTTTTTTGTGTGGATGGACAAACATCGAAACTTTTAAATAAAAATTTAAAAAAGAAAAAAAAAAAAGTGGCATGTTTTTTAATAAATTGACATTTTTAAAAAATGGAAAATTTCAGAACGGGTTCTGAAAATTTTCCAAAAAAAAAAAAATGTAATCGATAGCCCATACAAAACTCTATAAGAATGTAAATTTTTGAGATTGTGGTGCATTCCGTTTTAATGTGATAAATAGGGATGAGATTTTCATGCACTAAAAAATCGAAAATATGCGCTTAAAATATGCGCTAAAAAATTCAAAATAAGCTCTAAAAAACCTAAAAATATGCACTAAAAAAATAAAATGTGTGCAATAAAAATATTGCTTTCATAGGAAAATCTTTTTAAAAGGCAAAAAAGTAACGCCGGGTTTAAATACTAACATTTAAAACTTTATATAAGCAAAAAAAACAAAAAAAACATTTTTTTCTTATTTTCAAAATTAATTTTTAAAATTTAAAATAGTTTTTAAAACAAATAAATTTCAATTTGTGTTTTTGCTAATTAATGCCAAAATATGCACTTAAAAGTTGGAAATATGCACAAAATATGCACTTAAAACCAAAATATGCAAAAATATGCATTTTCATCAATATATGCAAAAATATGCAAAAACAAATCGATGCAATTTTGACTCAAATTTCTTGATTCGGAAAGATAATTGGACGATGTCGTTTTTAGACTATCGACAAAAAACATGCATTTGCATGGAAATCTCATTCCTAGTGATAAATATTTAATCAAGGCAACTCGCCACAAATTTGACCATTTTTCCAATATTTGACCACGCATTCTAAGCCCAGTTTTTGAAAATTAGAAAAACCAAAAATCGCAATTTTCTTAGTTCCATATAGGGCAATCCAAACAACCTATTCAGAAAATTTCGGGACACATGTTTTTCTGTAGCGGGACATTTGGTGTGGAATGCCTCATATATAAGTTTGTTATTCCGTGTGTAACACCTCGAAATATTGGTCTAAGACCCCATAAAGTATATATATTCATGATCCTCGTTCGATTCTAAGACGATCTAGCTATGTCCGTCCGTCCGTCTGTCCGTCTGTCCGTCTGTCCGTCTGTCTGTCTGTTGAAAACACGCTAACTTTTGAAAGACTTTACGGAGGCTCCTGAAGTTTGGCATATATGTTGGGAATTTACCTGGTAAGGTTGGTATTGCAATCCAGCGAAATCGGTCCAGTGGTTCAAAAGTTATGAGTAAAAGAGTGAATTTCGGCAAGGGTTTTTTACGAATTTACGAGATAAAAAATATGATAACTTTCTAAAGGCAATTCTGAAGATGCTGAAGCTTGGCATATATATTTGTCGTTTCATTTAGCTGATCCGTATTGAATTTCAGTCAAATCGGTCTAGTGGTTCAAAAGTTATTAGCAAAACCGTAAATTTCAGATTCGCCTCACCTTGAATTCAAGTGTTGAAAACCCTTTAAACATGTTCACAAAAATATTTTACAACGCATTTTTGTCACTCAAAAATATTTTTACACTGAAAGAAAAAAAAATACACTCGAAAAAAATTTTACACTCAAAAAAAATTTTACACTCAAAAAAAAATTTTTTTTTTTAACTAAATTTTGAAAAAAAAAAAAAATTTACACAAAATAAAATATTTCTAATCAAAAATGTTATTTTTTCACTCAAGAAAATTTACTATTACTTAAAAAGGGCATTGTGGAGGGTATTCGTAGATTCGACCAAGTCGAATTTAACTTTTCTACTTGTTTAATTCTTTTTTTGTTTTGGAATTGGTTGGAATTTACTTAATTTTGTAAACTTTTTAGACCTCAACGTCATTTACCAAACCGTGAAAAGCAATTAGATATTTTTTAAATATTTATAAAAAAATTATTTATTTTTTTTTAGAAATCACTTTAAATCAATACATACTCATGGACTAAACCCTATAAAAAACTTATACCAAAAAATGTAAATAACGAGTTTCAACCAAAACTAATTGCAACAATAGTTCCTATAAAAAAAAAGTGCAAAAATTTAAATTTAATCTAAACCAAAAAATAACAAAGTAACAAAAGTTCCTAAATAACAAAAAAAAAAAAAAAAAAATCACGAAATAATTTAAAACCATTTATTAACGTTATTTAACACTAAACCGAAAGCATATCAATTTAAATGTTAAAATAAAATCAAAAACAAAACAAAAAACAAATAAAATATTCTCTAAAATACCCAACATCATGATACAAATAAATAAATAAAATCTAAATAAAATTCAAATGCATCATGAACAAAATGAAAAATAAAATCTAAATAAAAAACAAGAAAATACAAAACAAATCAAACTCATGCAAGTCAATGCAGGCACGTTCAAGGTTGTTTAGTTAGTGTCAACAACATGAAATATTTAGAAAGAAAAAAAATACAGAAAAACAACAAAAAAAAAAACAATTTAGACCTTCATAAAAACTTTATTTGTTTTTCTATCAAAAAAACAAAAAACCTAAAAAATTTTTCTATATAAAAAAATGAAATAAAATATAAATAAGTGTATAAAAAAACCCGGCTAAAAACTAGTTCAAATATTTTATATCAAAAAAAACAAAATTAAATGGGCTGGCAAAAAAAATTACAAAAAATCAACCCTAAAAAACTATAAAAAATAAAGTTTAAAAAGAAAAAGTAACTAACCGGAAGCGGAAGTGTGCAAAAGTTTTTCCAGAGTTAGACAAACAAACACCCAATAAAAAAAATAAACACACACAACTAATGGTTGAAAATGAAATAAAAAAAAATCCAAAATATAAACACAGTTTTATTTATAGAAATTGCAAATACAACAAAAAACTTTGTAACAATATTTCGCGGTCTACTCTACAAATTGTTGATGATTTTTTTTGCAATTCTATTCATGTTATTTATAAAAGATCAAATAGTGAAAGTGTTTTAAAAGTTTTTTCAAAGAATTTAAATTTAAACTTTAAAATTAAGTAACTTTTAAATAATGATGTCACCCTGTTCCCAATCTCATTCAAATTCTTCTAATTCCGGTTTAGCCAACGTTACTAAAATGTCTATAAAATCGGCGAAACCTCCTAACAACTCCTTTAAATCCTGTTCCCCAGCTCCCTCACCATTTCTTATGCCTGCTGAATTTTATAAAAGTTTATTTGCTTCGGCTGTCTTACATCATAATAATAATTTAAATGATTCACATCATAAACATTCCCTTCATAATCATCATACACATGATGTCAGTGCTGGTCGCACGCAAACGCAGTCTCATCATCATCATGCCCAGGAGTCACGTTATTTTAAACATGTTGCTGCAACACCATCTGTTGCATCTTCGCAGTTATCTTGTAATTCTTCTTCGACTACCAACTCTTCTGCACATTTTCCAAGAAATTTATTATTTTCCTCATCAGCAGCTGCTGTTGCTGCAATGGCTGAATCTGTTAAGCGTTCTCATTCAAATGAGAAGGTAATTGTTATACGAGGGTAGGCTGAAAAGTCTTAATAAATAAACCAATTAACATATTAAGGGCATTTAACTAACCAAAAACTTTTTTTTTTTTTTATTTTTATTTTTGCAACTCTTAAAGTGGTCAGTCTTAGTGAAATCAATCAAAATAAGCTAAAAATTCTTGACCCCCTCCGATTTTGATGACATTTGGTGTAGTTGTAACACTAAGTGATAAACTGACGCACACTTATTTTCAGCCCTCTAAGTAAACAGTGGCCGAAAATACGGAGGGTCAAAATTTCCCCCAAAATCTAGTCGCGACACTTTGCACCTTTAAAACTTAATATCGTTGGTTCTATTATAGCTAGAAAGTTCATTTTTGATTTGTTTTAAATCTCATAATATGCTCTACAACCCCTACCAGAACCAAAAAATTTTCGAAAATAAATAAGGGTTACCTCCCTTATTTTAAGGTCGTGATATAGGGAGGAGAAAATCTTATAGTGAAAGTCCTAAAGAATGTATTCTAAAATTTTTATGTTGGGACAACAATGGGATCGCTCAAAATCAAAATTTTTCTCAATTTCCCCCAAAATCTCTAAATCGTAACACTCTTGAACCTTAAAGATTTAATATCATAAGTCCTTTTTTAGCTACAGAGCCCATTTTTGTTTGTTTTAAAGCTTATAATACGCTCTACAAGACTACCATAACCAAAAAATTTTCCAAAAAAAGAAGGGTGCCGCCTAGAGGTGTCCTTAAAAATGAAAATCATCTTTTCACACCTGGTAGGGTCCTAAATTGTTCATTGGTATCTAAAAATGAGTGAGCCAAAATTTGGGGACAATCGGCTAAAAATAACTCGTGCCGAAAATGGATTGAAGTTTTGGGGCATTCTTATATGAAAGAAAAACCCTTTTTTTGTAGTTTTTGGTAAAATGTTTGTATTTGTTATTTTTTGTTAATTTTTTGTGAAACAATACGAAAATTGTACTAAATTACCTTTCCAAAAAGACTAATAAAATTAAATTCGGATAAAAAACAAGCATTTTACGCATGCATGCCCCAGGCCATTGTATGGGTTTTAAAGCCAGAATTTAAAAATTTTCAAAATTTTTAGGCAAAAAAATAAAAAAAAAAAATAATTTTACTTTATGATCATATTGAAAACATGTTTACGATTAAGAATAGCAGATATGGTAGTCAAGATTTTTTTTCGCCGGCAGTGATAAAATTTCCGCGGATTCCAAATAAAATGCGTTTTTTCACAATAATTAAGAAAATATGGGGAAATTTTTTCTTTATTGTATGGAACGAAGCGTAAAATGTAAATTCTATAACTTTTGAGAAACCGGATATATGCAGATATCTTGTTTTATATAAATATGTAATGTCCCAAATTTGTTATTTCACCTCGATGAAAAGGGGTTAAAGATGCCCTATTTCTCTAAACATTTACAGAATGTATGTTTTACACTTGGTAGAGTACAATACAAAACATTTTTTTCCATATTTGCTAAATTACGATAGAAAAACACATTTTCTTTGAAATCCGCGAAAGTTTTATCACTACCCACGACAAATTAAAAAAAAAACTAGACTACTATATTTGTTAGTTTTTATCTATAACATGTATTTAATAATATTATAAAGTAAAATTTAATTTTTTTTATTTTTTTGCCTAGAAATTTTGAACATTTTCAAATTTTGGCTTAAAAAGCCATGCAATGGTCTGGGGCATGTATGCATAAAATGCTTATTTTTTTATCCGATTTGAATTTTTTTAACCTTTTTGGAAAGGTAATTTAGTACCATTTTCATATTATTTAACAAAAAAATGAACATAAAATAACATATACCAATAGTTTTCAAAAAACTAGAAAAAACGTGTTTTTTTTTATCACATAAGAATGCCCCAAAACTTCAATCCATTTTCGGCACGAGTTATTTTTAGCCGATTGTCCCCAAATTTTGGCTCACTCATTTTTAGGTACTAAACTGCAATTTAGGACCCTACCACGTATTCAAAAGTGATTTTGAAAAATTACCTTATTCGTAAGGACACCTTTAGTGCCCCCCTTATTTAAAGGTTGTGGCAAAGGGTGGAGGAAATGGGGGGAAAGTATCCCTCGATTTTTTTTTCACTTGGTATTCTATAAGTGCAAGTCCTTATGAACATATCCTACAATTTTTATGTTGTGACAACAATGAGATCAACCAAAATCAAAATTTTTCAAAATTTCCCCCAAAATCAACAAATCGCTACACTTTTGCGCCGCCCACTATAAAAATATCAGGATATGCTCTATAGAACTTACTCTTTAAAAAAACCAAGTTAAAAAAACATTGGGGGATACTGTCCCCCGATTTCCCCCACCCCTTGCCACGATCATTTAATACAAGAGGCACCCCTAATTTTTGTGATAGTAATATTGTGGGGAATATTAAGAGCTTTAAAACAAGCAAAAAATGGACTCTGTAGCTACAATACAGCCCACGATATTAAATTTGTTATGTGCAAGAGTTTCGCGATTTGGAGATTTTGGGGGAAATTGTGAAAAATTTAGATTTTAGTCGATCCCATTGTTGTCCCAACATAAAAATTTTAGGATATGTTCATTAGGACTTGCACTTTGAGAATACCAAGTAAAAAAAAATCGGGGGATACTTTCCCCCCATTTCCTCCACCCTTTGCCACGACCTTTAAATAAGAGAGGTAACCCTTATTTTTTTTCTAAAATTTGTTGGTTATAGTAGGTCTTGTAGAGCATATTATAAGCTTCAAAACAAACCAAAATGGGCTTTCTAGCTATAATAGAACCAACGATATTAAGTTTTTACGGTGTAAAATGTCGCGACTCGGAGATTTTGGAGGAAATTTTGACCCTCCTTATTTTTGGCCCCTGTTTACTTAGAGGGCTGAAAATTTGCATTTGTTAGTTTTTTACGTAGTGTACACTCAAAAAAAAAAAAACTGTAATGTTAGCAAAAAAAGCTTGTAAACCTACAAGGAAATTTGCTGATTTTGAATCCACAATTTTTTTGCTAAAGTTAGCAAAAATGTTTTGCCAATAATTAGTTAACTAATTTTTTTTTTTTTTGACTTAGTTCATACACATTTGAGGACCCCATTAGGTTCGGACCCGATTGGACCAGACCCCGATGGGCCTAGACCTAGTTGGGTTCCTTTAAAATCGTCATAGTTTTTGAACCAAAATTTGTGACTATTTTGCGGTCTTGTTGTACATATTGAGAGCTACAAAAATGCTTTTGGACTTTTTGTTGTGTCGGCAATATTTACTGAGATATGAGCATTTTAAAATTTTCGGGAATGCTAACTTTTTTGGATCCAAAGTTAGGGCCCATTAGGGTCCACACATGTGAAGAGGACCCGCGAAAGTATGGAGATTCTAAGAACCAAAAATGCCCTCCATTTTGCTCTATCTGGCTTAGTTTCCGAGATAGCGCCATTTTAAGTTTTCTGAAAATAAAAAAAAAATTTGCCATTTATTTTTGCTAATGTAAGCAAAAAATCTTGTAAAAATGTTGTCAACTCAATTTCAAATTTAGCAAAAGAAATTAGTTCAAAGTTTGTTTAAAATTGCTAATGTGCTAAATGAAGTTTACAAGAATTTTTTGCTAACATGCTAATCTCAACTAAAAATTTGCTAAAAGTTAGCTAACTAGCATTAGCAAAAAAAAAAATTAGTAAATCTACTAACGTATTTTTTTGAGTGTAAGAACTAAACCAAATTTCATCAATATCGGAGGGGGTCAAAAATATTCATGATTGATTTCACTAAGCGGAATATTAGTTATTATGGCCTACACTCAAAAAAAAAACTGTAATGTTAGCAAAAAAAGCTTGTAAACCTACAAGAAAATTTGCTGATTTTGAACCCACAATTTTTTTTGCTAAAGTTAGCAAAAATGTTTTGCCAATAATTAGTTAACAAAAAAAAAATTTTTTTTGACACATTTGAGGACCCCATTGGGTTTGGACCCGATAGGTCCAGACCCCGATGGGCCCAGACCTAGTTGGGTTCCTTAAAAATCGTCATAGTTTTTGATCCAAAATTTGTGTCCGTTTCGCTCTACCTTGCTTAGTTTTTGAGATACGTGATTATAGGGGACCACTGGGGTCTTGAGAATTAAAAAACTCGATAACTTCAAAAATATTACTCGGAGAGCTTTTGACTATTTTGCAGTCTTGTTTTACGTATTGAGGGCTACAAAAATTGGACTTTTTGTTGTGTCGGCAATATTTACCGAGATATGAGCATTTTAAAATTTTCGGGAATGCTAACTTTTTTGGATCCAAAGTTAGGGCCCATTAGGGACCTGACATGTGAAGAGGACCCGCGAAAGTATGGAGATTCTAAGAACCAAAAATGCCCTCCATTTTGCTCTATCTGGCTTAGTTTCCGAGATAGAGCCATTTTAAGTTTTCTGAAAATAAAAAAAAATTTACCATTATTTTTGCTAATGTTAGCAAAAAGTCTTGTAAAAATGTTGTCAACTCAATTTCAAATCTTAGCAAAAGAAATTAGTTCAACGTTTGTTTAAAATTGCTAATGTGCTAAATGAAGTTTACAAGAATTTTTTGCTAACATGCTAATCTCAACTAAAAATTTGCTAAAAGTTAGCTAACTAGCATTAGCAAAAAAAAATTTGTAAATCTACTAACGTATTTTTTTGAGTGTAAGAGATATTTTCAGATTTTTGCAAGCCCGGGAATCTGTCTCTCAATTCGATTTTTTCCAAAAAATTTGGTTAAAAATAGGGATGAGACTTTCATGCACTAAAAAATCAAAAGCTAAAAAATTCAAAATATGAACTAAAAAACGTAAAAATATGCACTTAAAAATAAAGTGAGTGCACTTAAAAATAAAGTGAGTGCAATAAAAACCTTCGTAAAAAGCTAAAAATAACGTAGGGCTTAAATAGTAACATTTAAATTTTTTTTTTAGAAATCCAGATAATCTATAAAATAAAAAGAAAATAATTTACTTTTTTACATAAACTACAAACAGTTAATGACATAATTTTCTTAGTGTACTAAAATTGGAACGATACAGAGAAGATTAGCATGGCCCCTGCGCAAGGATGACACGCAAAATCGTGAAGCATTCCATATGTTTTGGGGTGATTGCCTTTCACCGTGGGGGTCGTTAGTTCGATTCCCACCAGAACCCTTGGTTTTTTTGGCAACAACGAGACGACGGTCATTGTTACTAAATAAATTTTTAAAATTCAAAACAATTTTTGAAACAAATAAATTTCAACTTGTGTTTTTGCTAATTTATGTCAAAAAAATTCAAAAATATGCACTAAAATTTGGAAATATGCTAAAATATCCATTTTAAATCAAAATATGCAAAAATATGCATTTGCACAAAAATATTCAAAATATTCTTATTTTGGAAAAATAACACTGTGCTGGTTGCAAAAATTAACAAGTCGCAAAAATTAAAGCGAATTCGTGTACGCTGAATTCAATGGTGTTAGCCGTTTTTCGAAGTTAGCGCTCGTATTCGCGATTTAAAATTGTAAAGCTAAAGTACTACAAAAATTATTTTTTATGCTTTTGGGATAGTTTTAAAGTATAAATTGAATAAATGCATTGTTTTTTTTTTCGCGAAAAAAAAAAATTTTTCGCAAAAAAGAAAAAAAAAATCCGCGAAAAAAAAAATTTTTTCGAAAAATTTTGTGTCTGCAGTGTATCGTATTCTACACATTTTCATAAATTAATAGCAAAATAAAAAAAATTTCCAAAAAAAATTTCGCGAAAAATATATTGCGAAAAAATTTTCGCGAATTATTTTATTTTTTGTATATTCAATAGAGTTTAGACGATAAAAACTAAGAATTTGTCTAAATAATATTAAAAATATTTTTTTTTACTTAAAAATAAAAAAAAAATAATAATCGCGAATATCGCTAATACAAACGCTAATTTAAAAAACTGATATTACAATGGGATTTAGTGTACATGAACAAACTTTACCAGATGGATGTCGTAATTTCAAATCAAACTAAAAATATTTGTATTAAACCAATTTTTTCAAGAAAATAACGATTTTTCGCTACCAAAAAACGTTTTTCGCGAAAAAAAATTCACGGTATTATGGTTTATTATGCTTGTTTAACAGACTTGAATGGTTTTAAATTGAAAAAATATCGCGAAAGTTTAAAAATATCGTTTTTTGATGCTCAAGTACACTTGATAATCCCCATTCGGATTACGACCTTTTTGGAAATAGTTCTTGCTTCGGCAGAAGATCTATCTTCTTCTATCTCTATATATATAAAAGAGTGAGGTGATTGACTGACTGATTGGCAAAAATCATCGCCCAGCCCAAACCGCCAAAGTTAGAGACTTGAAATTTGGAATGTAGGTTCGGCTTCCGCCTAAACCACCCACTAAGAAGAGATTTTTGGAAATTTCAATTCTAAGGAGGGTAAAAGGGGAAAATAGAGCCCTTTAGAGAATTTGGTATCTTCTGAACTGATACCCCTAAAGATTTAAAATTTGGACTCTAGGATCCTCTCGCCAAAATAACATTCTGAAAAAATTATTTCTTGAAAATTCCGCATCCAAAGGGGAAAATGGGGCAAATCGGTAAATTTTTTATCTTTTAAAGTAATGATCCCAGAAGCTTGAAATTTGGACTCTAGGATCCTCCCGTGGAAATAAAGTTCCGAAAAAAAATATTTTGAAAATTCCGCCCCTCCAAGGGGGGAAAATGGGTGAAATAGGGAAAATTGTTACATTATTCATCTTCTGAACAAATGGTCCCAGAAACTTGAAATTTGAACTCTAGGATCCTCTCGCATAAATAACATTCGGAAAAAAATATTTTTTAAAATTCAGCCTCCAAGGTGGGAAAAGGGGGGAAATAGGGCAAATCGGTACATTTTCTGAACAAATGGTCCTCGAAACATAATAAAATTAAGATTTTGAAAAAAGTAAAAATTTGAAAATTCCTTTTATAAGGAGAGGGAGAAGGGGAAAATAGGACAATGTTGCACATTTTGTAACTTCTGAACTAATGGTCCTAAAAACCTGAAATTTTGAATATAGGATCCTCTCGCTGAAAATATTTTTGAAAAATGTACTTTTTCTAAAATTTTGGTTTTAAGGAGGGCCAAAAGGGGAAAAATAATGCAATTTGGTAAATTTTGAACAAATGGTCTTAGAAATATGACATTTGGAATATAGGATCATCTCGCGGAAATAACATTTTGAAAGAAGTACTTTTTTGAATATTTCGCTTTTCAGGGGGGGGGGGGGGGGAGGGGGAAGGGGGAAAGAAGGGCAATTTTGTATATGCTGAAATTATGGTCCTAGATACTTGAAATTTGGACTGTACGATATTCTCGCGGAAATAATATTCTTAAAAAATTAGTTTTTTAAAAATTCCACTTCTAAGGGGTGAAAAAGGGGGAAAGTAGGGCAATTTTGTATCTGCTTAACTAATGGTCCGAAATACTTGAAATTCGGTCTGTAAGATCCTCCCGCGGAAATAACATTCTGAAAGAAGTACTTTTTTGAAAATTTCGTTTAAAAGGGTAACAACGGGGGAAAATAGGGCAATTTTGAATCTGCTGAACTAATGGCTCTAGATACTTGAAATTTGAATCCTCTCGCGGATATAACATTCTAAAGGAATAACATTCTTTTTTGAAAATTCCAGTTTTAAGGGGGAAAAATGGGGAAAGTAGGGCAATATTGTATCCGCTGAACTAATGGTTCTAGATTCTTGAAATTTGGACTGTACGATAGGGTGGGTCGATGAAATGCATATTTGCGAATCTCGTTAACTAATAGCAAAAACTCGACGCGCATTTTCGAGCTGATAACGGGAAAAATCATGAAAAAAAATTAGGAGGGTACTTTTAGGCCTCTACAAGCGGTTTTAGTTCGCGGTTTTTGGAAAAAAAATATTTATTTTAATTTTTTAAAAATATTTTAAAAATTAAGTAAAATAATGCTTATTACGAAACCAGTTCCAAAAAAAAAAAATCTTGCCAATTTTAGCCCGTGGATGCATTTTTATATCCAGGAAAGTTCGATTTATTTTATAAAAAAAAAATATTTTTTATTTCATAATAGCACTCAAATGGCGCATAAGGCCGATTTAAGAACATGAATGATAAAAATAAAAAAATTGCGGGTATTTATAGCAGTCCACAAGTGCAAAAAATTCGCAAATTACAAAAAAATTAAAAATGGGTATCAAAATTTTGGTAAAATAAAGCGTTTTAAGAAAATGATAAAAAAACAAAACAAATTGGCGGCTATTTATAGCAATCCGCAAGTGCAAAAAATTCGAAAGTACCAAAAAAAATTAAAAAATGGAAAAATGGGTATCAAATTTTTGGTATAAAAATGCATCCACGGGCTAAAATTGGCGAGATAAATTTTTTTTGGAACTTGTTTCGTAATAAGCATTATTTTACTTAATTTTTAAAATATTTTTAAAAAATTAAAAAAAATATTTTTTTCCAAAAACCGCGAACTAAAACCGCTTGTAGAGGCCTAAAAGTACCCTCCTAAAAATTTTTCATGATTTTTCCCGTTATCAGCTCGAAAATGCGCGTCGAGTTTTTGCTATTAGTTAACGAGATTCGCAAATATGCATTTCATCGACCCACCCTACTGTACGATCCTCTCGCGGAAATAAAGTTCTATAAAAAGTACTTTTTTGAAAATTTCGCTTCTAAGGGGGAAAAAGGGGGAAGTAGGGCAATTTTGTTTCTGCTGAATAATAGTCCTAGATCAACGGCGTATGCAGGACTGTTTTTTCAGAGCCCAACAACAACAACAAAAATTTTTTTGTTGTTTTTTTCGTAAGATATGTGTTTTCCAATACATATAAATTTTTTATTTTTTTTTTGTTGTTGTTGGGCCCCCCCTCTGTATACGCCGATATCCTAGATACTTGAAATTTGGACTGCACGATCCTCTCGCGAAAATAGCATTCTAGAAGAAGTTCTTTTTTGATAATTCTGGTACATATTGTATCTTCTGCTCTAATATTAAAAACTTAAAGTTTGGACTATAAGATCCTCGCGCGAGAAAAGTTTTTTTTTTTAAGTTCTGCTTTTCAGGGGGGGGGGGATTTGATATTCAGAAATAAAATTAAGCATTTAGAAGTTGTTGGCAGTGTAAACATTTATTTATTTAGATAAATAGGCAAAAATAACAAAAAAAAATTAAATTAAAGTAATTTTGTGTATGCCGATGCGCAAAATATAACCTAACATACGATTGTAAAATTTTCGCTACAAATTAATTGATGTTTCGAAACATTTTTTTCACCGGTGAACAACTTATGGGCCTTAAAGGGGTAAAAATGGTGAAAATAGGACAATTTGTAACATTTTGTATCTTCTGAACTAATGTTACTAGAAACTTCAAATTTGGACTATATGATCCTCTTGCGGAAAAAACATTCTGCAAAAAGAGATTTTTTGAACTCCCACTTCTAAGAGGATAAGGGGGCGATTCGGGACATTTTGAATCTTCGAAACTTATGCTCCTACAAACTTGAAATTTAGACTATAGGATCCTCTCGCGAAAAAAACATTCTGAAGTCCAGCTTTTAAATTTCTCATTTTAAGACGAAAAATGGGACACTCTGGTACTTTTCATATTTTTTTAACTATATTTTTTCACTCAAATTTTATATATATATATATATATTCCCGTTGATCCATTTAGGAGCATAGGGCCTCAACAAAAATCTGGGTTTGTCGCTAGCGATGTTTTTTATTTCACTCCAGGATACACCAGCCTCCGCAGCTTCCAACTCTACTAATTTGCGCCAAGTCTTTGATGGGCGTCCCCTCCTTCGGCTTCCTTGAGGATTCCGCTCTATACCTTGTCTTGCAATATCGTCTGTGGATTTTAGGGTGTGTCCCAACCATGACCATTTGCGACGCTTTATTTCCGTATGTATCGGAACCTGTCGCGTCCTTATCCATAGATCATTATTTGTAATGGTATTAGGCCAGAATACTCGAAGAATTCTACGAAGACAACGATTCACAAATGCTTGCATTGTTTGCAATTCGCGGTTGGATGGATTCCATGTTTCACATGCGTATAGGAGGACAGGTTTTACGTTAGCATTAAAGATTTTTATTTTAGTGTCTCTGGATATGGATGTAGATTGCCAAACCGTAGAGAGAACACCAAAGGCAGATTTAGCCTTATTAATACGAGCTTTTATATCTTCACTAGAGCCACCACTACTGGAAATTATACTTCCGAGATATATGAAGGAGGAGACTGACTTTAGAGGTGCGCCATACAAAGTAAAAGGCCTATTCGTTGACGTATTGATGCTCATAGTTTTCGTTTTTTTAACATTAATCTTTAACCCGCATTCGGCTGCGACATTGCATAATTCTTGTAGTTTAGATGACATATGGGAGCTTTTATGAGCAAAAAGACAAATGTCGTCAGCATAATCCAAGTCATCTAATACTCCGTGAAGACCCCATGTAATGCCTGTATTTCTTGGGATCGCGTTGCTTAGTATGCTGTCTAATACAATGTTGAATAGTTAAGGTGGAAGTACGCATCCTTGTCTGACACCGGTCATTACGGAAATCCTATTGCTTAAGTTAAGGTCGTATTTTATGCGACAGCTTGCACCTTGATACATCGCCTTTACATTCTAACGCGTTCCATATTGCCTGGTGTTGTAATTTATCAAATGCTTTTTCAAAATCAATAAACGTGAGATAGAGAGGTGAGCGCCATTCCACAGATTGCTCTACTATTACGTGAACTGTATTCACATGGTCTATACAAGACCGATGAGGACGAAAACCGGCTTGTTCTCTACGTAGTTGTGGATCAAGGGCATTAACTAGACGTTTGCTAATTATGTGGGCACAAATTTTGTTGATTATGCAAAGTAATGTTATACCCCGCAAATTTTTACAATTGGACAAATCCCCTTTTTTCGGAAGATTAATTATGGTACCCTCCTTAGCATCCTCTGGGAGAGATTCTGATGACCAAAACCTATCGATAATGGGGTGTAAAATTTTGGCGCTTGTGCTTTGGTCTGCCTTTAGTAATTCTGGGGGATGTTATCTGGACCAGGGGCTTTATGGTTCTTAAGGGCTTTAATGGCCGCTATTATTTCCTCCAGATTTGGGGCGTAAGTGGGAATGTCGTGTCTTTCTACATGATTCTGGCATCTGCAAATTTGTGGCACTGGTCTTGGAGGGACTGAGAGCATTTTTGCATAATGATTTTCCCAAATTGAGAGTTGTTCCTGCCTTGAAGAGGTAAGGATGCCTTGTTAATTTTTTAGAGGTTTTGTGACGCTTAAAGTTTTGTTTGTCATCTGTTTAACGATTTTATACAGGTCTCTTTGGTTATACCTTAAATTACAGTTTGCAAATAATCGAGATATTTCATAATCGCGATTACGATTTAAAAATTTGCCGTTAATCGCGATTACGATTAATCGATTTTTTTAAATAATTTGAGTTGCAATAGCTTTAAAAAAATCTTTTGAAATTTACATTTTAGAAAGTACGTAAATACAAAAATTATTATTCTTAAGAAATAAAATTAAAAACTTTCGAACTTTCCCACTAAAAATAATTCGAGATTTTGCGCATCGAAAGAATTGATAAAATTTAACACATACTTTAATTTTTGACATCTTCAACATCAAAAAGATTTTTTGAGAAAAATACTAGATTTTCTTAGATCTTCATTGCGCTTAAATTAACTCTACAAACAGTGCTTCAATCAGCACTGATAAGATTCTTGATTTTACTGCGTCTTAACAGCTCTTTATCTGTGCTACTAAAGAGTACTCTAAACTGTGACTAGTTTGGATTCGCTCTTTGGCTCGTGATTTCTTTCCAAAAGCTACTTCCAGTTCATCAAATTTTCTGTGGGGTCGTGTCGGGATACCTGCCGATGGCCAGTGCGAGGAAATTTATGAAAAAATTACGTTTTTTTTTAAATTTTATGTTTAAATTTTTCGACCAAAACCGACTAAATCCTTTTGAGTATATTTTAAAAACAAAACTCTTTAAAACATACTCATATCAGAATTTAAATTTTTCTTTAAATTTTAATGACTTGTACAAGAAAAGGAAAGAAAAATCGCAAACAAGATAAATGAATCATGGCCAATTATTTGAACATTTTTCGTTTCAAATAATCGGTACCAGAACGCATCATATCATCCTGCAATCGATTCTACTTCAAAATGGGTTCAAAAAACTTTGGATCTGATTTAAATTTGTTATAAAAATAGTGTTTTTCATAGAAAATTATTAATCGTAATCGCATGATTTTTTTGTCGATTGCGATTAATTGGTGCGATTAATCACAATTACGATTTTAATCGTTTTGCAAACTCTGCCTTTAATACACAGTCTATAGTTGAAACACATTTTTATAACATGGACTTGAATTATGGAATATGAAACACTGAATTTTATTAATTACATTTTGTTTTTAAGTGGTTAAAAGGCATTGAAAATTTATTTTTTCAACAGAGTATTTTGTAACCTTGGAAAAGTAATATTTTACTACTTTAAATCTACTCAAAATATAATATTTTTTCAAAGTCGAAATAAACAATTTTTATGTTTAAATAAAAATTTATGAGAATTTGAAGTAATAAAGTTTTTTTTTTTTTTGTTACAGCTAATCGGTAACGAAGTACCGGGCGAGTTAGCTAGTATTTTTTATAAAAAATTTATAAAAAATTTATAAAAAAATTTACAAAAAATTGTATCTACCTATTGTAAAGAAACTAATAACTTAATTGGAAGACTTTCAATGATGAGTCACAAATTTAAACAAATTTATCCATGATATAAAATCCATAACGTTTAATTCACATTATAACTTTACATTTTATTTTTCTCAATAATTTTAGAAACCAACAAACTACGTTTGGCCCAACGCAAGTTCACAAAGTGAAGCTAATAATAATACAATAACTGATACTAGACATATAACAAATCCAGCTACCCCACCAACACCACCACCCGATACTCACATAAATTTAGAGCAAACACAAAAATCATATAGTAACTCCTTTAAACCAATAGAAGATTCAGAATTAATTGAAATACCATCTACCCAACCACCACCATCAGCAGCAACATCAATACAACAGCAGCAACAACATCAAGAAGAAATCCAATCACACAAATCAATCAAACATAAACATACGACAACAACATCATCGTCAGCTGCAGCAGTAGCAGCATCATCATCATCTTTGGTAGAGAATCACCTTGGCAACAGCTCAACAATGCCTATAGGTGGTGTACAAGGACAAAATCCTACACAGGGTTTGGTACATTGGATGAGTGCTGTTATGGCTGAACATATGACAGGACAAACACATCATGATCCTTCGGGAGTGGGCATGCACTATATGTGGAATGGAAATGTTGATGTAAGTATGAAATATAATTAAATCAACTACCTAAAAACTATAAATTACACAGTGCAACAACCAAAATCGAAATGGGATGAAATCAAAAGCAAATGAAAGTTGACATTTTACATAACAAAACTTTCAAGGGTTTTTTAGTGCTACACAAAAATAAATAAAAAAACATTTAATTAAAAAATTCGCAGATTTAATTAAAACATTAATTAAATCCGGACAATCACAAAAATGTGCATATAAATTAAAAATATTTTATGTCATTAATTAAAAATAAATGGATATTTACACTCAAAATAATCACTTTGTTAAATTACAGATATACTCTGCTGAGCCAGCAGAGAATACCATAGATTTCCAACCAGCAAGATTTTTTGTTATTTTACGAAGAAAACTCTGAAAAATGATTTCGATAAAAAAAACTGTAAATTTACAGAATTATCTGTAAAATATTGATAAAACCGAAAAGAATTCTACCAAAAACCTATGTAGATTTACAAAGTTTTAGTTAAATGCATTTTATGAGTTCAAAATTTTACAAAAAAATCTGTAAATTTTCAAATTTTTAGTTAAATCCATTTTATGAGTAAAACTTCTCTGCATCAAAAACATTAATTAAAATTAAATTTTGTTAAATTTCCCGCTTTAATGCTTCCAAATTGTAAATTTACTTTTTTATTTTTGTGAAAATTACGAGTTTTTAATGAGTAACTCCATTTTTACAAAATTCAGTCACAAGAAAATACAAAGTATTTTCTTAAAATCTGTACTTGGACAGATAACTTCGTCAAATTTCTGTCGAATTGAGATTACAGTCATTTTACAGAGTATTTAACAGAGTAATTATTTTGAGTGTATTTAATTAAAATTTTAATACTATAAATTAAAAAATTTAATTAAAATTAAAAAAAAAATAAGTAACGTTTAATTTATATAAGTTAAAAATTTAATTAAAAAAATTTTGGAAAACAATTAAAATTTTTAATTGTATAAATTAAAAAAAAAATAATTTAAAACAATACAGTTTTTAAAAACAAATAATTTAAAAAATCATTTTTTAAATTAAATAGTGTAAAAAATGTTTCTTCAAACTTTAACAAATGTATTAATGCCGTAAGGACAAATTCACTAACAATGAAGGTCTTTCACAGGGCAACAACCGATTGTCATGAAACTTGCATATGGGAAAGAGGGGAATAAATTAAGAGTTACTTTTTTTTTTTCCTGCCCAATCTCAGATTTAGCGGGTCAATGGGGATGGAGGAAATCGTGATTTTTTGAGGATTTTTTTCCATTTCTTCGAAAGGTTTTTTTAAGGCCTATCCAATGGTGTATCGGTCGTGTTCAAATTCGACTTCGTTAAGTTCGTTATTGTCAAAAATGTATAATCGTTGGGATAGTTTATATGAAGATATAAATACGTGCAACCACCAAAATCATATATTTTAATCTCTATCAAAATTAAGCTGACCCGTATTTTTATACCCTACACCACACTGTGGTACAGGGTATAATGAGTTTGTGCTGATGTTTGTAACTACCCGAAATATTGGTCCTAGACCTTTAAGTATACCGATCGACTCAGCGTCACTTTTTGAGTCGATTTAGCGGTGTCCGTCCGTCTGTCAGTGTCCATGTAAACGGTGTAAACACGATACAGGTCGCAATTTTTAATCAATTGACTTGAAATTTGAAACTTCCCAGCAAAACTTAGATTACCAAATAAGGTATAAAATAAGGTATAGGATCTCTTATTTTATGCATTGCAGCATTGATGATTTTAACAGGCGATGAGACTCAAAGTAATGCATTCACATTATCACAAAGAATACCAGTAAGGTATAAAATAAGTCATAAATTTATAACGAAGAATACGAGTAAGGTGTAAAATATATGATATTTTATAGGTTACGAGAAATGAAATAATATAGCATACCAGAAGATAATAAATAAGGTGTTACGAGTAGTGAAAAGTAATTTTATATTAAATTTACTCACGTGATTGTAAGTGAGTGTAAGTAGATAAAATATGCTCGTGAGTGTGTGTCGTTAGAAATTTCCTGTCGTGAGAACATCTCTAGTTTAAACTTATGCATTTTTTTTAAATAATTATTTTTCATGTTGTTGTAATGCATTATGCATCCAATTATAAATAATGCATTATTTCAAACTTTCAAATAATACATAATGTAACCAAATATAAATCATCCATGATTTAATGTTTAGAAATAACAAATATGAAACACATTTTTTCCAATAATCATGCATTACGTAGCAAATTATTAGTAATGCATTATTTTTCATTTTAAAATAATACGTTGTAGAACAAATGTTTGGTAAGACATCCTAAAATAATGCTACAAATAAGGTATACCCATTACCTGGTAATGTGTTATATAATCACTACCCCCTACCAAAGTTTTGCTGGGTTAATCCTCTTTTGGCCCAAAGACGAAGCCTATTGAAATTGAAAAAAAAAATCGGTCCATATTTAGACCTATTCCCCATACAAAGGTCCTCTTTAGTTCTGGCCCAAATGACTGTAATAACCGTTTTATAATAGGTATCTTTTCGAAATTTCGCAAGTAAACGTGTTTTATCTTCACAAATTACCATTCCGAATTTTAAAGACCAGTTCTTCTTGTAGCTCCCATACAAACCACCTTCCCGATTTTCACATAAATCTCTCAAATTTCATAAAAATAGAAAACCCGATATTCACACTCAAAATAATAACTCTGTTAAATTACAGAAAAACTCTGCTAATTTAACAGAGTACACCATACTTTTCCAGCTAACAACATTTCTTGGTAATTTTACTAAAAAACTCTGTAAAATGATTTTGACAAAAAAACTGTTAATTTACAGAGTTTATAGTAAAATATTTGTTAAATAAACTACCATTTAGCAAAGAAAACTATGTAAATTTACATTATCATTGTAAAATGCATTTGATGCAAAAAAAAAAAAAATTATAGACAAAACTTTGTAAATTTACAGAGTTTAGTTAAATGCATGTTATTTTGTAAAATTTTTATTTTTAAGATTTCTGACAAGATTTTTTTTTATAACTTTTTTTGCTACTTTTTCAACTTATTCTCAACAAAAAAAAAAACAGATAAAATTTTGATGTTTCGTAACAAAAACTACTCAACACAGAAAACTTTTTTGGTTATAAAAATACGAAGTATTTAGCTTAAATCTGTATTTTAGCAGAAAACTCTGTTAATTATCTGTTAAATTATGATTACAAAGTAAAAAGTAATATAACAGAGGAAACTTTGTTTTTTTGTCACAACAAAATACAAAGTATTTTCTTTAAATCTGTATTTTGACAGAAAACTCTGTCAAATTTCTGTTGAATTGAGATTACAGTCATTTTACAGAGTATTTTATAGAGTTATTATTTTGAGTGCAGTTAAAGCGGTTTATTGTCAACACATAGAAGCCTATTTCACTCAAATTTGATTTGTGAGTGTTTTTTTACATATTTGACAAAATATAGATCTAATCTGTCCATCGGACCCATTTTCCGGGAAACTCTGGTGTAGGGTATTGTATGGTCGATCTTGACCGACTATAATTTTCTTACTTGTTTCGTTTGGCGAAATTCCTGCTAGTTCGTCTTTTAAACGGATTTTCCCGAAAGCCCTTATTTTTTCATAAGGTGGCAACCCTTTTTTTAAATTTAAGATTGGGCAGCTAAAAAAAACAAGAACTCTTATTTTCCCCCCTCATTTCCATATTTAAATTTCAGGACAATCGGTGGGTGCCCTGTGAGACCTTCCTTGTAAGACAATTTTATAAAGTTGATTATTAACCTTTCATATACATAAAACTATAAACAAAATGAGAATTTAAATAAATAAACGAGAAACAAAAAAAAAACTTTTAACAAACTTTTTATACTTATGTTTTTGTCTTTGTGCGTAAAACAATGCAAGAGAAAACCACATACTTGCACACGCGGAAAACAAAACAAAAAATAAATAAGTAAAGCTAGAAGATATCTTTAATGGGTTTAAAAGTCTTTAAGAAAGATTGAACTTTTGCCTAAACTTTGAGCACATCACAGTTAAGATTGATCATCTTGTTTTTGATTTAGAGCCTTTAAAAAATGGTGCTTTTTAAAATTTTTTTCACAGTGTTTTTTTAAAATACATGTTTGGCCAATAATAGTGCAACAACTTCAAATTTTTGTATCATATATTTGAGATCATAGTTAAATTCTACTCTAACGCTTTATACCAGATTTTTATTCCACCCAGTGGCTGCTGTGCAGGCTTTCAAAAAATGCAAAAATCGCGTTTTCCTTCATTTTCAACCGTGAATAATTAAAATTCTAGACTTGATGGAAAAATTTGGAGCACAGATTTGGAATCAGCTAGTCAAAATCTTTAAAAATTTTGTATCAAACTTCAAACCGGAGTCAAAAACATTCGATTTGTTGAGCGGTGTTTTTATTATGAACACTTGAAAACAGTATGAGAGACATATACTTAATTTTGTAATTTCCTTTAAATAACAATCATACGCAACGGTGCACAGTGGTTTATTTTTAATAATTCGGCCATTCAGTAAGTACATATTTAGTATACAAAAACTTAAAATACTTTAATACTCGTATCACCAACTTCAAATGCGTGTGAAAAAAACTTGAGTGTTTTTTGTTTTGAAAAATGTCAAATTTCCTTTAATTTTGGTTTAATCCTATTCCCCCATGTAATAATTGATTAGATCTTTTCTGATCTGCTTTGATCTGATAACATATGATTGCATCTGTTTGGATATTTTTGTATCTGATCAGATATATTTAAATGCCAAATTTGTGTTGATCAAATCCGAGATATAATTTGATCTCGATTTTGGTAATTTCAGATATAATTATATATGCAATCAGATACGATTATATATGAAAAGAAAAAACCAGATCAGGTAAGATCTAATACATTTTTACACGGGCCGATTCGAAAAGTTCAATTTTGTTTGACTGTGTTATTTCCTCAAAAAATAAATTTATTTAAATTTGTTTGCTGAAAAAAATTGTTCTTTAATGATTTCTTTTGTTGATTAAAAACTTTTGTTTTTTTTTCACTTGTTTGGTTAACAACCTTTTGTTTAAAAATTTGTTGTTTTCATTATATATTTTTCACTTTTTTTTTCTTTTTAAAGTTTATTTTTTTTTCTTTCTTGTTATTAATTTAAAAACTTTGTTCTTTGCTTTGTCCAGTCCAGTTCAGTTATGTGTAGATGGTTCCTTGTTAGAGAACTAAAGGAGTCTTTAATTGTTTTTCAAACCTCCTTTTGCTTCTTTTTTCCTATTTGCCGGAGTAAAAAAGTTTTTTATTGTAGCTTACAAGCAGAAGAAAAATATGAGTGTTTTAACAAAAATTCTGTTTTAATTTTTAAATTAATAAAAATTATTTACTATTCGACTATTAAATTTCTATTTTGAGTAAGATTATTCTAGCCCAAGGTCATATTTTTATACCCTCCACTTAGTGATAGAGGGTATATATAAGTTTGTTTTTACTTATTATTTCTATGATATTGTCAAAGTAATAATTTTTGAGAAACTATTTATAAAGTTGTTTGTTTGAAATTGATTGGTTTTTTGTTAAAAGCCGACTTCAAAAAGTTGTATAGAAAATTAGAAATTAATTTTTGTTAAAACTCCTCAAGGCCATATTTCTTTTACTAATCATTCCGATGGTATTGTAAAAGCAACAACTTTCAAGAAACTGTTTATAAAGTTGTTTGTTTTAAATTGATTGTTGTGTTCATTTTGCAAGACTTACTCGACACGTGTTTCGGAATTTGTAAAATTCCATTGTCAAGAGTATTTAGCAAATTGACAATCGTTAGTGGCGAAACATAAAGTCTTATATTCGTATGTAATTAGACATAATGAATATAACACCCATAAACACGTGTCGAGTAAGTCTTGCAAAATGACCATAGCAATCAATTTAAAACAAACAACTTTATAAATAGTTTCTTGAAAATTGTTACTTCGACAATATCATCGGGATGATTAGTAAAAGAAATATGACCTTGAGCAGTTTTAACAAAAAATAATTTGAAATTTTCTATACAATTTTTTGATGTCGATTTTAGAAACAAAAACAATTTGTATGACAAAATTTTTAAAGTGGATTTTAATAAATTTATTTTATTTGTCTTTGAAATAAATTTTTAAAAAAATGATTCAAAATATTCTTAATTTATTTTTCGTTTAGTAAATATTTTCTTTTATTTACCCGGGTTGTGTTTGTTCATTATAATTTTCTCCGTGAAAATTGAGAAAATTAAGTGTTGGCAAAGAAGCAGTGAAGAGTAAATTAAGAAAAAAAAAATTATAAAAACTTTTTTAAAAATAAATTTTTATTTTTAAAGAAAACAAGTGTATGTTTGAGTGAACCAAAAATCTTTATGTTATATACAAATCCAGTACACTTAAAAAAAAAACACATTATTAACAAAATATGTCGCCACTTGGCACTTCTCCAAAATAAAAATACCTTCGACCAGCCTGAGTTGTAAATGGTATGAATATGACAGAAATATCCGTGGTTCGATTCCAGAATGCGGTATAGATGTTTATAAAAATTCACATGCATGAAAAACATCTATTACAAAAACAAATCGGAACACAGTATGTTGAAACATACATACGAGACATTCCACACCAAATGCCCAGCGAAGAAAGCCATGTGTCCCATGAATTTCTGAATAGGTTAAGTTCATCTAAGAAAATTGCGTTTTTAGTTTTTCAATTTTTCAAAACCTGGGCTTAATAGGCGTGGCTTAATAATAAAAAAAGGGTCAAACTATTGTGGAGTTGCCTTTATTAAATATTTATCAAATTAAAACGGAATGCACTAAAATTCCAAAAGTTTAAATTTTTGTATATTTTTATGGGCTATTGATAATTTTTTTTTTTTAGGAAACTTTCAGAACCTGTTCTGAAATTATTTTTTTGCAATCCCTGGGTAGTTTTTTTTCGTGCCGGGAGGAAAAAATTCAAATTTTTCTTGAATTCTGATCACGTCCTTTAAAAATTTCGTATTTTTTCAGGGTATTTTCTTTCCAAGCCAGGAAGACAAAAACTCATATATTGCTGTTTATTACATTATTACAAAACGATTTTCAGAAAAAAATAAGAGTTTGATCAGGGATGCTTAACAAACGATGCACTATTACGCATTTATGTGACGACAATGCAATATTCATATAATAATGTGGCAAAATAAAAATGAACAGCATACATATCAAAATGATTCTTATTAACTAACGGCGTTATGTTTAACCTTGGAGGGTGAGACCAAAAAAACGCAAGTTTTTATTTTTTTTTTTTATAAAAGTTAACAAGATGATAATGGTCATCGTTTACCACACTCTTCTCCGTCGTGTATTTTTTTGCTATATTTATTTTTTTTTCGTTTTTTCAATTTTCTCAACACCCTAAATCTCATGCCAAAGACATTTTTCAATCAGTTCTTAGGTTACACTAATCTACAAAAATCAACTTTTTTTTTTAACAGATTCTTACACTCAAAAAAAAAAAAAAACTGTAATGTTAGCAAAAAAAGCTTGTAAACCTACAAGAAAATGTTGCTGATTTTGAACCCACAATTTTTTTGCTAAAGTTAGCAAAAATGTTTTGCCAATAATTAGTTAACTAAATTTTTTTTTAACTTAGTTCATACACATCTGAGAACCCCATTGGGTTCGGACCCGATAGGTCCAGACCCCGATGGGCCTAGAACTAGTTGGGTTCCTTTAAAATCGTCATAGTTTTTGATCCAAAATTGGTGTCCGTTTCGCTCTACCTTGCTTAGTTTTTGAGATACGTGATTATAGAGGACCACTGGGGTCTTGAGAATTAAAAAACTCGATAACTTCAAAAATATTACTCGGAGAGCTTTTGAACATTTTTGGACTTTTTGTTGTGTCGGCAATATTTACCGAGATATGAGCATTTTAAAATTTTCGGGAATGCTAACTTTTTTGGATCCAAAGTTAGGGCCATTAGGGTCCACACATGTGAAGAGGACCGGCGATACTATGGAGGGCCCGAGAATCAAAAATGGCCTCCATTTTGCTCTATCTGGCTTAGTTTCCGAGATAGCGCCACCTTAAGTTTTCTGAAAATAAAAAAAAATTTACCATTTATTTTTCTAATATTAGCAAAAAATCTTGTAAAAATGTTGTCAATTTCAAATTTAGCAAAAGAAATTAGTTCAAAGTTTGTTTAAAATTGCTAATGTGCTAAATGAAGTTTACAAGAATTTTTTGCTAACATGCTAATCTCAACTAAAAATTTGCTAAAAGTTAGCTAACTAACGTTAGCAAAAAAAAAATTAGTAAATCTAATAACGTATTTTTTTGAGTGTAGAGTATATTTTTTTTTAAAGTATTTTGGCATCCTAAACACGAATCTGTCATCAGAAAAGTTATTGGCTCGGTCCGCAAAAAATTTAAATGCTTATATCTCGAAAGGACGATTTGATACAACTTTTCTAATGACAGATTCGTTTTTAGGAGGCCAAAATACTTTTGAAAATGTATTCTAGATGTATAAGAAAAAATCGTGTAGAGCAGTGTTATTATTAATATTTTGAGATGTTAACTTAGCGGTTTTTGTTGAAATTTTAGCGGTAATTTTACAACTCATAATAGAAAACTAAATCATTCACATTTTCATACCCACATTATTGCGGGTTCACACACTTTGTCAATCAGTGAAATATTGAAATATCAATTTGGAATTCCATAAAGTATATGGTGCATTCCAGCCCATATTACTCAATTTTAGACCCGACTCCCTTCGATTAATTTTTTTTTTTTGATATTTTTTTATTTTTTTAAATGCAACTTTCTTTAAAATTTTCATATTTTAATACCATGTTGGTGTTAAGTAATCAATTTTTCAAAATGATTGTTTTTCCAAAAAGATAAAAAAATTTAAATTTTTAATTAATTTTGACCAGTAAAAAATATAGATATCTTAAAAAAATTTGGACAACGTTTTGTTAGTATTTAAATTTAGTTTTAGAAAAAACCCAGCAAAATTTTCCGTTCCAAATAATCGGTTCCAGAACGCATCATATTACCCTGCAACCGATTCTACTTCACGTTCCAGAATCAATGATTTTTGTTTGAAATTGTCCCAAAAGCAATCGTTTTTTAGAGCAAGTGGTTTTTTTGAAAAATAATTTTACATTGAAAATTTTGTTTTGATTACCCGAGAATATATTCAAGAATCTATTGTTATAGCAATTTGTTCCAAAAAATTTTCCTGGGAAAATATGAAAAAATCATTCGAAGTAATTATCACATATTTTTTAACGTTTAAAAATTGAAATCGACTTTTTGAAAAAGTCCAAAACCTTCGATTGCTTTTTGTAAAAGGTCTAAAAATTCTGCTCTTAATTACGCAACTTTTAAGCCACCCTAGTAAAAATATTATGCTAATTTTACTAAATAGATCTAATTTAATCCGTAAAATGGTTGTATCAAATAATATCTAATTGTATTACTTTAGATCAAAAAATATAAAAATTCATACAATTTGATCCTGAATTTGGTCAAATCTAATTAGATCAAATTGATCTTATAATACCTATTTTTATATAATTTGATGAGCAAAACCAAAATACGAATCTAATCATATATGGAGCAATATCTAACCATATAAAGTGGATCAACCGTATCAAAGTGATAGATAAAATTTTATATAAATTTACACGGAAGCATATTAACTCATATAAGATTGTATCAAATTATATATGATTAGACCAGAAAATTTTTACTCGGGCATAATCTTGAGATGTGCTCACAATTCGTTCTATTTTTATACCCTACAACCACAATGTGGGGGTATACACACTTTGTCATTCCGTGTGTAACGCATCGAAATATCGGTCTAGGACCCCATAAAGTATATATATTATTGATCAGTGATCGATTCTAATACATTCTAGCGATGTCCGTCTGTCCGTCCGTCCGTCTGTGGAAGACACGATACAGTCCAAAATAAAAGAGCTAGACTCCTGAAGTTTGGTACGAATATGTCTAATGGTATTGGGCTGGTGAAGTTCGAACATGGGCAAAATCAGATCAGGGAGAAAAAAGTTCGCCCTTTAGGAACTAAAACAACCTCTAAAAAACACCATTTTTATACCATCCAACTACAGTATGGGGGTATACTCACTTTGTCATTCGGTCTAGGACCCCATAAAGTATATATATTATTGATCAGTGATCGATTCTAAGACATTCTAGCGATGTCCGTCCGTCCGTCTGTCAGCCTGTCCGTCCGTCCGTCTGTGGAAGACACGATACAGTCCAAAATAAAAGTGCTAGACTCCTGAAATTTGGCACATATAAGTATGTCTTATGTTCATAGGCTGGTTAAGTTCGGAAATGGGCAAAATCGGATAAGGGGGGTGGGGGGGGGGTGAAAGTCCCCCCCTTGACGAAGTAAACCAACCCATGAAAAAATGTAACTTTTTATAGTTTTTTTTTGTATTTTTGTTAAATAAATGAAACATTTTTATACTTAAAAAAGTTCAAAGTCTTGGAATTGGCCCCAGGGGATTTGAAAATGTCTTTTTTGTTTTGGTTTTGCGGGCGTGGATATTAGCAAATAATTTATATAATGATGAAATTGCATATCTTTTGTACAAAAAGCTTAGTAATTAAATTTTTAAACATTTTTGACCAGAGGGAAGGTGTCCCCAAGGACCCCTGAGAAGCCCCCCCCCCAAAAAAACGCCCCTTCAAAATTTTATTTTTATTTTTAACGCTGGAGGGTATACAAGATTCGGCATAGCCGAATTTAACACTCTCACTTGTTATAGTTTTTTTTTGTTCTTTTGCTTAGCAAACGAAACATTTTTATGTCAGAAAAACTTCAAAGTCCTGCAGTTGGATCCAGAAAGGTTGTCTCCCATAGCCGAAACCCCCCCCCCCCCCTTCAAAAAAAAAAATACGCTCCTGTTTTTCTTGAACGTGTTGGAGGGTATAAAAGATTCGGCACAGCCGAATTTAAAACTCTCACTTGTTTTTTTTTTTTTCAAATTTTGAAAATTTCACTTTTTTTGACTCTGGTTTATTTTATATGGTGCTCCAAAAAAACAAATTGATAGATATTGACCCTAACTTACCCTAGATATATTCATTTGTAGGTAAACATATGTCTCAAAAAAATTTAGGTTGATCGGACATGGGTAAGGTGTGTCGTATCGGCCTTGAATTTTAAAAAACGGAAAAATATGTTTTTTTTTTCTGTTTTCTCAATTTTTTTGGTATTTAAAGTTAAAAGTTGAAAAGTTGAAGTTAAGCTGAATTCAGGTGGTAATAGAATTTTTATTTAGAGTAAAATACCTCTCTAATAAGGTTCTTAAAACTAAAATCGGTTGAAAATCAGCTAAGTTATTAAAACTTCCCCAGGCATCTAACGTTGGCCTGGGGAAGTTTAATTAAGGAATATAATCCGATTTATGAAATTCATTGAAATTTTCTACTGTAATTGCGCAAAATTGCGCAATGTCAAAATTGCATCTTTTTTGTTTGTTTCTTTGTGTCTAAAAGCGGTTGTATTTAATAAATACTATACAGCCCGTAAGAATTTTCAGACTTTAAAAAAAAATCGAAGGTTTCGGACTTTTTCAAAAAGACAATTTTAATTTTTAAACGTTAATTAATCGAAGGGGGTCGGTTCTAAAAGTGAGTGATTTGGCCTGGAATACTATTACTAGCACGCCCGCCAAAACTTCGTTACCGGTAATATAAAATAACGGATAACAGAGGGATGAGGTTTAGAGACCCGATTTATAAACATTTTCCCTCGGAGTCATTGTTTTATTTAACTGTGGCATAGATGGGACTAATTAATTAAAGGGACCAATTAATTGATGGTTTAATTACCATTTAATTGATGTCAATGGTAATGAAATTTATTTCATTACCATTGGTTGTATCAATTGTACCAATTAAATTACTAATCAATTTAATTACTAATGATAATTAAAAAAAAAATAATTACCATTGGTATGGCATCACTTAAAAAAAATAATTACCATTAGTAAAAGTCGTCACAATATTGTCAAAATCGTTAATATTTGGAAATATCTGTTGTTTTTGTTATATGGTGTTTTAGTTTTTCACATTTTATAAACCAAACACACGTTGATTGCCTTTGTATAACACAATATTTGAAATTTTTATTTGCGTTTTGTTTTTTGTCTTTACCATTTTCATATTTTTTTTTGAAAACACACTTTGACGTTTAAATTTTTAACTTTTCAAAAAAACAAAAATGTGGAAACCAATTATAATTGGTGTTTTTCAACAATTGGTGCAATTCATTACCATTAGTAATTATATTTTTTAAATAAAAAAATTTAATTACAATGAAATGGTAATAAAAAATTTTTTCATTACCATTGATATCAACCAATGGTAATTAAATTTCAATGGTAATGAAAAATTCCCATCTAGGAACTGTGGACGTTTATGTCTTTCATACACAATTAAATTAAAAAAAATTCGCTGGAACATTATCATGTACGTCCCATTGGAAAATTATCTTGTCAATTTTTGGGCTCTTAAACCGGGATTGCCCTATGAAAATGAGTGATAAATAAGTTTCGGCTTGGGTACATAAAAATAATTTTAAAATTATATTACTTACAAGTAGTGAAAAGTGTCATAATTAATTAATTTGTTTTCATTTATCCCAAATGGTCAGATGTCCCCGCTGACACCTATCTTCAAAATGTCTTGTCAAAAAGTTTTAATTTTTTTTTACATCTTGTAGAGTATGCAATATTTGGCATAACCAAATTAAACATTCTTCTTTGTTTTTTTAATGTTTATTTTGCGATTTTTTTTTAACAAAAAGTTGTTATCACTGCTAATATTTTCTTTATACTCTTTTGCTCTCTGCTATTACAATATTAGAACTATGAATCAGGGATGGAAAATCGAAATTTTGAAATGGGACTGTAGCTCAACCAAAAAAGTACTTTTTCGCCCTCGATGGTACTAAAAAAAATAATGCCCAGTTTTTCTACGAGAAACGTCATTCTTCTCCGACGAAATTGCATGTGTTTTGTTATTGTAACAATTCGTCGTACACGAATTCAATATAAAAGTTCTTAAATTGAAGACATCCTTCTACATTTATCAATTTTTTTGCGAAAACTCCATTAAAGGTTGACTGAAATTAAAGATTTTATTTGTTTGAAGCTTTTGAAGCATTTTGGCAGTGAAAGTCTTTAGATTTTCAAGATTTCTTTAAGATTTGGTTGAACAAATGTGTGAAATCGTCTGGTATGGAAAAGGTACTAAATCACTCACGGGGGTACTACGGTATCTTTGAGAGTGAAAAAGTACTGAAAAAAGTACTAAAGTACTAACTTTTCCATCTCTGCTATGAATATAAAATTAAATATTAAATAAGGAGTTTGGGTATCCTGTTAAACTTTTTTTTTCTCTCTTACTCTCTCTAATTTAAAATTGTAAACAAGTTTTTCTTAAGGAATTTTTCTGTAGGTCGTTGTCTTTTTCCTTTAAACTACAACAACAACAACAACAAAAGTGAGAAAAGGATTGAGGTTGATATTTTATTCCACGACAGTTTTTGTTTTCTGCTGGTCCTTGTTGTATATAAAGATTGATGGTTTCCAAGGACATTACATGTTTTTTATTGTTATATTTTTTTATATTCTACACTTATTTTTTTTTTTTTTGAAATTGTTGTTTAAGGATATTTTATGATTTCGTTTTGTTCACAAATAACTCCTCTGCGAAGACGTATTTTGTTCTATTGTAGTTGATGGGTGGTTGGAAAATTTTTTGTTTTCATTTATTATTTTTAAAGTACAGTTAATTAATTTCGTTTTTTTGAACATGATTAAGTTTTGGTTTCTTAAATTGTATATTCTTAGTATTATTTATCTATTAAGGTTTTCCATTGAAAGATTTTTTGTTTAAAATTTGAATATATCAAATATAGATTTCAAATAAACCAAACGATAACGGCCCTATGTTCCTCTTACACTCAAAAAAATAAACTGGTAAAACGCCTGGTAAAATGCCTTGTAATCCCGTTCTACCAATATTTGACAATTTTCCTTGTTTTTTAACAAAAAATCTTGTACTTTGCTCAAACGAGAACTACAGTTTTATTGGTAATTTTACAAGTATATTTTCGTAATTGAATTCTACCATTTTGAAAGGTTATTTTACAAAAAAAAAACTGTAATTTTACGACAAAGTTTTTATTACGAGAATTCTAGTTGATTTACAAACAAAAACTGTTATTTTACAAAAATTATGTTATACGAAGATTAATGTTGTTTAACAAAATAAAAAAACAATTTTTTTTTTTTGAAAATATTTAAAAAAAAAGTTGACAAAATTTTAAAAAATTTATTACGAGGATTCTAGTTAATTTACAAAAAAAAAAAAACAGTTATTTTACAAAAATGATTTTATTACGAGAATTTATGTTGTTTTATAAAATTTTTTTTTTGGTAAATTTACCATTTTGGTTTGCAAATTTACCATTTTTTTTAACATATTTACCATTTTTTCTTGTAAGTTTACCATTTTTTTTTATTTTTCCGATTTTAAAACAATATTTTTACCAATAAACTTGGTTATTTTACCAATTTTTGGCGCATTCAAAATTACGAGGAAATCCTCGTAATTTTACGAGAATTTTGCCTACCTCCTATTTTACGAGATTAGCCTCGTAAAATCACGAGATTTTTTGGTAACTTTACAAGATTTTTTTTTTGAGTGTAGGAACAACAGGAACTAATAATAATAATAATAAAACGATAACGGTATGATATCGAGGCAATATCACTTAATAATGGCATATTATACGAAAACGATAGTGTTTTAGTTTTATTATATACGTTTCCTTATGATATCGTTTTTCAATAAAAATTTGATATTGTTTTCTCTATCGATAATTACAGTCATAACGATAGTAAATTTGCCATTTTCCTAATTCTATTGTAATCTTATATCGATTAATTATCTTTTCGAATCAATAAATCGATCATTTTGGCATTTTGTTGAATGCTTAGATGAAAATTAATATTTTTGCATATTTTGGTTTTAAATGCATACTTTGTGCATATTTGAAACTTCTAAATGAATATTTTTGGAAATGTTGGTATACATTAGCAAAAATACAGTTTACGGTATCATCTTAAAGTAAAATTATGATACCATTTTTGAATTTTAGGCGATTTTGCTATCGTCATTCCTGGAAATTTTAATAGCAAAATCGGATATAACATTTTCATATCGAAACGATATCGTTATCGCCCGGAATAACGATACACTCAAAAAAAAAAACTTGTAAAGTTACCATTAAATCTCGTGATTTTACGAGGCTATCCTCGTAAAATATGACGTAGGTAAAATTCTCGTAAAATTACGAGGATTTCCTCGTAATTTTGAATGCACCAAAAATTGGTAAAATAACCAATTTTATTGGTAAAAATATTGTTTTAAAACCGGAAAAATACAAAAAAAAAAAATGGTAAACTTACAAGAAAAAATGGTAAATATTTTTAAAAAAATGGTAAATAAATAATTAATTTTTTCAAAATTTTGTCAACTTTTTTAAAAATATTTTTCAATAAAAAAAAAATGCAAAAAAATAAGTTTTTTTGTTAAACAACATATCGACAACGTCGTATAACATAATTTTTGTAATATAAAGTTTTTTTTGTAATTCAACTAGAATCCTCGTAATAAAAACTTTGTTGTAAAATTACAGTTTTTTTTTGTAAAATAACCTTTCAAAATGGTAGAATACAATTACGAAAATAAACTTGTAAAATTACCAATAAAACTGTAGTTCTCGTTTGAGCAAAGTACTAGATTTTTTGTTAAAAAACAAGGAAAATAGTTAAATATTGGTAGAACACAAGGCATTTTACCAGGCGTTTTACCAGTTTATTTTTTTGAGTGTAGGTTTTCGATAAATTTTAGAAAATGGCGACTGTGCTATCGTTATGATTGCTAGTATCGATAGCGAAAACGATATCATATTTTTATGGAAAACCGATATCAAACGGAAAGGTACATTAAGAACGAAAACACAATCGTTTTCGTATAATATTTGATTACTAGATGATATTGCCTCGATACCATAAAAACGTGTTTCCTTGATATTAAAACCTTGAGTAATTTTTTGCTTTTAAAGAAGTTTTTTTATATAAAAACAAGATTTTTTTCACAAATTTTATGTTTTTAGTGCATATTTTAATAAAAAATATGTCTTGTGGCACAAAATTTTTTTATTAATTTTGACGCGCTGAACACAAATATCTAAAAATATTTGAAATTGGTCAATTTGTTTTCGAGATATTGGTATTTGAAATTTTCTAAAAATGACAGTTTTTTCCCCTACATTTAGAAAATTTTTAAAAATATTTCAAAATTTCTTTCCCTTGATCCTTTCAAAGGGCTTGTGACAAACTTTCATTTAAAATTGATTCGATTTATCAATCGAATCCTTTAATCAAAGTTTCGGACATTTTGAAACTTTTTGACAAATTTCAAATGGCGATATCTCGAAAACCGCCCACCCGATATCAGAATTTTTTTTGATATTCATATTCAGCATGCTATAATTAATGAAAGTAATGCATCGAAAGACATACAGTGCCGGGCAAAAGTATTCAAACAGAACTATATTAGATGAAATTTGTTGAAGACAAAATTTAATTTACCAGTCGTATTTTTATCAAACGAGTGTTTTTTAAGTGGTTTGTTGTTAATTTATTAGGCTTTAATTTAAGCTTCTTTTTATTGCCAATTAACCGCTTTTACTGAATATCGGGAGACATTTTCATATGGGGACTAAGTCCAAAAATAATCCGATTGTAATCAGATTTGAAGATGGAGGGCGCTCGTCGTCAAGCAGTGGTCTTGGTTAATGAGGAATCGCTTCCGCTTTTAGCCAGGACTGACGGCATTATTAGATTTGGCTTTTTTCATATAAGAGTCAATGTCTACAAGGGCGACCAGAAGCCTATTTTGGAAGCAGACAAGCCAGTGGCAGAGTCGGCTGGGGAGGAGAATCTGGAAAAGGTTGATATTCAGCTGACCGATTCTAGGCTGATGGGAGATGCATCTGTCATTTTCGAAACCGAATCTGGCAACGAATGCGACCTCTGTGATGGCATGGAGGATAAAGCCGATGCCACGATGGGTGACATTCAGGACGAGGCCCATGCAGGGAGGAATTCGGAGAGTTCTGTTGCCTCCGATTCAGAACAGATGGGACACATATCTGGCTTATTCGAAACCGAATCTGGGGACGAATGCGACCTCTATGATAACACGGAGGATGAAGCCAATAACACGGTGGTGGAAAGGATGGTGGAAAAAAAGCAAGATGTTGCGGTTCCTACAAATAAACCTCCATCACTGTAAGGCAGCCTCAGCTGCACTATTGCTGCGCCTGACGACAGGAGCAGTTGACTTGGTTTTTATCCAAGAGCCCTGGGTGCGGGGTGGCAGGGTTTGCGGATTGAAGACCCCTGGGTTTAAGTTGATGGTTGCCAAAGGTGAGGGCTCACCAAGAGCCTGCATCTTGGCGAAAAATGGCTTAAATATATTCTTTTTATCAACTTTTAGTGATATGGATGTTACAGCGGCTAGCTTAGAGCTTCATGGGAAATCTATTTGGCTCGCCTCTGCTTATTTTCCTAATCCGGGGCCAATACCCCCGGAGAAGGTTGGCGGTCTGATTCGGGAGTCTGAATCTAGGGGACACCAGTTACTAGTGTGCTGTGATGCTAATGCACATCATTCGATATGGGGTAGTACAGACACAAATGATAGAGGCGAATCACTTTTGGAGTTTTTGTTAAGCACTAACCTGTATATTTGTAACAAGGGTAGTGAACCAACTTTCGTTACAAGTACGCGGCAAGAGGTTCTTGACGTAACACTTGTATCAGATACATTGTCTGATAGAATTGATGACTGGAGAGTTTTGGAAGAGCATTCTTTCTCAGATCATCGGTACATTGAGTTTTTACTCAGGGAGCGTGCCCCGGTTGAGACAGTCTCTAGAAATCTGAGAAGAACAAACTGGGTGAAATATAGGGAGACTTTTTCTTTGCTTTTGGATGAAGTACCCCTATCTGAACCGCATAGTTTAGCGGAAATTGACTGTCTGGTTGACCATATAACAAATGTTTGTAATAGGTGCCTGGATGCGTCTTGCCCTTCTGCAAAGTCTAGAGGGAAAAAAAAGCCACCTTGGTGGTCAAATGAGTTGCAGACGAGCAGAGATTCCTGCAGAAAGCTCTTTAATAAGGCTAAATTTTCAAGAGCGGACGAGGACTGGTCTGCATACAGGCTGCAACTTAAGAGTTATAAAAAGATGATCAGAAATGCCAAATGTGATTCTTGGAAAAACTTCTGTGGAAACATAGAAGACGTTTCTGAGGCATCCAGGCTGCGCAAGGTTCTGGCTTCTTCTCCTTGCACCCTAGGATACCTGAAAGATCCTAATGGGGTGTGGTCTTCCTCCAGTGGAGAGTCGCTGGATCTCCTTTTAAACACGCATTTTCCGGGCAATTCCATGACGCCGTTTCAAGCTTTGGAACGTTCTGACGCCCAAGCATCTGAAATTGCTTCGGAAATAATAAATATGCCAACATTAATCTGGGCGATAAAAAGCTTCAGGCCCTATAAATCTCCGGGACCTGATGGTATAATCCCGGCTGAGTTGCAGCAAGTGTTGGACTATATAGCCCCGTTGCTGTATAATCTATACACAGCATGCATCAACTGGTCGTATATTCCTTTAAAATGGAGGGATACCAGAGTCGTATTTATCCCGAAGGCTGGGAAAAGTTCCCACACAGCTCCGAAGGATTTCAGACCAATTAGTCTGTCTTCTTTTTTGTTAAAGACAATGGAACGAATGATAGACTCATATTTGCGTAGAGTGATTGACCCGAGGTTGCTTTCGACAAAGCAACATGCATACAGCAAGGGACGATCAACGGAAACAGCTCTTCATGAGCTCGTTGGTACCATCGAGAGATCGCTTTCGGTAAAGGAGTACACTATGGTGGCCTTTCTTGATATTGAGGGGGCTTTTAATAATGTCATTCCAGAATCGATAATATTGGCATTGTCTGGTCTGGGAGTAAAGCGTGAAATCGTTTTAATGGTGGAAAACCTACTTGCCAATAGACGTATAACGTCTGAATTGGGAGCGTCCGTCATATCTCGATTTGTCAATAGGGGCACACCACAAGGAGGTGTTCTTTCGCCGCTTCTTTGGAACCTGGCACTGAATTCAATGCTACTATCTCTAGAAGCACGTGGTTGTCATGTTATCGCATATGCTGACGATGTCGCGATAGCGGTAAAGGGGAAGCATCTGCCAACATTGCGGGACATTCTTCAGGGTTCTCTGAAAGATCTGTCTAAATGGGCAAGAGACTGTGGCCTAGGAGTTAATCCTAGTAAAACAGAGCTTGTTTTGTTTACAAGGAAAAATAAGATTCCTGCTTTTGATCCTATTTCTCTGGACGGTACTGAAATCACCTTCTCAGATGGAGCCAAGTATCTTGGAGTATTTCTAGATAGGAAGCTGAATTTCAGGCGTAATATTGAGGAACGGGTGAGAAAAGCAACGATTGCTTTGTATTCCTGTAAAAGGGCCATTGGAAAACGATGGGGTTTTAGCCCTCAAGTCGTTCATTGGATCTATACAGCAGTGGTGCGTCCAATTTTGCTGTATGGAATCATTGTCTGGTAGCCTGCTTTGGAAACAAAAGCGAACTTTGTCTTTATCACGAAGGTACAGAGAATGGCGTCAATGTGCATCACTGGTGCTCTTCGTACTACACCTACGGCTGCATTAGAAATCCTCCTTCACCTGATACCCTTGGACATATTGGGTAGGCAGTATGCGGCTGCGTCGGCAATTCGACTTAATAGCACGCTGCAATGGAGGAGCAGTGATTGTGGCCATAGCGCAATCTTGAAAAAGATAACAATACCACAAAATGTGGACTGTGCTCCCTCTTTGAGCCTCTTTGAGCGCCACTTTACCACTATGATACCATCCAGGGAGTCTTGGATGGGGGATACTCCGGGTAGTGGAGCTACCATAAATTTTTACACAGATGGATCGAGGCTGCACGAACAAGTGGGCTTTGGAGTCTATTCGGAAGAGCTTGGGTTGAGCCTGGCTCGTAGATTGCCAGATCATTGCAGTGTTTACCAGGCAGAGATGCTGGCAATAAAAGAAGTGGCTGACTGGTTGAGCTGCAATGTCTTGTCTACAACCGCAGTCAACATCTATACTGACAGTCAAGCCGCGGTCAAGTCCCTGGATTCAATGTTTCTGAAAACAAGATCTGCCCTTAACTGCCGCACGTCTTTAAATGAGATGGCCAAGCAGTTTAACATACGACTCATATGGGTCCCAGGGCACAGAGACATTCCAGGGAATTGCAAAGCCGATGAGCTTGCAAGACTAGGAACTACCTTACAGGTTCCAACAGAATTGGAATGTGTTGGTACGCCTCTAGAAACTTGCAAGCAAAACCTACGGCTTTGTTCTGCGACGGAGACTAATCAAAGATGGGCAAATGGATGGACGTGTGAGACAACACGACTGATTTGGCCTTCTCTTAATCAGGGGCGCACAAGTGAGCTGATATCGCTTCCAAGAGGAGAGATTTCAACGGTGGTTTCTATAATTACCGGACACTGTCTTATAGGGAAGCACGCAGAGCGGTTAAATGTGCCGTCGAATGACTTTTGCCGAAGTTGCATGGATGAAGAGGAGTTGGAAACTATCGAACACTTTATTTGCCATTGCCCGGCACTTTCTGGTCAGCGACTTGCTTCACTGGGATCTAGGGAGCTGTACGATCTTTCAGATTTGTCGGATGTCAAAATTCAACATCTAAGGAGTTTCATAAGAAGCTCAAACTGGTTTAACGACAGGGACTAGTAGGGAAACCTATTACGATCCCGTGGTATCACAATGGACCTCAGAGTCTACGTGTGTTGACGTAAAACGTCAGCAGCCACTTACAACCTAACCTAACCTAATCAGATTTGAAAATGTTTTTAAAGTATGCGATAAACACACACAAACAAAATTGTAATAAAATATTTTCTACTTTCATTGAGAGATTTATGTGAACATCGGGAAGGTGTTTTGTATGGGGCTACAAGAAGTGGTGATTATTGAATACAAAACACGTTTAGCTTCCAAATTTCGAAAATATATCTTTTATAATACGACTATTAAAGTCATTTGTGTCAAATGAAAGCAGACCTTTTTGCAAGATCTAAACATGGACCGATTTTTTCCAATTTCAATAGGCTTCGTCCATAGGCCAAACGAAGCATAAGTTTCAGACAAATCAGTTGATAATTGCGACCTGAATCGTGTTTACAACGTTTTACATCGCTAGAATGACTAATAAAATTATTCTGAGTCGATCGGTATACTTGCAAGATGGTGTAGGACCAATATTTCGGGTAGGTACAAACATCAGCACAATGTCATTATACACTGTACCCACAAAGTGGTGATTCTGAGAAATTTTCCTGTGGAAAAGAAAAATTATTTCTGAATTTTATTTGTACCACTTAAAATTATAAAATCACAACAGAAAAATCATAATTTTTGTGCGACTTTTTACTTTCCAGGGGATCGGAAAATTCTTGTGTGCCCTTGCAAGGGCCCCGCCACACCTGAAGATTTGTTTTTGTTTTGTATTCAAAAAAATTCATAGCTTAAAATTATTGAAAAAATATATAAATAATAAAATAAATATTTTGAGTAGGTTTATTTAAGCTCGAGGTCATTATTTCCTTTACTAATTAAAACTATGATAATCTCATAGAATAATTTTCAAGACAATTATTCTGTTTTAAATTTATTTATGTTTTTAAATTTTGCAAGACTTAATAGACACGAGTTTCAGAATTTTTCAAATTCTATTGTCAAGATTATTTAGTAAATATAAAACCCTATACTACAAGTGGCAAAGGCGATTTCAATGACAATTATTATTTCTTATTCGACTCTACTCCCATTGAGAATTAGAAGACCAAAATTGTACAATCGTAGTAAGATCAAGATCATCAAATAACACAAACATGAGAATACAGATTTACATACGATTTTCCATTAGACAATATATATGCTGTTGTCTAATATTTATTTATTTTATTTTTATTTATGGGCTATTTGCGAGAGTAATACCATACTAGTGATCTTACTAAAAATAAAACAATTTTTATTTTATAATAAAAGTTAATCAGAATTTGATTAATAAAAAAATATTAAAAACAAGTAAAAAATTTAAATTCGGCCTTGCCGAATGTAGTGATACCCTCCACAATATCAAAAAGATTATTGCAAAAAACTTTATTTAAAAGGAAATTACTTTTGAAAAAAAAAAAAAAAATTTGAAAAAAAAAATTCCGCGAAAAAAAATTTTTGGTACACACAGAAAAATAAATTTCCAATCGAATTTTTTAGTAGTATCAACTCATAATTCGGTTGTCGCTATCAGTTTTTGATGTGACAATCGACTTTTGTTGTTGTATCAAATAAATATCTGCTGTATCAACATAATTTTAGTTGATACTACCGATATTCAATTGAGACGACCTATATGTAAATGTATCAACCGATTTTTAGTTGTATTAACTGAATTTCAGTTGGATATTTGGAAAATTATTTTCTGTGTGTAAAAAAAAATCCGCGATTTTTTTCTTTTTTTGCCAAAAAAATTTGTTGGTACATGTTTAAATACCATTTGGTGTTTAATTATGTTCACATATGTCAACCAGCAGCAGAATTAAAGCATTTTGTATTTTTAGGTTATGTTGAATGTACTAAAATTTTTGAGGTGTCCTTACATTTTCGTTCATAACTTTTAAACCGCTGAACCGATATCGCTCAAATGCAATACCAAACTTCTCAGGAGAATTTCCAATTAATGTGTTAAGTTTCAGTCATAGCCGTGTAATATTTTGGTCGTGATCACCATTTCCACAGACAGACGGACAGACTGACAGACGGACAGACGGACATCGCTAGAATGTCTTAAAATCGATCGGGGATCATGAATATATATACTTTATGGGGTCCCAGACCGATATTTCGATGAGTTACAAACGGAATGACAAACTTATATATACCCTCTATCACTAAGTGGAGGGTATAAAAATCGGGATCTCGAAATTCCCGGGATTGAAAATTAAAATTCCCGATATAAGGTATTCGTCTAATCCCAAAAATCCCGGTATTTCCGGGATCTGAATTTCGAGATTATAAGCTCTACTTTTTATATATAACACAAGCAGAAGAGCACAAAACTAATATTTGTCAAGGGATATCCTATTAATTGATTTGAAGAAAATTTCTTTGGTGGTAGGAATTTCATCTATGTATTAGAGAATTCCAAGAAAATTACATACGAACTTTTAAAAAGTAATGAAAATATTTATGAACTATTTTAAGGAAAAATTTTCCCAAATGTTATTTATGTATTTTTTTGGAGTGAATATAAGACGTAATTCTGTAGCATACGTTCTTTGTTGACTATCTTAAAAAGAACATTAGCATACTTTTAGGATGACATTAAACAACTAATTTCTCTTAAATTTAAATTTCAATCTTTAAGTTAAAACACCAAAAACCACAATTTGAAAAAAACCAACATGTACTTTAAAAAAAAAATTGTACAATTAAATAAATTTGTTAACGAAATTTTCTAACATTTTAATGACCAGCAATAAAAAAAAGCAGCTAACCTCAAACCACAGTTAAAACAGAAAAAAAGGATGCACGAAAAAAAACATTAAACAAATACTATTGCAAAATCTATGTAGCATTTGATGGCTACAATTTAATATATATTTTTTAACAAATTTTCGAAAAAAAATCTGTAAAAAACGGGCAAAAAATACACCAGCTTAAAAAATCAATATAACCAGACAGAGGAAAAAATGCGATAAAAAAATTTCAAAAAAATAAAACTGAAAAAAATTTAGAAAAAGGTTAACAAAATTGACAAAGTAAGAGTACAACAGCTACAACAAAAACAAAATCAAGAAAAACAATTTTTTCGTACCAAAAAAAAAACTGAACAAAAAAATGCAGTTTGTGAATAAGAGCTAAAACGGAAAAAAATTACGAAGGAACAAAAAATAAAAAAATTGGTTTGAAAACGTTCTATGTGCAGATAGATGTACAAACACGAAAATAAAAAAATTGGAATATGGGAACAACATAGTGGTCGGATGGATGGTGGTGGTAAAGATAGAAAAAAATTACAAGGTTTGAGGATTTGTTAAAAAATAAAAAAAAAATATGGAAAAAAAATTGCAAAACATCATAATGTTAAGGATAATCATCATGATGATGCTACTACTACGATGACTATGACTACTACTACTACTAACGCATACTAGAAATACTACAAATCAGAATATTAGAAGAATTAATTCTTTGTTTTAATTAATAAATCTTATAATTTTTATAACTTTTTGCCACACTTATGAAAGTAAAATTTACATTACATTGTGGACCACGATTTTCTACCTGAAATGGTAGTGTTGTAAAAGTATTGAGTGTTTAAGTACAGACTACTCAATACTGCCTATTTTTTCGAGTATTCAATACTCAAAAGTAACTACTCAATCATTCAGGATTGTATTTTTCACTTAAAATTCTTGATTTAACCAATAAAATACAACTATGAAACTAGAAAAATTAAATATTTCTTTTTCTAAAAAATTAATTTTTTAATTGGGTAAAAAAATTCTAAATTTGATAGTGAATGCCTTCTCATGCAAACATAATTAGAATTCAGAAGAAAAATTAATTAAATTATATTTTAGAAGGCTTTATCAGTTTTTGGTTTTCAAAATAAGTATTGAGTAGTATCGAGTACTCAGTTGAGTACTCGAGTAGAAATAAAAAATTAAAGTATATCAATAGTTGGGTTTAGAAAATTTAGCTCCAATTCTTTTTTATGGCCCACTGAAGTTTCCTAATTTTTTTCAAAGAAGTTTTGAATAGGTAAAAAAAGTATTAAATCTAATTCTGAGGTAAATAATGTTAAAGATGGCTTTAGTAAAATTTGATGGCGGTTCTTTTACCTACTACATACTACATATTACAACATATTAACCCCAAATCCCCAATTTTTAGGGGTCATTTTGGTCCTTTTCTCAATATACCATGAAACACCACTAAAACATGCATTTAAGTGGTTAAAATGTTCTAGAAGCAGAGTTGTAACATTTTTTCGACTTATTTCACATGACTTTGGTGAAAAACCATTTAACAGTATGTTATAATTCACAATTTTACTTTTCTAAGCGTTTTGCACTTTTTGCACGAACTTTTGGCCTTTGACAACACCTAGTGAAATTTAATGCAGAAAATTTTTAAAAAAAAATTAATAAAATCTTCAGTGGACCATAAAGAAACTCGAACTAAGTTTTCAAAACCCTTCGGTCCAATATTATTAATTTAATAAAAACACTGTGCTCGAATTTGATACCTTTTTTTAACAAGATGGACACTTTACTGGTTAAGTTAATTCGAGTACTCTGAATTTAATGGTGTTATCCGTTTATGGAAGTTAGCGCTCGTATTTGGGATTAAAACTTTGATGCACAAGTACAATAAAAACTATTTTTTACGCTTTTGCGATATTTTATAAACCTAAACCCATTCAACTCTGGTAAATAAAGTTAACAGACCATAATTATGCAAATTTTTCGCAAAACAAAATTTTTAGGTCGCGAAATATGTATTTTTTCGTAAAAAATTTAGTTTAATACATTTTTTTTAATTTCATTAGAATTTTCGAGTTCGTGTACAGTGTACACTAGGGTGGCTCGTTTTTGGGCTTTTCTCTCTGATCAAATTCTAATACCCGCCAAAAGTGTAACTAAGGGTAACTCACATGCAAAATATCACTCCGATCGGAGTTTATCTTCTGTCTCCACTTTGAGCCTTAAAATTGGGGTTTTCGCAAAAAAGGACTTTTAAAAAAAAAAATAAATAAAATTTAAGTTTTTTTATTAAAATAATTAAAAAAATATTTTTGTATAATATTTGATCGTAAATACTTAAATATGAAATTTAAAGATTTTACGGTATCATTAACCCGTTCAAACTTGATACCAAAAAAATGGCATGATTTTGGGGGCGTTCTCAAAACACCTTTTTTCAAAATTTGAAAATTTTATAAAAAAAAAAATTTAAATATACCATTTTTTCTTTCTGAATTCATTAAGAACTCCTTGGAGAAGAAAAATGTGAAATATGGCGGATATCCGTCGAGCCACTTTTCGGGAATCGCGAGGAGAAGTTAGCGGATTTCAAGGAAATGTTGGTTTTATCAATAATTTGGATTAATGAAATCTTATAAATTCAATATTTGTGCAAATTAACGGTTTTTTGGTGTCGTGGCATTCTATTATATAACTTTAAGTATGTCATGAAATCTTACAGATCTAGGACGTCTTTAACCCACATTGGCTGGGGGTCAAAAATTACCCCCGCGGAATATTTGAAGTTTAGAGCTTAAATTTTGTGCTACAAACAAGTATAAAACGGTTTTTATGTTTTTTACCCCAACTATTATTTCGTATTAATATGTTATCTTTAAAAAAAATCGTTAACCCTTCTTGGTAAGGGGTCAAAAATGACCCAGTCAATAAAAAGTATATATTTTTTCATATAAAATTAATTTGTGGCAATCTATTAGATAACTTTAAATCAGCCCTTAAATCTCACATATTTAAGATATCTTTAACCCACATTGGCCAGGGGTCAAAAATGACCCCGGCAAAAACTTTTAGGCACAGTGCTTGAATTTATTGATATCAACAAAATATATATTTTTTTATTGAATGGGTCATTTTTGACCCCCTACCAAGAAGGGTTAACGATTTTTTTAAAGATAATATAATAATAGTTGGGGTAAAAAACACAAAAGCTGTTTTATACTTGTTTATAGCACAAAATTTAAGCTCTAAACTTCAAATTTTATTCGGGGGTCATTTTTGACCCCCAGCCAATGTGGGTTAGAGACGTTCTAGATCGGTAATATTTCATGACAGACTTAAAGTTATATAATAGAATGCCACGACACCAAAAAACCGTTAATTTGCACAAAAATGAAACTTATAAGATTTTATTAATCCAAATTGTTGATAAAACCAACATTTCCTTGAAATCCGCTAACTTTCCCCCGCGATTGCCGAAAAGTAGCTTGATGGATATCCGCCATATTTCACATTTTTCTTCTCCAAGGTGTTCTTAATGAATTCAGAAAGAAAAAATGGTATATTTAAAATTTTTTTTTAATAAAATTTTCAAATTTTGAAAAAAGATGTTTTGAGAACGCCCCCAAAATCATGCCATTTTTTTGGTATCAAGTTTGAACGGGTTAATGATACCGTAAATTCTTTAAATTTCATATTTAAGTATTTACGATCAAATATTATACAAAAATAATTTTTTAATTATTTTAATAAAAAAACTTAAATTTTATTTATTTTTTTTTTTAAAAGTCCTTTTTTGAGAAAACCCCAATTTTAAGGCTCAAAGTGGAGACAGAAGATAAACTCCGATCGGAGTGATATTTTGCATGTGAGTTACCCTTAGGGGACCGACACTTTTGGCGGGTATTAGAATTTGATCAGAGAGAAAAGCCCAAAAACGAGCCACCCTAGTGTACACTAATTTGATCTCTCTGATCAAATTCTAATACCCGCCAAAAGTGTCGGTCCCCTAAGGTTAACTTACATGCAAAGTATCACTCCGATCGGAGTTTATCTTCTGTCTCCACTTTGAGCCTCAAAATTGGGGTTTTTGCAAAAAAGGACTTAAAACAAAAAAAAAAAAAATAAGTTGTTTTATTAAAATAATTTAAAAATTATTTTTGTATAAAATTTGATTGTAAATACCTAAATATGAAAATTAAAGATTTTACGATATCATTAACCCGTTCAAACTTGATACCAAAACAAGTAGAAATCTATGAATACCCTCCACAATGCATTTTTTTTTAAAGGGTAGTACATTTTTTAACGTGAAAAACTTAACAATTTTGATTAGAAATATTTTATTTTGAGTAAAAAACTATTTTTTAGTCATTTTTTTTTTTTTTTTTTTTAAATTAATAATTTTTTTTTTTTAGTGTAAAATTTTTTTCGAGTGTAATGCTTTTTTTTTTCTGTAAAAATATTTCTGAGTGAATGCACGAACGTATGTACACAAAATATTGTCATTTTTGTAAAAAACAAAAACTAAATTTTTTTTTGTTTAAATTTTTTTGAGTGTAAAATTTTTTAGAGTGTAAAATTTTTTTTGAGTGTAAAATTTTTTTCGAGTGTAATTTTTAAGTTACCAATGCTTTTAAAACTAAACAAATTTAAAAAGCATTGCTTCAAAATTAAACAAGTTTGAAAAGCATTGTTTAGTTACCACCAATGCTTTTAAAACTTGTTAAAACACGTGGCATTTTAGATGAAACTAATCTGAAATTTAGGGTTTTGCTTATAACTTTTGAACCACTTGACCGATTGCGCTGAAATTTAATACCAAACAGACCCGGGGAACGGCAAAGATACGTGCCAAGCTTCAGTAGTCTCATTATTGTCTTTCGAAAGTTATCGTGTTTTTTATCTCGTAAATTCGCGAAATACCCTTGCCGAAATTTACTCTTTTGCTCATAACTTTTGAACCACTGGACCGATTTGGCTGGATTGCAATACTAACCTGACCAGGTAAATGACAAACATATATGCCAAACTTCAGTAGCCTCTGTAAAGTCTTTCAAAAGTTAGCGTGTTTTCTGCGGACGGACAGACAGACAGACGGACGGACGGACGGACGGACGGACGGACATCGCTAGATCGACTTAAAATCGATCGAGGATCATAAATATATATACTTTATGGGGTCCTAGACCAATATTTCGAGGTGTTACAAACGGAATGACAAACTTATATATACCCTCTATGACTAGAGTGGAGGGTATAAAAATGGCATGATTTCGGGGGCGTTCTCAAAACACCTTTTTTCAAAATTTGAAAATTTTATTAAAAAAAAATTTAAAATATATATTTTTTTCTTAGTGAATTCATTAAGAACACCTTGGAGAAGGTAAATGTGAAATATGGCGGATATCCGTCGGACCACTTTTCGGGAATCGCGGGGGGAAGTTGGCGGATTTCAAGGAAATGTTAGTTTTATCAATAATTTAGATTAATAAATTCCAAGGTTTGCAATCGAAACGAATAACGGTATCGATATCGGTATTGGCATCGTTTTTTATTTATTTCGGTTACGGTAATACCGATACCGAAACGTCAATGCCGGTACGTACCGGTATTATCGAAAAAAATAATAAAAATATAAAAAACGTATAAAAACTTAAAAAAAAAAATATTTTTTTTTTTAATTTTAATACTAAACACGTATTTACGTATTTATTTTTACCATTTTGCTAAAATATTCCCTAAAATGTGTAAAAATTTAAAAGAGCGTTTTTAGGGGATCGGCGAAGGACGTTGCCGGACCACACCTACAAAAGGGGGCGGGCAGAGAAAACTGTAATTTTCTTAACCCCTTGATCAAAGTGCAGGATTTTAAAGTTATTCTGGCATAAAAATGTTTAATTTGTTTAAGAAAAGTAAAAAAATATTTAAAAACAAGTAGAAAAGTTAAATTCGACTTGGCCAAATCCAAGAAAACCATTTTAAATGCCTAATGCCCTTTAAAAGTGATAGTTAATTTTCTAACGTTAAAAAAATTAACAATTTTGCTTAGAAATACTTTATTTTGAGTAAAAAAACTTTTTTTGTCATTTTTAAAAAAATGAATTGACATTTTTTTTGAGTGTAACATTTTTTTCGAGTTTAAGTCTTTTTTGTTTCATTGAACAAATATTTTTAAGATAAAAAACAACTTTGTAAAATATTTTTCCGACTCATCAATGTTAACGGTTTTCTCAATACGTAAATTTAAGGTGAAACCAATCTGAAATTCACGGTTTTTTTTAATAACTTTTGTACCACTGCACAGTGGTAAATTCCGGCCAAAACCCTATAATTTCTTTCATTTTCTATGTAAACTTAGGTAGGTTAAGAATATAATAATAAACCAATTTCGCGAAAAAAAAATTCCGCGAAATTTTTTTTTCCGCGAAAATTTTTTTTTGTTCGCGATAAAATTTTTTTTGAATGTGTTTTAAGATGTTGTGTCTTAATCGTCAGTATTTGATCCATCTTCTTTTTTATGTGTTTTCCACAGCTCAAAAAGCTCTTTATTTGATATAAATGACCCAAATTTAAAAGGCTCTAACTGGAAGACTTGGTTAAACTTGGTAGAGATGTTAATTAGTACTTACTTGGGAACCCTTATACTAATTTGTGGTATAGCGACTTAAGAGCAATTTTGAGCAAAAAGTATTTTTTTGGGCTTTCCAAAGTTTGTATTTTTTATAAATTTTATATTTTTTTAGATTTATTTTCACCACCACTGTTTAAATTGATCCACGCACTCGAAATTACCGAAATGCACATGACATGTAAAAATAATGCTAAATTTTCAAAATATATCAATTTCAAGGCAAAAATTTTTTTTTTTAAGTTTACAGCCCACTTGGATTTTAAAGTTGCAAATCACAACTTTTAAATTTAAAAAATAATAAATGCAAATACTCAACTTTGCTTCGTTATAAAACCTAAACTAGTCAAAGGATTGGCACAAAATTTTGTAATCGCATTTTTTGAAGTGTTAGCTCTCATTTGGCATCAATTTGGGAAAAAAGAAAAAAAAATTTTTTTAGTTTTGGCCGGTTTTTACCTCTGTGCACTGAACCGATTTTGCTATTCAATACCATTCAGACATGGGGAACGACAAATATATGTATATGACAAGCTTTAGTGTTATCAGAGTTGCCTTTCGAAAGTTAGCGTGTTTTTTAACACGTAAGTTCGCTAAAAACCCTTGAAGAAATGCACTTTTCATCCTGTGACCATAAGAAATATTAGTACCTAATTACACGGGCCTACCTCTTTTATTTTGGACTGCATTGCAAATGCCTCCCCCGAAGTCCTATAAATATCAAAAAAAAATCCCCACATCGCAGATTAAATAAAAATCCCCAAAAAACTATACTATACGAAAAGGTTTCAGAAAAATCCTATTGGGAGTCAAAATGACTCCATAAAAATTTCGTGAAAATCAATAATTTTCTTGTTTGGAAATATTTACTTAATCCACGATGTGGGTGCCCAAAGATTTTTTTGATTTTTGTGAGACTTCGGGGAGGCATTTAGAGTACGATTTTTCAGTAACAAAAACCAAAAAATTACAAACTTCCAAATTTTTTTTTGGTAAAAAAAAACATGTTTTTTAGGAAAAACGGTTTCAATAACGGTACGTACCGGTACCGAAGGAAAAGGTTTTTGGATACCGGTATCCGATACCAAAACTGAGTTGCGGTATTGGTGTTGGTAGCGGTATTCAATTTAAAGGGTTTTGAAACGGATAACGGTATTGAAAAGTTATCGATTACCAAAATTGATAAAATCTTATAAATTTAATTTTTGGGTAAATTAACAGTTTTTTGGTGTCGCGACATTCTATTAGATAACTAAAAGTCTGTCATGAAATCTTACCGATGTAGGACGTCTTTAACCCACATTGGCTGGGGGTCAAAAATGACCCCCGCAGAAAATTTAAAGTTTAGAGCTTAAGTTTTGTTCTACAAACAAGTATAAATCGGCTTTTGTGTTTTGTACCCCAACTACTATTTCCTATATATATATTATCTTTAAAAAAATCGTTAACCCTTCTTGGTAGGGGGTCAAAAAAGCTGGAAATTTGGTAAACAAGGGTATTACTTAAGTGCAAAAAAGTGTTTTTACATTTTGGAGAGTATAAAAAGTTCGGCACCGAAGAATTTAACAATCTCACTTGTTTTTTGTACATTTGTTAAACAAATGGAACATTTTTATGTCAAAATTATAGACTTGGTAAAAAAGTATTTTTGGTAAAAAAAAAAGGAAAAAATTGTTTTTTTTTTTGCACGAGAAACAAAATTATGGTAAACAATTGGATAAAAGCTAAATTTTTGGTGAAAAAAAAATTTAATGAAATAAAGTTAATAATTTTCACATATAGAGTTCAATTGACTATTAACTGAATACACTTAAAAAATATAAGATTACCAAAAGATCTCGTGATTTTACGAGGCTATTCTCGTAAAATAGGAGGTTGGTAAAATTCTCTTAAAATTACGAGGATTTCCTCGTACAAAAACAAAAATGTGTTAAAAAAAAAATTGATGAAAAAAAATTGATGAAAAAAAATTTAATGGACAAAAATTATTAAAAAAAATGGATACAAAAAAAAAAATTGATGAATAAAATCAATTTGATGTAATATAAAATTGATTTAAAAAAAATGAAAAAAAAAAAAAACAATTTGATAAAACAAAAATTATGAAAAAACAATTTGATGTAAAAAAAATTTTGTTTAAAAATAATTATGTTACGTTTTATTCACAACCTGGTGAAAAACGGTTTTAGTCACCAGCAGGTGAATTATTATCCAAGTTACAAAACGAATCTTCAAATATTTTTGGTTTTAAAAAAACGAAAACAATAATTCTTGTTTTCTTTTTTGTTAGTCGGTACACTAAAAAAAAAAATTGTAAAGTTACCAAAAAAAAACTCGTGATTTTACGAGGCTAAGCTCGTAAAATAGGAGGTAGGTAGGTAAAATTCTCGTAAATTTACGAGGATTTCCTCGTAATTTTGAATGTGCCAAAAATTGGTAAAATAAACAATTTTATTGGTAAAAATACTGTTTTAAAACCGCAAAAATAAAAAAAATTGTAAACTTACGAGAAAAAATCGGTAAATACATTAAAAAAATGGTAAATTTACAAACCAAAATAAATTTACAAACATTAATTGTAAATTTACAAAAAAAAATTGTTTAAAATTTACCAATTTTTGGTAGTGATAGTTTTTAATCCACAAAAATTACTGAAAAAAGAAAATTACTGAAAATAGAAAATTTTCAACCTAAAAATTTTAGGACTTCAAAAATTTTATGAAGTTTTTTTTTTAAATCTTTTTTAATAATTCTTTACTCCAATACGCCAAAAAAAGTGTGTCTGGGAATCAGAAAATTAAAAAAAAAATTATTTTGTTAAACATCGTCGTAATAAAATCATTTTTGTAAAATAACTGTTATTTCCGTAAATCAACTAGAATCCTCGTAAAAAAATTTTGTCAACTTTTTTTTTAAATGTTTTTCAATAAGAAAAAAATTTGTCCGGAAATTTTTTTAAAAAAAAATAGAAAATTTAAAAAAATTAAAAAAAATTTTTTTGCAATCAACTAGAATTCTTGTAATAAAAACTTTGTTGTAAAATTACATTTTTTTTTGTAAAATGACCTTTCAAAATGGTAGAATACAATTACGAAAATAAACTTGTAAAATCTATATATATAAAAATGAATGTGTGTATGTATGTGGGTATGTATGTATGTATGTATGTTCCGTATGGACTCGAAAACGGCTGGACCGATCTTGATGAAATTTTCAGGGAATATTCAGAATAGCCTGGGGAGTAACACTGTCCGATCAGATTTTTGAATTTCTGCCTGTGGGCGGAGGGGCGTGGCAAAATCGAATTTTTACATTCCACCACTAATGACATCTATATATCAAAAACGGATGGACCGATTTTGATGAAATTTAAACCAAAGATAGTACTAACCGAGTACTAACTATATGCCAAATTAGAGCGTGATCGGACAAATGGGCGTAAAATGCCATGCTTTTTTGCCTGTAGGCGGAGGGGTGGGCAAAATCGAAGTTTTACATTGCACCACTAATGACATCTACTTATAAAAAACGGATGTATCGATTTTGATGAAATTTAAACCGACAATAGTACTAACCAAGTACTTACTATGTGCCAAATTAGAGCGTAGTCGGATGGGCATAAAATTCCATGCCCCTTTGTATTGAATTGAATGTTATTTCTGCGTGCTCCGCAATAACGCAAAAACTGTTGATTCGATTTTAATTAAATTTTCAGCACTGATAGTGTTAACCGAGTGCGGAACTATAGGCCATGTTATACTACGATTGGAAAATGGGGCGTAAAATGACACGCCCCTTTTGTACTATACTGGACGTTGTCTGCCTGTTTCGCAATCACCCACAAACAGCTGTACCGATTCTCTTGACATTTTCACTGCATACAGTGCTAACCAAGTGCATATGTTGGCCATATAAGATAGTTATTGGAAAAAGGGATCAAAATTGCAACGCTCTTTTACTATACTGACCACGATTGAACAAAGAGGCGTAAATTGCCACGCCCTTTGTTTTATACTGAACGTTACATCTGCATGTTTTGAAATCACGCAAAAACGGATAAGCCGAATCTGTCACTACTGATAGAACTAACCGAGCGGGAACTATAGGTCATATGTAGAGCGCGATTCGGCAAAAGGCTACAAAATGTCACTCCCGTTTTTCATAAATAACAAGTTATTTCCTCCTCTTTCGCAATCACAAAAAAACGGCAAAAATTATGTCAATGAAATTTGCAGCACAGATAGTACTAATCGAGGATGCAGCATGGAACTTTAGACTATCACAATTCGATAAAAATGCGTTAAATGACACGCCCCTTTGTACTATACTTAACGTTATGTCTGTCTGTTTCGAAATCACGCAAAAACGGCTGAACCGATTTTGTTGAGATTTCTCTATAGATAGTGCTAACCGAGGGTGGAACCAATGGTTACTAGCTGGATCCTTGGACACTTTATTTAAATTAAGATGCAATATAAAACATTTTTTTTCTTAGGGCCAGCAATGCGGACCGGGTATAGCTAGTTACTAATAAAACTGTAGTTCTCGTTTGAGCAAAGTACAAACATTTTTGTTAAAAAACAAGGAAAATTGTTAAATATTGGTAGAACGGGATTAAAAGGCATTTTAATAGGCGTTTTACAAGTTTTTTTGTTTTTGAGTGTAGCTGATATAGTCAAACTGAGGTGGCGTCCTGTATCATTTTTAAAATTAGACACCAGCCTAAAAACATTATTATGTTAAAAATAATTTCAATAACAATAAAATTGTATTCCCTAAATGCAAAAACCATATTTAATAAAGTTGTTAACATTTTTGTTCATAATACATATTAATGATTCTATTCCTTTTCAATCCTGTCTACAACTCTGCTCGATGGAGTTTGTTGTCTTTTTATGCTTAATGTTTGTGTGTGTGTGCCTTTTGGTATGTGTTTGTACGTGCTGTGTATAGAAGGCTTTTGAAACGCATACTCAATTTTTTTTAAAAAAAGTATTTTTTTTTTATATTTTTTTACTTTCTTTCTTAATGACTGCGGCTGAGAAGTCCACCCAACGCATCAATTCAAACGCGAACCAAACGACTGTCCAACAAAATATTTCCTAATTCTTCTTTTTTTCCTCTACAGCTTCAAATAATGTTTTCTACTCTCTACCACAGTGGAGAACAGAGTGTTTTAAATTTATTGTTATATTTGTAACAAAATCAAAAAAAGGAAATGTGGCATACTTTTAGGAGCTTCAATAAAGAAACTTATTTTGAAGGAGATGTTGAATATATCTTGCGATTGAAGAAAAACATTCTTTTCGGAATAAAACAGGGTATACACATTATTTACTAGATTTTTAAAAAAGATAATTGGCCAACAATTAAAAAAAAAACTACTGATCTGGGGAAAAAAACAATAAGGGCCTTCTAAAATTGTTAATTGTACCTGAGTTGCTTCTTACATTGCTAAGAAATCAGGTAAACAGTTTCTTATAGAGTTCTTTAAATGTCGTTCTTGACCACAAACACAAAAATATTTGTTCTTGGTTGTTTTTTTTTTTCTTTTTAGTTCATGGAACCCTTAACCATAGTGAACAACCATCATCCATCCTTTTTAGGTTATATATTTGGATGTTTGGGTTTGTATGTATGTGTGTGTGTTTGTGTTAAGGTGGCATCATCATGTCGACTCTCTACTAAATATTACTAGTACAACTACGACTACGATGTGCTCAAACAGAATCGGTGTATAAAACACATTTCGCGTTTTGTATAAAACTTGAAAAATTTTCAAAATAGGTTTGGTCTTGCCAAAGGGGTTATACAAAAAAAAAAAGGATACAAAAACACACACACACATAAACGCAGGCAAAAAAATAAGGAAAAAATTGTTGAAAAAAAATTGGAAAAAATTGTTTTGAATTTTTATTTTTTTAAATATTCAACTAACCACCCACTCCGCCACCCACCTAACAACCCACTGACTGACTCTGTGTTATATGTCTTCTTTTTAGTCCTATTGAATAGGACTGGAGCATTTGAATTCCACAATTTTTTTTTTCTACTCTTTCTCTCAATTTTTTTCTATATGTTGTTTTAAAGTTGTTGTGTTGATTTTTTTTCCTTCGTATGCTGATGCTAAGTTTCATAGTCCTAGGAGTTTGAGGAAAAAAGGTAGTTTTGAATAAAAAAATATAGCTTTGACTTTGCAAATGCATTTGTTATAATGTGTGTGTAACATTTTTTAATTTTTTTTCTCTCTTGTCCTTTTAAGCTTAAAGTGTGAGTTTTCAAACCTTAACCATGGTCAAATCTCTAACCCTTTACACAATTTTTCCATACTTCCTCCTGGGAGCTCACAGTGCGTTTCTATAGCAAAAAAAAAATATACAGACAATCACACACACTCACACATAAGTAACACCAGAGCAGAGAGTATGGTTTTTTAAAACAACATTCATGTTCATGTTAATTATACCACTGTTTTGTCCTTTTTACTTCCTATTTCCGGTTTAACTATTGTATCTTAATTTTATTTAAATTCAAAGTCTCTGTAACTTTTAATATGGTCAAATAAAATGTTTATATATGTATTTGTAGTCGGTCCTTAACCGCTAAATAAAACCTAAATAAATTTCCGTTTGTTTAGAATTCATAAAAATCAAATCTAACAATTTACCGTTCCATTTCATTTATTCGGTGGCGTATTAAACAAGTCTATAAAAAAATGTATTTTTTGAAATATTTTAACACCATTTCTGGACGTTTTTCACTGAATCACTACAAAAACACTTAGGCTATCAAAGTTTTTGGGTTTTTAAAATAAAAGAAAGAAAATAAAAATTTCAATAGAAAATAAAAATTACAACACTTAAAAAATTATCTCCTTAACTGATTGTAGTTTATTTTAAAAATTTTACGTTAAGTCGTTTTTAAAAGAAAAACATTTGTTTGATGTTCAGTTTTTATTAATGAGTACTTCTGTTCTGTGTTTTAAAAATAACACACTAAAAAATAAAGACTTTCATTAACATTTAATTTTTAAAGTCATTTATTTTTGTTCTATAAGTAAATACTACTGATTATTCTTCAAATTTTTTATGATTTGTGTAAGTAAGTAATTTTTTTTTTTTTTATAAGGGTTCAAGTTGAAAAATGCAGAAGAAAAATTGAATTTCTAAAAATTATAGACATTTCTGGTATTTCCTATACCGGTTTCAAACACCCCAGTTAGTGTCATCATCAGTAGGATTTTAAATGTCGGTTTGTCTTGTAAACGAAAACTGTTTTTTATATATGTGAATATTTATAGTTTCTACAGAATAAATTCTAACAGTTTCCAACACTACAATTCTATTTCTAGCAATCTCAACCTCACTTCATACTTTCTTTCAACTTTTTTGTCTCTTACATTATTTCGCAAGGGGTTACCAACATGGTCTGGAATTGCAGACACAAATGAAGGAATTTGCATTTTCTGTTTCGGACACGTGCCTAATGGCGACATATTTTGTCAGTAATTTTATTTTTTCTGTAAGTACAGATCGAGCACGGGCTCTAATTATATTTGTTATAAGGGTTCAAGTTGAAAAAATGCAGAAGAAAAATTGAGTTATGAATTCAATACCAAAATTTAAAAAAATTTTCCGAAATTCTTTTATTTGAATTTTTTTGAGAGCGTTTAATGAATTTAAAATTGGGGCCTTATTTCATTTTTCAAAATGGGGATTTATTTCATATGAAACAAACCCCCAAAATTGAGGTGTTATTTCATTTTATTTTGAGGTGTTTTTGCATTTCGATGGGGCTTTATTTCATTTTTGAATTTGGGGGTTTATTTCATTATGAAATAAGTCCCCATTTTTGGGGACTTGTTTCATTTTCATTTTGGGGACTTCTTTCCTGGGGGGTTATTTCATGCTGCCCAAACTTATATATACCCTCTATCACTAAGTGGAGAGTATAACAAATTTTTTTTCTTTTAAAAACGACTAAACGTAAAACTTGCTAATTAAACTACAAACAGTTAATGACATAATTTTTTGAGTGCAGGAAAATAGGTTATGGGAAGGAGGATAGAGGGAGTTGTATTTGTGCATATTTGATTTGAACTTTTCCAAATTGTAGTTGACAGGGATGCCTTGTGCGATAAACAGCACTCAAAATATTTTGAAGGCAAAAACAAATGAAAAACATATTTAAAGCAAGTGATAAAACATTTGAAAACCATCCCAGTAATTTTTCATTTGTTTTAACAAATATCAACATTTATTTTTTTACTGTTAATAAAATTTTTCAAAATAAATAACATTGAACACTAAAAAATAACGTCACTTTCATTTTTTTCCAAATTGTAGTTGACAGGGATGCCTTGTGCGATAAACAGCACTCAAAATATTTTGAAGGCAAAAACAAATGAAAAACTTATTTAAAGCAAGTGATAAAACATTTGAAAACCATCCCAGTAATTTTTCATTTGTTTTAACAAATATCAACATTTATTTTTTTACTGTTAATAAAATTTTTCAAAATAAATAACATTGAACATTAAAAAATAACGTCACTTTAATTTTTTTTACCAACAAATTCAAAAAAAATAACCTACGAAACAATTTAAATTAATGATAGTTCTCTTATTTTTACCAACAAATTCCAAAAAAATAACCTACGAAAATAATAGAAATTAATGATTTCGTAGGTTATTTTTACAATTTTCTATTGAAATATTTTTTTAAAATTTTTTATTAAAATTTCGGGGAATCGATCCCGCAATCAACTACATTCTGGCCAGACACAGTAAATATAATGGCAAAGTCACTTGATACAAAGATGTTTTTATATTTCTCTATTTAGGGGCCCCCGTATGCTAGTTGGTAGCGTGCTAGCCTTTCAACGTGGGGGTCGTGGGTTCGATTCCCACCAGAACCCTTTGTTTTTTTCGCTACAACGAGACGACGGTCATTGTTACCAGTTCACGGTTAGGTAGAATTTATTAAAAATGAGTTGTAAATAAATAGAAAAAAAAAAGAATAAAAAATATTTCTCTAAATAATTTTTTGATTTTTTTTTCTACAAAAAAATAACCCACACAAGTACATAAAACTAATGATTTATCTTAAAAAAATGCCAACAATTTAAAAAATAAATAACGAACACAAATCATTAAAAATTAAAGAAGAATCACTTATTTTTACTTACAGAACAGAAATAAATGACTTAAACAATTGAATGCTAATGAAAGTCCTTATTTTTTATGTTGTTATTTTTGAAACAAACTACAGAATTACCCAGAAAAATTTTTTGGAACAAATTCCTGGTTCAACAGATTCTTGAATGTATTCTATGGTAATTACAACAAAATTTTCTATGTAAAATTATTTTTCAAAAAAACTACTTGCTCTAAAAAACGATTGCTTTTGGAAGAATTTCAAACAAAAATCATTGATTCTGTAATGTTAAGTAGAATCGGTTGCAGGGTAAAATGATGCATTCTGGAACCGATTATTGGGAACAGAAAATTTTGCTGGATAGTTATTTGAAAAAACTGAACGTTAAACAAATGGTTTTTCTTTTAAAAACGACAAAACGTAAAACTTTTAAATAAACTACAAACAGTTAACGACATAACAGTTAATGACATAATTTGTTAAGCCCGAGTAAAAAAAATAATCTAGTCCTTTATGTAATCTATATATACAGTGACGAGCAAAAGTGTAACAGGGTTCACATTGCTTGGATAATCTGCTCTATATTTTAAACTACACAAGATAAAGTATTGAAGTTTTTTGATAATTTTATTAGTTAATTGATCAGAATTTATAAACATTATCGAAATATGCTGTAAAATTTTTTATAAAAAAAATATAGTAAAAATTCCATAAAAAGGCAAGTGTTACATAATTGCACTCATGATTTTTCTACATAAATCTTTAGGACAACTTTTATATTTCGCGCATATAGACCCGGATTTTGCAATTTTTTTATAAAACTTAATAAATAACATAAAAATAATTCATTTGTTGAAAAGAAATTTTGGCTAAACATTTTTTTTAACTCAAAAGTCCGTCCTTTTAACGGTTTTAGGAGAGCCACACGTATTACTCAAGCTTAGAATATACAGACATTATTTTTTTGGAATGGCGTTTATATCCGGCGATAGTAGAGCCCATTTATAATCAAATTCATAAGTGGTTTGTTTATTTTGCAATTAAAACAATTTTTTTATTGGGTACTCAATTTGGGTTTTTGGCGGAATTTCAAATATTTTTGCAGATATTCAACATTTTTCGGATGAATACGAGCCAATTCTGGCCGATGATGTTTTTTTATATATTCGGTCTTAAATATATCGTCAATTAAAATCATCAGTAGATTGACAATATTGTTATAAAGAATGTAGTTATTATTAAATCCCTATTTAAAATTATTGTTTGGGGTACCTAAATTGAATTAGTGAATTTCGTCTAATGACGAGCAGCAAAAGACTTTTATTTATTAAACATTATTTATTTTTATTCTTTCTGAAAAAATTAACTCCAAAGATTGCGTTCTGATTCGATAATTTGACACTATGGCACTACCCCGAGGATAATGTCCAAAACCACGAAATGTGATAGTGGTTTTAAATGGCATAAACCCATTCTTAACAAAATTTATGATCAACTGGTGATATAACTTGTTAATTTATTTACGGCTGAATTAAGAAAACACTTCTTGAAGCAAAATTGGCCTTTATTCAGCCGAAAAATGTCGAATTTCGGCAAAAATATTTGAAATTCCTCCAGAAACCCAACCCCAGTACACAATAACTTTTTTTTTACTAATTGCAAAAGCAACAATCCATTTACGAAATTTTTTATAAATGGTCTCTATTATCGCCTAATATAAACACCATTCAAAAAAATAATTTCTGCAAATTCTTAGCTTGATAAATATGCGTGGTTCCCAAAAAACGTAAAAAGGACGGACTTTTGAGTTAAAAATAATGTTTACCCAAAATTTCTTTTCAACAAATGAATTATTTTTATGTTATTTATTAAGTTTTATAAAAAAATTGCAAAATCCGGGTCTATATGCCCGAAATATAAAAGTTGTCCTAAAGATTTATGTAGAAAAATCATGAGTGCAATAATGTAACACTTGCCTTTTTATGGAATTTTTACTATATTTTTTTTATAAAAAATTTTACAGCATATTTCGATAATGTTTATAAATTCTGATCAACTAACTAATAAAATTATCAAAAAACTTCAATACTTTATCTTGTGTAGTTTAAAATATAGAGCAGATTATCTAAGCAATGTGAACCCTGTTACACTTTTGCTCGTCACTGTATATATATAAAAGAGTAACGTGACTGACTGACTGACTGACATACTCATTCATCATCGCCCAGCCCAAACCGCTGAAGCTAGAGACTTGAAATTTGGACTGTAGGTCCACCTCTCGGAATATAGATCCACTAAGGCTGGATTTTTGCCAATGTTGATTCTAAGGGGGTAAAATGGGTAAAAAACTGTACTTTTGGTACTTTTTATATCTCCTGAAATAATAGTCATAGAGACTTGAAATTTGGACTGTATGTTCACCTCCCGGAATATAGAACCAATAAGATCGGACTTTTGCCAATGTTGATTCTAAGGGGGTAAAAAGGGTAAAAACTGTACTGTTGGTACTTTTTATATCTCCTAAAATAATGGTCACAGAGACTTGAAATTTGGACAGTAGGTCCACCTCGCGGAATATAGATCCAGTAAGGCCGGATTTTCGCCAATGTTGATTCTAAGGGGACAAAAAGGGTAAAAAATTTTACTTATGTTACTTTTTATATCTCCTGAAATAATGGTTGCAGAGACTTGAAATTTGAACTGTATGTTCAAATCCTGGAATAAAAATCCAGTAAGGCCGGATTTTTGCCAATGTTGATTGTAAGGGGGTAAAAAGGGTAAAAAAATGTACCTTTGGTACCTTTTATATTTCCTTAAAAAATGGTCCTAGACACTTGAAATTTTGAATGTAGGTTCAGCTCCCGGAATAAAAATCTAGTAAGGCTGGATTTTGCCAATGTTGATTCTTAGGGGTAAAAAGGGTATAAAACTGTACTTTTGGTATCTTTTATATTTCCTTAAATAATGGTCCTAAAAATTTAAAATTTGCAATGTAGGTTCACCTCCCGGAAAAAATATTCACCAAGACTGGAAAAAAGTGTTCTTTTGTTACTTTTTTTAATTTACTAAAATAATGGTACCTTTTATAAAAAGTACCTTTTATAAAAAGTACCTTTTATAAAAAGTAACTTTTATAAAAAGTATCTTTTATAAAAAGTACCTTTTCTAAAAAGTACCTTTTATAAAAAGTACCTTTTATAAAAAGTACCTTTTATAAAAAGTACCTTTTATAAAAAGTACCTTTTATAACAAGTATCTTTTATAAAAAGTACCTTTTATAAAAAGTACCTTTTATAAAAAGTTCCTTTTATAAAAAGTACCTTTTATAAAAAGTACCTTTTATAAAAAGTACCTTTTATAAAAAGTACCTTTTATAAAAAGTACCTTTTATAAAAAGTACCGTTTATAAAAAGTACCGTTTATAAAAAGTACCTTTTATCAAAAGTACATTTTATAAAAAGTACCTTTTATAAAAAGTACCTTTTATAAAAAGTACCTTTTATAAAAAGTACCTTTTATAAAAAGTACCTTTTATAAAAAGTACCTTTTATAAAAAGTACCTTTTATAAAAAGTACCTTTTATAAAAAGTACCTTTAATAAAAAGTACCTTTTATAAAAAGTACCTTTTATAAAAAGTACCTTTTATAAAAAGTACCTTTTATAAAAAGTACCTTTTATAAAAAGTACCTTTTATAAAAAGTACCTTTTATAAAAAGTACCTTTTATAAAAAGTATCTTTTATAAAAAGTACCTTTTATAAAAAGTACCTTTTATAAAAAGTACCTTTTATAAAAAGTACCTTTTATCAAAAGCACCTTTTATAAAAAGTACCTTTTAGAAAAAGTTTCTTTTAGAAAAAGTACCTTTTATAAAAAGTACCTTCCATAAAAAGTACGTTTTGTTAAATATGCCGAAAGTACACTTTTTGGTAGTTTTTTATTTCCTGAAATAATAAACATAGAAACTTGAAATTGGAAAAGGTTCGTCTCTCGGAAAATAACGGGGTTAAAAGGAATAAAAAAGTGTACTTATTATATGTACTGATATAATGGCCCCAGAAACTTCAAATTTGGAATGTAAAATCCTTCGGTGAAAAAAAAGATTGGGAAAAGTTTTTTTTGGAAATTCCGTTTCTTAACGGGGATAAAAAGTACTTTTAATAATTGCTGAAACAATGGCCCTTACCACAAGAAAACAAAAAGTCTATTTTAACAAAAGTTTTATTTTAAATTTAAAATTTTCAATACATTTTTTGAAAGTCGATTTTAAAAACAAAAACAATTTGTATGGAAATAAAATTAAAAGCTCATTTTAAATTTATTTTATTTTCTTGTGGTAAAGCTGAATGATTCTAGATAATTGAAATATGGATTGTAGGATCCTTCGGTGAAGAAAAAACATTCTGAAAGAGGTACTTTTTTTAAATTTCGTTTCTAATGGGGGTAATAAAGTGTACTTTTGGTAGTTTTTCTGTGCCTATAATAATGACCTTAGAAGATGAAATGGAATTGGAAACGAAATGGAGTAGAACGGGGAACAATATGGAATAGAGCAGGGAACAATATGGAATGATATTTTTAACTCAAATTTTTGGTGTTTACTCTTTTACTACTTTTTTTTACTCCATATTTTTTTTTTATTCCAATTTCTTTTTTCATTGAAATATTTATTCACTCAAAATCCAAAATCCCGACATAAGGGCTCGAAAATTGTCATTATATTTTTCCCCCGGAACGAACAAGATAACGTACCAGCAAAGTTATTAAAATTTTATTGTTTATATTATTCATTGAAATATTTTTTTATGGAAGACTTAAACGTCCACAAGTAAATAAAACAAAGACCACGTAGGGGAATTTTTTGAAAATCGATACAGTAATCCTGAACCTTCTATTATCCAGTATTCAATACAACCGGTAACGAAGTACCGGGATTGTAAGCTAGTTATATCATAATTAATCTGGTAGCAGCTCTTAATTGATCTAATCTGACCTCATAATTGGCTGTATCAGAAATTATCTAAAATTGTCTAATAATATCATAATGATGTTGTTAGATTTAATTAGATCCGAATTTTGGTCTAATGTGGATTTGTAAAATTTTATCAAATTATATTAAAAATTATATAATCTGATATTTCATATAAATTTTTAAAAAAAATTTGGACCAAAAATGTTAAAACTTAAAACAAATATTTTTATGTTGTTATTGAATTCATTTAGGGTTTTTTCTTTTTGGGTTATATTAAAATTAGAATTAGCAACAATCTTCCAAGTTTTGTTTTTTTAATCATTTTAATTTGGTAAAAATATAAATTAATTTTTGTTAGAATTTTTATTATTTGTTTTTCTTTTCAACAATTTTGATTTTTTTTTTTGTATTAAATTACATAAAATAATATCAAAATTAACTTAGAAAATTTTAGCTTTTTTGCTGTAATATAATAATATATTATTTGACATGGTACCATATATATTTATATGTGGAGTTGTATTTAATTTGCCCAATCTTGTATATTTATATACGGAATATATAATAATATATGTATGTGACCACATATAATAATATGTAATATTATCTGAGACTATATTTGAAATTATTGAAATATTTTTTCCAATACATAATTTTATCTAGAAACATATCGCCATTTTCTAAAAGTCGAGGGTTAAGCTTAAACATTTGTTGTAAGTTAAGAAATACGGAATTAGGATATTTCCCAAGAATGAAAAATATCCTAGCTTGAAATAATTTCAGGGAGGAAAGGATATTTCTCCTGGAGGAAATATCCTTTCCTAGCTTACAAGAAGGAGGAAAAAATGGCCTTTTAAATAAAGGATAAAGGATATTTCTCTTGGAGGAAAAATATCCTTTTAAGAAATGTGTTAGTGTTTACCTATTGTTCTGTTCTGGTGCGGGTGTGTACCTATGGTTTGTCCGTTCTGCGCGGACGACGCCTAAACCGTCAGGCTTATAGAGCCTACTTTAATAGAAAAAGGACCCGTCTTTTGGATGGTGGGGGACTGACCTGAAAATCAAAAATAAAACAATTATGTTTTCTTTTATGCGGGGCGACAGCACTTCTGTCGCCCGCTCACTCATTAGTCCATCTTTATTTACTTGTATTTTCTCTATTTATACCTTAAAGTAAAACTTAACACTAGCTTAAAACTAGGTCAATAAAATAAATGGCTAAGGCAGCATAAATAATTTAAAGCTAGTTGCATAAATAATTAAAAAATTATTAATAAACAGAAATTATAAGTAACCTAAATAAATATAAAATAACTAAAACCTAATCAAAAAAAATCTTTAACCCTTATGTGCTAATGTAGGAATAACTTAAAATAATAAAACTCTAAATGCTACACAACACATTACTCTTTAAGATGCAGAACTCATTTGATCAGTCGCCTTAACCCTTTGGGCACCAATTGCTTATCAATAATGTCTTATCGAACAAAAAACGTTTTTGGGGGAAAATATTAAATATATATTTATATATAAAAATATAAAAAACACGTAAAAAAATCGTGTTTTTCAGAGGTTTGTTTAGTTCCTCAAGGTGGAACTTTTTTCCCCCTGGTCTGATTTCGCCCATTTACGAACTTAACCTGCCTAGGACCATAAGACATATTCGTGTCAAATTTCAGGTGGCTAGCTGTTTTATTTTGGACTGCATCTTGCCATCTACAGACGGACGGACGAACGGACGGACGGACGGACATTCACAGAATGTCTTAGAATTGATCGTGGATCAATAATATATATACTTTATAAGGTTCCCGACCGATATTTCGATGCGTTACAAACGGAATGACAAAGTGAGTATACTCCCATACTGTGGTTGGAGGGTATAAAAAAAATGTAAAACTTTAGTGATCCATACAAATAATTCGAACTAAGTTTTTAAAATCTTTCGGGGCGTTTTGTAATTGTAGACAGCTATTGGTATACTATCATTTTCTTTGCTCCCATACAAGAAACAAAATCTAGTTGCACAGTGATTTAATCTAATCACATTAATTTGAGATGAAAATCTCGAACTTTATAAAAGATTTTTTTTAAACAGTATCTTGAACATATAAAAAACCTATATTTTTGGAAATTTGTTGGCAAATTTCAAATGGCGATATCTCGAAAATAGTTTGACTGATTCTGGATTTTTTTTTTGATATTCGTGTTCAGCATGCAAATAAAAATAATACACCGTATAATATTTTTTTATATTTTAACTTTTCAAAAATCCAAATTTTTGGTGTAAATTTTCCAAAAAGACAAAACATTGATCAAAGGGAGCCACGAGTTAAATTATGAGATTTTTTTAAATTAAGCAGAAATGAAAGATCTTGTCAAGCTCTATGAATAGGTCAGGGTTAAACAATTTTTAAGCTATATTTTTTTTAATTCTTGAACGTAAGAAAACAACGCATTTTTTTGGCAAATTTCAAATAACAATATTTCGGAAACTTTTGCGCCTTCTTTGTAGTAGTTAAAACCATTTTAATTTACAACTTCTCATTATTATGCAGGATGCCCGTTTTTAAATAGTATTTAAATATGTACGTTTGTCAATGGTGTAAAAATATAAATTTGATTTTTTTCTCTAAATTGGCTTAGGTTTTTCTATATGCCACCATTCCATTTATTTTTTGTTACCACATTTTTTTGTGTAGTTTATGATTTTTTGCGCTTTACAAGAAGAAAAAAAATGAACTTAAAAATTGTTTACCATGTCACCTTTTATTACATTTTTCCGCTATTTTTACATTTGAACTTAGATGACCGCCAAATGGCAGTCATTTTTTTTTTTGGTTATTGAAATTTTTTACTCAATAAATTTTATATACATATTTTTTTATAAGTATTTAGTTTTTTTGTAAAGATTTCTAGGTTATTCGATTTATGTTACAAATATTTTTTTGTTTTACATAAACAATACAAAAATTCACTTACAATTTAAGGTGAAAAATATCTAAATCTAAAACAAGTGGTGGAAGCTTTTTAATGTTTTTGGTTATAAAATATACGATTGGGAACTTTGAGATTTTCAAACAAATTCTTCAAGTATTTTTAAATTAAATGATTCGTATAAATAACAATATAAAGTTAATGCATTAGTTTGTAAAATGAAACAAAAAAATTTTCTATTTGGGATTAGCGATTTTAAAAAGATATTTCGCTTTTTTTTGGTTTTGAACTTCTACTGATATTAAAAAGTTGCATTTGCTTAACAAAAGTACAAAAAATCCTGCAAAAAAATGAGGTTCTTCTGAGGTTTGTGTAGTTTTCCAGGGGAGACAAATTCTGAGCACACAAAAATTTTAAGTCCCGCTGCACAGTGGGAAAAATTGCCAATCTAGCGGAAAATAATTCAAAATATAACTAACAGATTTTAACAAAGTTATAATGCAATTTTAAAGTGGGATAGTGACTGCGTTTTAATCCGTTAAGAACTTAAAGTTTAGTTAACCCATTAGGGAATTACACACTATCAAATGTTGACAATTTATTGGGCTCTCACAGTTAGTTGTTTATAATAGTAAACTTGTCATCGCCGTGTATCGGAAGGGGTAAGCCGTTACCTACCAAGTGTTTGATTTCTTTTAAAGGGTGCTATTAGGTATATTATGTATAAATTTTCATACGTTATCTGTTTTGCGAAGGCTCCCCCGTAACGAATTACATAAACAACATTTTTTTTAACTTGTTTAAATTCTTATGGAGCTACAAAAAAAAAAACGCTGTCAGATGCTGCTTAATCTTTAATTATAGGTTATTCTACATATAATGAAGTATTACTATTCAAAAAATTAGCTGCGTAGGCCTGCGTAGCGATTTTTTAAAATTATTTTTGTAATTTTGGTCTTTCAATAATTATAATTCTAAACCTAGGCAGCGATGAACGCGACTCACGTATATGTTGAGAATCGCGAAGGATTGTTAGTACACTCAAAAAAAAAATATTGTAAAACTAGCAAAAAAAATGGTTAAAATTAGCAAAAAAAACTGTAGTTTTGGACGTTGCAAAAATTTTGGTAATATTAGCAAAACCATTTTGCTAATCAAAAAATTAGGAAAAAAATGGTAAAATTACAAGAATACCATTTTATTTTTGTAAAAAATCAACCTTGTAAAATTATCAAAAAATATGGTAAAATTACCAAAAAAATTGGTAAAATTGAAATAGATAAAAAAAAAAGTAATTTGGTAAAAAAAACTGTTCTATTTAGTAATTTTTTTTTCTCTGATTAGTAGTTGATTTAAAATTTGGTGAATATACTAAAAATTTTTTGCCTGTTTTTGAGCACCACGTTCTTTAAATGTAGTAATAGCAGCATCAACTATTACTTCAGTTGTTGGATGGTTTCTTCGGCTTGATGGTGGCAGCATCTTCTTTTGCCTTCTTCTCAGCAGCTGTAGTTGCAGTAACTAGACTTCCAACAACATCAAAATCCAAAACGATTTTTTTTCACTTAAACACTTTAAACAAAAAATTTAAAGAACAACACTTCACTTTTTTTATTTTTTTTGCGTCATTTTTTTTAGCTTAAGTAGAACAAATGAGAATTGCGTAGTAGTCTACACAAGAAATTTCTTACATTTTCAGGTAAAATTTGTAAAAAATTAACAATTTTTTTTCGAATTTTTAATTTTTTTCACATGTATTTAAAAAAAATAAAAAAAAAACTTTTTGATATTGAAGATTAGATATCTAACTATGTGTTAAAATTTAAAAAAAATAATTTTTCGAAATTATCAACTTTTTATTAACAATTTAGGTAGCAAATTTTAAAAAATTTTCATATAAAATTAGCAAAACATATGGTAAAATTAGCAAAAAATATGGTAAAAAATACAAAAAATTGTGTAGCCTGTTTTTGAGCGCCCATTCAGTTGATGGATGGCTACTTTGCTATGGTGTTGGCAGCATCATCAATCTGCAATGATTTTTTTCACACTAGAACACTTTAAACAATTTTTTTTTCTTAAAACTAAGAAAAAAAAATAAAAAGTATTACCATTTCTTTAAGGAAAATACTAATATTTTTGCTAAAATTATAGAAAAATAAAAAAAAAAAACTAGCAAGAAAATATAGTAAATGTACCAAAAAATTGTTGTATTTTACCAATAGTAAATTACCAAAAAAAACTGTAAAAGTTAAATTTTACAATTTTTTTTGCTAAAGTTTGGTTGAAGTAAATTACAACACCTTTTACTAATATTTTGACTAACAAGGGAAGTCTCCCTAGTGTCACCCGCGGATCTTTATGGAATTGGTTTTATTTTGTAGAGCAGAAAAAATAAAGGGACACGTATTTTTTTTTAGCGGCCCAAATTCATATTTAGGGGGTAAAAAGGAGGGGGAAAGACAAGGCCATTTTTCAGTTTTTTTCGTTTATCTCCTATATTATGCAAAGAAACCTAGTCATGTTACATACCAAATGAAAGGTCTTTGGAACCCCTTTCTACGTGTGCTAAGAACGTGTCCAAACATGCACAACTTTTTGTCATATTGAGTAAAATAACAAAATTTTAGTACATTTTTGTTAATAAGTCGAAAAATATTAAAATTTTTGGCCCGTTGTTAGCACCAGGAGATAGGTATTTTTAATACCTTTAATCTGATACCACACATACCTATAATAATTTTGTTTAAATAGGCGTAAATCGTAAAAAACTGAAAAATGTCAATTTCCCCCCATACAAATCGACCCCCCCTAAAAATGAGTTTGGGCCGCTAAAAAAAAATACGTGTCGAATTAATTTTCGTTCTTAACAACATATCCAAATTTCATGAAGATCGGAGGGTGACACCAGGGAGACTTCCCTTGTAAGTTATTTTTTTGAGTGTAATTTGTTTTAAACATAGTAGAGCGTCGAAATCTTGAAAAAGTTCGTGCTGAATTAAAATTATTTTTGATTTTATGATTTTTAAATAACCGATTTAAGTCGCATTCAGTTGGTGAAAAAATTCTTAATAAAAATATTGTTATAAATAATAATAAATTTAATACTATCATTTAAATTGGTTAATAAACTCTTTGGTTTTTTTAAATTTGTTTGACATGTCATTTCAACGGAGAGAGATATTTGAAGTTTGGCGTAAATGCGACAGTGCTTCTGATCGGAACTCAACAGTTATCAATTATATCTTGTCCAAACTTGGAAATAACATCTGCAACGAGAATGATAGCTATTAAAAACTAACTGTTAGTGTGCGAGATTTATGTAGTAAATTCAAATGTAGATGGGCCAGTATTTCTCGAAATTTATTTAGTTTTGAAAATCATTACAATATATGGTTGAATGAAAATATAGATTTTCTAGTAGAAGACAAAGAACCAGGACCTTCACAACCTCGAGGGCGTCCTTTGAAGACTTTTTTGGATCTTGTACAAAATAACATCAAGGAATAATTATTTGTCGCTACGAAAGTAAGTCTGTACAAATCTGGAAAGAGAGATGCAGCCCAATTATTATATGAAATTAAAAAAAACAACAAAAAGGGCTACAAAGATGAAAAAAGCCGGATTTTACCCCTCTGAAGCACCGACATAATACACACCAGAAGAGGCAATGGCACTATACATTGACAAAAGGTTAACTAAAAATTCGTATATGCTTATGCAATCAGGTGCTAAGACTCCTATTGTAGTTATATGCTGGATGTAGGGTATATGTCCAAATGTTATCAGATTTCACTTACAATATTTGATAACCCCATTTACTTTTTAAAAAGTATAAAATTCTTATTTTAAACATAATTTTCCACAGCTATCAGGTACAAAAAAAATACTCCTGAGGTAGTCGTATATAACACCTTTTGGGGCACCCTGTATTGAAAAACAGTTTCTTATTATTCATTATACAAAAAGCTCATATCCTTAGCTATAAAAACTCCAAGTATTGTTATCGGATCAGACCAATATTTTAGAAGATATGATTTTTTTCCTGCCAGATTGGTGTTTTTTCCACTGTGCGCTGGAAAGAAAAAAGTCGCATGAGAAAAAAAAAACATTCATTTGGTACAAATTAAATTCATGTTATTACTTGTTTAAAGAAACAGAAACTAAAAAAAAACTGAGTAGGGTTATTCTAGCTCGAGGTAATTTTTCTTTACTAACTAAAAGAAAAATTTTCTATCTGAGAATTGCCTTATACGAAAAATCTCTCAGAATCTAAGACTTTTTCTACTCGAAAATCGTCTCAGAATATGAAACGTTTTCTATACGAAAAATGTCTCGGAATCTGAGAATTTTTCTATACAAAATAGGTCGCAGAGTCTGAGACTATTTCTACACGAAAAGCTCAAGATCATTTTTAAGTTTTAATGAACCCTTTTCTATCTCAGAATCTGAGAGATTTTCCACACGGAAAATGTCTCAGAATCTGAGACTTTTTCTATGAGGAAAATTTCTCAGAATATGAGACTTTCTATGCGAAAAATTTCTCCAAATCTGAGACTTTTTTTATACGAAAAATGTCTCAGTATTTGAGAATTTTTTATACGAAAAACGTCTCAGAATCTGTGAAATCTTCAATACGTAAAATGTCTCAGAATCCGAGATTTTTCTATATGAAAAATGTCACAGAATCATAGACATTTTCTATACGAAAAATTTCGATGAATCTGAGACATTTTCTTTACGAAATCTGAGACTTTTTTTATACGAAAAATGTCTCAGAATCTGAGACTTTTTTTGTTCGAAAAATGTCTCAGAATTTGATACTTTGCATGCTATAATTGTTTCAGAATCCGAATCTTTTTATTTTGGAAAAACTTCTATGACCTTTACACTAAAGGTGTCCTAACGACTAAGGTAATTTTTCAAAATCACTTTTTAATACGTGGTAGGGTCCTAAATTGTAGTTTTGTATCTAAAATTGAGTGAGCCAAAATTTGGAGACAATCGGATAAAAATAACTCGTGCCGAAAATGGATTGAAGTTTTGGGACACTCTTATCTGATGAAAAAACACGTTTTTTCTAGTTTTTTGAAAAATATTGGTATATGCTATTTTTTGTTAATTTTTTTATTAAGTAATATGAAAATGGTAATAAATTACCATTCCAAAAAGCTTAAAGAAATTCAAATCGGATGAAAAATATGCATTTTACGCATACATGCCCCAGACCATTGCATGGTTTTTAAAGCCAAAATTTGAAAATTTTCAAAATTTTTAGGCAAAAAAATAAATTTTACTTTATAATTATATTAAATACATGTTATAGATAAAAACTAACAGATATGGTAGTCTAACTTTTTTTCATTTGGCGTGGGTAGTGATATAATTTCCGCGGATTCCAAAGAAAATGAGTTTTTCTAAAATAATTTAGCAAATATGGAAAACAATTTTCTGTATTGTATTATACGAAGTGAAATACATAAATTCTGTAAATTTTTTGAGAATTCGGGCATCTTTAACCCCTTTTCGTCGAGGTGAAATGACAAATTTGAGACGTTATACATTTCTATAATACAAAATATCTGCATATATCCGACTTCTCAAAAGTTACATAATTTACGTTTTACACTTCGATCAGCACAATAGAGCACAAATTTTCAAAAATTTGCTTAATTATTGTAGAAAAACGCATTTTATTTGGAATCCGCGGAAATTTTATCACTACCCGCGCCAAATAAAAAAAAAGCTTGACTACCATATCTGCTATTTTTAATCTTAAACATGTTTTCAATTTTATCATAAAGTAAAATTAAATTTTTACTATTTTTTTGCCTAAAAATTTTGAAAATTTTGAAATTCTGGCTCTAAAAACCATACAATGGTCTGGGGCATGTATGCGTAAAATGCTTATTTTTCATCTGATTTTTATTTTATTAGTCGTTTTGAAAAGGTAATTTAGTATCATTTTCATATTATTTCACAAAAAATTTAACAAAAAATATCAAATACCAATGTTTTTCCAAAAACTAGAAAAAAACGAGTTTTTCGTTCTTATAAGAATGTCCCAAAACTTCAATCCATTTTCGGCACGAGTTATTTTTAGCCGATTGTCCCCAAATTTTGGCTCACTAATTTTTAGATACTAAAGAACAATATAGGACCCTACCAGGTATAAAAAGGTGATTTTCGTTTTTAAGGACACCTCTACTTTACACTCAAAATAATAACTCAATTAAATAACAGAAAAACCTTGCTAATTTAACACAGTACTCCATTGTTTCCAACTAGCAACATCTCTTGGTAATTTTACTATACTACTCTGTACAGTGATTTGGGCGAAAAAAGAACTGTTAATTTACAGAGTTTCTTTACAATACAAAGTTGTTTCTTTACAATACAAAATATTTTTTTTAAATCTGAATTTTGACAAAAAAAAACTCTGTAAAATTTATGTTGAATTGAGATTGCAGTAATTTTACAGAGTATTTTATAGAGTTATTATTTTGAGAGCAGACATTTAAAATCTCAGAATCTAAAATTTTAAATGTTTTACGATCATAGAAGTTTTCCAAAATAAAAAGTTTCAGATTCCTAGACTTTTATTTTGGAAAAATTTCAAGGACATTAAGACTTTTAAAATCTCAGAATCTGAAACTTATTCTGTACACTCAAAATATTAATTTTGTTAAATTACAGAAAAACTCTGATAATTTTACAAAGTACACTATAGTTTTCCAGCTAGCAACATTTCTTGGTAATTTTACTATAAAACTCTGTAAAATTATTTGAAAAAAAAACTGCGAATTTACAGAGTTTCTAGTAAAATATTGGTTAAATAAAGCACCATTAAACAAAGAAAACTCTGTTAAATTACATATATTTGTAAAATGCATTTGATGCAACCAAAATTTTACAGAAAAAAAGCTCTATAAATTTACAGAGCTTAGTTAAATTCTGAAAATATTTTTTTTTTTTAACTTTAAAATTAGGGATGTGCGATTAATCGATTATTCGAGCACTCTGATTAATCGAAATCCTGATTAATCAATTAATCGATTGATCATAAATTCTGATTAATCAAAATAATGATTAATCGATTAATTTTAATTTTGAATAATCAAAACTCATGATTAATTGATTAATCAGAAAGTTGAATATTCAAAAATTTGAATAATTGAATAAATTTTGTTTGTTTATATTTTGTTATTTTTTGTTTGGTTTTTTAATTTGTTGGGCTTGAAAAATTTTGTAAATATTTAATTTTAAAATGTTTTTAAAGATATTTTATAGTATGTTTAGACCAAACAAAAACTAACTTGTTTTTGGCAAAAAAGAATTTTGGAAAACCAAACTGTTTACACCGAATAAAAAGAGTTTTTGTTTGTCAAATCAAATTAATTATTTTCTAAATTCACTAAAAAACACAAAATAACAATAGCCACACGTTATTAAAAAAATTAAATTACACATTTATTTTAAAAGATTTTTTAAAAGATTTGAATATTAATTTCACAAAAAAACAAATATTTTTATTTTGACATTCATTTTTACCAAAAGAAAATTGAAAAAAACATTCACACTGAATTAATAGTAGCATTGACCAGAACCTAAATTCTAGTTTTTGTCGAGTTTTAGTTGGCAACGCAGTTTTTAAATTGTATGGAAAATTTATGTAGTTTTTGCCAAAAACCAAAAAAATATTCAAAAACAAGTTGTTTTCGTTGGTGTAAATACCGTATTAAGAAAATTAAAAGCTTCAACGTTTTAATAAATTAAGAGGGGATTTTTGGAAATTCCGATTCTAAGGGGGGCAAAAGGGGGAAAATAGGGCCCTTTGGGGGATTTTGTATCTTTTGAACTAATAGTCCTAGAAACTTCAAATTTGAACTCTAGGATCCTCTCGCGGAAATAAAATTTCGGAAAATTTTTTTTTGGAAAATTCCGCCTCCAAGGGGGCAAAAAGGGGGAAATAGGGCAAATTGTTACATTTTTTATATTCTAAACAAATGCTCCCAGAAACTTGAAATTTGAAGTCTAGGACCCTCTCGCGGAAATAACATTTTGGAAAAAGTAATATTTTGAAAATTCCGTTTCTAAGGTGGGGGGGAGGGGGAAAATAGGGCAAGTTGGTACATTTTGTATCTTCTGAACTAATGGTCCTACAATCTTGAAATTTTGAATATAGGATACTCTCGCGGAAATAACATTTTGAAAAAAGTACTTTTTTGAAAATTCCGGTTTTAAGGGGGACAAAAAGGGGGAAAATAGGGCAATTTGGTGAATTTTGAACTAATGGTCCTAAAAACTAGATATTTGAACTATAGTATCCTCTCGGGGAAAAAACATTTTTTTACTAAAATTTTTTCACTCAAAATTTTTTTTCACTCAAAATTTTTTTTCACTCAAAATTTTTTTTCACTCAAAACTTTTTCGCTCAAAATTTTTTTTACAATTTTTTTTTTTTTTTACAAATTTTTTTCACTCAAAATTTTTTTTTACTCAAAATTTTTTTTCACTCAAATTTTTTTTTACTCAAAATTTTTTTTTCACTCAAAATTTTTTTTCACTCAAAACTTTTTCGCTCAAAATTTTTTTTACAATTTTTTTTTTTTTTTACAAATTTTTTTCACTCAAAATTTTTTTTTACTCAAAATTTTTTTTCACTCAAATTTTTTTTTACTCAAAATTTTTTTTTCACTCAAAATTTTTTTTCACTCAAAAATTTTTTTTCACTCAATTTTTTTTTCACTCAAAATTTTTTTTCACTCAAAAATTTTTTTTTACTCAAAATTTTTTTTTACTCAAAATTTTTTTCACTCAATTTTTTTTACTAAAAATTTTTTTCACTCAATTGTAAATTTATTCTTCAGTTTTTTTACTAAATTTTTTTACTTAAATTTTTTACTTAGAAGGTGTTTTCACCCAAATTTTTTTACTCAATTTTTTTTTACTCAAAATTTTTTTCGCTTAATTTTTTGACTCAAATTTTTTACTCAATTTTTTTTCTCATTTATTTTTTTATTTTTGGGAATTTATTGATTTAATCACATAAATTTAGGGGGAAATAGGACAATTTTGAACATTCGATCTTCTGAACTAATGGCCCCAGTAACCTAACATTTAGACTATAGGATCCTCTCGCGGAAATAATACTCTAAAGAAAGTATTTTTTTAAAATAAGAAGGGGAAATGGGGGAAAAAGGGCAATTTGGTACATGTTCTATCTTTTGACCTAATGGTCCTAGAAACTTAAAGTTTGGACTATAAGATCCTCATACGGAAAAAACATTCTGAAACAAAGTTTTTTTTTAATTCTGATTCTAGGGGGTTGAAAGGGGAAAGTAGGATAAGTACATTTTGTATCTTCTGAACTAATGGTCCTAGAAACTTAAAAATTTGGACTATAGGATCCTCTCACGGAATTTATGTTCTGAAGAAAGTATTTTTTGAAAATTTTTCATTCAAATTTGGGGGGGGGGGGGGAATAGGACGATTTTGAACATTTTCTATATTGTGAACTAATGGTCACAGAAACCTGAAATTTGGACTATAGGAACCTCTCGCGGAAATAATATTCTGAAGAAAGTACTTTTTTAAAAAGGCACTTCTTTGGTACATATTTTTTTCTGACCTAATGGTTCTAGATACTTAAAGTTTGGACTATAAGATCCTCTCGCGGAAAAAACATTCCGAAACAAAGTTTTTTTTTCAATTCCGCTTCTAGGGTGGAAAAGGGGGATAATAGGACAATTTGGTACACTTTGTATGTTCTGAACTAATTTTCACAAAAACTTAAAAATTTTGACTATGGGATCCTTCGCGGAAACAACATTGTGAAGAAAATTCTATTTTGAAAATTTGGCTTCTAAGGGCGAAAAAGGTGGAAAGTAGGGTAATTTTGTGTCTGCTGAACTAATGGTCGTAGATCCTTGAAATTTGGACTGTACGATCCTCTCGCGGAAATAACTTTCTGAAAGAAGTACTTTTTTGAAAATTCCGGTTTGTATCTGCTGAACAAATAGGACTGCACGATCCTCTCGCGTGGACTGCACGATCCTCTCGCGGAAATAACATTCTGAAAAAAGTAATTTTTTGAAAATTCCGCTTTAAAGGGGGAAAAAGGGGAAGGTAGAGCAATTTTGTATCTGCTGAAAATATGGTCCTAGATACTTGAAATTTGGAGTGAACGATCCTCTCGCGGAAATAACATTCTAAAGGAAGTACTTTTTCAAAATTCTGGGGGAAAATGGGGTAAAGTAGGGCAATTTTGAATCTGCTGAACTAATGGTCCTTAATACTTGAAATTTTAACTGTACGATCCTTTCGCGAAAATAACAGTCTTAAAGAAGACCTTTTTCAAAAATTCCGCTTCTACAAGGAAAAAGGGGGAAGTAGGACAATTTTGTATCTGCTGAACTAATGGTCCTAGATACTTGAAATTTGAACTGTACAATCCTCTCGCCGAAATAATATTCTAAAGAAAGTACTTTTTGAAAACTCCGTGGAAAAAGGGGGTGAGTGGGGTAATTTTGAATCTGCTGAACTCATGGTCCTAGATACTAGAAATTTCAACTGAACGATCCTCTCGCGGAAATAACATTGTTAAAGAAAAACTTTTTTAAAAATTCCGCTTCTACGGCAAAAAAGGGGGAAAGCAGGGCAATTTTGTATTTGCTGAACTAATGGTTGAACTGTACAATCCTATCCCGAAAATAACATTCTAAAAGAAGTACTTTTTTGAAAAATTCGTTTTTAAAGGGGGAAAATGGGGAAAGAAGGGCAGTTTCATATCTGCTAAACGAATGGTCCCAGAAACTTGAAATTTTAACTCTATGATCCTCTCGCGGAAAAAACAGTTTGTAAAAAGTAATATTTTGAAAAATCCTTTTATAAGGGTGGGGGTAGGAGTAGAAGGGGTTTAATAGGGCAATTTTGTATCTTCTGAACAAACTTGAAATTTTGAATCTGGATGCTCTCGCGGAAATTATTTTTTGAAAAATATACTTTTTTGAGAATTTTGGTTTTAAGGAAGCCCAAAAGGGGGAAAATAGGGCAATTTGCTAAACTTTAAACTAATGGTCTTAGAAACATGACATTTGGAATATGGGATCATATCGCGGCAATAACATTCTAAAAGAAGTACTTTTTTGAAAATTTCGCTTTTAAGGGGTAGAAAGGGGGAAAGTAGTGCAATTTTGTATATGCTAAAGTAATGGTCCTAGATACTTGAAAATTGGACTCTACGATCCTTCCGCGGAAATAACATTCGGAAAGGAATACTTTTTTAAAAATTCCTCTTTTAAGCAAAGTACTCTGTTCGAGTTCACAGGAAAAAATCTGTCAAACTCCATATAAAAAAATAAATTTTGGCAGCGCGAGGAATTATAGGGAAATTGTTAAAAAAAGTTTTCACCCATTTTTATTATACAAGACAATTGAAATTGCCGTGAAAAAGTGACATTTCAGTTTTTTTATGATCGTTTCTTTCTTATAATTGTAAAAATTTGTTGATTTTTAAATGTTTTATTACGATTTAAGGCGTTGAAAGTTTAAGTGAAATTTTCACCGTAAAAAACAGAGTACTAAGCTTTAAGGGGGAAAAGAGGGGAAAATAGAGCAATTTTGAATCTGCTGAACTAATGGTCCTAGATACTTGAAAATTGGACTGTACGATCCTCCCGCGGAAATAACATTCGGAAAGAAATACTTTTTTAAAATTCTTCTTTTAAGGGGGAAAAAGGGGAAAGTAGGCCAATTTTGTATCTGCTGAACAAATAGTCCTAGATACTTGAAAATTGGACTGCACGATCCTCTCGCGGAAATAAAATTCGAATGGTGGACTTTTTGGAAAATTCCGCCTCTAAGAGGGAAAGTAGAACTAATGGTCCGGGAGACTTGAAATTTGGACTGAACGATCTTTTCGCGAGAATAACATTCAAAAAGAAGTGCTTTTTTAAATATTCCGATTTTGAGTGGGAAAAAGGGGAAAAATAGGGCAATTTTGTATCTGCTGAAATAATGGTCCTATATACTTGAAATTTGGACTGTACGATCCTCTCGCGGAAATAACATTCTCAAGGAAGTACTTTTTTGAAAACTCTACTTTTAAGGGGGGGGGGGGGGGATATAACATTCTAAAAGAAGTACTTTTTTTAAATTCTGATTCTACGGGGGGAAAAGGGAGAAAGTAGGGCAATTTTGAATCTGCTGAACTAATAGTCCTACATACTTGAAGTTTGGACTTTACGATCCTCTCGCGGAAAGAACATTCTAGAAGAAGTACTTTTTTGAAAGTTCTCCTTCTAAAGGGGGTAAAGGTGGAAAGTAGGGCAATTCTGTATCTGCTGAACTAATGATCCTAGATACTTGAAATTTTAACTGTATTATCCTCTTGCGGAAATAACATTTTAAAATAAGTCCTTTTTGTGGAAAGTTCCGCTTCTAAGGGGGAAAAGGCGGAAAGTTGGGCAATTTTGTATCTGCTCAACTTATGGTCCTAGATACTTGAAATTTAGACTGCACGATCCTCTCTCTTGGAATTAACATTCTGAAAGAAGTACTTTTTTTAAAATTGCTGAACTAATGGTTCTAGATACTTGAAATTTGGCTGAACGATCCTCTCGCGGAAATAACATTCTTAAGAAAGTACTTTTCAAAATTCTGTGGGAAAAAGGGGGAAAGAAGGGCAATTTTGAATCTGCTGAACTAATGGTCCTAGATTCTTGAAATTTGAACTGAACGATCCTTTCGCGAAAATAACATACTTAAAGAACTTCCACTTCTATGGGAAAAAAAGGGGAAAGTAGGGCACTTTGGGGGATTTTGTATCTTTTGAACTAATAGTTTTAGAAACTTGAAATTTGGACTCTATGATCCTCTCGCGAAAAAAAAAAAACTAAAAAATAAGAAAAATCGGTACATTATTTATCTTTTAAACAAATGGTTCCAGAAACTTGAAATTTGAACTCTAGGATCATCTCGCAAAAAAAAAACATCTTGAAAAAAGTAGAAGGGGGAAACTAGGGCAATTTTGTATCTTCTGAACTAAAACTTTAAGTTTTGATCCTCTCGCGGAAATAATTTTTTGAAAAATACACTTTTTGAAAATTTTGGTTTTAAGGAGGGCCAAGAGGGGGAAAATAGGGCAATTTGGTAAATTTTAAACTAATGGTCTTAAAAACATGACATTTGCAATATAGGATAATCTCTCGGAAATAACATATTGAAAGAAGTACTTTTTTGAAAATTACTTTTTAAAGGGGGAAAGAAGGACAATTTTGTATCTGCTGAACTAATGGTCCTAGATATTGAAGTTTGGACTGTACGATCCTCTCGCGAAAATAACATTATGGAAGAAGTACTTTTTTGGAAAAATCTACTTCTATGGGGGAAAAAGAGGGAAAGTAGGGCAAATTTGAAATTTGAGTCTTCTTGCGGAAACAACATTCTAATGGAGGTACTTTTTTGAAAATTTCGCTTTTACGGGGAAAAAGGGGGAAATTAGGGCAATTTTGTATCTGCTGAACTAACGGTCCTAGATACTTGAAATTTAAACTGTTGTATCTGCTGAAATAATGGTCGTAGATACTTGAAGTTTGGAGTGTACTATCCTCTCGCGGAAATAACATTCTGGAAGAAGCACTTTTTAGTAGCTTCTAAGGGGGAAATTGGGGAAAGTAGGGCAATTTTGTATCTACTGAATTAATGGTCCTAGATACTTGAAATTTGGACTGTACGATCCTTTCGCGGAAATAACATTCTAAAATAAGTACTTTTATGAAAATTCTGCTTCTAATGGGGAAAAAGGGAGAAAGTAGAAATACTTAAAATTGGTACTTTACGATCCACTTGCGGAAATTACATTCTGGGAAAATAAATTTTTGAATTTTCGCTTCAATTTGGTACATATTGTTTCTTATGCACTAATGTTCCTTGAAACTTAAAGTTTGAACTATGAGAACGTTTCGCCAAAATAAAATTTGTTTCTACTTTAAATCTACTCAAAATATAATATTTTAAAGGTCGAAACTAACAATTTTTATGTTTAATTAAAAATTAATAAGAATTTGAATTAATAAAGTTGTTTTTTTTTTGTTACAGCTAACCGGTAACGAAGTACCGGGCGAGTTAGCTAGTCTATATATATAAAAGAGTAATGTGACTGACTGACTGACTGACTGACTGACTGACATACTCATTCATCATCGCCCAGCCCAAACCGCTGAAGCTAGAGACTTGAAATTTGGACTGTAGGTCCACCTCCCGGAATATAGATCCACTAAGGCTGGATTTTTGCCAATAGGTGGATTTTTTTGCTAACGTGTATAAATTATCCCATCCCAATTTGACATAAATTTGCCGTATATAGTTAAAAAACGTCAAATTTGTATGGGATAATTTATACACGTTAGCAAAAAAATCCAGCTAATGTTGATTCTAAGGGGGTAAAAAGGGTAAAAAACTGTACTTTTGGTACTTTTTATATCTCCTGAAATAATGGTCATAGAGACCTGAAATTTGGACTGTCTGTTCACCTCCAGGAATATAGATCCAGTAAGGCCGGATTTTTGCCAATGTTGATTCTAAGGGGACAAAAACGGTAAAAAACTGTACTTTTGGTACTTTTTATATCTCCTGAAATAATGGTCACAGAGACTTGAAATTTGGACTGTAGGTCCACCTCCCGGAATATAGATTCAGTAAGGCCGGATTTTTTGCCAATGTTGATTCTAAGGGGACAAAAAGGGTAAAAAACTGTACTTTTGGTACTTTTTATATCTCCTGAAATAATGGTCACAGAGACTTGAAATTTGGACTGTATGTTCAACTCCTGAAATATAGATCCAGTAAGGCCGGATTTTTGCCAATGTTGATTCTAAGGGGGTAAAAAGGGTAAAAAACTGTACCTTTGGTACCTTTTATATTTCCTTAAAAAATGGTCCTAGACACTTGAAATTTTGAATGTAGGTTCAGCTCCCGGAATATAAATCTACTAAGGCTGAATTTTGCCAATGTTGATTCTTAGGGGTAAAAAGGGTAAAAAACTGTACTTTTGGTACCTTTTATATTTTCTTAAATAATGGTCCTAAAAACCTAAAATTTGCAATGTAGGTTTTTGCCAATATTGACTCTACGGGGTAAAATGGAAAAAAGTGTACTTTTGGTACTTTTTTTAATTTACTGAAATAATGGTACCTTTTATAAAAAGTACCTTTTATAAAAAGTACCTTTTATAAAAAGTACCTTTTATAAAAAGTACCTTTTATAAAAAGTACCTTTTATAAAAAGTACCTTTTATAAAAAGTACCTTTTATAAAAAGTACCTTTTATAAAAAGTACCTTTTATAAAAAATACCTTTTATAAAAAGTACCTTTTATAAAAGTACCTTTTATAAAAAGTACCTTTTATAAAAAGTACCTTCTATAAAAAGTACCTTTTATAAAAAGTACTTTTTATAAAAAGTACCTTTTATAAAAAGTACCTTTTATAAAAAGTACCTTTTATAAAAAGTACCTTTGATAAAAAGTACCTTTTATAAAAAGTACTTTTTGTAAAAAGTACCTTTTATAAAAAGTACCTTTTATAAAAAGTACCTTTTATAAAAAGTACCTTTTATAAAAAGTACCTTTTATAAAAAGTACCTTTTATAAAAAGTACCTTTTATAAAAAGTACCTTTTATAAAAAGTACCTTTTATAAAAAGTACCTTTTATAAAAAGTACCTTTTATAAAAAGTACCTTTTATAAAAAGTACCTTTTATAAAAAGTACCTTTTATCAAAAGCACCTTTTATAAAAAGTACCTTTTATAAAAAGTACCTTCCATAAAAAGTACGTTTTGTTAAATATGCCGAAATTACACTTTTGGTACTTTTTTATTTCCTGAAATAATAAACATAGAAACTTGAGATTGGAAAAGGTTCGCCTCTCGGAAAATAATGGGGTTAAAAGGAATAAAAAAGTGTACTTATTTATTTCCTGATATAATGGCCCCAGAAACTTAAAATTTGGAAGGTAAAATCCTTCGGTGAAAAAAGAGATTGGGAAAAGTTTTTTTTGGAAATTCCGTTTCTTAACGGGGATAAAAAGTACTTTTAATATTTGCTGAAACGATGATCCTAGATAATTGAAATATGGATTGTAGGATCCTTCGGTGAAGAAAAAACATTCTGAAAGAGGTACTTTTTTTAAATTCCGTTTCTAATGGGGGTAATGAAGTGTACTTTTGGTACTATTTCTGTGCCTATAATAATGACCTTCGAAGATGGAGATGGAATTGGAAATGAAATGGAGTAGAACGGGGAACAATATGGAATAGAGCAGGGAACAATATGGAATGATATTTTTAACTCAAATTTTTGGTGTTTAGCTTTTTTTTACTCCATATTTTTTTTATTCCAATTTCTTTTTTCACTGAAATATTTATTCACTCAAAATCCAAAATCCCGACATAAGGGCTCGAAAATTGTCATTATATTTTTCCCCCGGAACGAACATGATAACGTACCAGCAAAGTTGTTAAAATTTTATTGTTTATATTATTCATTGAAATATTTTTTTATGGAAGACTTAAACGTCGACAAGTAAATAAAACAAAGACTACGTAGGGGAATTTTTTGAAAATCGATAGAGTAATCCTGATCCTTCTATTATCCGGTATTCAATACAACCGGTAACGAAGTACCGGGATTGTAAGCTAGTACATAAATATTAAACCAATATTATTAATTTTATGTTGATTAAAAGTTGACTTCTAAAATGTACTGCGAAAGGACAAAAAAATGCTGTTTCTTGGGCCTTTTTGAAAAAATTTGATAAACGCATGACTCCATATCAAGGCGCAGCGACGATATGTAGTTCCAATCATATACTTTCGCTGGACTTTTATATATTTAATAATGCTATTTGTATTTCAATCTCTATAAATTAATGCTTTTGTTTCTACAAGATATTTTTCTATTTTTGTTTTTTTTTTCAAGATTTTTCAAAATTGAATAAAATTATTCAAATTTAAATAATCAAAATTCAAATTAATTGATTAATCATAGTTCTGATTAATCATAAAGTATGATTAATCGATTAATTGATTAATCAAAATACTGATTAATCAAATATTAATTATTCGATTAATCGCACATCCCTATTTAAAATGCATTAGTAACAAAAAAAAACGTATTTTTCCAGAAAAATCAGTTTTTGACTATGAAATTAAGATAGCATATACATTAGTGTGGTTTTTTATTTTATTTTTTTTTTGAATTTCGAGGAGCGCGCAGCGGATTTTTGTGCCATTTGATGTTAAAATAATTGTGTAAAAATTTGAGCTAAATCGGATAAAATTAACCCGAGGCGCAAGAAGGTCAAAGTTTCGAGAAAAAGCCAAAATGGCCAAATTTTGAAAAAACTTAAAAAAATGTAAATTTTGTAGAAATAAAAAAAATAAAATATTTTTTATTTAACTTTCTTGCAATAATACTCAGAAAAAATTATCTTTACTTTTTATGACGGCAGTAACACTTTCAAACATGAAATACAAAAATTACCATGCATTTTGGGGGGTACCTGAAATGAGTGTTTTCGATTTTTTGAAAATTTTATTAAACAAAAAAATTAAATCTTACTATTCTATAGCAATGGATTATTAAATACATCCTAAGGCTTAAATATTTAAAAAATTGGGGATATCCATCGACTCAATTTTTTTTTGGAGTCATTTGACTCCTTGAAATCCGCAAAACTCAAATGACTCCAAAAAAAAATTGAGTCGATGGATATCCCCAATTTTTTAAATATTTAAGCCTTCGAATGTATTTAATAATCCGTTGCTATAGAATAGTAAGATTTAATTTTTTTGTTTAATAAAATTTTCAAAAAATCGAAAACACTCATTTCAGGTACCCCCCAAAATGCATGGTAATTTTTGTATTTCATGTTTGAAAGTGTTACTGCCGTCATAAAAAGTAAAGATAATTTTTTCTGAGTATTATTGCAAGAAAGTTAAATAAAAAATATTTTATTATTTTTATTTCTACAAAATTTACATTTTTTTAAGTTTTTTCAAAATTTGGCCATTTTGGCTTTTTCTCGAAACTTTGACCTCCTTGCGCCTCGGGTTAATTTTATCCGATTTAGCTCAAATTTTTACACAATTATTTTAACATCAAATGGCACAAAAATCCGCTGCGCGCTCCTCGAAATTCCAAAAAAAATAAAATAAAAAACCACCCTAATATACATATGTATAATTAATACAACAAAAAAATACAAAGTATTTTCAATAAATCCGTATTTTGACAGAAAACTCTGTCAAATATCAGTTGAATTGAGATTACAGTCATTTTACAGAGTATTTTGTAGAGTTATTATTTAGAGTGTACGAAAAATATTTCACAATCTTTTTATTTAGAAAAAATTTCTATGAAATTAAGACGTTTGATATTGGACAAATTTCTTCTATAGAAAAAGTCTCAGATGTAGGTATACCAAAAATCTGTTAGATTCTGAAAATTTGTCTGTAAGTAAATGTGAAACTTTCTTGAAAAAAATTGTTCTCCATTTTCGTATAAGCGAATTTATTGGCATTTCGGGGCCACCTTAGGTAGGGGTCCTGGGCACTAGGCCGCATCATTTTTCACTTAATTAATTGAGCTGAAAGGGGTCCAAAAAGTATCTAGTGGGTGTCAAAATGACTCCACAACATTTTCGTGAAAATCAAAAATTTTCGTACCCTCCCGCATCGCGGTTAAATTAAAAACATCAAAATTGTTCATCTTATTTCTCGGCAGCCAAGTTTTTTGTTGGTGTTTGGAAAAATAGGACTTCCCTGTCTACCAAAAGATCGCATTCAAAAATATTGCAAAAAATTTTTTTCGCGAATTATGGGGTTTTTTAAGTAAAAAAAATCGTAAAATCGTAACTTCATTAGCGATTTCTCCGAGTTAAGCCACTTTATAAAATTATACTATGGTGGAAAACCTTGGCACGCCATAGTGATAAAACAACAACAAATAACATATTGTTGTAGCCCAATGGAATATCATATGTAAAAATGTTTTAAATATTAACATGATAATGTTTTTAGGCTGGTGTCTAATTTTAAAAAAGTAGCAGGACGCCACCAAAGTTAACACCTAAGTTAGCCACCTAAGTTAAGCTAACAATTAACGAAAAAGAAAACAAGAATTACTATTTTCATTTTCTTAAAACCTTTTCTATAATAACTTGGTTTGTAACTTTGATAATAATTCACCTCGTGGTGAATAAAACTGTTTTCACCAGCTGGTGAATAAAACCGTTTTTCACCAGCTGGTGAATAAAAAGTAACATAATTATTTTTCAACCAAAAAAAAAATTTTTTTTTTCATCAATTTTTTTCCATTAATTTTTTTTTTTTTTCATCAATTTTTTTTTTTTTTTCAAACTTTTTTTTCTTATAAAATTTTATTTTTTTTATCAAACTTTTTTTTCATAATATTTTTTTATTTTTCATAATTTTTTTTTCATTCATTTTTTTTCATCAAAATTTTTTTTTCTTAAATTTTTTTTATTATATTTTTTTCATCAAACTTTTTTAACAAAATTTTTTATTGTGCTCGATTCTCGAATACAACTTCACCATTCACCCAATTTTTAAAAATTTGATATTCTTTCGAATTTTTAGATTTAAAATGTTTTTTCTTGTAACAATTAAAGATCAAGTTAATATCTATCTTTAATAATTACAAGAACAAATTTAAAAATCTTAAAACACGAAAGAATATCAAATTTTTCAAAATTTGGTGAAAGGTGAAATCGTATTCCAGAATCGAGCACATTATCAATTTTTTTTTTTACCAAAAAAAAAAAAGGTTTTTTTTCATATTTTTTTTCATCAACTTTTGTTTACATCAAAAAAAATTTTTTTTTCATTAAAAAAATTCATCAAAAACTTTTTTTTCATCAAAATTTTTTTTCACCAAAAATTTTGGGTTCATTAAATTTGTTTATACCCTCCAACCACAGTATGGGGGTATACTCACTTTGTCATTCCGTGTGTAACACATCGAAATATCAATCGGGGACCCTTCAAAGTACACCCAAAAAAAAACCTGGGTATTCAATACTAAAAATTTAACTAATTTTAGTCCAAAAGGACCTAGTGCAGAAATTGGTAACCAATACTAAAATTTTTAACTAAAATTAGTCAAAACCAGTAGAAATTACTAATGTTAGTACTTTGAAGATACTAAAATTAGTAACCAATTAGTAGATTTTGGTACAATATCACTTACTAAACCTTTTACTGTAGAATTATTTTGAGTGTATATATAATATTGATCCATAATACTTATAATCTATGACATTCTAGCGATGTCAGTCCGACCGTCCATCTGTAGAAATAACGATGCAGTCCAAACCAAAAGTGCTAGACCCCTGAAATTGGGCAAGAATATCTCTTATGTTAGTGGTAAGGTTAAGTTCGAAGATTGGCAAAATCGGATCAGGGGGAAAAAAGTTGCCCCTTGAAGAACTAAAACGGCCGCTGTTACATGCGATATTTTTATGAGTTTTTTTTTTAATTTTTGCTCAACAAATGTAACATTTGTGTGGCATATTATATTCATAGACCTGCGCTTGGACCAAGGGGGTTAGAAAATTCGATTTTTTTCAGGCCGCCCCCCTTTGGGGGCTTGGTTATAGAAATTAACTAGCAATAACGATAAAAATTTATTATTTAAGCGTAAATATCATAAACAAATAATTTGTAAACATATATAGCGGGGGTACAGGTGTCCCCCACCAACTCCGCCAACCACCCTCCACCCCACCAAAAAAAAAGAATCCCATGCGATTTGTTTTTTGAATTTTAGACGTGTTGGAGGGTATCAACGATTCGGCACAGCCGAATTTAACACTCTTACTTGTTAAACATAATTTTGTTTTTCGTGAAAAAAATTATAATTTTTTTACCAAAACTACTTTTTCACCAAGGCTAAGCTTTTTGCAAAAAAATTTTCCATTTGTTTATCAAATGTACATACAACAAGTGAGAGTGTTATATTCTTTGGTGCCGAATCTTTTATACTCTCCAAAATGAAAAAACATTTTTTTGCACTTATTTTTGCACTCACTTACGAAATGTACAGAACTTTTGGTTTTTAATGGGGTCCTCGACTGATATTTCAATTCGTTTTGCATGGAATAGAAAAGTAATATAACATTATTTTTTCTAAAAAAAACTTTGCTTTGGCAAGTTCACCCAAATCTTCCGCAAAACATTATCATGATTTAATGTTTTGGGCAAGAGTACAAAATTCGCAGGCGTTTTTGTAAAAAATCTTGGAAATTTATAAAATTACAAGAAAAACTGTAGAATTGCAAAAAAAAAATGTAAATTTCGATCGAAAATTGTTTGTTAAAAAACAAGGAAAACTATCAAATATTTGTAAAATGGGATTACGAGACTTTTTCTAGTAATGTGACAAGGTTTTGTTTTGTGTGTAAGGGTAGTTTTCCGTAATAACTAAATTTATTTATTCTTTCAACATTTCATAAATAATTTTTATTTATAAACTTTAAATTCTGTTTAAAACACTTGTTTTAAGACAATTGAAATTTCCATTTTATCTGAACATTTTTTATCTTCTTGCAAATGTATTTTTTGAAAAATCTAACGTTGCAATTTTTGTTTTTTGCTTCTTTTTCTCTACTTCTATCTTATCTCTTTTTTGCAAACATTTTGGCAATTGTAAAGCAATATGGACAACATAATAAAGAAATAGCAGATCATAATTTTTGGCCCCCAACACCCCCAACGACAACATTACGCAATCACTCTAGTATGAACAGTAAACAAGGATATGAGGTACTTACTGCCATTTACCTGTCTGCCCTGATTCCATAACACGTTTTATATTTTTTAAAAAGTTTTCCAAATGAATAAATGAAACGTGTTATGGCAATAAAGGGTTAGTTTAGTTACTAACTTTACTTTACTGCCTTATAAAAATATACAATTTATAATTTTATTATTTGAAATTTCTTTTTTTTTTTGCTGTAATTTTTTTGTAAGATTTGTTACAAAACAAAAAAAAAATAGCAGAAACCAAATAATACAGACATAAAAAACTTAAAAATGTATAAAAGAAACAAAAAAAAATAGCTAACGTCTAGTTGAGACACTTTTTTTTTTTTTTCTGTTGTCCATAAACCATGAGGAACATACAAAAAAAATATATAAGCAGCCAACAGGGGGAATTCCAGCGCTTTTTTATATGTGCAGCATTTTTTTGTTGAGTTTTGATTTTTTTTTATTTCTCTTTATTGTGTCTATGTTATTTTTTTCTAAGTTTATGTTTTTTTGTTGTTAATATTTTTTTTTTTTAGATTTTATTCTAACAATTGTAAACCTAGGTCATGTTCATGTTTTTATACTATAAAAAATATTTCTATTTTTTTTTTACATGTTTTGGTTTTGTTGGTTGGAAAATTGATTTTATATAGCAAAAAAAAAAATATGCTATTTTTTCTAACGATATTTTATTTTTTTTTTAGGAAATAACAAAATTTTTAACCTATTTCCGTTGCGCTTTGATTGTGTTGACTTTATTTTTTATTATTTTTTACTAAATGGATTTATTTTTTAGCAAACAACATTTTTATAAAGTAATATTTAGTATTTATATATTTTTTTTCAATATTTGGTTAAAACTTAAAAAAAAACAACATGTTAGTTATTTTTAGGTTATGTTTGTTTAGGTAATTTGTTGAGGTTATGATGTTAAAGTTATTTTTTTTAGGTGTGAATAGATTTAGTAAATAAATTTATTTTATAAAAAATTCCCACACAGAAAAAAATAAACAAAAAAATTTTTGTTAATTTTTTAATACTATTGAGTAAAAGATTACTCAAATTTGCACCAGTAACCAATTAAATAGTATTGAGTAAACTTTTAGTAAAAATTTATTTAATATATGGGGGTTTTCGTGTCAACTGACACAACTTTTGAAACCGATGTCTTCCGATGAAATTTGCACCAAGGTTAGTCCTATTGGATAGTAGTTAAGACACAATTTTTCAACGAGATCGGCCAAGGACTCTCTGAGTTAGAGGGGGTCGAAATTTGACATTTTGTCCAAAGAGGTGTTTATTCTCATCCATATAACTTCTTACCTATTGTTTTTAGCAAAATGTGTCCCAAATAGTTTAGATAGCTATTTCTTCAGTCTTTCGAAAAAAAATTATATAAAAAAAATTTTTTTGATTTTTTTTCTTCAAAATCCAAAACTTTTTTGACTTTTTCCTCAAATTGGGCATTTTTTTTTTTTTGATTCAAAAGATAGCTTAGGTGATTTTCTTTAATAGCTATGGGGTCGCTTAGTGGGATACGAGTGGGATATCTATGAAAATTTTTTTTTTTTAACTTTGGAACACAAAAAACGGTTCTTCAATTTGCACTATTAGGCGTGGGATAGCTCACCAGTTTTCGATTTCGATCCGGGACATCCACTAATTTTGATAGGTTCGAAAAAGAAACCATGAGCCAAAAAATAAGGGCGGTGGGGTGGGGCCATATGGCTCCTCATCGCACAGTGCCACATTTGGCCAATCTAGACGACAAAAATCCAATTTTAATTATATTGACTTGAAATTCGGTATAAATGTTCGTTTTGACTTCGAAAATAACATTATGAAAAATGTGGGAGGCCGGCCACTTGTTTTAACATTTGTAATTTTGGTTATAATTTCTTTAAATTTGGTATATATACTCTCAATGACTGTAGAAATAATATCACAAAAAAAAGGGGCGGTCAGACAACTATCACGCCCACTTTTTTAAAATATGTTTAAAAAATATGTAAAAACAAGGTTTACATATCGCCCCACTGTAGTCGGCGTCGCAGACGGTCGCAAAAGTTAGCCGTTGAAATAAGTACTATGGATATTGGTCAATATATCTCAAAAAGTCCGGCGACCAATACGGACAAAACACAAAAGTTCTATTCCAAAAAAAAAAATAAATATACAATTTTCTTTTCAAAAATTTGTATTTTGTTAAAAATTTAATAAAAAATAGAAAAAATTGTTTAAAAAAAAAGAAAAGATATGAATTAAAGCATTTAAATATCCTTTAAAATCACCAAAAAAGAGTGGATAAATATCTCTTTATGTTCAAAAGTTACAACAGTTTAAGCTCGACTTAATTTATGCGAAATAATGTGCACTAGTTAAAGGATTTTACAAGATGCAACTTTGTGCACCCACCTGTTAGTAACGAACAGAATTATCGATCCTATATGATTATTTCCGTGCTATTCGGAATGTTCTATAATACATACAAACATATCATGAAAATCGGGGAACTTTTTTTTTTTGATTTTTGTCGTTCTCGATTGACCAAATGTGGCACTGTGCATCGGCATCAAAATTGGGCGTAAAGAGGTTAAAATCTACAAAAAGCCCCACAACTGCCCATTGAGGGGTGTAATGTGAGACCGACCTCAATTAATTTTCTGCGTCCAACATTTTTCTTAAATATACCTAACCTCTATTTCCACTTCTTAGTGGGGCTCCCATACAAAATGACATTTTTATAAAATTTGCTCCTACTGCTCTAACTGTCCATAGGGTGCCCCTAGAGAAGTAAAATGTATGACCGACCACCAATATTTTTTCAACTCCAACATTTTCTCAGAATATACCTACCCTTTAAAATTCCTTCGTTTGTGTCTGTAATTACAGATCATGTTGGTAACCCTTGCGAAATAATGTAAGAGACAAAAAAGTTGAAAGAAAGTATGAAGTGAGGTTGAGATTGCTAGAAACAGAATTGTAGTGTTGGAAACTGTCAAAATTTATTCTGTAGAAACTATAAATATTCACATATATAAAAAACAGTTTTCATTAACAAGACAAACCAACATTTAAAATCCTACTGATGATGACACTAACTGGGGTGTTTGAAACCGGTATAGGAAATACCAGAAATGTCTATAATTTTTAGAAATTCAATTTTTCTTCTGCATTTTTTCAACTTGAACCCTTATAACAAACATAATTAGAGCCCGTGCTCGATCTGTACTTACAGAAAAAATCAAATAAAATACCTACCCTTTATTTTCAACTCTTAGTGGGGTCCCATACATTTTTTTAATTTTTTTTATTAGTTTTTAAAAATACATGTTTTTATAATGTATGGGAGCCCCTTAAGGAGTGGAGATATGGTGTTTTTATGTTCGGACAAAATGTTGGTAACTAAAAAATAAAGGAGGTTGGTCGTAATTTTTGCCTCTCTAGGAGGCACGGTTGGGGCGGTAGGAGCTGGTTTAATAAAACAAATTTATAAAAAATAAAAGAAATGTATGGGGACCACCTTAAGGGTTAAAGATACGTTGTAGGTATGTTTGCAAAAAACGTTGGAATTAATAAAATAATGGAAGTCGGTCATACATTTGGCTCCACTAGGGGCACTTTGGGGTAAGTTAGAATGGCAGTATCAAATTTTTTAAAAATGTTTTGTATGGGAGCCCCCTTAGGAATTGGAAATAGGGGTAAGGTATGTTCAAGAAAAATGTTGGGGGCAGAAAATTTTTGGAGGCTCGTCTCACATTGCACCCCTCTAGGGGCGTTTCTAGGGCAGATTTGGGGCTTTTTGAGGATTTTTTCCTCTTTACGCCCAACTTTGACCCCGATGAGGGGTCATATGGCCCCACCCCACCACCCTCATTTTTTGGCTCGTGCTTTCTTTTTCGAACCTATAAAAATTAGAGCGTATCGCGAATGAAAATCGAAAACTTGTTAGCTATCCCACGCCTAATAGTGCAAATTGAAGAACCGTTTTTGTGTTCCAAAGTTAAAAAAAGTTTTTTCATAGATATCCCACTCGCATCCAAGCGACCCAAAAGCTCTTAAAGGAAATCACCTAAGCTTTCTTTTGAATAAAAAAAAGGGCCCAATTTGAGGAAAAAGTCAATAAAGTTTTGGATTTTTAAGAAAAAAAAATCAAAAATTTTTTTTTTTTATATTTTTTTTTTCGAAAGACTGAAGAAATAGCTATCTAAACTATTAGGGACACATTTTGCTAAAAACAATAGGTAAGAAGTTACATGGATGAGAATAAACACCTCTTTGGACAAAATGTCAAATTTCGACCCCCTCTAACTCAAAGAGGCCTTGACCGATCTCGTTGAAAAATTGTGTCTGAACTACTATTCAATAGGACTAACCTTGGAGCAATTTTCATACCGATCGGAAGACATCGGTTTCAAAAGTTGTGTCAGTTGACACGAAAACCCCCATATGCCAAACAAATTTGAGTAAATTTTTAATTGACACAATTAAAACTTTACTCAAAATTTTTCGTTTTGTTTAATTAAGTTTTTAATTGTGTCGAGTAAAAATTTAATCAAAATTAATGATTTTAATTCAAGTTAAAAAAATTTTCATATTTTTTTTACAAGGAATAATCTTTTTTCAAACTTTTACCATAGGTTAGGTTAGGTTGTAAATTGAGGTCAAAGTTCTCAAAAAACGTGTTTTTGTCCATTTTTGAGAGCTTATAACTTTTAAACGGGTTGTGATAGAACAGAAAATTTGGTATCATTTTGTTACGCTGAAAATGCCCTTTAATTGTGCATATTTAAAATTAATTTTAAAAGAAAATGGAAACACCTTATATTTCCGCACTCTGTGGTGGGTTTTGGGAACTTTTTTGAAGAGTTTTAAAAACGACAATTGTATTATTTTTTGCTGTAGAATCGACTGGTGAAATCAGATTTGCGATATATTCAGTCGTTTTTGCTCTGCAGAAAAATCAGCTCAAAATTCGCGTTTTCAGATGCGTTGAACCACCCCAAGGAGCGAATTTTTTTCCAAAAAATACCGCCATTCTTTTTAGTTCCCCTAAATAACAAACTTTCATATACATACACAAAAAACTATAAACTTAAAGAGAATTCAAAAAACTATAAAAAAAAATTAAAATTTTTTTCAAATTATTTACTCAATTTTTTTTAAAAACTTTTGAGTAAATTTTTAATTGCGTCAATTAAAAAATTACTTACATTTTTTTTTTTAATTTAAACAAGTGATTACTCAAAATTTTTTCCCTGATACTTTTTTCTGTGCAGCAAAAAAATATTTTACTATAATAAGTAAAATATTTTTATTTATTATAGTAAAAGATCATTCATGGTGATTTTTGAGTTAATGATGCAAAATTAGTTGTTATATCATGCGTCATTAGACTGGCATTTTTTCTTCAACTTTAGATTTTTCCAAGTGTCCGGGAAATTTTTTATTGTCCTAGGTCTAAAACTTATTTGACACAAATTTGGGGCCAATCGGATTAAATTAACCCGTGGTGCCCGGCGGTCAAAGTTTTATATTTTAGAAAAATTAAAAAACAAAAAAAAAATATTGTGCTCGATTTTGGAACACGATTTCACCATTCACCTAATTTTTAAAAATTTGATATTCTTTAGAATTTTCTAGATCTTTAATTGTTACAAGAAAAAAAAAAATTAGAATCCTGAAATTCGAAAGAATATAACATTTTTAAAAATTAGGTGAATGGTGAAATTGTATTCCAAAATCGGGCACATTATCTCACGATACATCATATTGAGGGCCTATATTCAAAACCCTCTGTCTTCTATTTTCACGAAAATGACTTTTTGATGGCAAAATATTCATTAAAACGGCCCTCATCTATGGTGTAAAATTCAGAACAAAAATATATGTTTTTTTGTTATTTTATTTGCATTTTTGGTTTCCTCTATCTCTTACACAATTAATTTTTCTGAATGCAAAACCCTCTATCTTTTCAAATAATTAATTTATAAATATTTTTTTGGAATAATTTCATCATGCATTACATGATTTCATACTAAATTTTGCATGGTGAATATAAAGTTGTCAACAAAATTCCAGAACCGCGATTTTGGTCCACTGATGCTAATTTTTTCTGAAAATTCTTGTTTGACTTTTTGAAAAAATAAGGCTCAAAATTTGGATGTCTTCTGTACATTATAAAACAAAAAATTTTATCTTAAAAATCCCGATGCTGATCAGCATCTGTGGACCAAAATCGTGTTTTTAATTTTCTTACTATTTTTGTTGAGTATGTTCAACAGTTTGTCAACTTTTGAGACGAATTCGGTAAAAAAATATTTTTTGTCTTTAAAATCCGGACCTGTGGACCAAAACCGCGATTTCGGAATTTTTTATAAGCCGTTATCATTAATAAATTATGTTAAAAAGTTACTGATGTCGTTAATGAAATCATAATAATTCATTTTTATTAAAATGCAAGACCCTCTATCTGATCATTTTCATTCATGTACTTAACTTTTTTGCGAAACAAAACCCTCTATCTATCCTCTAAGATCCCTAAAAGTGCAAAATTTTTTTTTTATGTGAGATTCAGTAGTTGATTTAAAAAAATATTGTAGAATATCGAATTTTAATAACTCAAAAATACGCGAAATAAACAGTTTTTTGGCTCTCCCCGAGTAAAAAAAATGATATGACACAATATATAATTTAATATGGGTTCGTGTCTATTTTGATATAAACTTATACGAAAAATGGTTTCATAAGATTTGATCGAAAATTATAAAATAATATCAGTTTATATAACTTTATATCGACTTTGATACGAGTTTTGGTCTAATCCAATGATATTAAATTATATGCAATTATATAAATCGGATGTTTTTTTAGTTTTTAATAAAAAGTTGAAAAATTAAAATAATAAAAATAAGTTGTTCTGAAAAAAAACATGGAAAAATTTAAAAAATGGGGTCATGTTAAACTTTATATAAAACACTTACAAAATATTCTCATAAATATTTGTCCTTTAAAAAACTTAGAAAAATTTAAAAAAAATGGAGTCATATAAAATTTTATATAAAACACTTAGAAAATATTCGTGATAAAAAAGTTGTGCTTGGAAAAAACTTAGAAAAATAAAAAAATATGGAGTCATTTGAAATTTTATATAAAACACTTTGAAAATATTCGCGATAAAAATATGTTCTTGGAAAAAACTTAGAAAAATTAAAAAATAATTGAGGCATATAAAATTTTAAATAAAACACTTAGAAATTTGGAATAATGCATGGGACCAGATGTTACAACATAAAGTTATGTATGACGATATCTTAAAAAAATCGCACATCAAAATGTAGTATATAAATTTATCTCGCAAGATATAGTGTCACACATAATCATATATGAAATAATCTATATATATAAAAGAGTAATGTGACTGACTGACTGACTGACTGACTGACTTATATACTCATTCATCATCGCCCAGCTCAAACCGCTGAAGCTAGAGACTTGAAATTTGGACTGTAGGTCCACCTCCCGGAATATAGATCCACTAAGGCTGGATTTTTGCCAATGTTGATTCTAAGGGGGTAAAAAGGGTAAAAAACTGTACTTTTGGTACTTTTTATATCTCCTGAAATAATGGTCATAGAGACTTGAAATTTGGACTGAATGTTCACATCCCGGAATATAGATCCAGTAAGGCCGGATTTTTGCCAATGTTGATTCTAAGGGGACAAAAAGGGTATAAAACTGTACTTTTGGTACTTTTTATATCTTCTGAAATAATGGTCACAGAGACTTGAAATTTGGACTGTAGGTCCACCTCCCGGAATATAGATCCACTAAGGCTGGATTTTTGCCAATGTTGATTCTAAGGGGGTAAAAAGGGTAAAAAATTGTACTTTTGGTACTTTTTATATCTCATGAAATAATGGTCACAGAAACTTGAAATTTGGACTGTATGTTAACCTCCCGGAATATAGATCCAGTAAGGCCAGATTTTTGCCAATGTTGATTCTAAGGGTACAAAAAGGGTAAAAAACTGTACTTTTGGTACTTTTTATATCTCCTGAAATAATGGTCACAGAGACTTGAAATTTGGACTGTAGGTCCACCTCCCGGAATATAGATCCAGTAAGGCTGGATTTTTTGCCAATGTTGATTCTAAGGGGACAAAAAGGGTAAAAAACTGTACTTTTGGTACTTTTTATATCTCCTGAAATAATGGTCACAGAGACTTGAAATTTGAACTGTATGTTCAACTCCTGGATTTTTGCCAATGTTGATTCTAAGGGGGTAAAAGGGGTAAAAAAATGTACCTTTGGTACCTTTTATATTTCCTTAAAAAATGGTCCTAGACACTTGAAATTTTGAATGTAGGTTCAGCTCCCGGAATATAAATCTACTAGGGCTGGATTTTGCCAATGTTGATTCTTAGGGGTAAAAAGGGTAAAAAACTGTACTTTTGGTACCTTTTATATTTTCTTAAATAATGGTCCTAAAAACTTAAAATTTGCAATGTAGGTTTTTGCCAATGTTGACTCTACGGGGGTAAAATGGAAAAAGTGTACTTTTGGTCCTTTTTTTAATTTACTGAAATAATGGTACCTTTATAAAAAGTACCTTTTATAAAAAGTACCTTTTATAAAAAGTACCTTTTATAAAAAGTACCTTTTATAAAAAGTACCTTTTATAAAAAGTACTTTTTATAAAAAGTACCTTTTATAAAAAGTACTTTTTATAAAAAGTACCTTTTATAAAAAGTACCTTTTATAAAAAGTACCTATTATAAAAAGTACCTTTTATAAAAAGTACCTTTTATAAAAAGTACCTTTTATAAAAAGTACCTTTTATAAAAAGTACCTTTTATAAAAAGTACCTTTTATAAAAAGTACCTTTTATAAAAAGTACCTTTTATAAAAAGTACCTTTTATAAAAAGAAACTTTTATAAAAAGTACCTTTTATAAAAAGTACCTTTTATAAAAAGTACTTTTTATAAAAAGTACCTTTTATAAAAAGTACCTTTTATAAAAAGTACCTTTTATAAAAAGTACCTTTTATAAAAAGTACCTTTTATAAAAAGTACCTTTTATAAAAAGTACCTTTTATAAAAAGTACCTTTTATAAAAAGTACCTTTTATAAAAAGTACCTGTTATAAAAAGTACCTTTTATAAAAAGTACCTTTTATAAAAAGTACCTTTTATAAAAAGTACCTTTTATAAAAAGTACCTTTTATAAAAAGTACCTTTTATAAAAAGTACCTTTTATAAAAAGTACCTTTTATAAAAAGTACCTTTTATAAAAAGTACCTTTTATTAAAAGTACCTTTTATAAAAAGTACCTTTTATAAAAAGTACCTTTTATAAAAAGTACCTTTTATAAAAAGTACCTTTTATAAAAAGTACCTTTTATAAAAAGTACCTTTTATAAAAAGTACCTTTTATAAAAAGTACCTTTTATAAAAAGTACCTTTTATAAAAAGTACCTTTTATAAAAAGTACCTTTTATAAAAAGTACCTTTTATAAAAAGTACCTTTTATAAAAAGTACCTTTTATAAAAAGTACCTTTTATAAAAAGTACCTTTTATAAAAAGTACCTTTTATAAAAAGTACCTTTTATAAAAAGTACCTTTTATAAAAAGTACCTTTTATAAAAAGTACCTTTTATAAAAGGTACCTTTTATAAAAAGTACTTTTTATTTTATAAAAAGTACCTTTTATAAAAAGTACCTTTTATAAAAAGTACCTTTTATAAAAAGTACTTTTTATAAAAAGTACCTTTTATAAAAAGTACTTTTTATAAAAAGTACCTTTTATAAAAATTACCTTTTATAAAAAGTACCTATTATAAAAAGTACCTTTTATAAAAAGTACCTTTTATAAAAAGTACTTTTTATAAAAAGTACCTTTTATAAAAATTACCTTTTATAAAAAGTACCTATTATAAAAAGTACCTTTTATAAAAAGTACCTTTTATAAAAAGTACCTTTTATAAAAAGTACCTTTTATAAAAAGTACCTTTTATAAAAAGTACCTTTTATAAAAAGTACCTTTTATAAAAAGTACCTTTTATAAAAAGTACCTTTTATAAAAAGTACCTTTTATAAAAAGTACCTTTTATAAAAAGTAACTTTTATAAAAAGTACCTTTTATAAAAAGTACCTTTTATAAAAAGTACCTTTTATAAAAAGTACCTTTTATAAAAAGTACCTTTTATAAAAAGTACCTTTTATAAAAAGTACCTTTTATAAAAAGTACCTTTTATAAAAAGTACCTTTTATAAAAAGTACCTTTTATAAAAAGTACCTTTTATAAAAAGTACCTTTTATAAAAAGTACCTTTTATAAAAAGTACCTTTTATAAAAAGTACCTTTTATAAAAAGTACCTTTTATAAAAAGTACTTTTATAAAAAGTACCTTTTATAAAAAGTACCTTTTATAAAAAGTACCTTTTATAAAAAGTACCTTTTATTAAAAGTACCTTTTATAAAAAGTACCTTTTATAAAAAGTACCTTTTATAAAAAGTACCTTTTATAAAAAGTACCTTTTATAAAAATACCTTTTATAAAAAGTACCTTTTATAAAAAGTACCTTTTATAAAAAGTACCTTTTATAAAAAGCACCTTTTATAAAAAGTACCTTTTATAAAAAGTACCTTTTATAAAAAGTACCTTTTATAAAAAGTACCTTTTATAAAAAGTACCTTTTATAAAAAGTACCTTTTATAAAAAGTACCTTTTATAAAAAGTACCTTTTATAAAAAGTACCTTTTATAAAAAGTACCTTTTATAAGAAGTACCTTTTATAAAAAGTACCTTTTATAAAAAGTACCTTTTATAAAAAGTACCTTTTATAAAAAGTACATTTTATAAAAAGTACCTTTTATAAAAAGCACCTTTTATAAAAAGTACCTTTTATAAAAAGTACTTTTTATAAAATGTATTTTTTATAAAAGGTACTTTTTTATAGAAGGTACTCTTTATAAAAGGTACTTTTTATAAAATGTACTTTTCATAAAAGGTACTTTTTATAAAAAGTACCTTTTATAAAAAGTACCTTTTATAAAAAGTACCTTTTATAAAAAGTACCTTTTATAAAAATTACCTTTTATCAAAAGTACCTTTTATAAAAAGTACCTTTTATGAAAAGTACATTTTATAAAAAGTACCTTTTATAAAGAGTACCTTCTATAAAAAAGTACCTTTTATAAAAAATACATTTTATAAAAAGTACCTTTTATAAAAAGTACCTTTTATAAAAAGTACCTTTTATAAAAAGTACCTTTTATAAAAAGTACCTTTTATAAAAAGTACCTTTTATAAAAAGTACCTTTCATAAAAAGTACCTTTTATAAAAAGTACCTTTTATAAAAAGTACCTTTTATAAAAAGTACCTTTTATAAAAAGTACCTTTTATAAAAAGTACCTTTTATAAAAAGTACCTTTTATAAAAAGTACCTTTTATAAAAAGTACCTTTTATAAAAAGTACCTTTTATAAAAAGTACCTTTTATAAAAAGTACCTTTTATAAAAAGTACCTTTTATAAAAAGTACCTTTTATAAAAAGTACCTTTTATAAAAAGTACCTTTTATAAAAAGTACCTTTTATAAAAAGTACCTTTTATAAAAAGTACCTTTTATAAAAAGTACCTTTTATAAAAAGTACCTTTTATAAAAAGTACCTTTTTTAAAAAGTACCTTTTATAAAAAGTATCTTTTGTAAAAAGTACCTTTTATAAAAAGTACCTTTTATAAAAAGTACCTTTTATAAAAAGTACCTTTTATAAAAAGTACCTTTTATAAAAAGTACCTTTTATAAAAGGTACCTTTTATAAAAAGTACCTTTTATAAAAAGTACCTTTTATAAAAGTACCTTTTATAAAAAGTACCTTTTATCAAAAGTACCTTTTATCAAAAGTACCTTTTATAAAAAGTACCTTCCATAAAAACTACGTTTTGTTAAATATGCCGAAAGTACACTTTTGGTACTTTTTTATTTCCTGAAATAATAAACATAGAAACTTGAAATTGGAAAAGGTTCGCCTCTCGGAAAATAATGGGGTTAAAAGGAATAAATAAGTGTTCTTATTTATTTCCTGATATAATGGCCCCAGAAACTTAAAATTTGGAATGTAAAATCCTTCGGTGAAAAAAGAGATTGTGAAAAGTTTTTTTTGGAAATTCCGTTTCTTAACGGGGATAAAAAGTACTGTTAATATTTGCTGAAACAATGATCCTAGATAATTGAAATATGGATTGTAGGATCCTTCGGTGAAGAAAAAACATTCTGAAAGAGGTACTTTTTTTAAATTCCGTTTCTATCTATCTATATATATAAAAGAGTAATGTGACTGACTGACTGACTGACTGACTGACTTATATACTCATTCATCATCGCCCAGCTCAAACCGCTGAAGCTAGAGACTTGAAATTTGGACTGTAGGTCCACCTCCCGGAATATAGATCCACTAAGGCTGGATTTTTGCCAATGTTGATTCTAAGGGGGTAAAAAGGGTAAAAAACTGTACTTTTGGTACTTTTTATATCTCCTGAAATAATGGTCATAGAGACTTGAAATTTGGACTGTATGTTCACATCCCGGAATATAGATCCAGTAAGGCCGGATTTTTGCCAATGTTGATTCTAAGGGGACAAAAAGGGTATAAAACTGTACTTTTGGTACTTTTTATATCTTCTGAAATAATGGTCACAGAGACTTGAAATTTGGACTGTAGGTCCACCTCCCGGAATATAGATCCACTAAGGCTGGATTTTTGCCAATGTTGATTCTATGGGGGTAAAAAGGGTAAAAAATTGTACTTTTGGTACTTTTTATATCTCATGAAATAATGGTCACAGAAACTTGAAATTTGGACTGTATGTTCACCTCCCGGAATATAGATCCAGTAAGGCCAGATTTTTGCCAATGTTGATTCTAAGGGTACAAAAAGGGTAAAAAACTGTACTTTTGGTACTTTTTATATCTCCTGAAATAATGGTCATAGAGACTTGAAATTTGGACTGTATGTTCACATCCCGGAATATAGATCCAGTAAGGCCGGATTTTTGCCAATGTTGATTCTAAGGGGACAAAAAGGGTATAAAACTGTACTTTTGGTACTTTTTATATCTTCTGAAATAATGGTCACAGAGACTTGAAATTTGGACTGTAGGTCCACCTCCCGGAATATAGATCCACTAAGGCTGGATTTTTGCCAATGTTGATTCTAAGGGGGTAAAAAGGGTAAAAAATTGTACTTTTGGTACTTTTTATATCTCCTGAAATAATGGTCACAGAGACTTGAAATTTGGACTGTAGGTCCACCTCCCGGAATATAGATCCAGTAAGGCCGGATTTTTGCCAATGTTGATTCTAAGGGGGTAAAAAGGGTAAAAAACTGTACTTTTGGTACTTTTTATATCTCCTGAAATAATGGTCACAGAAACTTGAAATTTGAACTGTATGTTCACCTCCTGGAATATAGATTTTTGCCAATGTTGATTCTAATGGGGTAAAAAGGGTAAAAAACTGTACCTTTGGTACCTTTTATATTTCCTTAAAAAATGGTCCTAGACACTCGAAGTTTTGAATGTAGGTTCAGCTCCCGGAATGTAAATCTACTAAGGCTGGATTTTGCCAATGTTGATTCTAAGGGGTAAAAGGGTAAAAAACTGTACTTTTGGTACCTTTAATATTTTCTTAAATAATGGTCCTAGAAACTTAAAATTTGCAATGTAGGTTCACCTCCAGGAAAAAATATTCACCAAGGCTGGTTGCCAATGTTGACTCTACGGGGGTTAAATGGTAAAAAGTGTACTTTTGGTACTTTTTTTAATTTACTGAAATAATGGTAACTTTTGTAAAGAGTACCTTTTATAAAAAGTACATTTTATAAAAAGTACCTTTTATAAAAAGTACCTGTTATAAAAAGTACCTTTTATAAAAAGTACCTTTTATGAAAAGTACCTTTTATAAAAGTACCTTATATAAAAGTACCTTTTATAAAAAGTTCCTTTTATAAAAAGTACCTTTTATAAAAAGTACCTTTTATAAAAAGTACCTTTTATAAAAAGTACCTTTTATAAAAAGTACCTTTTATAAAAAGTACCTTTAATAAAAAGTACCTTTAATAAAAAGTACCTTTTATAAAAAGTACCTTTTATAATAAGTAGTGTTTATAAACCGGTTAACCGAAAAACCGGTTTTTTCCTAAAATTTCGGTTTTTTTGCAAACCGGTTAACCGGAATTGAAGATTTCCGGTGAACCGAAAACCGGTTTTTTTCTGTCGGTTAACCGGTTTTTTAAATACATTCAAAACGGAATATTTTCGCAAATATTAGGGTTTACACTTATATTTTTTTATGATATTTTCAAAATTTCGTTGAAAACACATTAAAAATCCGCGAGAAAGAACGCCTAAAATATTTTTTGTCTTCAAGAAACAATTTTCTACATAGGAATTTTATTCTGAAACTGATAAAAATTTTAAATACTCACCGTTGTAAGCGTTTTTTTGAACATTTCATGAAAAACTTAATAAGTGACAGTTAACCAGATACTAAAAACCCTGTTAATGGCGAAATTGTCAATAAAAGAAAAGAAAATTCGGAACTGCAATTTACTTATAACGAATAAATGTATTTTTCTAAATAAAACCAGTACAAATTAAATTGAAGTTCGTGAATATGGTCAATTAAAGTACATTATTTAACTATCGCTTTTTTAAAGCTTAATAGTTGCAAACCTTGCTGAAAGAAACAAATGTGTTAACTTAAGCTATACTCGCTTTATTATTTAATAAAAATAAGCTATTTTCAAGTATTTTTTGGTTTTTTCAGTTAAAGAAAAAAAAACCGGTTAACCGGTTTTTTTATTCCGGTTTAACCGAGAAAACCGGTTAACCGAAAAAGCTGATTTTCGGTTAACCGAGAAACCGGTTTTCCCAAATGTCGGTTTTTTATAAACACTAACAATAAGTACCTTTTAATAAAAGTACCTTTTATAAAAAATACCTTTAATTAAAAGTACCTTTTATAAAAATTACCTTTTATAAAAAGAACCTTTTATAAAAAGTACCTTTTATAAAAAGTACCTTTTATAAAAAGTACCTTTTATAAAAAGTACGGTTTATAAAAAGTACAAATTACCTTTTATAAAAAGAACCTTTTATAAAAACTACCTTTTATAAAAAGTACCTTTTATAAAAAAAAAACCTTTTATAAAAAGTACCTTTAAAAAAAGTACCTTTTACAAAAAGTACCTTTTATGAATAGTACCTTTTATAAAAAGTACCTTTAAAAAAAATACCATTTATAAAAAGTGCCTTTTATAAAAAGTACCTTTTATAAAAAGTACCCTTTATAAAAAGTACCTTTTAAAAAAAGTACCTTTTATAAAAAGTACCTTTTATAAAAAGTAACTTTTATAAAAAAATACCTTTTATAAAAAGTACCTTTTGTAAAAAGTACCTTCTATAAAAAGCACGTTTTGTTAAAAGTACCGAAAGTACACTTTTTGGTACTTTTTTATTTCCTGAAATAATAATCATAGAAGCTTGAAATTGGAAAAGGTTCCAAAAATATAATGGTCACAGAAACTTAAAATTTGGAATGTAAAATGCTTCGGTGAAAAAAAAAATGTGGAAGAGTACTTTTTGGAAATTCCGTTTCTTAACGGGGATAAAAAGTACTTTTAATATTTGCTGAAACAATGATCCTATATAATTGAAATATGGAGTATAGGATACTTCGGTGAAGAAAAAACATTCTGGAAGAGGCACTTTTTGGAAATTCCGTTTCTAATGGGGGTAATAAAGTGTACTTTTGGTACTTTTTTTGTTCCTATAATAATGACCTTAGAAGAAGGAGATGGAATTGGAAATGAAATGGAGTAGAACGGGGAACAAAATGGAATAGAGCTGGGAACAATATGGAATGATATTTTTAACTCAAATTTTTCGTGTTTAGCTTTTTTCTCCATATTTTTTCCATCTATATATTTTTTCACTCAAACTTATTTTTTTATTCCAATTTCTTTATTCACTGAAATATTTATTCACTCAAAATCCAAAATCCCGACATAAGGCACGAAAATTGTCAATATATTTTTCTCCCGGAACGAACATGATAACATACCAGCGAAGATAATCAAATTTTATTGTTTAAATTATTCATTGACATATTTTTTTATGAAAGACTTAAACGTCCACAAGTAAATAAGACAAAGATTACGTAGGGGAATTATTTGGAAATCGATAGAGTAATCCTGATCCTTTTATTATCCAGTATTCAACACAACCGGTAACGAAGTACCGGGATGGTAAGCTAGTATGACTATATAAAAGTATATAAGATCATATTAAATTATTTTTACACGGGTCCTGAAAAGTTGTGTTTTTTTAGATAGAGGGTTTTGAATATAGGCCCTCGATATTTGCTAGTTTTGATGCGCTGAACACGAATATCAAAAAAATAAAATTGGTCGAACGGTTTTCGCAATATCACCATTTGAAATTTGTAAAAAATGGCGGAAAGAAATTTTCAAGAAATTTTTTTAAAAAAAATTCTCAAAATTACTTTGCCTTGATCCTTTCATAGAGCTTGAGACAATTTGTTCACTTAAACTTAAACAGATCCGATCATTTTAACCCGTGGCGCCCATCGATCAAAGTTTTGGCTTTATTAAAAACATTTCACCGAAAACTCTAAACTTTGATCGCAGGCGCCACGGGTTAAAATTATCAGATTTGACTCAAATTAGACTTAAATGAAAGATTGTCCTAAGCTCTATGAAGGGAAGGGATTTTTGAGATTTTTTAAAAAAATTCTTAGCAATTTTTTGACAAATTTTAAATGGCGATATCTCGAAAACCCTTTGACTGATTTTTGAAATTCGTATTCAGCATGCCAAAATTAATGAAAATAATGCCTCGGAAGCTATTTTTTATTTTTATTTTTTCATATTCAAAAATCCAAAATTTTGGTGGAAATTTTTCAAAATTTTTTTATAAGTAAATGAACTAAAATTTGTTTCTGAAAGGTAAGAAAAGTTATAATTTTTTAGTTAAATTTTACTAAATTTTAGGAATATTCATAAACTATTTTCAAAGAAAATTTTTTATAAATTTAAGTAATGTCAATTTTTTCAGTGTAAGTACGTTTTGACTTAGCTCCATTGCCATGTTTTTCTTTTTTTAAATCCATATTTTTCTTAAAAATAAGGAAAGAAAAATTATTTTTAATATTATGCCAATTTGAACTTAAAACTGGGAAAATTGGAAAAATCGTCATAGTTTTTGATCCAAAATTTTGGTCCGTTTCGCTCTAGCTTGCTTAGTTTTTGAGGTACGTGAATTTATGGGACCACTGGGGTATTTAAAAATAATTTAAAAACTCGATAACTTTAAAACTATTTCTCGGAGAGCTTTTGGGCTCTTTTTCTACTTTTTAAGAGCTACAAAAATGCTTTGGAATTTTTTGTTGTGTTGGCAATATTTACCGAGGTATGAGCATTTTAAAATTTTCGGAAATGCAAACTTTAAAAAAAAAATCCCTAAGTTATAAAAATGTTACTAAAATTGTGGAAACAAACCGAACTAAATAAAAATTCAATAAAGATTTTTTTTCATACATTTAAGGAAAATTTCTTTGACGGTAAAATTTTTTTCATGTATTAGGAAATTCCATTCAAGAAAATAATGGACTAAACACATGAATAGTTAAGAAAATTTCCAATTTTTTGGGTTAATAAATTGTGAGAAAATTTATAAACTGTTTTGAAGAAAATTTTTCCAAAGATTAAGTTAAGTCTTTTTTTGAGTGTATAGGGAGTGTATAGCTCTGGACTCGTAAAACACTTCCGCAAAATACGCGAAAGCACTGCGAGTAATGGTTTTTGAGCAAGGTTGAGTAAACGGACAAAAGTTTTGAATCAAAATTTATATCGACCCTTTAAGAATCCAACGGGGTCACTAGTCAACAGGGTCCGAACCCAATGGGGTGTAGATCCAATAAACAATATATTTTTTTCCAACTTCTAGTTAAAGTTGACATAAATTTAAATTAATTTTTTTCCTAAATTTTGGGAAAAATTTGAACTAAACCGAATAAAATTTTTTTTTTTCTAAAGTCAACAGGGGTCCGAACCCAATGGGGTGTAGATTAGGGTGGGGCGATTAGTAAGGAAGGAAAAAAATCTTAATGGGCGCATCGCGTTTCTGATTCTTGGGATTGTACTGAGCAAAAAAGTCAACTAGACCATACGTCTACGGTGAAAACCGAGCCTCCCGATTTTGACTTGAAGTTTTTTCTCAGACTTTATTTTTTTTTGGAAAATTTGCAAATTTTCTTGGGCTCATATTTCGTAAACTATTTGAAATTTTGACTTATTTTCAAAAGAAAAGTTGTAGCCATTGTCTCGGGCTACAGTTTCTCTGAACATATTACTTAGAAAAAACTTCGGTTTCATGGTCAAAAAGTCGAAAATGTAGAAAATTCACCACTTTTTGTAATTTTTTTTTTTTTTATATTTTGGCCTATAACAGCCAAACCCTTGAGATTTTCGATCCAATACTAAGACAAAAATTTAGCTAAGACAATAGTTAAGAACTCTCTAGTACATCGCAAAAGCATTGGAAGGCTCCTTCAGGCAGTTTTGGCCTTGTGAAAGTGCAAATTTTTTGTGAAAATATTGATAAATTACCATTTTCAGTTGTTCATAGCGAAAAATAAAAGGTAAACAAAACATCCAGCTTTCCCAGATACCATATAAACAACTAACCCCACCTATAAACGTCAAAAGGAACGGTCCCATAATTAGTCTTTACTTATTATAGTTTTTGAATGTAAGTTTTAGAAATAATTGTTTCGTGTATAAACTGCGCAGTGCTACTAAAAAATTTAAGATATAAAAAATATGGATAATCCAGTGGATTCTGATAATACAGAGAATGTGGAGATGGAGATGCAGCCAGAATCATCAGCGTCATCATCAAATCTAGAACATAAGCCTTCGCATACGATATAGTTTTGTAATTTTTTTATTTAAATAATCTAAACATTTTTCAGGTTATCGAAAATTTTCAACTTATTCCACTTGAACACATTCCTCCAATGAGTACAGATGCTGAAAATCAACTTTCTACGGACGTTAAATATCTATACCAAATTGCCCAAGCCGTTTCAAATGGTAGTTGCTCAATTAATCTTGCAAACATCAAACCTGGAACAGTAGGACATTCGAGATGGATAACAAAAGTTAGTAGATTGCTCCGTGTGTATATTGCGACAGAAAATCCATCACAAAATTTACAAATTTTGGCAAGGTACATCATGAAAGTGTATGTTCCCATGTATTTTAATGTCAAATACTACAATTCGGCTGTATACGGTAGTGCTCTGCTTGGAAAATTCATCCAGTGGACGCAATATTTACCAGACAACTTACGTAACATCATAAATCCCGTAATACAGAATAATTCCTATTTCGCACAAAGTGAAAATGTTTTGTTGAGCATGTTATACAATGATTGTAAAGAAATTCGTACATTGGCACTCAAAAAAATATTGTCTATTCGCGACAACGTATGCGATTTAACTGAGCTTCGCTAAGCACTCAATCGACAAAACCGTGAAGGTATAATGGCATCTGTATCTGAAGGCCGAAAGAAAGCGCCTCGTATGGAATCTCGAAAAGATTTGGAAGGCAATCTTTGAATGAAAAATACGCTAAATTGGAATTCTTCTTGATTCATACCTTGTCTCTACCAATACAATTACTTTGTACTTTAAATGAATTTTCAAAATAAATATTGAACAAAACAAAGAAAAAACATTATATTTTTGGATAAAAAAAGTGGAAAAAATAAGAAATAGAACATTTTTATGATTTTGCGCTATGAACAACTGAAAATGGTAATTTATCAATATTTTCAAAAATATTTTCACAAGGCCAAAACTGCCTTAAGGAGCATTCTAATGCTTTTGCGATGTACTAGAGAGTTCTTAACTATTGTCTTGGCTACAATTTTTGTCTTAGTATTGGATCGAAAATCTTAATAGTTTGGCTGTTATAGGCCAAAATATCAAAAAAAATATTACAAAAAGTGGTGAATTTTCTACATTTTCGACTTTTTGACCATGAAAACGAAGTTTTTCTAAGTAATATGTTCAGAGAAATTGTAGCCCGAGACAATAGCTACAACTTTACTTTTGAAAATAAGTCAAAATTTCAAATAGTTTACGAAATATGAGCCCAAGAATATTTGCAAATTTTCCAAAAAAATAAAGTCTGAGAAAAAACTTCAAGTCAAAATCGGGAGGCTCGATTTTCACCGTAGACGTATGGTCTGGTTGACTTTTTTGCTCAGTACAATCCCAAGAATCAGAAACGCGAAGCGCCCATTAAGATGTTCAAATCGCCCCACCCTAGTGTAGATCCAATAAACAATATTTTTTTTTCCAACTTCTAGTTAAAATTGACATAAAATTAAATTAATTTTTTTCCTAAATTTTGGGAAAAATTTGAACTAAACCGAATAAAAAAAATTTTTTTTCTAAAAATTTAGTTAATATTTTTTTTGTTATTTTTTTTTTAATGTGTGTAAGTTTTGCTGAATAAATTAAAAAAAATAATTTTTTTTCCTATATTTCTTAAAAAAAAAAATTCTAGGATAAAAATATTTTTTTAGCATAAAATGTTAACAAATGTTCAACGGACTGCACTTTAAATATTTTGTAGGCAAAAACAAAAGAAAAATATATTTTAAACTAGGGATAAAACAATTGAAAACCATCCCAGTAATTATTCATTTGTTTTAACAAACATCAACATTTATTTTTTACTGTTGACAAATTTTCTAAAATAAATAACATTAAAAAATTAAGTTATTTCACTCTTTTTTACCAACAAATTCGAAAAAAATAACCTACGAAAACATTAAAAATTAATGATAGTTCTGTTATTTTTACCAACAAATTTCAAAAAAATAACCTACGAAAACAATAAAAATTAATGATTTCGTAGGTTATTTTTTACAATTTTTTATTGAAATATTTTTTTAAAAAATTTTAATAAAATTTTGGGGAATCGATCCCGCAATCAACTACATTCTGGCCAGGCACTCTACCCATCGTGCCAAAGTCACTTGATACAAACATGTTTTTATATTTCTATAAATAGTTTTTTGAATTTTTTTTTTCTACAAAAAAATAACCTTTTGATATCTCATTAAAAATACCAACAATTAAAAAAAAAATTACTTACACAAATCATTAAAAATTTAAAGAATAGTCAGTAGTTTTTACTTACAGAACAAAAATAAATTACTTTAAAAATTAAATGTAATTGAAAGTCTTTATTTTTTAGTGTGTTATTTTTGAAACAAAGAACAGAAGTAGTCATTAAGAAAAACTGAACATCAAACAAATGTTGTTTTCTTTTAAAAACGACTAAACGTAAAACTTTTTAAGTAAACTACAAACAGTTAATAACATAATTTTTTGAGAGTGTTAGCCACATGTTTGCCAAATATAAATACTTAAGCGTTATCACCAACTATGATTAAGCTGTTGGGCAAAAACTGATGACAACATATTTTGAGGGCCGCACTGGTTTTTTGAATCACCAAACTGGACAATCCGAGTATGGTTTTACTACTTTTTGGAAGTCGAATTGAACCTCAATTTCTTGTGTTTTCCAAAAAGTCATAATTTGTTGCATAGTGTAATAAACTGACTTAGGTCCTAAGGGTTCAAGTTGAAAAAAATGCAGAAGAAAAATTGAATTTCTAAAAATTATAGACATTTCTGGTATTTCCCATACCGGTTTCAAACACCCCAGTTAGTGTTATCATCAGTAGGATTTTAAATGTCGGTTTGTCTTGTTAATGAAAACTGTTTTTTATATACACTGTCTCAAACAATTGTCCGTACCCCACACAATCAAAAAAATATTTGCTTATATTTCGAAAAATACTTAACCGATTCGCATGAAATATTTTTTTTTTAAAAGATCAACAATTGTTTATAATAATTGCACACTAATAATAAAACAAACGTGCTTCATTACTATTTTATCAGTGTTGCCACTTCTTGGATAATTATCCAAAAAATGGATAATTTAAAAATTTTTGGATACTCTTTGGATAATTACATTTTTGGATAATTTATGGATAATTTTATCAGTTACAATTTAAAGTTTTAAATGGACAAAATATGTTTTTTTTTATTTCAATTTAATTTGGCGATTTTTGTTAGTTATTTATTATTTGACAGAACTTCTTTTGTTTTTAGTTTTGGCAATATCTTTAAATTTGGAGCTTTTCAAATTTCAAAGCCTTATTGGACCACAAAAAATATGGTCTTTTTGATTATTTGGATGTCCAAATTAATTCGGCAAACATTTTTAAAATTACAAATTGTGCTGGTGAAAATCTTTTTCTAAATTTAGAAAATGTTTTTAAATTTCTTATGATTCTTCCATTTTCTAATTCATCAGTAGAAAGAGTTTTTAGTAAATTATAGATAACAAAAACTGTTGCTTCAATTCAAAAAAGTAGGCATTGAAAGAAATAGGGGTTCAAACTTTGAGCCCACAATAGAAATGTTAAAAAAATGGAAAAATAACTAGAATTACTATTATTATAAAATAATTTTTTTCTGGACAGTACAAAATGTATGATTTTTATTTAAAAAATAATTTCATGTATTCTTTAAATTGAATTTAAATAAACCACTTTTGTTTCGTAAAAAAAATTGTTTTTGATATTTTGGATAATTTTCGGGATTTTGGATAATTTCGGACAAACTTATGGATAATTTAGTGGTTCACTGGTGGCAACACTGTATTTTATACAAAAAAATATAAAAAAGTGCAAAAAATCAACTCAAAAAATTGTCCGTACGGGAAGGAAAAAATAAATTTTATGTTTATAAAATGATATTAATGGGCCAGTATGATATCCTTAACATCGAGTACGATATCCTTTGGCCGAAATTACTTCTCTGAATCGGTTATTTATAGGTAGACCCATCAATTGTCTGGTTTCAGGTTCAATATTCCACCACTCCTCAAAGATAACATATTTAAGCAATAGTTGATGGGTTATTGTATGCTGCCGATTTTGTTTTCTCCAAAAAATCCTATAAATGTTCTATGGGGCCTAAATATCGCCTCTCGGACATGTGTGGTACCACTTCTTCCACCTTATAATGCAGTCATTCTCTCACAACCAAGGGAGTGTGCTTTAGGCAATTGTCGTGTTAGTATCCACAGTTGGTTCGAATGTCGAATTTAGTTGCACTAACCTTTTAATTTTCTTTTAAAATGTCTAAATAATGAAATTTCCTCATTTTGGGTACTAAAAATCCGAGCTTTACGACACCTCCAGGCTCTACTTCACCCCACACCATCACAGAGCCTCCACCGTGTTTCACTGTTGCATTGAAATGTTTTAGCTGCAACGCGAAGTGGAACACTCCGACACAAAAATCGTCTACCATCTGACTCAAAAATATTAAAATTACTTTTGAAAAACTGTTATATTTACGACAAAAGTAATTTTAATACTTTTGGGTCGAATGGCAGACGATTTGTATGTTGCATCCAAAGAATTTCAAAGCAACAGTGAAACACGGTGGAGGCTCTGCGATGATGTGGGGTGCAATGGTGCCTGGAGGTGTCGGAAATCTTGGATTTTTAGTACCCAAAATTAGGAAATTTAATTATTTAGACATTTTAAAAGAAAATTAAAAGGTAAGTGCGACTAAATGGGACATTCGAACCAACTTTGGATACTAACACGACAATTGCCCAAAGCACACTCCCTTGGTTGTGTGAGAATGACTGCATTATAAGGTGGAAGAAGTGGTACCACACACGTGCGAGAGGCGATATTTAGGCCCCAAAGAACATTTATAGGGTTTTTTGGAGAAAACAAAACCGGCAGCATACAATAACCCATCAACTATTGCTTAATTATGTTATCATTGAGGAGTGGTGGACTATTGGACCTGAAACCAGACAATTGAAGGGTCCACCTATAAATAACCGATTCAGGGAAGTAATTTCGGCCAAAGGATATCGTACTCGATGTTAAGGATATCATACTAGCCCATTAATATCATTTTATAAACATAAAATTTATTTTTTCCTCCCCGTACGGACAATTTTTTGAGTTGATTTTTTTGACTTTTTTTATATTTTTTTGTATAAAATAATAATGAAGCACGTTTATTTTATTATTAGTGTGCAATTATTATAAACAATTGTTGATCTTTTTAAAAAAAAAATATTTCATGCGAATCGGTTAAGTATTTTTCGAAATATATGCAAATATTTTTTTGATTGTGTGGGGTACGGACAATTGTTTGAGACAGTGTTTGTGAATATTTATAGTCCATTTTTTTGGATGATGATTAAGACTAAACTTTATTTAACAAAGTTTAAATCTGTGATTTTGCACTTACACTCAAAATAATCACTCTGTTAAATTACAGAGATACTCTGCTGAGTCAGCAGAAAATACCATAGATTTCCAACCAGCAAGATTTTTTGTTATTTTACGAAGAAAACTCTGTAAAATGGATTGGACAGATGAAAAACTGTCCAATTACATAGTTTCTAATAAATTATTAGTTAAATGGGATCACAATTTATAGAGAAATACTCTGTAAATTTACATATATTTGTAAAAACTCTGTAAAACTATTTCGATAAAAATCTGTAAATTTATTTAAGTTTTTCAAAAAACTTCTGAAATTTTACCAACTTTTTTAATTTCAAACTTAAAAACATCAAATAATTGGGAACAAAAATAACAACATACATATTTATAATAAAAAAACTTATAGTTGTCATTCCAACGGCGTTTTTAATTTTGTTTAACTTTGCGTGCATGAACTCTAGAACTTCTCTGTTTCAAAAACAGTAACAGTCTGACAAGAAATCCAAATTATTCTTTGCGTATTAGACAATAATCACAATTGGAGCGGGAAGCGGTTTTCCGCAATTGTCCTCTTTAAAATAGAATTGAATCTAGTTCGGCGGAAAAACGCGGCGGAATTTTGTTTTCATATAAAACGTATGTGAACAGTTGCGGAAAAACGCTTCCCGCTGCAATTGTGATTATTCTCTTAAGTATATTTTAGATTATTAACTCACATATTTAGTGACGCATTTAAGCGGTGGATGTTCACCGAGGTTTTTATAAATAAATGACGATTTGAACAGGGGCTATTTAAATGTGAAAATTGCGTTTTCTTTTATAACTTTTATAAACTTAAAGAAAAACTAAAAATTTAAATGATCCTGATTAAATGGTGCGCACGCGAAACGTTATATTTTAATTTCTTGTTTAAATTCACTTTTTAATTGTTAGTTGCAACTATTAGAATTCTTATTCATATTCTTCGACTGCAGTGTGCAAGAAGCATAGATAAGTAATAACTTAACACAAAATAAAGGAAATTGCCATCATTTAAAAGAGCCCGCTTAAATGTTTCGCACGCGAATTTTTAATTTTGTAGAAATTACTTATAAACTCGCTAGATGTTCTCACGTTTTTTTTTTCATATACTTTTCAATTTCAGTGATACATTCAGTTCGGGGACATTCTAATAAACACTTTTATAAAATTAAAGGGAAATCGTTTAAGAATGTCTTGACTTTCCTATATATTTTTTAATGCGCTTGATATGGATTTTACACAACGGTCACTTGTTGATATCTGATCAGCTTCTTATTCTCAGTAGTGTTGACAATTGCGAAATGCCGTGGTGTAAATTTCCCCGCTTTAATGCTTCCAAATTGTAAATTTTCTCTTTTTATTTTTGTGAAGATTACGAGTTTTTTACGAGTACCTTCAATTTTACACGATATCCTCGTAAAATTTACCAGCTTTATTGTAATTTAAGGTGCTTTTTAAAGAGGGGTTGCAATATTTGGAAGTTTTTTGAAGAGATTTTTTTTAACTGAATTACAAGCAATAAGTAAAATTACAGATGAAATTTAGTATTTTGGTTAACAGAAAAAAACAAAATATTTTTCTAAAATCTGTATTTTAACAAAAAACAGTTTATTGTCAGCAAAATAAAGATTACGAAGTAAAAAGTTAAACTACAGATAAAATGTTGTTTTTCGTTCACAAGAAAATACAAAGTATTTTCCTAAAAACTGTATTTTAGCAGATAACTTTGTCAAATATCTGTCGAATTGAGATTACAGTCACTTTACAGAGTATTTAACAGAGTAATTATTTTGAGTGTAGAAAAATAGTTACTGGAAAATAGGAAAATTAACTAAATTCAAGTAAAATTTAGCTCCATTGCCATGTTTTCCTTCTTTTAAGTTTATATTTTTCTGAATAACAAGGAAAGAATTTTTTTTTTAATATTTTATTTAAAATTAGTTCATACACATTTGAGGACCCGATTGGATGAAGACCTCATCGAGTTCTGGCCTGAATGGTGCAGACCCCGAAGTGCCCATATCCAGTTCATTGCCTTAGTCATAGTTTGTAATCCAAAATGTCTGTCCGTTTCGCTCTACGTGAATTAAGAGGCCCAATAGGTTCTTGGGAATTTTAAAAACTGGGTAACTTTAACGGAGAGCTTTTGAGTATTTGGAGGTCGTATTCTACGTTCTTAGGGCTATAAAAATGCCTTTAAAGTTTTTGTTGTGTCGATAATATTTACCGAGATATGAGCATTTCAAAAATTTCGGGAATGCCAACTTTTTTTGATCCAAAGTTAGCACTCTTGCGGTCCACTAAGGTGGACCTCTAATGATTAGGAAAAAGCCACAATATTACTTAACAAAGTATTTTTGTCACTCAAAAATATTTTTACACTAAAAATAAATGTACACTCGAACAAAATTTTACACTCAAAAAAAAAAAAATATAATTTTTTTTACCAATATGACAAAAAAAAAGTTTTTTCTCTGCATTGAGCAGGAAATTCATAGATTTGACCAAGTCTAATTTTACTTTTTTACTTGTTTTAATTGTTTTTAATAGAAATTAAGAAAACAACTTCCATACAATAACATAAACATTTTCTATTTTTTTCTCTATTCTTTCAGGCTAAAATGAATGACCATCATAACAATTTGCAAAAAGGTAAATTATTTCGTATTATTTACTACTACTAATATGTATTCTAAAGATTAACATACCACCACCGAACATGTATCTTTATTTAAATGTTCCAAAAAAAAAAGACAAACGAAAAAAAATCAAGGAAACTCCATCTAGATTCTTAACTGTCTTTATCGATACTTATCTTTATTCTAGTCGTAGTTTAGTTGTTATTTAACATCAACTTCTTCCTAGTCATTGTTTAACACTGATATCATCTGTAAATATTCAACAGAATGCAAAAGAACTCCATCCATTCCACTGATTTAATCTTTTGGAAAATCTTTAAACTAAAGTTAACAAGCTAAATTGCTAAAAGGTAGTCAGTCTCCTTGGTCTTCTTGTTCTTCATCGTCTTTGCAACATCAGGGAGGTCTTATGTGTTGGCTGTCATTGTGTTTTTAGTTCTTTAATGAAAATTTTTAGTTTAAGTTTTGCATTTTCTTTGTTTCTGGAATTTATGTTAACAAGTTGTAACCATGTTGTTGGTTGTCTCGTTTAATTTAATTTGAGCCAAAATGGATTGTAAGGTAGTTTACTAGGAACATTTATAAAAAAGATATTTATAATTTGTGGGAGCATATTAGATTTTTTCTTTGTAACTATGGCATACTTGGAAGATCAATAGGGTCAAGTGTTATATGTGGAAAATATTTATAAAATTATAAAAACACATTCTTCATAAATAATGCAATAAAAAATATGTTCTCACCATATTGTTTTAGTTACAATGGGATAGATGGGATTTTCATGATAAAAGTGTCAAGAATGGGAATAATTGTTCAATAACTGTCGATGACCATATATTATATGGAGTTAAGCCAACGAATCTCGCGTAGGGATGTGTGGTAACAAATATGGAAAAGATTTTAAGGGTTTTACAGATTTTGTAACCAACTATAAAAAGTTTTTGGTTGTGGGGCTACCGTGTGGGAGGCTTCCCCGAATATGTCAGTACCAATCCCGAGAAAAGTTTACTAATTTCGTCTCCATTGCAATTTAATTTCGAATTCGAGTAGAAATAATGACAGCGTAACGAAATTGCAATTGGGCAGTAACTACTAAGATAAAAAGCTCAATTATTTTTTAGGAGTGGCATATCATTGACAAACTTTGGGGACACTCCCGGACGGTAGCCCATAAATTAAAAAAAAAAACAAATTAAGTATAACTCCTTCAAAAACTTTTCCGTTGCAGTTACAACATTACTCCAATACCGAATTTAGTCTGGAAACCACGGTCACTCTAGGAAAAGAAGGCTGGTAAGCAGTACCTACTCATCTCCCCACCGAGGGAACCTAGAACCTTCCAATTTTTTTTTGTTAAATTTACTGCCAGGAACTGATTCTTAAGGACCCGTTTCATACGGGTAATTTGCAGGCAAAAGTATTTGCGGCCTAAATGACTATATTTCAGCGAAGATAAACTTTGGCAGAACCAGTGGGTGTCAGTTTGGTTGCATACTATATATTTCCTCTCTCTATATTTTGTGTTAGAGGCAAGTACATGTAAAATCGTATATGAAAAGGGAAATGCACTGAATCTACCATTTTACAAAAAATGACAGATTGATTTTGGGATCAATAAAATACTCTTATTATATTTTCTCTATGGGCAGAACCTTCAAAATCTATGTACCGATTAGGGAAAACCTAGCAGAAAACTTTGTTATGACGGGGAACGAAATATCAATTTTTGCGAACGGGTCTAAAATGGAGATGAGTATGTGTTCGGTAGCGAACTCCGAGCGCATTGACATCAGGTTCTCTGTGAAACGTCCGCATAAATGCAGTGTTTTCCAACATTGAAACTTCCTATTTGACAAAAATTCCAAGTAATTTTACAAGCTTTTCACCAATAATTTTGTAATTTTACAAGATTTTTACCAATAAAATTGTAAATTTACAAATTTTTTGAAACGATAAAATTAAAAAAGAGGTCTGACGCCTAAGCATGTGAAATTGCTTCGGAAATAATAAATATGCCAACATTAATCTGGGCGATAAAAAGCTTCAGGCCCTATAAATCCCCGGGACCTGATGGTATAATCCCGGCTGAGTTGCAGCAAGTGTCGGACTATATAGCCCCGTTGCTGTATAATCTATACACAGCATGCATCAACTGGTCGTATATTCCTTTAAAATGGAGGGATACCAGAGTCGTATTTATCCCGAAGGCTGGGAAAAGTTCCCACACAGCTCCGAAAGATTTTAGACCAATTAGTCTGTCTTCTTTTTTATTAAAGACAATGGAACGAATGATAGACTCATATTTGCGTAGAGTGATTGACCCGAGGTTGCTTTCGACAAAGCAACATGCATACAGCAAGGGACGATCAACGGAAACAGCTCTTCATGAGCTCGTTGGTACCATCGAGAGATCGCTTTCGGTAAAGGAGTATACTATGGTGGCCTTTCTTGATATAGAGGGGGCTTTTAATAATGTCATCCCAGACTCGATAATTTTGGCATTGTCTGGTCTAGGAGTAAAGCGTGGGATCGTTTTAATGGTGGAAAACCTACTTGCCGATAGACGTATAACGTCTGAATTGGGAGCGTCCGTCATATCTCGATTTGTTAATAGGGGCACACCACAAGGAGGTGTTCTTTCGCCGCTTCTTTGGAACCTGGCACTGAATTCAATGCTGCTATCTCTAGAAGCACGTGGTTGTCATGTTGTCGCATATGCTGACGATGTCGCGATAGCGGTAAAGGGGAAGCATCTGCCAACATTGAGGGAAAATCTTCAGGGTTCTCTGAAAGATCTGTCTAAATGGGCAAGAGACTGTGGTCTAGGAGTTAAGCCAAGTAAAACAGAGCTTGTTTTGTTAACAAGGAAAAAAAAGATTCCTGCTTTTGATCCTATTTCTCTGGACGGCACTGAAATCACCTTCTCAGATGGAGCCAAGTATCTTGGAGTATTTCTAGATAGGAAGTTGAATTTCAGGCGTAACATTGAGGAACGGGTGAGAAAAGCAACGATTGCTTTATATTCCTGTAAAAGGGCCATTGGAAAACTATGGGGTTTTAGCCCTCAAGTCGTTCATTGGATCTATACAGCAGTGGTGCGTCCAATTTTGCTGTATGGAATCATTGTCTGGTGGCCTGCTTTAGAAACAAAAGCGAACTGTGTCTTTATCACGAAGGTACAGAAAATGGCGTTGATGTGCATCACTGGTGCTCTTCGAACTACAAATACGGCTGCATTAGAAATCCGCCTTCACCTGATACCATTGGACATATTGGGTAGGCAGTATGCGGCTGCGTCGGCAATTCGACTTAATAGCACGCTGCAATGAAGGAGCAGCGATTGTGGCCATAGCGCGATCTTGAAGAAGATAACAATACCACAAAATGTGGACTGTGCTCCCTCTTTGAGCCTCTTTGAGCGCCACTTTACCACTATGATACCATCCAGGGAGTCTTGGATGGGGGATACTCCGGGTAGTGGAGCTAACATAAATTTTTACACAGATGGATCGAGGCTGCACGAACAAGTGGGCTTTGGAGTCTATTCTGAAGAGCTTGGGTTGAGCCTGGCTCGTAGATTGCCAGATCATTGCAGTGTTTACCAAGCAGAGATGCTGGCAATAAAGGAAGTGGCTGACTGGTTGAGCTGCAATGTCTTGTCTACAACCGCAGTCAACATCTATACTGACAGTCAAGCCGCGGTCAAGTCCTTGGATTCAATGTTTCTGAAAACAAGATCCACCCTTAACTGCCGCACGTCTTTAAATGAGATGGCCAAGCAGTTTAACATACTACTCATATGGGTCCCAGGGCACAGAGACATTCCAGGGAATTGCAAAGCCGATGAGCTTGCAAGAATAGGAACTACCTTACAGGTTCCAACAGAATTGGAATGTGTTGGTATGCCTCTAGAAACTTGCAAGCAAAACCTACGGCTTTGTTCTGCGACGGAGACTAATCAAAGATGGGCAAATGGATGGACGTGTGAGACCACACGACTGATTTTGCCTTCTCTTAATCAGGGGCGCACAAGTGAGCTGATATTGCTTCCAAGAGGAGAGATTTCGACGGTGGTTTCTATAATTACTGGACACTGTCTTATAGGGAAGCACGCAGAGCGGTTAAACGTGCCGTCGAATGACTTTTGCCGAAGTTGCATGGATGAAGAAGAGCTGGAAACTATCGAACACTTTATTTTTTTTTTTTTTTTTTTCTGGTCAGAGACTTTTTTTTTCTGGTCAGAGACTTGCTTCACTGGGATCTAGAGAGCTGTACGATCTTTCTGAATTGTCGGATGTCAAAATTCAACATCTAAGGAGTTTCATAAGAAGCTTAAATTGGTTTAACGACAGGGACTAGTAGGGAAACCTATTACGGTCCCGTGGTATCACAATGGACCTCAGAGTCTACGTGTGTTGACGTAAAACGTCAGCAGCCAATTATAACCTAACCTAAAAATGTTCAAGTTGAAAAAATGCAGAAGAAAAATTGAATTTCTAAAAATTATAGACATTTCTGGTATTTCCTATACCGGTTTCAAACACCCCAGTTAGTGTCATCATCAGTAGGATTTTAAATGTCGGTTTGTCTTGTTAATGAAAACTGTTTTCTATAGATGTGAATATTTATAGTTTCTACAGAATAAATTTTGACAGTTTCCAACACTACAATTCTATTTCTAGCAATCTCAACCTTACTTCATACTTTCTTTCAAATTTTTTGTCTCTTACATTATTTCGTTTTGTAATTTTACTAGATTTTTTGCTACCTCCTATTTAACGAAAATTCCTAGTAATTTTACAAGCTTTTTACCAATAATTTTTAAATTTTACAAGCTTTTTACCAATAAAATTGTAAATTTACAGTTTTTTGGCGCAATTGAAATTACAAGGAATTCTAGTGAATTTACTAGATTTTTTGTAAAATTATCTTGGTAATTTGTAAAATTACACAAAAGAATGTAAAATTACAAAAAAAATATACATTTCGATCCAGACTTTCCTAGTAATTTGACAAAGTTTTTTTTTTGTGTGAATAAACACGTATTTCAAGTGTCGAAAAAGGCATTCAAGGGACTTTTGTTTCTTAAACGATGCAAGAATTACTTCACTCTATTTGATCTCCTTACTATTTATACCTGCTCTATCTGGCCGAAAATGTAATACACCTATCATATGTGGGCAGAGGATTCAGGGTCGATTCTGAAGCTTATTGTTTAGAGGGGGAGGGGGGGGGGACGGTGAAGGTTTTTGATGACATCGGCGTATCTAAACTTTTTTTAATTGCAGCATCGTTGGAATGTGGGTTGTGTGTCTCTCTTCTATCAATATTATCATGGTAATGTTGTAATGTTAGCAAAAAAAGCTTGAAAACCTACAAGAAAATTTGCTGATTTTGACCCCACAATTTTTTTGCTAAAGTTAGCAAAAATGTTTTGTCAATAATTAGTTAACTAACTATTTATACCCTACACCACACTGTGGTACAGGGTATAATGAGTTTGTGCTGATGTTTGTAACTATCCGAAATATTGGTCCTAGACCCACTTTTAAGTATACCGATCGACTTAGAATCACTTTTTGAGTCGATTTAGCGATGTCCGTCCGTCCGTCCGTCCGTCCGTCTGTCTGTCCATGTAAACGGTGTAAACACGATACAGGTCGCAATTCTTAATCAATTGACTTGAAATTTGAAATTTAAGCCTCTTTTGGCCCAAGGACGAACCCTATTGAAATTGGAAAAAAATCGGTCCATATTTAGACCTAGCCCCCATACAAAGGTCCTCTTTAGTTTTGGCTCAAATGACTCTAATAGCCGCATTTTAATAGGTATCTTTTCGAAATTTGTCAGGTAATCATGTTTTATCCACACAAATCACCATTTCGAATTTTAAAGAAATCGGACCAGTTCTTCTTGTAGCCCCCAAACAAACCACCTTCCCGATTTTCACATAAATCCCTCAAATTTCATGAAAATAGAAAATATTTAATTAAAATTCTGTTTGTGTATGTTAAACGCGTACTTTAATAACCTTATCAAATCTTATTATCATCGGACCATTTTTGGACTTAGGTCCCATGTGGAAATTTCGCCCGATATTCAGTTGAAGCTATTTATTGTCAACAAAAAGAAGCCTATTCCACTCAAATTTGATTTATGAGTGCTTTTTACACTTATTAAAGATTTGACAAAATATAGATCTAATCAGTCCATGTTTGAACTTGGGACCCATTTTTCGGGAAACTCTGGTGTAGGGTATTATATGGTCGGTCTTGACCGACTATAATTTTCTTACTTGTTTTTTTTTTAACTTAGTTTATACACATCTGAGGACCCCATTGGGTTCGGACCCGATAGGTGCAGACCCCGATGGACCTAGACCTAGTTGGGTTCCTTAAAAATCGTCATAGTTTTTGATCCAAAATTTGTGTCCGTTTTGCTCTACCTTGCTTAGTTTTTGAGATACGTGATTATAGGGGACCACTGGGGTCTTGAGAATTAAAAAACTCGATAACTTCACAAATATTACTCGGAGAGCTTTTGTCTATTTTGCAGTCTTGTTCTACGTGTTGAGAGACTTTTTGTTGTGTCGGCAATATTTACCGAGATATGAGCATTTTAAAATTTTCGGAAATGCTAACTTTTTTGGATCCAAAGTTAGGGACCATTAGGGTCCACACATGTGAAGAGAACCGGCAATACTATGGAGAACCCGAGAACCAAAAATGGCCTCCATTTTGCTCTATCTGGCTTAGTTTCCGAGATAGCGCCATTTTAAGTTTTCTGAAAAAAGAAAAAAATTTACCATTTATTTTGCAAATATTAGCAAAAAATCTTGTAAAAATGTAGTCAACTCAATTTCAAATTTACCAAAAGAAATTAGTTCAAAGTTTGTTTAAAATTGCTTATGTGGTAAATGAAGCTTACAAGAATTTTTTGCTAACATGCTAATCTCAACTAAAAATTTGCTAAAAGTTAGCTAACTAGCGTTAGCAAAATAATATTTTTTTGAGTGTATGAGATAAGACAAATTATTCCCGAAGCTCGAGTGTTTTTTCGTAATACTCGTTCGTATATGTTCAGACTTTTGTCCTGCTTTCAAATCCAACTGCCGAAATTAAAAATATTTATAAAAGCTGTATTGATGTGGAGTCATTGTGCTCCGCTTTCCAGGTGGAAACAGAAATCACCGAAATCCGTGAAGTAACGTATCAGATATAAAGTGTTCTAAAGAAAAAAATTTAGCAATATTCCATATGTTAAAAGTAATTTTGTGCAAATTGTTTCCTTATTTCATCTTCAGTCCTCATTAAAACATCCTGTTATATCTGAATTATAATTTGAATTAATAAGTTTAGTAATTTTTTTCTGTCTAGACTATAATATATTACAACCACCTTCTTTCTTACAATCACATGTACATAAATATTAATAAATAATTTTCTTTTTTTCATCATCAAACTTAACACAAAAATTCCTTTTATATTGCAATCGAAAATAATGAAAAAAAAGAATTATCACAGGTACATTCCAACTGTCAATCAAATTCCTATTGCAGAAAAAAAAAAGTAAGAAAAACAAACCATAACTAAACAATAATTTTTGTAACTTTAATTAAAACACCAATCACAACATATGAAATGAATGAATTTTGCCGATACAAGTACATAACGTGTCAGGTTTTGAGTAATTTTTTGGCATTGAGACAAAACACACAAAACTTATTACCAGCAGTAGTACACTCAAAATAATTCTACAGTAAAAAAATTAGTAAGTGCGTTGGTAATCCAAATCTACTAATAAGTTACCAATTACCAGTATTACAGTAGTTTTTTTAGTATCTTAAAAGTGCTAAAATTAGTATTTCTTACTGTTTATGAGTAATTTTTGTTGGTAGTCGGTTGTACTAATTTTTTTACTATTTTTAGTTCATAAAAGTACTAATATACAGTAATTTATTAGGTTTTTAATTTTTTTTTGTTAGTAATAATTCCGTAAGGGGGCGCTTGTTGTTTTTGCTGCAAAATCGTTAAATTTGAATTCAGTGTTGCCATTATGTTACATTTTGGGTAAGTGCTGGTGCTTTTTTGGTTTTGCCGTTTTTTAAATACGCGTTTTTAAAGATAAGGTATTTATGGTGTTTTTTTCTATTTTTTTTAATTTGTGATTTTTATATTATCAATAGATTTTGCTGAAATTTAAAAGTTAAGCCCAGACCTAATGAAATTTGGAAAATTTTATCCATGTTTGGACCTTGGCCTCATACAAACAACCCCTTTAAATTTGAATTAAGTGACTCTAACAATTAATTTAAATTGTGCCGAAGAGGAACTTACGGTGGTGGCGACTCGCCCCATTTGCTTACAGACGGCGGCGTTTGCTCTCAATCGTCGGCTTATTTAAATTTTTGGTTATGGAGTTGTATTTTTGTAATGACGCAATCAAAATATGTATTTTTGATAAAGTTAAATAAAGAAAATTGGGGTTTATTTTCGTAAAAATTTCAATACAATTTATTGTTTTTACAAAACCAATTTACACAGAATTTTGAACAACGCTATGCGTTGTGATGGAATGTGATTTCATCTTAGGTGTGAATTAGGTATAAGTTCATGTAGTGTGAACGTGGCCTTACTCTATACAGGATTAATGAGTTTTTTGGGATAAGACTAAAAATAATGCATGAACCTTCGTAATGCATGAAAAATAAAAAAAAAAAAATATGGCCTATGGGAAGCGGTAGGGAACAACTAGTACATATTTTTCCATTTTTTGTGGCTATGCATTACATGGTAATGCATACTGTTACTCCCTGTAGATTTAGTCGCCGATATTCAGTTAAAAGAAGCATATTTCTCTCAAAATTGTTTTATATGTGTTTTTTCCAGTAATTAAAGATTTTAAAAAAATATCCAATCGGTCCATGTTTGGACTTTCCTACTTGTATTTGTGTAAAAACTTTTTGGTACATATTTTCTAATTTTTTTTTTTACAACTACGTATTTTTTTAAATGTTTAATGACTGTTGTTTTTTTAAACAATTTTGTTTACTGTCAAAATCCAAATCCGGCGACCAAATTTGTCTATCACGTCAGGATTTTGAGTAATTCGCGGTTAAAGTGCCGAAAAAGGGCATTTTTGACCCTTTTTATATTTTTTTATTTTTTATATTTTTTTTATATGCCCAACAAACTGGTAAACATTTTTTTGAGAACTTACAAATAAGGACTTTTGGCCGGAAATCGGTCTGTCTGGCCCTCTGTGCATTCCATTAAAGCAGTTCTGTGGCTTGATAATTGAATGTAATAAAAAAAGTTTGTTTAAAATTTAATGTTAACCATTATCTTAATATTACTTGAGTAATATGAATGTAATATTATTTTTACTTTTGATTGTATCAGCTAATTTATTGAATTTATAATAAAAACAAATATTTTTATTTTTTTTTTGCTTTTTATCCTTTTTACCTTAAAAACACATTTTCAAATTTTTTTTTAATATTCTCTCTTTTCTTGGCGCTGATTTTTGTTTGGTAAATATTTACCCTTTTCCTACGATTTTTGCGTTTTTTTTTTCATATTGATAATGGCAACACTGTTTTTATTAGCGATCATTTGCTCCTTCACAATTCAGCAGCAAGCAGCAGACAGCAAAAATTAAGAGTAGACTATTTAATTATAATTTCACTAAAATGCCATATTTTTTATTTCTTAACATTGCAAAAGCACACATCAAGTTCCAAATACAATAAGTACAGCTTTTATAAATTTATAATTTATAATTAAACAGGCACTTTATATTTTTTGCCGTCTGCTGCTTGCTGCTGCAGTGTGTGCGAACACTACGTTTGCTCGCATTAACTGCAGTGCTACCAACTGTTTTTTCTGTTTGTTTAGTGCGAAAAAGAATTAGAAAAAGTAACAACGCGATACCCACTCACGGAGTGTTTAAAAAAAAAATATATGTTATATTTATTTAATTAAATTGTGTTAAAGTAATTATATATAAATGTTTTTTATTTAAATGTGTTTATAATAAAATTAATATGCATTAATAATAAAACTACGTCAGTTTTTTTTTAAATCGTTTTTTCATTGAAATAATGATTGTGTAAGAAAAAAATTCAAGCTGAAGAAGAATATGGATACACACACGAATACAAAAAAAAATGTAGGTATAAAAAATAGTATAAAAAGTATTGAGAATATATTATTTCTTTCTTATATTTTTAGCAATCGTTTACGTGGTACAATGAACACTACATTTTTTTAAACAGCTTAAGAAGACATGTAATTAAGTATATCTTATAACCGAAGTGAAATAATAAAATAAAAAACCGAAGTGAAATAAAATCATTTATATATAATATTTTTCTGACTTTTATTTATTAAAATTGATTTAGGTAGTAATTTTAATCACTAAAATTAGTAATTTTATTTACTAAAATTAGTAGTTTTATTTACTAAATAGGACAAAAATTTTAAATATTTATGATTTTTTTAGTAGTAAATTGCAGTAATATTTACTGTTTTGTTAGTATTTCTCATGTACTAGATATTAGTAACAAATTTTAGTAATGATTAGCAACGCCTGCACTAGATCATTTTGGACTAAAACATTAGTACTCGTAGCTAAATTTTTAGTATTAAATACCCACGTTTTTTTTTGAGTGTAGAAGCACCATCATAACCGCCACCACTATCATCTACGAAGTTGCCACAAAAGAAGTGAAGCCGCCTTCTTAAGTGGGCCGACAAATACTTAGACTAACACAATCCATAATAAGATCAACCAAAACGAAGAAAAAAATAACTACAGTGTCGTCTAAGAAAATTGTTACAAACTAAACCATACATGGGTGCTCAATAGGTGGCGCCACCATTTATAACGACTATTGCTAATATCTCTGACACACTTTATATGAGTGCTCGTAACTCTAATCATACACTCAAAAAATAATGTTGAATACATAGTTATAGTGGAGTAAGAAGCTTATTATCTAGCAAATAAGCTTCAAAATTAGAGTTCTCTGATCCTACACTCAAAATAAAAACACTGTAATGTTAGCAAAAATGTTTTGCTAAAAATAAGTTAACTAAAACTTTTTTTATTTCAACTTGGTTCATACACATTTGAGGACCCCATTGGGTTAGGACCCTATTAGTCCAGACCCGGATGGGCCTAGACCTAGTTGGGTTCCTTAAAAATCGTCATAGTTGTTGATCCAAAATTTGTGTCCGTTTCGCTCTATCTTGCTTAGTTTTTGAGATACGTGATTTTAGGGGAACACTGGGGTTTTGAGAATTAAAAAACTCGATAACTGCAAAAATATTACTCAGAGAGCTTTTAGAAAGCTACAAAAATGCTTTTGGACTTTTTGTTGTGTCGGCAATATTTACCGAGATATGAGATATGAGCTTTTTAAAATTTTCGGGAATGCTAACTTTTTTGGATCCAAAGTTAGGACCCATTAGGTTCCTCACATGTGAAGAGGAGCCCGAGAACTAAAAATGGTCTCCATTTTGCTCTATCTGGCTTAGTTTCCGAGATAGCGCCATTTAAAGTTTTCTGAAAATAAAAAAAAAATTACAATTTATTTTTGCTAATATTGGAAAAAAATCTTATAAATATTTGGTCAACTCAATTTAAAATTTTGCAAAAAAAATTAGTTCAAATTTTGTTTATAATTGCTAATGCTTTAAATGAAGTTTACAAGATATTTTTGCTAACATGCTAATTTCAACTAAAAATTTGCTTAAGGTTAGCTTACTTGCATTAGCAAAAAAAAATTTGTAAATCTACTAATGTATTATTTTGAGTGTAAATCTTTTCTCATTGAAGCGATATTAGCTCACTTGTGTGCTTCTGTAAATTTTGCTGGCAAGTTTCTGGAGGCGTAGTTCTAAGTGTTTTACAAGCTCATCGGCTTTGCAATGCCCTGGAATGTCTCTGTGCCTTTGGTGCCATACGAGTAGTATGTCAAACTGCTTGGCCATCTTTTTTAAACACGTGTGGCAGTTAAGGGCAGACCCTGTTTTCAGAAGCATTGACACTAGGGACTTGACAGCGGCTTGACAGTCAAAAAATATGTTAACTTCGGTTGTAGAGAAAACATTGCAACTAAACCAGTCAGCCACTTTCTCAATTTCAATTATCTGGAAATCTTCTAGCCAGGCTTAACCCATCCTCTTTCGAATAGACCCCAAAGCCTACTTGTTCGTTTAGCTTCGATCCATCTCTGTAAACATTTATGAAGGCTACACTACCCGGAATGCCCCTCATTTAAGTCTCCCTGGATGGTATCATTTTGGTAAAATGGTGCTCAAAAACGCTCATAGAGGGAGCACAGTCTACATTTTGTGGTATTGATATATTCTTCAAGATCGCCACAATCGCTGCTCCTCCATTAAGTCCATTTGCCGACGTAGCACAGTGGCCGAAATAAAATAATAAAGACTAATGCTTATTTGCGATTATAAAATTTATAAAGAATTAATTTTTAAACAATATTTATTTATTTTTATGTATTTTGGGAAATTTATGTGAATATTGGGAGGATGGTTTTTATGAGGCCTAGAAACTAAAATGGTCCGATTCCGTTAAAATTTAGAGCGATTGTTTATGAATATAAAAAACATTTATCGGTCGAATTTCAAGAGGATATCTTGAATACTATTGTTAGTGGTATTTAGGTAAAACTTGAAGGGGACATTGACATGGGGGCTATGGGTTAACATGGATTGATTTTGTCAAAATTTAATAGGTTTTGTTCTTGCGATAAAAGAAACTTAAATTTAAAATTTCAGCCAAATTGATTGAAAATTGTGGTCTGTATCGCGTTTATACTGTTTATTTGGACAGGCAGATGGACCCTAAAAACCGAACAACTTGCGCGAACTAGCACGCCATACTGAAACGTCACAACAAAAATAACCCAAAATAATAAACAAAACAGGAATTGGACCGAATACGATCGAATTTCAAAAGTTGCAGTCCATGAAACTATAGTTTATATCACAAATGTAAACTTCTATAATGAACTAATAATAAACTAGATACACACAGGCCACAAACATTTATTTTTTAGTTAAAACATACCTTTTACTTTCAATTAAAACTTTTTGGCTCAAAATGTATAAACAATTGACTTAAAAGTGTCAAGAAAAACTCACTAAGTAATTAGGCCCCAAATTCCTTTAATACACTTGCTGCAGAAAATGTATATTTGACAGCTTACAGCTGTGCGAATATTGAAAGCAAAACAAAAGTGAAAACGTTAATTTTCTCTGTAAAGTATAGGTAATCGATACAGTGCAAAACATTTATCAGTTTTAATTTTTTAATTTTGACTAAAACGCCGCTAGATCAGTGATTTCGGCCACAGTGCGTAGGCGCATACTGCTTACGCAATATGTCCATTCGTATCAGGTGAAGAAGGATTTCTAATGCAGCCGTATGTGTAGTACTAAAAGTACCAGTGATACTCATCTACGCCCTTTTTTGTACCTTTGCGATTAAAACACATTTCCTTTTGTCTCGCTTTTCAATATCCGTTTTACAGAAATATAAAGCAATCATTGCTATTCTCACCCGTTCCTCAATATTACGCCTAAAAATCAACTTCTTATCTAGAAATACTCCAATATACTTAGCTCCATCTAAGAAGGCGATTTCAGTGCCGTCCAAAGAAATGGGATCAAAAGTATCAATTTTATATTTACTTGTTTTATGGTTTTACTAGGACCCAGACCATAGTCTTTTGCCTACTAAAAATTAGACAGATATTTCAGAGAACCCTGAAGAATGTCCCTTTATTTTGGAAGATGCCGCTATCCCGCCTTCGTCAGCATATGGGACAACATAACAATGAAGCTCGAGAGAGCAGCATTGAATTCAGTGTCAGGTTCCAAAGAACTGGCGAAAAGCACCTCCCTGTGGTGTGACCCTATTGAAAAATCAAGATATGATAGACACTCCCAATTCAGACTATATACGTTTATTGGCAAGAAGCTTTCAAGAACAAATATAATAAATAAAGAACTTCCTGAAGGATTTAGGAAAGAACTTCCAGGAGGAAGTTTTTAGTGTGTCAAATCCTCTCTCCTACGACAGTACCTTGTTGAAGTGACCAGTCTCTTTTACATAATCTATTCGAACTAAAACCGGTCTCTGTTACCATGGCACAATCAAAAAAACCGAACACAGGCCTTTATTAATTCTAACTCTATCCAAATGAACTAAATCTATTTGTCTAACATCTCTACTAACATTAAATCTTGAGTGTATATTGCAAATACCATATTTTATGTTATATATTTTTTTTATTGTGCATCCAAAACAAGTAACATCATTATTAATTGAAAAATACATGGTTTTTTGTAACTTAACGTTTGTTCGCTGTTATTCTTTTACTTTTAGGTCATTTTATAGACGACAATCGTTTGGAACATCATGCTGTAACACCACAAGGTAAGTTAAGATACCAACTGTAAGATGAAGTAGTTAGATGACTTTAAACTATTTCAAATATGTAACAATATCATAAAGCATTTAGTTAATTTCTAACATCATTATCTATCCATGATTGTATTGTTGACCGTATATGGGAACCTTGAGTACCGATACAAGTTAACTGTCATTTCAAACATCACTTTGGTTTTGTTTGGTGGAACTAAAAGAAAAATCCAACTTCTTTTTATTGTCACTTTTATGTTTAGGTGGCAGTGTCTTAGGCTCTGCTGGTCATCATGGTAATCATGTTAGTCACCATGGTTCGGCGTCAGCCTCTTCATTACTTGTTGTTCCTCAACCAATAAATGCTACAAAAATTGGTTCTAGCTTAGGTGGTGCAGGTGGTGGTACTGGACGTAAATATCAATGTAAAATGTGTCCTCAGGTAAGTTTTTTTTTTACTTTTTTAATTCTTGTTAGTTTTGGTAACATGTTTTAGGTAGGAATATGATAATTTTAAATTATGAAAGACTTGTATATTTTTTTTTTTCAAAAAAGTATCTGTAATTCTTCCTTTATTTTCTTTTAATTTTACTTTTTGCTAAAAAAACTAATATTTTCATACCCACAATCGAAAAAATGGAATTATTCACACACATGAGGACGGTTTAAATCCATCAAAGATCATGGACAACCAGACAAGGCATGTATCCAAGAGCCAACAGAATAGTTCAATTGCAACAACTGAAATTTGTGGTGGTGCCCACCCAAAATTTATGTGAAGTAACAGAAGTTATGTTGTTATAAGCAACCGTACTATTCATTTGGCTCAAAATTCGGCTGGCACATATGATTAATTCGATTAAAATCGGTTTACTCTGTGTGCCACACACGTTTGAAAGCCTTGGTTGTAACCATCGAATCATTCTAAGTACTGTCACAACTCATCTAAATTTGGCTGCCACAGCCTATCGGTTAACTCTGTGTGCCACGCACGTTCGAAATCCTTGAAAGTATTACGAGCAACTACACAGAGAATAATAAATTTCCAACTGAATTTTTTAGTTGTGTCAACTCAAAATTCGATTCTGCTACTACATTCCACTATGGGAACCAAATTTTGTAGTTGTTTCAATTAAAATACAGTTGTATTAAGAAAATTCAGTTATAACTACATATATTTAGTTGTTATTTTGTAAATGCATGAACTGCGTTTTTGTTAGAACAACTGACATTCTGTTGGAACTAAGAAAATTTGTTTCCTGTGTGTACCTTACAAAGTATCATCCGAATGGTGGAGATCTGTTGAGATCTCGTGGAGATCTGGACAGATCTCACGTAGATCGACTACTACAAAAGCCGATCATTTAGAAGTATCTCAACAATTTCGAAAATAGTAAATAACTATGCCCTCTATTACCTTGGGGAGCCCACTTCAAATCGCGATTGAGCAGGGAGTATCTGGGTTAACAGTCGCACACTTGGGTACTAGAGTTGTGTCGTTCACGAACGAACTAGTTCAATTGAACTATTCACTTAACTGAGCGGTTTATCTAGTTCGTTTATTTCAGCTCTTTTAGGTCTTTTCGTTCATTCAGCTCAATTGGTCATTACTTCATTTTGATCTTTAAGTTCGGTCGTCTAATTTTTTTTTGTTGATTTTGTCAGTAGGCGTTAGTTTTCTCTCCTCTCTTGGTACACTTTTTCATCATTTATGTTTTTTTTTACAAAAATTGTCTATATTTTTTTAATTTATGTTTTTATTCAAAATTTTTGTATGTTTTGAAGAAAAGCCAAAACAACAGAAATGGTCAAAATGATTCGTTCACCAACTGTTGAACGAAAACAAAAATTGACCGATTTGAACTATATGAACGACCAACAGGCATGATCAAAATGATTCGTTTGCGAACTGTTGAACGAAAACAACAAAAGAGCAATTGAACTAGATGAACGAACTAGGTCTTTTATCTGAAATGAACGAAAATGAGCGCTCACTCAATTGAACGACTAAGCACAAGTTGGGTACCTTTCAGCATGAGAAGAAGGCTTCCACGCGGTATGAGAAGCTGAAAAGGTTTGAAAACTTAGGTGCTAACGCCTATGAGAGATCATTGTTCCTGTGGGCGACAGGAATCTTTGTCACAGTGGAGAGATATGGCCAGGAGCCCAGCACAAGGTTGTGAGAGGTATAATCCTGAACTTACAATTTTTTAATTGGGGGATTGGCCGATTAGATGTATATAACTGATTTGGTTCCTTCTAGTGGGAGGGACGTGTCCAGAAGCCCAAACTGAGGTTGTTAAAGCTGCGATCCTGAATTTTCCATATTTAGTTAGAGGATTGACCGATTTGATGGGATAGAAGGCGGTCAACTTTAATCAATGGTCTCGGTTGATAACACTACTAAACATCGAAAATGCGACTGGGACGCGACCTTATACACTTGATAACAACAGTTCTGCTGGTCAAAAATCCGTTCTCCAAACTTTTCCATCACATCAGGTTTTTGAGATATTTGAGGTCAAAGTTCAAAAAAATAGCAGTTTCGGGCATTTTTGAAAAGTCATAGCGGATGAACCCGATGTGATAGCGGCTTCAAATTAAATCGAGGGTGAAGCTTAAACGTCTTAAAGAGCAATGTTTAGGCTTTACCTTTGACTTTTTCTAAGTCATCAGCACATCGGGTTCATCCGCTATGAGTTGTCAAATATGTCCGAAAACGCGGCTTTTCGAATGTCAAATTTCTCAAAAACCTGATGTAATACAGGAAAATAATTGTAATCATGTGCACAAGGCGGCGTTGCATTCGCAAAAAGTTTTTTTGTCATATGATTTGAAGCAGAAGAAAATGTTTTTTGGAAATAAGACCTCATTGATTAACAATTGGTGCCCTAAGGGTTAAGGCGACTGACCAAATGAGTTCAGCATCCTTAAGAGCAATGTTTAAGCTTTACCCTCGACTTATTTTGAAGTCGCTATCACATCGGGTTCATCCGCTATGAGTTATCAAAAATGCCCAAAGTGGCGATTTTTTTGAACTTTGACCTCAATTTTCCAAGGACCCAAAATAACTATTATCGACATTTTGGATTTCCAAAAAATTGCCAACTTTTAATAGTTATTTGAAAAAATTGAAAATAATTATTATCACCAAAATAACTATTAAATAACTATTATTTTATAATAGTTATTTTTTATCCTTTGTAGGTGCAAATGAAATGATATCCTTTTTTGGAAGGATATTTTCTAAAACTAAATAATTCGTTAAAAATCTTACTTTTTTTCAAAAATTAAAGTGACCGCGGCTTAATTTATAAAAATTACTTACGCCCATAACTATTATTTTACAATAAAAAAATATTAATTAGTATTTAATAGTTATTCATAAGAAATAAAATAAAAATTGACCCATAATAGTTATGACATAAGTAATTTGCCATAAAACTTATAATAGTTATGTCCTTGCAATTTTCTCAAAAACCTGATGTGATGGAAAAGTTTGGAAACTGGATTTATGATCATTAGAGCAATTTCAATTAAATGTGTAAGGTCACGTTCCAGTCGCATCAAGTTTTCTTCAAAATGTTCGGTAGTGTAATTAATCATTCCGTTTTAAATGAGAACTGACGGCACTATTAGATAAGTCCTTTCTCATATACTCTACAATGGCAACCTGAAACCAAAATCAGGTGTGGCCAATTCGGTGACAGAGGGGGAGCTTTCAAGAGGGGTTGATAGTTAAGTTAGCAGCCGTACAGTAATGAATTTGGAATATTGCGTTGCCTGCGATTCTAACCTTATGGGAGAAACATCTGGTAAAGAATACTACTTCCATGTTAACACGTAGGACGAGACCAATACAGTACAGTAATGAATTTGGAATATTGCGTTGCCTGCGATTCTTAGCTTATGGGAGATACATCTGGTAAGGAATACAACCTCCATGTTAACACGAAGGACCAGACCAATACCACCTCACCTCACCGTGTATGATATTCTGGTTAGAGATGGGCCCGTGAGTGAATTTTGACTCACGCTCACGAAATAAAAATATTGCTCACGCACGATCACGAACGATTTTTTTTCTGCTCACGTTCACGCACGCTCACGCTCACGAAATAAAAATATTGCTCAAGCTCACGAAATAATCACGCTCACGAGGACAAACGAATTTTAAAAACCAAATTTTTATTTCACATTTTTCGATTTTTGTCAAAAAAAGTATTTAATTTCCTAAAATCAATCATAACAACTCATTTAAATCACAATTTTGTATTAATTTCCCTCTAAATTCGTTATAATGAAGATTTTCTTACTTGTTTTTTGTTTTATACGGCACAAAGGAATCACGCAAACTCACGAAACAAAAATTACTCACGCACACTCACGCACGAAACTATTTGTTCTAATCACGCGCACTCACGATCACGTGAGTAAAATTAAATTTCACTCACGATCACGCGTGATTCATGCGTGAATCACGAAAAATTCGTGTCACGCGCGCATCTCTAATTCTGGTAGACACCCATACAATGAAGAATGTGGATTTTTTGTGCCTTCAATTTAGGGATGATAGAAAGATTAAAGAAACCCTATACACTGCGGCCAGAATGATGTTTTGTGCAGCCTGAAAGAAGTGCTCTAAATATTCAGGCTAGAGATGGGCACATGAGCAGATTAGAGCGTGATTCACGTGACTGAATTCAATTTTACTCACGTGATTGTAAGTGAGTGTGAGTGGAGAAAAAAATTGCGTGAGTGAGTGTGCGTGAGTAAGATTTTTTCGTGAGTGAGTGTGCGTGAGTCGGTTTTTTTTCGTGAGTTTGCGTGATATATTTTCTCTTCATACTTCCTTTCGTACCAAAAAAAGCATCAAAAAAATTGTAAAATTTGGCTTAACTTAAGATTTCGTCCCGAAAAAAGTAAGAAAAATTTAAAATTATGCTAAACTTTGAATTTTGCTGAAAAATTTGAAAGATTTTTGAAATTTCAGTTTTTGAATTGTGAGTGAGTGTGAGTAGAAAAAATATGCTCGTGAGTGAGTGTGCGTGATTCAAAAATTCCTGTCGTGAGCGTGAGTGAGTGTGAGTCAAAAATCACTCACGCGCCCATCTCTAATTCTGGCTTTTAATAACGCCGGAAAGCCTATTTGGTATGGAGTTCCGTACGTCAGTTGGAGATATCAAGTATCCCCCACATGTTGAAGCCTTCTGCCAGTCAGTCTTGGGCATATACAAGGAATATGATCTGCTGTCTCCTCTTCTATCCCGTAGAATCTGCACGTGTTCGATAGATTTCTTTCCCTAAGCTGGTAAAGTAAGTTGCAATGTCCTGTTAGGTAAGACGGTTTGATTCGGAGATCCTTTTTATCCAAGGATAGAACGAGCTTTGCTACCGAGCTGGTTGGAGTTATGAATCTCTTCGCCTGCCTTTGGCCAGTGTAAAAGTTCTCGTGTTCCGTAAAATTAGATTTAATCGATATTTTGGGTGTTTCCCTAACATGTCCCAGTGGCAGACCAAAGAATGGTTCTGGCCCAACAAAGGGTCTACGGGCACCATCATTTGTCGGACATTCGGCAGGTTCGTACCACGCATAACCCTCATGAGCCAGAGTCCTTACTAGGGTCAGATGGTTATCTCGTCCTAGTATGTCAGAAAATTCAACACAGTTTATAACCAGTCCGGAACCATAATAAGCTACAAGAGCTTTCAGTGCAGCCTGAATGTCTGACATTATGTATAAACGTGAACCTTGTGCCCTTCCACGAAGCGTTCGGTCACAGATATGCCTGGGAAAATCACGTTGAATGAAATATCGATGGTGATATCGTAATTTGGAAATCACATTAAATGTTGGGTCTGGAGATACCTGCGCATGTATCCTTATTGGTTTTTTTTGGACCAGTCCTTACACCACATCATAGAATTAAGTTTATTGTCCCAGATCCTATTTGAGCATAGAGCTGATAAGAGATATTTCTGGCAATTCAAAACAGTATCTAGTGACGAATGCTGTCATTGAAAACGAAGTCAACAACACAGTGGTGGAGAAAACGCAAAATGCATTTTTTCAACTTAAACCATAAGGTTGTAAGTGGCTGCTGACGTTTTACGTCAACACACGTAGACTCTGAGGTCCATTGAGATACCACGGGACTGTAATAGGATTCCCTACTATTCCCTGTCGTTAGACCAATTAAATCCTTAGATATTGAATTTTGACATCCCACAAATCAGAAAGATCATACAGCTCCCTAGATCCCAGGAAGCAACTCTCTGACCAGAAAAGTCATTCGACGGCACAGCTATGCGTGCTTCCCTATAAGACAGTGTCCGGTAATTATAGCAAACACCGTCGAAATCTCTTCTCTTGGAAGCGATATCAGCTCACTTGTGCGCCCCTGATTAAGAGAAGGCCAAATCAGTCGTGTTGTCTCACACGTTCATCCATTTGCCCATCTTTGATTAGTCTCCGTCGCAGAACAAAGCCGTAGGTTTTGCTTGCAAGGTTCTAGAGGCATACCAACACATTCCAATTCTGTTGGAACCTGTAAGGTAGTTCCTAGTCTTGCAAGCTCATCGGCTTTGCAATTCCCTGGAATGTCTCTGTGCCCTGGGACCCATATGAGTCGTATGTTAAACTGCTTGGCCATCTCATTTAAAGACGTGCGGCAGTTAAGGGCAGATCTTGTTTTCAGAAACATTGAATCCAGGGACTTGACCGCGGCTTGACTGTCAGTATAGATGTTGACTGCGGTTGTAGACAAGACATTGCAGCTCAACCAGTCAGCCACTTCCTTTATTGCCAGCATCTCTGCCTGGTAAACACTGCAATGATATGGAAATCTTCAGAAGACATAGTATTAGTTAGATGTTTTAAAGGTAGAATTTTGAAGTTTTGACAGTGGAGTCCTTAACTCGAATACCTCAAAACGGTAAGTGCCAATCAAATTTAAATTGCAGATTTGGAATCGGGAGACAAAAATCAATTGGCTTACCTTCGAAAGAATTTGGGCGTTGAAGATCTTAATGTGATTTAAGAGCTGTTGATTTAATTAAATTAGATATAAAACATTTCTTTGTTTACAGCTCAAATATCATCTTTATACTTTTCCAAAAAAAATAAAAATCCTCGATAAAATCATGGATAATTTGAAAACATACACATTTCCATATGTATGTTTGTGTTTGTATGAAATGTATTTTAAAAGACTCATAAGCAGATTTTGATTACAAAGCAAACGAACACTATACAAAATGGACGAAATTATAGAAAACTACTACTTCGTTGTATTACATTGGTATGAAAAGCAAAACAAACCAAAAATGTTAAAAAAAAAAAAAATTTGCACCAATACGATACGTTGAGGCTACACTAACAAATTTACTATATTATACAACTATAGACTTAAATGCATGAATACATAAACTATACACATACATACGAGTATAAGCATTACGTAAATGTATGTAAAACGCACTCACATACACATTTACATACATACGAGTTTGAGGTAGTTGGGGCAATCTAGCACCTATACATACTAAAACAAAATACAAAGCTCTACTAGGAAGGCAAAGTGCTAAAAACAATTTTACATACAAAACCGAATGGATTTTTTTTACAGAAATTTGAATAATGAAATCATCACCTTATAATTGGCACATTTGATCGAAATAGTCAAATGAGACTGTTGGAAGCAATTTTCAGAAAATATATGAGATTCTACTGAAGAAGCATCAAGGCTGCTCAAGATTCGGGCTTTTCCTTGCTCGATATGCTGAATTATTCAACTGGGTTATGGACTGCTTTCAGTTGAGCGAAACTTCAATTTCTTTTACTGTGAATAAACAGAAAATTGTTATTTGCGTAAAGCCCATATGACATTCGATTATTTTTGTATTGGATTGATATTAATGAAAAATTTACAAATTCCCTTATGGAAACGTAAGGTGACATGACATAATCCCCACGGACATAATTCCCATTTCCCTAATGGGGATTATGACAGAAATTAATTCGGTCATATTCCCCATAAATGTAGTGCGGTCTATGACCGAAAATAATTTGGACATTATCCCAATAAAAAATTTAAATAATTCCCAGATTTATGGGGATAATTGCACGTAAAAAGTGGCCATATTCCCCATTGAAGGGATTAGTCTGCTATACTAGTTAGTTATAATAGCAACATACAGCCAAACTCTGCAAAATCTTTCAGAAAGATAATGCAGCTAAGCTTGACTCCCCTAGGAAACCCGATGGTACTTATACTGAAAACCAACAGGAAGTCAATGACATTCTATTGTCCACTCACTTTCCAGGGTGCAAAGTGACAAGAGACAAAAACAGAAATTATTGGTAAACTTGTTTCAGTCGCCACGGTTGGGTAGTTACTGAAGATTCGATTAGGTGCCCCTTTTAGTCCTTCGATAACTACAAATCCCCTGGTCCCGATAGTATATATCCAATTATGCTAAAGAGTGGTGGAGATATCCTTGTGAAGAATCTTGAAAGAATCTTCTTGGCCAGTCTGGCCCATGGTTATGTTCCATCATCCTGGTGTGTCAAGGTCGTCTTTATTCCCAAACCGGGAAAGGAGGACTACACTTTGCCGAAAAGTTTCAGACCAATCAGTTTGTCTTCTTTCTTACTGAAAAGTCTTGAACGAATGGTGGAAAAACTCATAAGGTCGGTAACATTAGTCGAGTGCCTCTTAAATACTCAGAAACATGCGTTCCAAAGTGGTAGATCTTATGAGTCGGCACTTCATGATCTTCTTTTAAAGATTGAGAAGGGCCTTGATAAACAAAACTACACTTTGGGAGTATTTGTGGATATTGAGGGAGCCTTTGATAATGCCGCCTCTGACTCTATGAAGGCTTCGGCTGAAGAGCATGGTGTGGCTCCAGTTCTTGTCAAATGGATCTACTTTATGCTGTCTAATAGATTGTTGACCACTGAAAGTCAGTGGGGCACAAAAGTCATGGATGAGGTAATCAGAGGCTGCCCCCAAGGAGGTGTTCTCTTTCCGCTACTATGGTGTTTTGTGGTCGACTCACTTCTGGCGGAAAGACAGTCTCTTTGTGTTCACGTACAGGCATATGCTGACGATGTGAGTGCATTAGTTTCTGGAAAGTCTCTTGAAATCGTCTGCAATAAAATGCAGACTGTTATGGACTTGATGGACAACTGGTGCAACAGGCATGGATTGTCCGTAAATCCAGCTAAGACAACACTCGTGTTGTTTACGCGAAGGACCAAACAAGCTTCCTACGCTGAAGGGTGTTACTTCAACTGTCCAAAGATGTAAAGTATTTGGGGGTCACTCTGGATAGTAAACTAATGTGGACAAAACATGTTGAACTTAAGGTAAAGGTATCTCGGGCGCACCATATTTTCTGGCAGTGTCGGAGAGCTTTTGGGAAAACGTGGGGTCTGCGGGGGTGCACTGGATGTACCTAGCGGTCATTAGACCTTTTGTGACGTATGCGGCGGTGGTCTGGTGGCCGAGAACGGTAGTTAAATCTACACGGGCTCTACTGGACGGACTAAAAAGAGCTTCTTGCTTGGGGATTATAGATGCTATGAGCACTACACCAGGTGCAGCTCTTAACGCCATGTTGGACATGCTTCCCTTGGATCTACATATCCAAGGGGTAGCCATGAAATCTCTGTGCAGACTCCGTAAAAATGGATCATGGCATGGACACTACAATTCAGGACATGGTCAACTGTTTAATGGGCTTTCGGAACTTTGTCCGATGTTTGCTATGCCCTTAGACAGTATGACGCCTTGCATAGAGTTTGGTAGGAAGTTCAATGTTATATTTCCGAGAAGGGAAGACTGGTGCGATCCAGATAAACTTCTCAAAAATTATTCTGATACCTCCTATACGGACGGTTCTAGTACCTTAGTTGGTTCTGGATCTGGTTGGTATTTGGATGACGAAACCAAATACTATCATGCCATGGGCAAAATAGAACAGTTTTTCAGACTGAAGTGTTTGCTATTTTGGACGTAGCGACTTGGATAGTTGAAAATAGATGGAGGGATAGGAAAATTGGTATCTGCAGTGACAGTCAAGCTGCACTCAAGGCACTGGGTTCTCCAATCACAACGCAGACTCAATGAGGTCTCATGTAAGAACAGGGTCTGCCTCTTGTGGGTTCAGGATCATAGGGGAATTCGGGAAAATGAGCCGATTCTTTGGCAAAAATTGTCTACGATACAATTCCTCACAATCCGGAGCCTCAGATTGGTATAGGCTTGACGTGGATAATGCGTTGGATCAACTCTCACATGAAATCAAATTTCATGGAAAGATGGTCCAATGAGTTGACATGGAAGAATACTAAATGTTGTGTGATAAGGCCAGACAAGAAAGTGGCAAACTATTAACTCAGTCTGAGTAGAAAAGACTGTCGCAAACTTACTGTCTTAATTACGGACCTATTTGTGCAGCTTGTCTTGAGGATGAGGACACAACAGAACACTTCGTCTGTTGTTGCTCAGCGTTCTCAAGAGCAAGATTGCGGATAATGGGCTCTGATATTTTGTCAATGGACATGTTCCATGGACTTCCCTTGTCTGACTTTCTCAGGTTTGTGAAAGCAACTGAGAAGTTCTGAGCAAGCAGCTTTCACTCTCTTTAAACATTCTCTCATTCTTTACAAATCTTTCCATCTAGGGTATGGTACAATGGACTATTTGAAGTCTGAGCGCCATGTACTCGCCTAGCTTTCTTCAAGGCTTGTACAACCCACCTTTAACTCAACTCAATCCCAACAATTATATGAATATTTTTTTTGTCTTAAACGTTTTTCTGCGTCACCGGCCTTCGGTCGGGCTTAACGATTACAAACTGCATGCATTAAACCCACCCTCTCCACAAAAAACAGTTATTATGACCGAAATTTGCTTTGGACTTAGTGCCCATAATATGAATGTTATGGGCACTAATGTGCACCGAAAAAATTTCGGTCGTAATTCCAATAGGGAACTGACATAATTCCCATTAGGATTGTGACGGATTTGGAAAGGGTCATAGTCCCCACAACTAATATGGGGATTATGACCGTAAAGTATTCGGCTGTGACAACCGAATTTTTCATTTGTTTGTTTGTCTGGCAATCTTCAAAACAGGCTCAATTCTAGCTTCTTCTAATAGACTCCAAAGCCCACTTGTTCGTGAAGCCTCGATCGATCCGTGTACAAATTTATGGAAGCTCCACTACCTGGAATGTCCCTAATCCAAGACTCCCTTGATGGTATCAAAGTGATCTAAAGTCTAAATCAGGCCACCAGTCAATGATTCCTTACAGCAATTGAACGCATATATAAATCCAATGAACGTCTTTATGGCTAAAAACCTCATAGTTTTCCAATCTCCCTTTTACAGGAATATAAAGCAATCGTTACTTTTCTCACCCGTTCCTCAATAATACGTCTGAAATTAAACTTCCTATCTGGAAATACTCCAAGAGACAAGGCTCTATTTGAAAAGGCAATTTCAGTGCCGTCCATGGAAATATGATCAAAAGCAGGAATCTTACTTTTCCTTGTTAACAAGGCAAGGTGTTTTTATACCCTACACCACACTGTGGTACAGGGTATAATGAGTTTATGCTGATGTTTGTAACTACCCGAAATATTGGTCCTAGACCCACTTCTAAGTATACCGATCGACTTAGAATAATTGTTTGAGTCGATTTAGCGATGTCCGTCCGTCCGTTTGTCCATGTAAACGCTGTAAACACGATGCAGGTCGCAATTTTTAACCAATTGACTTGAAAGTTGAAACTTAAGCCTCTTTTGGCTCACGGACGAAGCCTATTGAAATTGGTCCGTATTTAGACCTAGCCCCATACAAAGGACCTCTTTAGTTTTGGCTCAAATGACTCTAATAGCCGCATTTTAATGGGTATCTTTTCGAAATTTGGCAGGTAATCATGTTTCATCCACACAAATCACCATTCCGAATTTCAAAATCGGACCAGTTCTTCTTGTAGCCCCCATACAAATCACCTTCCCGATTTTCATATAAATCTCTCAAATTTCATGAAAATAGCAAATATTTAATTAAAATTCTGTTTGGGTATGTTAAACGCGTACTTTAATAACCTTATCAAATCTGATTATCATCTAACCATTTTTGGACTTAGGTCCCATGTGAAAATTTCGTTCGATATTCAGTTGATGCTGTTTATTGTCAACAAAAAGAAGCCTATTCCACTCAAATTTGATTTGTGAGTGCTTTTTACACTTATTAAAGATTTGACAAAATATAAATCTAATCAGTCTATGTTTGAACTTGGGACCCATTTTCCGGGAAACTCTTGTGTAGGGTATTATATGGTCGGTCTTGACCGACTATAATCTTCTTACTTGTTTACTTTGATTAACTCCCAGACCACAGTCCCTTGCCCATTTAAACAAATCTTTCAGAGAATCCTGAAGAATGTCCCTCAATGTTGGCATGTATTTTCCTTTACCGCTATCGCGGTATCGTCAGCATATGCGACAACATGACAACAACATGCTTCTAGGAATTACAGGGTGTTTTTGAAATCCAAGCGTAACTGATTCTAAAATGGATTGCGACGAAATAAAAAGGCCACGAAGGATTATTTATTGACTATCTGTTGACACTCCGCTAACTAATTCAACTTATTGTTAGTGGAAGACAGCTAACTATCTCTACTATTTTCAAAGAAATACCCCCAGTTTCTATATGACGAACGCCAAGAATTTGCATGTATTTTGTTATTGTAACAAAAACAAAATACATGTAAATTCTTGACGTTCGTCATACAGAAACTGGGGGGATAGACTGTCAGTCAGTAATCAAAGTAAAAGTTCAGATCCACTCATTTGGTTCTGGAACTCTTGGACATAGTGTATAATGGGAAAGCCGATGCTCTACCAACTGATACATCCCAAAGCAGAATATCTAAAGAGATGTAGATTTTACTATTTTCAAAATAACTCCAAAACGTGCAAGGTATCAGTGTTCAAATAATTACAGACTTCTACTTTCAAGGGAAGTATCTCAACCCTTATGAACCGATTTGTCTGAGACGATTTTATGGTTGGGGTGTCTCGGCTCATCGGCCATAACAGTGTTTAAAAATGTCGTTGTCCCCTTATGAAACAATGTGGACCTTCGGGAAAATTTCGGCAACTCCCAAACTAACAGGAATATCGTCTAGAGCAAAACTACTTGTCGTCTAAAATTTATTGAAGATTATTTCGTATTCATATGGATATCGTAGGTCTATGTTTTCACATAAATATTCCTAAAGATTTACACATTTTCATGAAAAAAATATATAACGAAACTGAATTTTTACAAGGATATAAAAAGGATATAAAAAAAAACTTTCTTCCCATATCAAAACATCCTATAGTTTCTTAGGAAGAAATAGCTGAAAAATTCGAAAAACTGTTTTTTTCGCCATTTTTTACCTATTTTTTTCAAGCCGAGAAATCCCAGCCTCTCTTTTATAAATATTTTAAGTTTCAGGGAAATCGGTTCATATGGGTTGAGATACTTCCCTTGTTAAAGCAAATGCATTTTTAAAGGATCATTGTTTGATAGAAAAAGAGTGAAAAAATGGCAATGAAGGTGGATAATAGAGAATAGAGCAAGTGCGGAGGAAATTTCCCGCCCCCAAACCGAATTCGAAAGAAAAAAAAGGAAAAAAAGAAAATAGAAAGGGAAGAAAAGAAAGAGATGAAAAGAAGTGGGAAAAGGAGAGTGAAAGGGAAATAATCTGAAAAAAATTTCTATGATAAATATCCAAGGATCTGAAAAAAATTTTCTATGAAAAGTTTTAAAAAATCTTAAAATTTTTCTAAGGAGTGAGATCATAAAAATGTTAACACACATTTTTGCCTACAACTTTGGTGTAAAGCTTCCAAATTTTTTTTTTTTTCGGCAGTTTACATTTTAAAAATATGTCAGTTAATAAATTAATTTACATCATGAGTTTTAATTTGCAATTTTTTACACAATGGACGATGAAAGAAAAGTGCGTTCAAAAATAATTAAATATTTTCAACAAAACCAAACATGGACATACAAAAAAATTGCCAAAGAAACTAATGTATGCCGCCAAACAGTTTCAAAAGTGGTAAAAAGGTATCTGGAACACCTAACAATTGAAAGGAAGCCGGGAACAGGAACAACGACTGATTATCGTAACATTGGTAAGGCATATAAAGTTAAAAGCATCCTTAAGAGAGCTCCTAACACATCTGGCAGAAAAACAGCTCGGTTAGCCCAATGCTCAGACTTTTTTTTACGTAAAGTGAAACGTATGGCGGGACTAAAGTCCTACAAAGTTCAAAAAGTTCCCGATAGAAACGCTTTTAAAAATTTGGAGGCCAAAACCAGAGCTAGAAAATTGAAATCAAATTTTATAAAAAAATACAACTGTTGTGTAATGGACGACGAAACTTATGTCCTGGCTGATTTTGCGCAGCTCCCTGGTCAAGAATTTTATGTTTCCGATGTTCGAGGAAATGTTGCGGAAAAATTTCGGTCAAAAAAGCAAACGAAATTCCCCAAAAAATTCCTAGTATGGCAAGCCATATGTAGCTGCGGCCAAAGAAGCCAGTCATTTGTGACATCTGGCTCTATAAACAGCGAAATTTATATCAAGGAGTGTTTGCAGAAGAGACTTCTTCCGTTCTTGAGTCAGCACAATGTATCCACTTACTTTTGGCCCGATTTAGCATCTTGTCACTACAGCAAGAAAGCGCTGGAGTGCTATAATGATAATAATGTGGTTTTTGTACCAAGAGAGGCAAATCCACCAAACTGCCCGGAGCTCAGGCCAGTGGAGAGATATTGGGCTCTTGTTAAAAAAGAATTAAAGGGCACAAAAAAGGTCTCCCAGGACATGCAAGATTTCAAACGTAGATGGACCACCTGCTCAAAAGGTGACAGAAACTACCATAAAAGCCTTAATGGGAGGGTTTCCGGAAAAAGTGGATAACTTTGTTCGTAGTGGTTAGAGTTCCATGCGGTTTTTTTGTTATGATTTTGTATTAAATTTTATTTAATAAAAATTTGGTTTGAAGTCTTAAAATTCAGTAGTCTGTTTTTTATTTAACTTTATGTGTGTTAACATTTTTATGATCTCACTCCTTAGTGGCAAAATGTTGCGGATTGTTAAAATTTTTCTATATCAACAAATTTGAGAATATTAGAGAAAAAATTGTGAATTTCAGTTTTTTTATAGGAAAAGTCTGAGAGTTTTTTATAGGAAAAATCAGAGAATTTTCTATATTAAATATTTGACAATTCTTCTGGGTAAAAAGAAAAGAGGAAATAAAATCATGAGTGAGAATTTTTTCTAGAATTTTCAAGAATCTCAAAAGTTTTCTTTAGAAAAATTGCTTTTTTTTTATAGAAAAAAGTAAAATTAAAATAAAAATTTTCTATAGGAAAAATAAGAAAATTTTCTTCAGGGAAAATGTGAGAATTTTTTATACAAAAAATGCAATTGAATCTTAGACTTTCTCTATAGGAAAAATTATACAGAATCTGGGACTTTTATAGGAAAATGTCTCAGAATCTAAGTATTTTTCCTTAGGAAAAATGTCTCAGAATCGAAGATTATTTTTATTAGAAAGATGTCTCAGAATCTTAGACTTTTTAATAGGAAAAGCTGAGACCTTTTCTATAGGAAAAAAGTTCTAGAATCCTAGAAAAAATTTAAGATTTTTTCGATATTAAAAATATCTCAGAATTCTTAAGTTTGAATATTAAAAAAATATTCTAAAATCTATTACTTATTCGATAGGAAAAAAAAACTCAGAGTCCAAGTCTTTTTCTATAAAAAATGCCTTAGACTCTGAAAATTTTAGAAAAAATATTCTGAGCATTTTAGAAAAAATATCACAGAATCTAAAAAACCTGTTACGTTCCGAATTTTTTTTTTATTTGAAAAATTACTCAGAATCTAAGAATTTTTTTGTAGGAAAAATTTCGGAGACTCAGACTCTGAGACTTTTTCTATGGGAAAAATGACTCAGAAACTAAAACATTTTTTTGAGAAAAAATTTCTTAGACCATCTTATGAAAATATTTCTCAGAAAATGCTTGACTATCATAGACTTTTTCTAGGAAAAGCTGCTCAGAAATAGAAAAATGTCTCAGAATATAGAAAATTGCCTCCAAAAATTTTAAAAAGCATTAAAGTCTTCTATTTTTCTAATCTCAGGTACTTTCTAGGGAATATTTTTTTAAACCCTAAAAATTTTGGTGTAGAAAGATCGTTTCGGTATCTTAAACCTTTTCTGTAGGAAAATAAAAAAAAAAAAATTTTTTAATATTTCAGACTCACTAAATCTGTGAATATTTCTTTACGAAATTATTTTTCTAAATACAGAAATTTTTGGTGTGAGAATTGCATAAGTAGCTGAGATTTTTCTGTATGAAGGTGTATCAGAATTTAAAATTTTTTGTATAAATTTTTATTAATTTTTATTCAAAAATAAAAATCGTTACATTATTTACACTCTTTAAAATAGTATATTTTTAATATGTTTTTTCTAGCTCGAGGTCATTTCCATTACCTATTAAGACTTTGGTATTCTCATAGAATAATTTTTTGAAAATTATTCTATGAGAATATCATAGCTTTAATAAGTAAAGGAATTAATGACCTCGAGCTAGAATAAACCTACATAAAATATTTTTGCATAAATTTTAAAAGCTTTTCTGTATCAACATGCCTCATGAATCTTATACATTTTCTATTGGGATAACGTCTCAGAATCATAAGCTTTCGATTAGAAAATTATGTCAGAATCTCGGTCTTTTGCTGTCAGAAAATTTCTGTAGAACCTAAAAATTTCTTGAAGAGACATTTTTTAAAATATCAAACATTTTTTTTATTTAAGGAACAAATTTCCAAAATTTGAAAATGTTTCTATAGAAAAAATCATAATTAATAAGAGTTGAACAGTAAAAAACCTTAACCAATGATTCAAATTCGACCTAAAGTTCCCTTCCAAAAAAAAATTTTTGAGCAAAAAAAAAAAAATTTCCCCTCCCCAAACCAAGAGCTGGATCCGGGCCTGGAATAGATTGATGGTGTAACAATGAATAGAGTGATGGTGAAACAAAATATTTTCTACAGTCCAACACTCTAACGGTTAAGAGCGGAGTGTTTGACAGACAACACGTTCTGAAATGTGGAAAAATAAATTGCGGACATTCTCCAAGTAAGCGAATGCTACCATTTCAGAATGAGAAAAACGGGTAATCAGTGCAAAACGGTAACGCTAAGGAATATGAAACGTATCTATCAGATAAACCTAACCTAATGACCTTGTCTCTCAAATTTGGGTGGTCCCTGTTAGAGTTAAATTTGTTTAATTGGTCAATTTCCACGGTGAAGTGAGATAATATCACAGTAGTGAGAATCCAAAATTTCAGAAATATATTTTAACAAATCTTTCGAACATAAAAAATTATTTTAAAACTCTGATAATAACATCATGGATGGCATATATGTAGACACATTGAAATGTTAGAGAGTATTGAAGGCTTTAGGACCATACTATACAACTATACCAAAACCAACTAACTAACAACACACTAACAACATATAAAGAAAAATAGTACAACCAACAAAAATTAAAAGTTTTTTTTTTTATTTTAAATTTGCAAATGACTACCCCCAACATTTTTGAGTTCCCAGAATACGAACGATTTTGCATGCATCAATTCATACACACACACACGCACCCACACACACACTGATATAGAGTTAACAAAAGTTAGGAATGTGGAAGGATGAATATGTGTGGGTAATTAAAAATAAGATGAACAAAAATGTTTTTTAACTATGGGCTAGAAATACAGGGATTATTTGGTATTTTTCTATCCTTTTTTTGTTGTTGTTGCATGTTTTGTTTTTGGTATTTGTAACATTGGTCGAAAACAAGCACATGCATGCATGGTTGAATAAATGGGGAACACATTTAAGGAATATTTTAGTTAGAGTAGGAAGAACTTAACTGAATTGAGGGTAACAAAAGTGTAGGGACAGTGCGTGTATTTAACAACAAATGAGTAGTTGCATACACACACAGACACACATACAATTCATTCATATATAAAATGGACATGGTTCTTTACTCCAACACATATACAAGCATATAAACTTATTAACTCACCAAAAAATGTTGAAATAAAAGCATCGAACAACAAAAAAAATCGGAAATGAATCTAAAAGAAAAAATATATTTGATAGACTAGTGTCCCCCATTCACCGGTTCCCGGTATTCCCGAGTATACCGGAAATACCGGTACACTCTTTACCAGTAATATCAAATACCGGATTACTGAAGGATCAGGATTAGAGTCCCGATTTAAGAAACATTCCCCTACGTAGTCTTTGTTTTATTTAATTGTGGACGTTTAAGTCTTTCATAAAATAATAATTGATAATTAGAGATGGGCAAAGGGTAAATACCCAAATGGTAAATACCTGGTAAAATAGGTAAATTGGGTAGAAATTGGTAAATACAAGGTAATTTTTCAAAAAGGTGGGTGTAAACAATGTTGTAGAAAATTTGGTGAACAAAACCATTTTGCAGAAAAATTTAATGAATTTTATACTAAAAATAGTACTTTCTTAAAAAAATAGTACTTTTTTAGAAAAATAGTGCTCTTTTAAGAAAAATAGAAACAGTACTTTTTTAGAGAGAAAGTGTTTTTTAGAAAAAGTAGCGCTTTTTTTTGGAAAATAGTACTATTTTAGAAAAGTACTATCTCACCTTTAAGACAACAACGTTCTTTTTCTGGAAAAAAAAATTATTTGAAAAATGGTACTTTTTTCCTAAAAAGTACTATTTAAGAAAATATAGTACTTTTTTAAAAAAATAACGTAGTTTTTAGAAAAAAAAAATACTTTTTAGACAAAAAAGTACTTTTTAAAAAAGTAAATTTTTTACTACTTTTTTTAGAAAAAAGTACTTTCTTCTTAAAAAAAATTTTTTTTTTTAAAGTACTTTTTGTACTTTTTTGTGAAAGAAGAAGATGAAATGAGCAGTTTACATGTTTTCAATGCCGGAGTCCCACAAGGCAGTGTTATGGGGCCAACTCTGTATCTCTTGTAAACCGCAGATTTACCAAACACTGATGGAGTTCTTATAGGCAGGCACCTTTGCCGATGACACTGCAGCTCTTGCTGTTCATGCAGATCCTGCAGTTGCAAGTAATATGTTACAAAAATGTGTAGATAACATTTCTCTATGGCTTAAAGATTGGCGCATAAAATCAAATGAAGATAAATCAGTTCAGGTCACTTTTACTTTAAGAAATGGGACTTGCCCCCCTGTTTATCTTAATGGAAAGGAAATTTCCCAAAAAGATGATGTCAAGTACCTTGGCATTCACCTGGACAAAAAGCTCTTATGGAAAAAACACATTCTAACCAAAAAGAAAGCCCTTGACTTACAAGTCAGAAAAATGTCTTATTTGATTGGCTCTCAATCGAAACTTTCGCTCGAAAATAAGCTCTTGATATACAAATGCATACTAAAACCAATTTGGACTTACGGTATCCAATTATGGGGTACTGCAGCAAATTCCAATCTGGAAATTCTACAGCGATTTCAATCGAAAATCCTTAGACAACTAACAACAGCTCCTTGGTACATATCAAATAACCAGCTTAACAGAGAACTTAAAACTCCGACAGTAATCGAAGAAATAAAAAACCAATTGATGTCCTATCAATCAAGAGTTCAAAACCACCCAAATCCTTTAGCGTCAACTTTAATGGCAAACGCAACTACTTTTGTCCGACTCAGAAGAAGAGCTCCCCAGGACCTGCTTAGATGAACCCCTTAAAATGGCCCAGAGTATACTAAGGAATTATTTTTATATATATTTTAGTTTTTTAGTCTTAAGTTATCTGTGGGATGATCACTGGATCATCTCCACTTCATAGTCAAAGAATTTTAAGTCACGTGTAATGATTAATATCAATTTATGATAGATTGCATTAATAAATGAATTAACAAAAAAAAAAAAAAAACTTTTTGTAAAAAATGTACTTTTTTAAAAAAGGTACTTTTTTAAAAAAGGTACTTTTTTAAAAAAGGTACTTTTTTAAAAAAGGTACTTTTTTAAAAAAGGTACTTTTTTAAAAAAGGTACTTTTTTAAAAAAGGTACTTTTTCTAAAAAAAATACTTTTTTCATAAAAAAGGTATTTTTTCTGAAAAAGTACTTTATTCTAAAAAAGTACTTTTTTCTAAAAAAGTACTTTTTTCTAAAAAAGCACTTTTTTCTAAAAAAGGTACTTTTTCTAAAAAAAAGGTACTTTTTCTAAAAAAAAGGTACTTTTTCTAAATAAAAGGTACTTTTTCTAAAAAAACGTACTTTTTCAAAAAAAAAATACTTTTTTCCTACAAAAACACTTGTTCTAAAAAAAAAAAAATTCAAAAAAAAGAATTTAATACTACTTTTTTAGAAAAAAGTACTTATTTTAGAAAAAAGTATTATTTGTTTTAAAAATGTTGTAAAAAAGTCTTTTTTGTTTTTCTGTAAAGACAGTTGAGCTCAGGCTCTAATTATAATTATGTATTATAATTTTTTAATCATGTTATAAATGGTTTGAATTGAGAAAGGTGTGAAAGAAAAATTTATTTTTCTAAAAATTTAAGACATCCTGGTTCGTTTTTTACTAGTTTCATATAATCCAGTTATTATAATCATCAGAAAAACTTTTAATGTCAATTTTATTCTATATGTGAAAATTATTAACAGATCGCAGCCGCCAGGGATTGAACCCAAGATCTGTAATGTTTTTGCTTTTAACTGCCTCTTAGGTACGATCACTCTAGACCGATACGCTAAGTTGGCTGTTAAGCAAGTATCAACTAAATCATGGTTTTTCAATTCTTGTGTGGTTGTTGCTATTAAACTTTTTTTTTTTCTAAAAAGTAAATTTTTTCAAAAAAGTACTAAGAATAATTTTTGATCCTATGCTCAAGTATTTTATTTAATTTTTTTACATTTAATTATATTGACAATTTTTGAGCCCTTATAAAATTATAAAATTATAAAATTATAAAATTGAGCGGAAAATATTTTAAGTCAAAAAATATTTCAGTGAAAACATAAATTTAAATAAAAATAAGTTTGTGTGAAAAAATAAAGAGAAACAAAATAATGAGTAAAAAAAATTAAGTACGAAAAATTTTAGAAAAATTATTATTCCATTTTGTTCCTTGCTTCATTCCATTTCGTTCCCCGTTTTATTATTTTTTCTGTTCCCAGTTCCATCTTTTATACACTAAAAGTATGATTTCATATCACTTTTACCAATCTAGGTACCCCTTTTACCCTAAAATTTCAAAATATGTCCATCTCTTGATTGTGATGCTGTAGGATCCCTCATATCAGTTTTTGAGATCCTGGAGTTTTTAGTTTAATAGTTGTAAAAAGAATCATTTCTCACCTTTTTTATGCCAAACTTTCCAAAAACTGTTTTTTTTTTTTTTTTATAGATGAACGTAAATTCAAAATACGACCATTATTTCAGGATATATAAAAAGTACCAAATGTAAACGTCTATACCATTTTACGACCCATAAAAACGGAATTTCCAAAAATATACTTTAACCGGAATGTTTTTTTCACTGAAGGATCCTAAATCTATAATTCCAGTAATTAAAGTGAAACAAAAGTAATTTTTTTTTACCTTTAGAAACGGAATTTCCAAAAAACACTTTCCAGAATGATTTTTCACCGAAGAATTCTACATCTCAAATTTCAAGCTTCTAACACCATTATTCAGGAAGTAAAAGAAAGTTGCAAAAGTACACTTTATTACCCCCGTAAGAAACGAAATTTCTAAAATGTGTTTTTGTAGAATGTTTTTTCCAACGAAAATTTAAAATTTTTGGGAAACATTAAAAGTATCAAAAGAACTCTTTGAATCCCTTTAGAAACGGAATTTCAAAAAGCAGATTTTTTTTTCACCGAAGTATTACATTATTTCAGGAAATATTAAAAGTACCAAACGTACACTTTTTAACCTAGCTAAGAAACAGAATTTCCGAAAAGCACTTTTTCCAAAATGTTGTTTTTTTAGTCGGAGAATCCAACATACCGTATTTCAAGTTTCTAGAATCATTATGTCAGGAAATGTGAAAATAATGAAAGCACATTTTTTTACGCCTTCTACCTCCTTTAGAAACGGAATATCCAAAAAATATTATTTCCAGAATGTTTTTTTTCACTGAAGGATCCTACATTACAAATTTCAAGTTTCTGTGACCATTTGTTTAGTACATCGTCTATTCTACCAGACATTTTAGGCATTTTTTGACCGAGGGTCTTCCGATTTTTGTTTTTTTTTTTCATACTGATACTCTATGGAGTTAATTTCAAATTTCATCCATCAGATCGAAAATATTTGAAAAACTCGCTATTTTATTTACGATTTTCGTTTTTAAAAAAGTCAAAAAAATGCAAAATCTGTGTAACTTTGAGCAGCTGTATTTTTTTAACTACTTATGGCATTATAACAATTCATAGCGCAAACGAATGGTATGTAAGTCTATTTTGATATCTAATAAACTGAAAAAATATCGGTTGTTTAAAAGAGCATTTTATTTAGGATTTTTGCTACAAAAAAAAAATCGCAAGTTTTTCGAATTTTTTCGATCTGATGGATGAAATTTGAAATTGGCTCCATAGAGTATCTGTAAGAAAAAAATAACAAAAATCGGAAGAGCCTAGGCCAGATTTTTTTAATGTCTCATGGAATGGACGATATATAAAATGTAAATTTTTTTACTAAAAAAAACTGAATTTCGAAAAATTAATCTTTCCAGAATGTTTTTTCACCGAAAGATCCTACATTCCAAATTTCAAGTCTGTAGCTTTAGCGATTTGAGCTGGGCGATTATGAATGAGTATGAGATTACAAGTTATTGAATTCTCAACTTCACACATTTTCAGAAATAAAATGTTTAAATTTAGTAATTATACCATATTAATCAGACTTTCAGATATATTAAGTTGTGTTTGTAAAATTATTCAAGAAAAAAAATAAAATGGTGTTTTTAACATATTTTGTACAAAAATTTACAAAATGTGCCTACCGGTAGTCCCGTGAATTCCGGTAGTACCGTCAAAACCTTAACAGGGCGTACCGTTATTCCCGGGAGTACAGGGAATTATTCAAAACCGAAAAACCGGTACCGATTCCCAGTAACAACGAGAATTACCGGTACTACAGTACTGACCGTAGGCTCTACTATAAACCAAATGCAAAACCAATAAAATATTTTTAACTCTGAGTTTTAAGCAAAATTTTTTACACAAAAACCGAAGTGTAGAAAAAAAACTTGCTAGCTTATTTGTATTTTTTTTACCAAAACAGGCCCTAGAACCAAAATCGTTCTGAACAAAAGCTATATACATTGGATGAACTTTATATATTTGCTTTTATACTTTTTAGTTGGTTAAATATTTATACAAAAGAATAGTCATTAAACAAGAAAACAAGAGATGTATTTCTTTGAATAAATATACATATTTTCGGTTATTTCTATGAGATTTTAAGTCTTTGAAGACAAAGTGTTGAATACGATGAAATTGAGTCATGTGGAATTGTTATAAAATTTCGTTATTTAAAGAAATTTAATTTTATGTCAGATCCTTTCAGATTTTTCAAGTGATCCATACATATTTTCTATAGTTACATACATTTTTTATTGGTTTTTGTCTTATTGCAATATTCGTGTCCAAATGCGTTTTCGTTTTGGCTATCCTCGCAAGTCAATCAATCTGTCTACTTGAATGTACCCCTCAAACTTTTAATGTAGTGATTTTTGTAGTCGAAATATTTTACCGCTCGTGAAAGTTTAAGCAACACTGTAAACATCATGTAGCTCGCTACCTTTGTTACCAGCTTACCTTCTCCTAGGATCCTTCTTAAATAAAAAATTTGAGAAGAATATATTTTTAAATGGTTTTGCCACTTTCCAGAGATCCAAGAAAACATGCAATAACAAGCATTACAACTTATTATTTTATTAATCGTTACACAGAAGGATCGAAGCTACATGAACAGGTGTTTTCGGAATCTATTCGAAAGAGCTTGGGTTGACCCTGTCTCGAAGTTTGACAGATAATTGCAGTGTTTACCAGGCAGAGATGCTGGCAATACTTGAAGTAGCTGACTAGTTAAGTTGAAATGTCTTGTCTAAAACCGCTGTCAACATCTGTTCTGACAGTCAAGCCGCGGTCAAGTCTAGGTTTCCCTTCTAGTCGCGGTCGTTAAAACAATTTGGACTTCTTATAAAACTCCTTAGATATTGAGTTTGGACATCCGACAAATCAGAAAGATCGTATAGCTTCCTAGATCCCAGTTAAGCAAATCTCTGACCAGAAAGTGCCGGGCAATGGCAGACAAAGTGTTCTATAGTTTCCAAATCCTCTTCATCCATGCAACTCCTGTAAAAGCCATTCGGCGGCACATTTAACCGCTCTGTGTGCTTCCCTTTAAGACAGTGTCCGGTATTTATAGCAACCACCGTCGAAATCTCTCCTCTTGGAAGCGATATCAGCTCACTTGGGCGCCCCTGATTTGCCCATCTTTGATTAGTCTCCGTCGGTGAACGAAGCCGTAGAATTTGCTTGCAAGTTCTAGAGGCATACCAACACATTCCAATTCTGTTGGATCCTGGAAGGTAGTTCCTAGTCTTGCAAGCTCATTGGCTTTGCAATTCCCTGTAATGTCTCTGTGCCCTGGAACCCATATGAATCGTATGTTATACTGCTTGGCCATCTCATTTAAAAACGTGCGGGCAGATCAGAAACATTGAATCCAGGGACCTGACCGCGGCTTGACTATCAGAATAGATGTTGACTGCGGTTGTATACAAGACAGTGCAGCTCAACCAGTCAGCCACTTCCTTTATTGCCAACATCTCTGCCTGGTATCGACACCATTCTCCGTACCTTCGTGATAAAGACACAGTTCACTTTTGTTTCTAAAGCAGGTTACCAGACAATGATTCCATGCAGCAGAACTGGACGCACCACTGCTGTTTAGATCCAATAAACGACTTGAGGGCTAAAACCCCATCGTTTTCCAATGGCCCTTTTACAGGAATATAAAGCAATCGTTGCTTTTCTCACCCGTTCCTCAATATTATGCCTGAAATTCAACTTCCAATCTAGAAATACTCCAAGATACTTGGCTCAATCTGAGATTGAGATTTCAGCGCCGTCGAGAGAAATAGGATCAAAAGCAGGAATCTAATTTTTCCTTGTAAACCAAACTAGTTCTGTTTTACTTGGATTAATTCCAAAGCAATTTTGGTCATAAACCCCGTTTTCTGCAGAGAGGGTGGGTTTAATGCATGGAGTTTGTAATCCCTAAGCCCGGCCGAAGGCCGGCTACTCAGAAAACTTTTAAGTAAAAAAAATTCTTTTAATTTTGGGGATTATGACCAACTAGTATAGAAGACATAATCTCCATAATGGGGATTGTGGCCATTTGTTACATGGTCATTATCCCCATAAATCTGGGAATTATGTCCAAATAATTTTCGGTCATAGTCCCCACTACCATTATGGGGATTATGACCGAAATGAATTTGGTCATAATCCCCATAACGGAAATGGGGATTATGTCATGTCAGCCCCCTCTATATCAAGAAAGGCCACCATACTGTACTCCTTTACCGAAACCGGTCTCTCGATGGTACCAACGAGCTCATGAAGAGCTGTTTCCGTTTATTTACCCTTGATGTATGCATGTTGCTTTGTCGAAAGCAACCTCGGGTCAATCACTCTACGCAAATATGACCCTATCATTCGTTCCATTATCTTTAACAAAAAATAAGACAGACTAATTGGTCTGAAATCCTTCGGAGCTGTGTGGGAACTTTTCCCAGCCTTCGGGATAAAGATGACTCTGCTATTTTAAATTTTAAAGGAATATACGACCAGTTGATGCATGCTGTGTATAGATTATACAGCAACGGGGCTATATAGTCCGATACTTGCTGCATCTCAGCCGGGATTATACCATCAGGTCCCGGGGATTTATACGGCCTAAAGCTTTTTATCACCCAGATTAATGTTGCCATATTTATTATTTCCGAAGCAATTTTATATGCTTGGGCGTCAGAACGTTCCAAAGCTTGAAACGGCGTCATGGAATTGCCCGGAAAATGCGTGTTTAGAAGGAGATCCAGCGACTCTCCACTGGAGGAAGACCACACCCCATTAGGATCTTTCAGGTATCCCAGGGTGCAAGGAGAAGAAGACAGAACCTTGCGCAGCCTGGATGCCTCAAAAACGTCTTCTATGTTTCCACAGAAGTTTTTTCAAGAATCACATTTGGCAATTCTGACCATCTTCTTATAACTCTTAAGTTGCAGCTTAAATGCAGACTAGTCCTCGTTCGCTCTTGAAGATTTAGCCTTATTAAAGAGCTTTCTACAGGAATCTCTGCTTGTCTGCAACTCATTTGACCACCATGGTGGTTTCTTTTTCCGTCTAGGCTTTGCAGAAGGGCAAGACGCATCCAGGCACCTATTACAAACATTTTCCAGACAGTCAATTTCCGCCAAACTCTGCGGTTCAGATAAGGGTACTTCACCCAAAAGCAAAGAAAAAGTCTCCCTATAATTTCACCCAGTTTGTTCTCCTCAGATTTCTAGAGACTGTCTCAACCGGGGCACGCTCCCTGAGTAAAAACTCAATGTAGCGATGATCTGAGAAAGAATGGTCTTCCAAAACTCTCCAGTCATCAATTCTATCAGACAATGTTTCTGATACAAGTGTTAAATCAAGAACCTCTTGCCGCGTACTTGTAACGAAAGTTGGTTCACTACCCTTGTTACAAATATACAGGTTAGTGCTTATCAAAAACTCCAAAAGTGAATCAGACCGCCAACCTTCTCCGGGGGTATTGGACCCGGATTAGGAAAATACGCAGAGGCGAGCAAAATAGACTTCCCATGAAGCTCTAAGCTTGCCGCTGTAACATCCATATCACTAAAACTTGATAAAAAAAGTATATTTAAGCTATTTTTCGCCAAGATGCAGGCTCTTGGTGAGCCCTCACCTTTGGCAACCATCAACTTAAACCCACGGGTTTTCAATCCGCAAACCCTGCCACCCCGCATCCAGGTCTCTTTATAAAAACCAAGTCAACTGATCCTGTCGTCAGGCGCAGTAAGAGTGCAACTGAGGCTGCCTTACAGTCGTTAGCACATCAGGTTCATCCGCTCTAAGTTGTCAATTACATCCGAAAACCCGATTTTTTTTTATTTTCAATTTCTCAAAAACCTGTTGTAATGGAAAAGTTTGGAGATCGGATTTGTGACCAGGAGAATAATTGTAATCATATGTATAAGGTGGGGTTCCATTCGCATAATGTTGTTTTTATGACCAATTGAGTGTAGCATTCTTAAAAGTAATTTTCAAGCTTTAACCTCGACTTATTTTTAAGTCGCTATTACATCGGGTTCATCCACTATGAGTTGTCAAAAATGCCCAAAACGGCTCACTCGAAAAATTATGTCATTAACTGTTTGTAGTTTATTTAAAAAATTTTACGTTTAGTCGTTTTTAAAAGAAAAAACATTTATTTGATGTTCAGTTTTTATTAATGACTACTTCTGTCCTTTGTTTTAAAAATAACACACTAAAATATAAAGACTTTCATTAACATTTAATTTTTAAAGTCATTTAGTTTTGTTCTGTAAGTAAAAACTACTGATTTTTCTTTAAATTTTTAATGATTCTTGTATGTAATTTTTTTTCAAATGGTTGGTATTTTTTAATGAAATATCATTAGTTTTTACATACACAAGTAGGTTATTTTTTTGTAGAAAAAAAGTTCAAAAAATTATTTATAGAAATATAAAAACACGTTTGTATCAGGTGACTTTGGCACGATGGGTAGAGTGTCTGGCCAGAATGTAGTTGATTGCGGGATCGATTCCCCAAAAATTTTACTAAAAATTTGTAAAAAAATATTTCAATAGAAAATTGTAAAAAATAACCTACGAAATCATTAGTTTTTGATGTTTTTGTAAGTAGGTTATTTTTTGAAATTTGTTGAAAAAAAAAAACAGAACTATCATTAATTTTTAATGTTTTCGTAGGTTATTTTTTTCGGATTTGTTGGTAAAAAAGAATAAAGAAACCGTAATTTTTTAATGTTAAATGTTATTTATTTTAGAAAATTTTGTCAACAGTAAAAAATAAATGTTGATGTTTGTTAAAACTAATGAATAATTACTGGGATGGTTTTCATTTGTTTATTCACTTGTCTTAAGTGTGTTTTTCATTTGTTTTTGTATACAAAATATTTTGAGTGCTGTTTTTTTGAACTTTGACCTCAAGTTTTTCAAAAACCTGATGTGATGGAAAAGTTTGAAGACCAGATTTGTGATCACTAGAATAATTGTAATTAACTGCACACAGAAAACAAATTTGCTAATTTCCAACTGAAATTCAGTTGTTGTAACAAAAAATCGGTGGATGCATTTGAATTAAGATTGAAACAACTAAACATCGGTAGTTACAACAAAATTTTGTTATTACAACTGTCTTTTAACTGAAACAACTATAAAGTTCGTTAGTCACGTCAAAATATAGTAGCAGCAACCGAATTTTGAGTTAATGCAACTGAAAAATTCAGTTGGAAATTTATTTTTCTCTGTGTGTGTATGGTCGCGTCTCAGTCGCCTCAAGTTTATTTTTCAAATTGTTCAGTAGTGTTACACTATCAAAGTCTTTAGCATTTATTTAAAACATCTTAGCGCCATTTTAAATTAATTTCACTCCAAATACATTGTATTAAAATCATAATAGATTGTATTTCAAAACACTTTAATTTCATATTCTAACTTTAAGATAATATTTTGATTTTTTCTACCACCCATAAAGAATCACACGCATATTAATTTTTTCATAAAATCTTTAACAAAATCACCGTTAATATCATATTAATTTCATAATTCTTTCAACAAAAACAAAAAAGGAATAAACATCTGTTATATTGTTAAAATGTGATACCTAATTGAAATCATGTGAATCTAGCAACCTCTGCAAAGTTAAGTTTAAATACACCTGTGACACCTGCTATACTTACGTTAAGCACACGAAACCTTAAAAAATTCCATCGACATCATCATGTTCTGTTTTTATTATGAGAAATTAAACGATTATTATGGCTCCAAAAACAAACCTTAAAGTTAAATCAATTGGAAAATATTGTCTCAATTTCAATAACAATACTCGTATCTACCAGTTTGTATTGTCTTTTGCAATTTCTTAACGGGGCATGTAAAATTTAATAAAGCCAAAAAAATATAAAATTTATATTGGTCGCAGCCATTGTAGGTGCCACTTAAACGGTTTTGTGTCTTTTTTTCATCAGTTAAACTGGTTTGCAAGTATTTTGGGGGAATACCTTTTGGTTTAAATGTGTGGTTGGTATTTTTATAAAAAAAAAAAAAAATCAGCGACGACTCCTTTTGTGGCATGTGTTTTTTTGTTGGTTTTATCCTGTTGCTTGTTATTTTATTTTTTTATTCTGTTTTTTGTTGTACGCAATATAAAATACTTTGTCCTTGTCCTTTGATTTCACACACAATATTATTAATAATTAAACAATACTGATCTGATAAACTGCGTAGTATATTCATGCAACACTGGAAGGAGTCATGTTAAGGCAAATAGTACACATTACATGAAAATCGCCACAGAATTGTCAATCGATAAATACAATTTAATCTTACGTGTGTTAGTGTGAAAAACCATATGAGAGCATTATTGGCATTACATTTTATCGTCCATTTCACTCGTTTTCTTCTGAGTTTTCCTTCTTCAAATCACGAAAGGGGTCTACCCAACTGTTTAAACTATTTAGACCCCACCCTTTTATTTGGATATGTCCCGGAACCCTAGAGACAGGTAAAAGGGGTATTTATACATAAGGCAGGGAAGAAATCTGAACAACTGTCAAAATCATCCAGTCCAATTAGTCTCAACTTATTGTTCCTTAAAACTATGGAAAAACTGTTGAACTGCTTTATAGTATCAATTTGCATATCAACCGGGTAAATCTACTGAAACTGCAGTGTTTTTAAAACGATTGAAAGTTTAGGTTGAAAGTGCTGATATCTTACGTCAGCAAACATTGTCTTTGTGGTCCATTGTGATACCAAAAAACGGTTAGGAGTTCCCCTACTAGGCCCTGACGTTAAACCAATTTGAGTTCCTAATGAAACTTCTAAGATATTGAATTTAACGTCCGACAAATCAGAGAGATCGTCCAGCTCCCTAGATCCCAGTGAAACAAGTCTCTGACCAGAAGGTACTGGGCAATGGCAGATGAAGTGTTCGATCGTTTCAACTTCTCCTCATCCTTGCATCTTCGGCAAAAGTCATTTGACGACACATTTAACCGATATGCATGCTTTTCTAGAAGACAGTATCTGCACACAAAAAAATAATTTTCATATTATTAATGAATGCTGTTCATAATTTTTAGTGTTCATAGTATTTATGAACTTTTTATAATATCTATGAACTATTTCCTAATTTTTTTATTTTCAATTACATTCCCAGTATTATAATATGAACAAGAACATAATAATTATGAACTCTGTTCTTAATTTAATTCTTACGATTTTTATACCCTACACCACACTGTGGTACAGGGTATAATGAGTTTGTGCTGATGTTTGTAACTACCCGAAATATTGGTCCTAGACCCACCTTTAAGTATACCGATCGACTCAGAATCACTTTTTGAGTCGATTTAGCGATGTCCGTCTGTCCGTCCGTCCGTCCGTCTGTCTGTCTGTCCATGTAAACGGTGTAAACACGATACAGGTCGCAATTTTTGATCAATTGACTTGAAATTTGAAACTTAAGTCTCTCTTGGCCCAAGGACGAAGCCTATTGAAATTGGAAAAAATCGGTCCATATTTAGACCTAGCCTCCATACAAAGGGACTCTTTAGTTTTGGCTCAAATGACTCTAATAACCGTATTATAGAAGGTATAGTTTTGAAATTTGGAAGGTAAACATGTTTTGTCTTCACAAATCATCATTCCGAATTTCAAAGAAATCGGACCAGTTCTTCTTGTAGCCCCCATACAAACCACCTTCCCGATTTTCGCATAAATGTCTCAAAAGTCATGAAAATAGAAAATGTTTAATTAAAATTTTGTTTGTGTATGTTAAACGCGTACTTAAATAACCTTATCAAACCTGATAATCATCGGACCAGTTTTGGACTCAGGCCCCTTGTGAAAATTTCGCCCGATATTCAGTTAAAGCGGTTTATTGTCAACAAATAGAAGCCTATTTCACTCAAATTTGATTTGTGAGTGTTTTTTACACTTATTAAAGATTTTACAACATATAGATCTAATCGGTCCATGAGATCCATTTTCCGGGAAACTCTGGTGTAGGGTATTATATGGTCGGTCTTGACCGACTATAACTTTCTTACTTGTTTTTTATAAAATATGAAAAAAAATCCTTAATGTTATGAATAATTTCATAATTTAAAAATAATCTCATAATTAAAAAAACAAAAAATTATAAAACCTACTTTTTTTGTAAACAAAGACATAAATAATAGGAACTACTTCACTAAGATTATGCATGGGTTCATAATTTTTACTTCTTTTTAATAAAAACAAAACAGTTATGTTTAAACACTTTTTAAATGTATAAACACAACTTAAGAAAATATGACATCGTTCATAAAAATCCAAAATAAGTTTATATAAATTATGAACTAGTTCTTAAAACATAAATTCAACGGAATTATCGAAGTTTTATTTTGAAAAGTTACCGTAGTTGGCTTTGAGTTTGAGAGTTACATATATTACTATCTCTTTTTTACACATTGCGTTTGCTTTAGACAAGCAATAACATCATCAGTTTTGTTTTGTCGTGCGCTGCAGCAACGTGTGTTTTGCAAATTAAAACAAAAAGTGATTTTTCTAATAAATACAAATACAAACATAAATAAAAAATTTAAATTAAAAGTACGTAAAAAATGATTTATTGTTTTAAATGTAATATAAATTATAAAAATGTGGATCAATATCTTTTTCACTTAGAAAGGCAACACATTTGCAGAGTGCTTGATAAATTTCAGTGCAGTGTTCCAAATTGTTTTCAAACGTTTGATATATTGACGTCGTGGAACTTAACTCAACTTTTTGACAAGCTTAAGGGTAAGCACATTAATAAATTTTTATTTTTTATAATTGGTTTTAATTTTTCTTTTAACAATTCATAGCACAACAATGTTGTATCCCTGTACTAAAAATTATTAAACGGAATCAGATAGAAAATGTGGTCAACGATTTTCCAATAGGGCTGGCAATACTACTTGAACACAGTTTAGAATCATGGCTACGATGAATTAACGCAGACTCCTGAAGCAAAAGTACAAAAGTTATGTATTTATTTATAAAAATAAATAATTTTTTTAATAAAATCTATGCAAGTCTTTCACTTAAAGTATGAACGTGTTCTTAAAATTTATGAACACGTTCATAAATTTACTAGTATTTTAGCAAAATATGAACTTATTCATAAATTTTATGAATATGTACATTGGCAAATTTTTTATGCACATTTACATAATTTTTAAGTACTATTTCATAAATAATATGAGTTGTTCATAAAAAAATAGAAAGAAATTTTCCCAGTATTTTTTAAAAATTTATGATTTTTTTCATAAATGCTATGAAAAGTTCTTAAATTCGTTCATTGGCAAATTGTTCATAAAATATTCATAAATACTATGAATTTTTTTTTTCTGTGTGGTTATAACAGCAACCACCATAGCACGGTGCCCTGGAGAGGATTTAAATAAAATTTTGGTGTTACTCCAATTTTTAAGCGGATTATGTTTTTGGACTATAAAAGAAAGAAAATGAGCCAAAAAAGAAAAAAAAGTACTAGGCGCTTTTTTTTTGGCGGGAAAAAAGATGAATTTCAAAAAAACAAAAAAGAATTGATTCTTTCAAATGCATTAAAATTTGTATATGCGGATGTAAATTCATCACATATTTACTTATCAGTGAGATTTAGATATATATGTAACATAATTTTCCAGATATGAGACTTAAAAGAATAATTTCACTATTAATTGAGACTAAATGAAATATGTCCTTGTAAATTATTTATAAATGTAAGTTCTTAAAAGTTTTCAGTGTACTACTCAGACGGACAGCAGAACACAAAGTTGCCTCAGTTTAGACCTTAGTGAGTCATATAATTTCAAAAGAATTAATACTTTTTTGTTAAAAATGTTTTTTCAAAACTATGAAAAATCAGAAAACGATAGTAAAAATCATTAAAAATGTGTTTACAATGCCTAAGGGAGAGTAAAATAAAGTAAATAGTTTAAAAAGAGATACAGAAAGTGGTTTGGACTATTTGTTTATTGCGAAACTTATGGATGGACTTAATATCCTTTTTTAATTTTGTTTATTTCGCCAAAAATCCTTTGTAAATTTTGTTTGTATTGTTGGGGTTACTTTCCCCCTTTCAAAATCTAGAAACAGGATCAATATTAAATGTGAAGTAACTGCTAGAGCTTAAATTTTTATTAAATTAAAGAAGAAATTTGATTTAGTCTCACTAAATAGTGAAATTATTCTTTTAAGTCTCATATTTGAAAAAATATGTCACATATATAATTAAATCTCACTGACAAGTGAATATGTGATGAATTTACATCTGTATAAAAATTTTTTAATGCATTTGAAAGAATAAATTCTATTTTGTTTTTTTGAAATTCATCTTTTTGCCCGCCAAAAAAAAAGCGCCTAGTACTTTTTTTTCTTTTTTGGCTCATTTTCTTTCTTTTATAGTCCAAAAACATAATCCGCTTAAAAATTGGAGTAACACCAAAATTTTATTTAAATCCTCTCCAGGGCACCGTGATAGATATATCGTCTCATGAAAGCGATATCAGCTCTGTTGTCCGCTTCTGATTAAGAGAACGCCAAATCTGTAGTTTAGTCTCACACGTCCATCCATGTGCCCATCTCTGATTAGTCTCCGTCGCGGAACACAGCCGTAGATTTTGATGACACATTTATAGAGGCAAACCAAGCTCATCGACTTTGCAATTCCCTGAAATGTCTGTGCCCTGGGACCCACATGAGTCTCATGTCAAACTGTTTGGCCATCTTATATATAAATGATATTCCTAGGCTAATAATAAACTGGACTCTGAAGATGTTAACATACAGGGTGATTATGTTTGATCTTGGTAGACCATCAACGCTACGAGGGGATGCCCACAAGGTTATATCTTATCATCTTTGTTGTGGGCTTTGGTCATAGATGAGTTGCTGGAAGAACATAGTAAATCGGGCTTTAAGACCTTCGGCTATGCTGACTAGAGTTTGCAAATAATCGAGATATTTCATAATCGCGATTACGATTAAAAAAATTGCCGTTAATCGCGATTACGATTAATCGAATTTTTTTAAATAATTTGAGTTTCAATAGCTTAAAAAAAAAATCTTTTAAAATTTACATTTTAGACAAAAAATACGAAAATACAAAAATTATTTTTAAGAACTAAAATTAAAAACTTTCGAACTTTTCTAGTAAAACTAATTCGTGATTTTGGAACCAAAGTCTCTTTTTAGGATATCATTGCGCATCGAAAGAACGCTCGAGCGCCCTTAAGAATTTTTTGTTAAGACATTTTTTGTAAACTTATAATTAAAATTCTTTGTTGATAAAATTTTACACATACTTTAATTTTTGATATCTTCAACATCAAAAAGATTTTTGGAGAAATCGCGGCGTTTGTTTATGTTAGTTCGAATTTTTTTTTAACCTTCAAACTTTGCAGTCAAATACCGATTTTCAGCATATTGTTTATATGGTTTTTTGGCTATAACTCGTCGACTAATTGACATTTTTCAATTTGTAAAAGCCAAATTATTGCTAGGGACCTGTCCAACAATTAAATTTTTTTAAAAAATTGATTTAGAAAATTTTTGTGGTGCTTACAAAGCAAAATGTTGGAAAAAAGGATTCAAAAAATTATTTTTCCAACATTTTGTTTCTTTCTAAATCAATTTTTTTTAAATTTTAGTTGTTGGACAGGTCTCTAGCAATAATTTAGTTTTTACAGATTGAAAAAATATTAATTAGTCGACGAGTTATAGGCAAAAAACCATATAAAAATATGCTGAAAATCGGCATTTGACTGCAAAGTTCGAAGGTCGATTAAAAAAAATTCGAAATAACAGAAACAAACACCGCGATACGGGTCATCTAATTTAGCTTCTAGGGGTGAAAACCTAACTTTTGCTAACCTGAATTTGTTCCACAGTGTAATTTTTAATACATAGAAACTTCAAAATGGGTTTCAAAAAACTTTGGAACTGATTTAAATTTGTTATAAAAACAGTGTATTTGATATGAAATTATTAATCGTAATCGCATGATTTTTTTGTCGATTACGATTACTATTAATTGGTGCGATTAATCGCGATTACGATTACGATTTTAATCGTTTTGCAAACTCTAATGCTGACGATCTTGTTATTGCTGTCTCTCGAACCTCATGCATCAATCTCTCGATATGACCCAAAATTGGTGTCAATTAGTGCCTACGGTCAGTATCGTAGTACCGGGAATACCGATATTCCCTGTTCTCGGTATTACCGGGAAATGGTACCGGTTTCCCGGTTCTTGAATTATTCCCGGTTCCGGTTCTGACGGTATAACCGGTATTCCCGGGACCACCGGGAATACCGATTATACCGTCATTTGTAAAATTTTGTATCCCGGAATTTGTAAAATTTTGTACAATTAAAATTTTTTCGTCGCTTTTACCAAAAAACATACAAAACATATGAAAAACACCATTTCCATTATTTTTTTATGAATTTAGGAAAAAATAGTTACATGATTTTTAAATAATTTTACAAACAAAACTAAATATTTCTAAAAGACTGATTAAATAGTGTAATTTAAATATTTTATGGTAAAGTATTTTTTTTTTGTTTTTTGAGAACCGGTACCAGGATCAGAACGGGGAATATATCTAGAACCGTGAATACCGGTACCAGAACCGGGAATACCGAGAACCGGTAAATCGGGACACAAGTGTCAATCTAAGGGTTAATCATTTAACTCATCTAATACCGTTCTCTAGGAAGACAAATTCAACCTTGCCGTGCCCACTTTCAATGGGCTTTTCAGATGAGGTTAAATACCTTAGGATTACATTGGATTAATCCTTGTTATGAAACCAAAAATTAAAAAAAAATTTGACCACTAATGCCACTAGAGCTACATATGCCTGTTAGACGCTTAAAAAAAAATGGTGACTGAAAGCGCATATCGTTGGCTGGTTGTGAAACATATGAGGCATTCCACACCAAATTTCCCGCTACAGAAGAACATGTGTCCCGTGAATTTCTGAATAGGTTGTATGAATAGACCTATATGTTTTATAAATTTTTTGGGTTTTTAAATTTTTGTCAAATATTGAAAAATGATCCAATTTGTATCGAGTTAACTTGTTTAAATATTTATCAAATTAAAACGGAATGCACCACAATCTCAAAAATTAACATTCTTGTATTATTTTGTATGGGCAATCAATTAAATTTTTTTTTTGCAAAATTTTCAGAACTCGTTCCGAAATTTCCCATTTTTAAAAAAGTAAATTTATAAAAAATTCGGCCACTTTTGTTTTTTTTTTTTTTTTGTATTTTTTTTTAAGTTTAGATGTTTGTTAGCCTGTCCCGTAAATGGCTTCTTTTTGGAATTTCGCTTGGTAATAGCAAAAAAATTATGCGTATTACAGAGCTAATAATGGGAAAAATAATGCAAACAAATTTGAAGTCTGTCTTTGCCTCCCTACAACCGGTTAAAGTTCAAAATCGTAGTGTATTTTGACAAAAAAATATTTTTTGTTTTGACCGCTATTGGTGTCAAAATTCGCGTAATGTTTAGTACAGTATGGGAAAAATATTTAAAAAGTTTTTATGGAATAATTTTGGTCCACCAGAGCATTTTAAGAAAAAAAAAACGAAGTTTTTGGCAATATTAAATTTTAAATTTTTATATTGACGCCGATGTTACTCAATCAAGTTCAAAAGGTTACTTTAAATCTTCCATGTTCTTTTAGTACCATTTAAAGCCACTTAAAAAACAAGTTGAAAAAAAGTCGAAAAAAATATTTATTTTACTAATTTTTGCAACAAAAATTGAATAAGTGGATTAAATTTCATCATGGAAATATTTTTCCCTTAATCTACTCCACATTCTGCAAATTTTGACACCAATTGCGGAGAAAACAAAAAAATATTTTTTTTTGACAAAATACACTACAATTGCGAACTTCAACCGGTTGTATTAAGGCAAAGACAGACTCCAATTTTTTTGGATAATTTTTCCCATTATCAGCTCTTAAAAGAGCACCGTTTTTTTGCTATTACGTTAAATTTTATTTTTCGGGACAGGCTAATGTTTGTATATCCACACAAAAAATCAGACATGTGGTTGTCGTTTTTTTTTTCGAGAAAATCGCATTTGAATATTAAATTTCATAAAAATTTTGTAATTTGCTTGTTTTTCTTGTTTCAGCGTAGCGAATGAGTAATAAATATTTGCATAAATGTTACTCATATGCTATGTTGAAACAAGAGAATACAAGTAAATTACAAAATTGTTATGAAATTTAAAATTCAAATGCGATTTTCTCGAAAAAAACGAAGAACGTGTTTCTGAATTTTTTTGTGTGGATTGACAAACATCTAAACTTAAAAAAAAATATAAAAAATAAAAAAAAAACTGGCCAGATTTTTGATAAATTGACTTTTTTAAAAAATTAAAAAAATTCAGAACGGGTTCTGAAAATTTTCCAAAAAAAAAAAAAATTAATCGATAGCCCATACAAAACTATATAAGAATGTACATTTTTGAGATTGTGGTGAATTCCGTTTTAATGTGATAAATTTTTAAGTAAGGCAACTCGCCACAAATTTTTACCATTTTTCCAATATTTGACCACGCCTCCTAAGCCCAGTTTTTGAAAAATTGAAAAACCAAAAACGGAATTTTCTAAGTTCCATACATGGCCATCCATACAACCTATTCAAAAGTTTACGGTACATATGTTTTTTTTTCGCTGGATATTTGGTGTGGAATGCCTCATATATATACAAAATATTGATTTGCATATAAAAGGCAAAAACGAATTGATCTAGAAAAAACCGGGAGACACGGGTATCTTTTTTTAAGCTCTACTTTCAGAATTTTTTGGTCCCGATCATGGGGGCAAAATCGAGTCGTACAGTGTAATAATAATTGCTTAAAAACTGTATAACGCGTATGCTTAATTTTGTAATTGCTGTTAAATAACAACAATGCACAGTGGAATATTTTTAATAATTTCGCTATTCAGTAAGTAGGTACAGGACCGATAGCAGCGAAATTCATACCGGTTCTAGCTAACATAATTTCGAGCTTAAGTTTGAACACCAGACCCCACATGTCCAATAAGAGCACCACCAGAAGCCCCTAAAGTAGGACATGTTTAGTACATAAAAACGTTAAATGCTTTAAAATCACCAACTTTAAATGCGTGTAAAAAATAATCCAGCGCTGAACTAAAAAAGCGCCTTAAGGGTTTTGTTTGTAAAATATCAACTTTCATTTGCATTTGATTTCATCCCATTCCGATTCGGAAAGTTCGATTTTATATCACTTTGTAATTAGTCCAGTGAGTGTGAAGATAAATTTTAATTCAATTCAAACAAGTTAAATTAAGCACACCTTAATAACACTGTGCTACACCAAAAATATGCAGGGGTTCTCATATAAAAATTCGGGTTGGTTGGAGTCCATAGAGTACTGATATACTCATAGTTTTTCTGGATCACTTCGTTAAGTACGTTTTTTATTGGCAAATGTGTTGGAAAACGGAAATTCTTAAATTACAATTTTAAAAAATTATTACTTTGTTAGTTTGCAACCGATTTTCTATTTTATGGATTTGTTTTAAAGGTATAGGTCTTACCTTTCGACCAAAACAAAAATACTAAAAATCGATCAAGAATTGGCTGAGCTACGATCGTTTAAGTAAAAAAAAACCGAATTTTTTGAAAAATTTGTCATATTCTTTACACTCTAAGTTGAAAGTGAATCATTAAACAATTTTTTTGAATTTTTTGTAAAAAAGTATAGTAAAATGGCTTTCCAAAACACCAAAAAACATAACAATTGGTTAAAAAATGAATGAGTTATGCTTAGTTTTGTGATAGGACATTTTTAATTTTTTTCAGAAACGCTTGTAATTCAAGCATTATTCATAAATCTTGTTACTAGTAGTAATTTTATGCGCATATGCATATAAACTAGAGATGGGAACGTAATTAGATTTGTGCGTGATTCACACATGATCAGAAGTGAGCTTGATTGAAAATTAATTTTACTCACGTAGTTGTTAGTGAGTGTCAGTGTGAGTGGAATAAAGGAATGGGTGTGTCAGTTACTTCCAAATCCTATTTATAATTTTTTTCTTAAACAAAACAATATTGAGAATCGGTTAAAAATAGTCTAAGGTGCGCTTGTTTAAGTAAAAAACCTTTTTTGAAGAGTTATACCTGCAACATTTTTATGACAGAAAAAGCTGTGCGCTTGCAAACATGTTTTTTTAAAACGAAATTGCTAAAATTGTGGGATCATTTGATGGAAATTTTACCTGTTTATAAATTTACATGTGAGGCATTCCACACCAAATGTTCAGTGAGAAAAAAATTGTGTACCAAAATTTTTTCAATGGGTCCCGGGTATAAAAGTTTTTTATATAACTAGGGTGAGATTTCCATGCAAATGCATGTTTTTTGTCGAAAGCCTAAAAACGATATCGACCAATTATCTTTCCGAATCAAGAGATTTGCATTAAATGGCATCGATTTGTTTTCGCATATTTTGCATATTTTGGTGAAAATACATATTTTTGCATATTTTGATTTTAAATACATATATTGTGCATATTTCGAACTTTTAAGTGCATATATATTATTGCATATTTTGGCATAAATTAGCAAAAACACAAATTGAAATTAATTTTTTTCAAAAACTATTTTAAATTTTAAAAATTTATTTTGAAAATCAAAAAAATTACTTTTTTTTCTTCTTAATTTTTTTTATAGATTTTCTTAATTTTTAAAAAAATCTTGCTAGACAAACATCTAATCTTTAAAAAAAAAAAATTGCAAAAAAAAAACAAAAGTGGCCTGATTTTTTATTAATTGGCTTTTTTAAAAAATGAAAAATTTCAGAATGGGTTCTGAAAATTTTCCAAAAAAAATTTAATCGATAGCCGATACAAAACTATACAAGAATGTAAATTTTTGAGATTTTGGTGCATTTCGTTTTTATTTGATATATATTTAAACAAGGCAACTTGACACAAATTAGACCATTTTTCCAATATTTGACCACGCCTCCTAAGCCCAGTTTTTGAAAAATTGAACAACCAAAAACGTAATTTTCTTAGCTCCATATATGAGGCATTCCACACCAAATGTTCAGCAAAAAAAAAAAGTTGTGTCGTGTCAATATGAAATCATTTTCAAAGTATTCGCTCTTAGGGTACTATTAAATAACAAAAATAAAATTTAAGTTTTTTCAAAAAGTGGGCCTTGTAGGCGTGGTCAAAAATTGAAAATATCTAATTTTTTTGCCAGAGCATCTTTACTTCAATATTTATGCAAATTAAATGAAACACAGTAAAGTCTTAAAGACAAAAGCTGTTTATAGATTTTTGAATGGGCTATCAATTAAAAAAATAAAAATTGGAACATTTTCTGAAGAAGTTCTGAATTTTTTAAATTTAAACTTAAACTTTATTTATCAAAAAACATGCCGCAATTTTATTTGTTTTTATTTTTTTAAAAAAAGTTAAAGGAATTTTCTATCTGATCAGAAATTTTTAGAGATGTGTTTTGCCTTGTTTTCGAGAAATCAAAATTCAAAAATTGCAACACGCTTATTTTATACAATAATGGTATTTAAAACGTGTGCGTATGAGTAATATCAATACTTAAAAAATATTTTAAGAGGCGATGGTAGCGTGAGTGAGTTTTTAATAACGATTACGCACGCTCATGAAAGAAAAAATTTAGTCACGCACGATATTTTATTTTGCTCACGCTCATTCACGCACACGTGAGTAGAAAAAAATAAGTTACGGTCACGATGTTCACGTGAGCGTGAGTAAAATAAAATATCGTGCTTGAATATTTTTTTTTCTTTCATTAGCGTGCGTGATCGTGAATAAATACTCAGGCAAAAAAGTTTGATATTTTCAATATTTGACCACGCCTACAAGGCCCACTTTTAGAAAAAAAATTAAATTTTATTTTTGTTATTTATTAGTACCCTAAGAGCGAATACTTTGCAAATGATATCCCATTGAAACCACTATGGTTTTTCTGTAGTGGAACAGTTGGTGTGGAATGCCTTACATGGCTATCCATACAACCCATTTAAAAATTTACGGTTCACATGTTTTATTTTTCGCTGAACATTTGGTGTGGAATGCCTTATACGTATATTTACAAATAGGTAAAATTTCCATCAAATGATCCCACAATTTTACCAATTTCGTTTCAAAAATGTCAAATGTTTTTTGTCATAAAAATGTTGCAGGTATAACTCTTCAAAAAAGGTTTTTTACTTAAACAAGCGCACCTTAGCCTGTTTTCAACCGATTCACAATATTTTTTTGTTTAAGAAGTAACACTGATATTTTTTAAACAAACCCAAAAAATTTTAAATAGGATTTGGAAGTAACTGACACGCCCATTTTTTTATTCCACTCACACTGACACTCACTAACAACCACGTGAGTAAAATTAATTTTCAATAACGCTCACTTCTGATCATGTGTGAATCACGCACAAATCTAATTACGTTCCCATCTCTAGTTTATATGCATATGCGCATAAAATTACTACTAGTAACAAGATTTATGAATAATGCTTGAATTACAAGCGTTTCTGGAAAAATTTAAAAATGCCCTATCACAAAACTTAGCATAACTCATTCATTTTTAAACCAATTGTTATGTTTTTTGGTATTTTGGAAAGCTACTTTACTATACTTTTTTACAAAAAAATTAAAAAAATTGTTTAATGATGCACTTTCAACTTAGAGTGTAAAGAATATGACAAATTTTTCAAAAAATACGTTTTTTTTTTTACTTAAGCGATCGTAGCTCAGCCAATTCTTGATCGATTTTTAATATTTTTGTTTTGTTTGAAAGGTAAGACCTATACCTTTAAAACAAATCGAAAATCGGTTGCAAACTAACAAAGTAATAATTTTTTAAAATTGTAATTTAAGAATTTCCGTTTTTCAACACATTTGCCAATAAAAAACGTACTTAACGAAGTGATCCAGAAAAACAATGAGTATATCAGTACTCTATGGACTCCAACCAACCCGAATTATCATATGAGAACCCCTGCATAAATTATTTTTGGTCTTTTGTAGCACAGTGTAATTAAGCATTTATAAATATTGATTCAATTGAATTATTTTACACTACATTTCAATAATATTTCAAAAAATTTGTCATGTTTACTGAAGAATAAAAACATAATTTGAATAATTAAAACTAAAATTAACAGAAAACTTATGCATGACTTATTATTTTTACTTTTTTTTCTGTTGCCGTTTTTAAAAATTTATTAACAATAAATACTGCACTTAAAATTACTGAAAGAGAGAAAAAAACGCATTTGAATTTAAAATGATTAAATAAAAGGGGGGAGAAAAAAATTAAATAATAATAAAATCAAATCAACTCTAAGTTTAAACAAAATAAAATGTGCAAACAAAAAAAAATGAATTAATAAAACAAAGGTTTTTATGTGTTTGAATGTAGATGTGTATCTATGTATGTGTATAACATAAAACTATGTACAATAAAAAAAAACTCATACCGCCATAACTTACATACATAGAAGTGTACATATAAATATGTATAATATATGTATGTATTTTTTTTTAATTTATATACATTAAATACATAAGCGTATGTAATCTATGGTAGTTTAATCATATACACTTTATTAAAGTGTGATTGTATGAGTGTGCATCACACCTACATTGTATGTGTGCGTGCATACAAAGCACTTTTATGTGTAGGTATGTGTGTGTGTAATAAAAACTATATAAATATAAAAATTTTGCGTATTAAATTAAAAATAACCGCCTAGTTTTTCAAAAAACTTTTTATTTTATTTTTTAGAATTTAATACAGTGGGTGGTTAATGGGTCATATTAGCCCCATTCCCCTATCACACCCTACCCATATTTCAGAAATGTGTTTTTTTTTTTTTTTGTTGCACAATGTTTTGGTTTGGCTTTTGATTCTGCCATCGATTGTTACTGATGTTGTTGAATTTAACAAAATATATACAATTATTTTAAATATTTTTTACTTTTTTATTAATGTTATTTTTATTTCAAACAACAACAATTGTTATCTTTAACCAATACTCATTGTAGCAGTGTGTGTATGACTTTTTTTTTTTTTTTTTTTGTTAATACACTGTATGTAATAATTAAATTTTACATTTTGAAATGATTGCCAAAGTATCACAAACATGAACAGTCCCAGCAAAACTTTGGTAATGGGTAGTGATTATATAACACATTACCAGGTAATGTATATACCTTATTTGTAGCATTATTTTAGGATGTCTTACCAAACATTTGTTCCACAACGTATTATTTAAAAGTGAAAAATAATGCATTACTAATAATTTGCTACGTAATGCATGATTATTGGAAAAATGTATTTCATATTTATTATTTCTAAACATTATATCATGGATGATTTATATTTGGTTACATTATGTATTATTTGAAAGTTTGAAATAATGCATTATTTATAATAGGATGCATAATGCATTACAATAACATAAAAAATAATTATTTTATAAAAAATGCATAAGTTTAAACTAGAGATGGGCTCACGACAAGAAATTTCTAACGACACACATATTATATCTACTTACACTCACTTACAATCACGTGAGTAAATTTAATACAAAATTACTATTTCACTACTCGTAACACCTTATATATTACGTTCTGGTATGCTATATTATATACCTTACTCGTAACCTATAAAATATCATATATTTTACACCTTACTGGTATTCTTTGTTATAAATTTATGACTTATTTTATACCTTACTGGTATTCTATGTGATAATGTGGATGCATTACTTTGAGTCTCATCGCCTGTTAAAATCATCAATGCTGCAATGTATAAAATAAGAGATCATGTACCTTATTTTATACCTTATTTGGTAATCTAAGTTTTGCTGGGGTGTTTGTTGAATTTTGAAAATCTCGTCAAATTACTGGAAAAAGTGTCGTTATCCCATTTTACCAATATTTGACAGTTTTCCTGGTTTGTAACAAAAAATTTTTGATCGAAATTTACATTTTTTTTTTTTGGTAATTTTACTAATTTTTTCTTGTAATTTTACTAATTTTCAAGGTTGACTACAAGAAAAAATCTAGAGAGAGAATTCTTTGTAAGCTTTATTTTGCCAAAACAGTTGTAAATTTACAATTTTATTGGTAAAAATCTTGTAAAATTACAAAAAAGCTGGTTTTTTACTAGGAATTCTCGTAAAATAGGAGGTAGCAAAAAGTCTAGTAGTCACGAGACTTCCTTGTAAATTTTATCGCGTAAAAAAAGTTGTAAATTTACAATTTTGTTGGTAAAAAAGTTGTAAAATTACAAAATTATTTGTAAAAAGCTTGAAAAATGACAAAGAATTCTTGTTAAATAGGAGAAAGCAAAAAAAAAAATTTACAAACTTTTCTTGTCACAAGGTTTTTTTTTTTGAGTGTAGCATGAAATCTTACCGATCTAGAACATTTTCAACCCATATTGGCTGGTGGACAAAAAGGACGGAAAATTTGAAGTTTAGAGCTTAAATTTTGTGCTATAAACAAGTATAAAATTACTTCTGTGATTTTCCCCCCAACTATAATTTCGTGTTAATATATTATCTTCAAAAAAATCATTAATCCTTCTTGATAGGGGGTCAAAAACTACCCATTTAGTAAAAAATACATACTTTGTTGATATCAAAAAATTCAAGCACTATTTCCCAGACCCCAGGCCAATATGGGTTAAAGATATCTCAAAAATTTAAGATTTTAGGGCTGATTTAAAGTTATCAAATAGATTGCACAAATTAACTTTCAATAAAAAATATATGTTTTTTATCGAATGTGTCATTTTTGACCCCTACAAAGAAGGGTTAAAGATATTTTTAAAGATAATGTGCTCGATTCTCGAATACGACTTCACCATTCACCCAATTTTTAAAAATTTGATAGTCTTTAGAGTTTCAAGATTTTAAAATTTTTTTCTTGTAACAATTAAAGATCTAGTTAATATCTTTAATAATTACAAGAACAAATTTAACAATCTTAAAACTCGAAAGAATATCAAATTTTTAAAAATTAGGTGAATGGTGAAATCGTATTCCAGAATCGAGCACAATATATTAATACGAAATAATAGTTGGGGTACAAAACACAAAATCCGTTTTCTGCGGGGGTAATTTTTGACCACCAGCCATTTTGGGTTAAAGACGTCCAAGATCGGTAAGCTATTTAACAGAATTCCACGACACCAAAAAACCGTTAATTCGCCCTAAAATTAAATTTATAAGATTTTATTAATCCAAATTATTGACAAAATCAACATTTCCTTGAAATCCGCTAACTTCCCCACGCAATTAACGAAAATCTGCCCGACGGATATCCGCCATATTTTACATTTCTATTTTCCAAGGTCTTCTTAATGAATTCAGAAAGAAAAAATGGTATGTTTTAAATTTTTTTTAAATAAAATTTTCAAATTTTGAAAAAAAGTGTTTTGAGAACGCCCTCAAAATCATGCCATTTCTTTGGTATCAAGTTAATGATATCTTAAAATTTTTAAATTTCATATTTACGATCAAATATTATACAAAATTGATTTTTTATTTTAATAAAAAAAAATATTTTTTATAAAGTCCGTTTTTGCAAAATCCCCAGTTTTGAGGCTTTAAGTAGAGACAGACGAAAAACTCCGATCGGAGTGATATTTTGCATGTGAGTTACCCTTAGGGAACCGACACTTTTGGCGGGTATTAGAATTTGATCAGAGAGAAAAGCCCAAACAACGATCCACCCTAGTATATACCCCATCATTATATAAAACAAGACAAAGCAAACCTCTGAAAATTAACATATATATGTTCCTCTAACTCCCACTGGAGCATAGGTCGCCTGGCGATTCGTTAGCAATGAAGTTTTCGGAAAAGTGGGTTGCTAGCCCTCCTTTCTTAGATTGGTGATAGGGCTGCTGTCTTCGTGTCCAATCCCACGTTGCAGTCATGCTTCAGCAAAATTTTATTTACCCACTGACCTGAGACGTCAGGATCTACCACGACCATTCAGGCTACATGACTGGTCGCCTTCTCACTCTAGCTAGCTTCTAGCGGATGCTGGGGAGCCATTGCCCGGGAAATACTTGGTATAAGACCGGAAGTAGTGAGCTGCTTGGACAGTCAACAGAGGAATCATTTGTCACTCCCAAGTGAATGACGGTCAGAAACTTTCCGCACTACGTGCACCTCTGCAAAAAGTCCCCTTGTTTATTGTGATTAACGATGTAATAAATTCGTGTTCAAAAACCTCTTTTTTGTCAAAAATCTTATAAAGGTGCTTTGTTAACATAAAATGTTAATAGAAAAATTAACCTTCAAACAAAGAAATTTAAAAAAAAATGGGCTTCTCTGAAATAATTCCTGGTTAAGTTAGTAAACCTTTTGGTAAACCCCCCCTTGTTAATTTTAAAATTTCTCCATCACGAATTCCAGCAATGAACACAAAAAAAAAATTTTCTGACCTTAGGTATTTTAATTTTCTATATATTAACAGAATTCATTACTACTAAACATATTCATTTTAAGTTTTTTAAATTTTAAAAAAAATTGCAAATTTTATTTTCTTCAAAAATTGAAAAAAAAAAAATCAAAAAAGTATGATACTTTGAAGAGCCATGTCTTCGAAAGTATTAATCCGAATTCTACGTTTTTGATGCAAATGCAATTTTTAAATGCATTTTTCAAAACTTTATTTTGAATCGTAAAAATCAAATAAATACTTTCAAATATATGTCTCTTCAAAGTTACATACTTTTTTGATAAAATTAGAGAAAAAAAATTATTTTTTGTTTGGAAAAATCTCATGAGTAGTTTTAAAAAAAATACGAAAGATTGAAAAACCAAAGGGAAAAAAAAGCTGCACTTATTTTTATGTAAAAAATTTAATTCTTTTGGATTCTTCGGATAAATTTTTTCGAAGGCATGGCTCTTCAAAGTATCATACTTAATTTTTTTTTAATTTTTTCAATTTTTGAAGAACATAAAATTCTCGAAAAAAATTGAAATTTTATTTAAATTTAAAAAACCGGAAATAGACAAATTTTAAGACCCTCGGTCAGATTTTATAAAATCTCTTGTGGGATTCGTAATATATAAAAAAACAATGTCCATTAACAAGACACCCCGACATTTAAAATCCTACTGATAATAACACTAACTGGAGTGTTTGAAACCGGTATGAGAATACCAGAAATTTCTATAATTTTTAAAAATTCAATTTTTCATCAGCTTTTTTTCAACTTTAACCCTTAGGTTAGGTTAGGTAGGTAGGCAGCCGCCTTTTGGATAGCTCACTTGGGTCCTTCAATAAACGTGGTCCCGTTGTGTTACTTATAGAAGAGATAAGAAAAGAAAAATAAAATATACACTCAAAATAATTCTACAGTAAAAGGTTTAGTAAGTGATATTGTACCAAAATCTACTAATTGGTTACTAATTTTAGTATCTTCAAAGTACTAACATTAGTAATTTTTACTGATTTTGACTAATATTAGTTAAAAATTTTAGTATTGGTTACCAATTTCTGCACTAGGTCCTTTTGGACTAAAATTAGTTAAATTTTTAGTATTAAATACCCACGTTTTTTTTTGGGTGTAGGGATAGAAGAGAGAAAGGTGAAGAAAATAGTAGTACTCAAGTGGCCTCACTGGGATCCAAGCTGAAACGCTCAGAATCCCTGATGAACGAGATTATCCTATTCAAATCCATGCCGGATAGACACTTCAAATCTGCCAGTATCGGGTTACCAAAATGTTTGGCTCTCCGATGGGCGTATCACAGTGGGGAAAAATGGACTTTTTTTGTCCAATTTTGCCTACAGGTCGCAATTCTTAACCGATTTTGATTTTTCTTTTTTTTGTATTTTAGCTAATAAAATTCCTCATCGATCTGTCATGGTGGATTTTTTAAAACAAATTTCGGATTACTTTTTTTATTTTCCTAAAGTTCAGAAAATTTTCATTTTTTCAGTTTTTTTTGCAATAAAAAATGTATTAGGCATGGGATGAATATGCTTTATGGACTAAATTAAAGGTATTGGAACCCCTTATCAACGACGTGATTAGTATTTAAAAATATATTATTATTTTGGTTTTTATAACCAGACAAAAATGCAAGAATTTTCACTTTTAAAAGCCTATATCTTTAAAAATAATGTACCAATTTCAATGAAATCATTTTTAGATTAAAGCTTATGTTTTGCTTAGTCATAATTGGTACACATTATTTTTTGAAACAAATATTTAATTTTTTGCTTAAATTTTACCTTATGATTTTTGGAATTTCAAAATTATTTTTAAGTCTGTTTAAAAAAAAAAAAAATACCTTGTAAATTCGAAAAAAAGGGTTAAACAATTTTGCAAAAATACTTTATATACCAATAATGGTTAAGAAAATGATAAGCTTTAATTTAAAAAAAAATTTCATTGAAATTGGTACATTATTTAAAATGATATAGGTACTTAAAAGTGAACATTTTTAAGTTTTCAGATGTTTATAAAACCCAAAATAATAATATATTTTTAAATACTAATCACGTCGTTGATAAGGGGTTCCAATACCTTTAATTTAGCCCATAAAGCATATTCGCCCCATGCCTAATACATTTTTAATTGCAAAAAAACTGAAAAAATGAAAATTTTCTGAACTTTAGGAAAATATAAAAAGTAATCCGAAATTTTTTTTCAAAAATCCACCATAACAGATCGATGCGGAATTTTATTAGCTAAAATACAAAAAAAGAAAAATCAAAATTGGTTAAGATTTGCGACCTGTAGGCAAAATTGGACAAAAAAGTCCATTTTTCCCCACTGTGCGTATGCCGGACATTGGCATAGGAAGTGCGTAACCGTATCTTCCTCTTCCACATCCTGACATCCCACGCAGTAATCATTGTGGGGAATTCCCATTTTACTGGCGTGTGCGCCGAATCGCGCACTGTGCCCCGTAACGGCTGCAACTAGGTTGCGTGGCTGGTTCCGGGACAGTTGGATGGTTCTACCCGTGCGCCGGCGATCAAATGAGGGCCACACCATCCTCGTGTTTAGGCACGTGGATTCACGTCGCCATCTGTCGTTGGCTATCTGAAAAAGTGAATTTTCGTTCAGCCTCTTACTCGCAGGTAGAGGTACGACTCTCTGCCTGGCTAATTTTAACCCTTATAAATAGAAAAATTAACCTTCAAACAAAGAAATTTTGAAAAAAATGGGCTTCCCTGAAATAATTCCTGGCGTAGTCAGTAAACCTTTTGGTAAACCCCCCCCCCCCCTTGTTAATTCTGAAATTTGTCTAAAAAAAAAATTGTCAGCTCTTGTTATTTTGTTGACTGCATTTCATTCAATGGGTTGATGTAACTTTTTTTGTTTGAATTAAAAATAAAATAAAACAAAAATATGTTAAAAAATATTAATCAAAAATATTTAGTATACACGCACACATATTTAAATCTATTAAAACAAGAAATGTTTATACATATGTATGTATGTACATTAGGGCGGAGCAAGATATGTGGTAAACATTTTAGAAGGATCGGACTTCCTCTTTGGGTTCTTTCCGGGCCCAGAAGTTTCAATTTTCTAAGCCAAAAAACCGTATATACAATTTTTCGACTTAACGTGACTTAGTTAATCACTTCTATTTAGATACCAAGAACCAACTGTTGAAAAAATATGCATTTATTTTACAGAAACCTAAAAATCAACTTTTTGCAATAATGTGTAAAAAAGTACATTAAAATGGCAAAATATGATGTTCTTCTTCCTGACTTGAAAATTTTAAGTTCATAAACGGCGTTTGAAGCGATTTCAATTCATGATATCTTCAACAAATAAATTTTAAACAGTATTTTCTTTTAAGAATTTCGTCTTTATAATTGTTTTTTATTCGAATTTTCTAATTTATAAAATGATAAAGCTCGAGACATGTATTTGTTTTATATTAATGGTTTTGAAATCATTGTATAGCCTATTTTCAAGTCGATAAGAAGAAAATTTATATCGTCCATTCCATAAGACATTTTAAAAAATCTGACCGAGGGTGTTCCGATTTTTGTTATATTTTTCATACAGATTCTCTATGGAGCCAATTTCAAATTTCATCCATCAGATCGAAAATATTCGAAAAACTCGCGATTTTATTCACGATTTTCGTCTTTAAAAAAATCAAAAAAATGCAAAATCTATGTAACTTTGAGCAGCTGTATTTTCTAAACTACTTATCGCATTTAAACACTCTATAGCGCATACGAATGGTATGTAAGTCTATTTTAATATCATATTCGAAAAGTTTACAATTTTTACTACAAAATAATGTCCTCCTAATAATGGACCCAATGCGTGTGCTATTTCTTAGAATTTTTTAAAAAATCATGTAATTTCAGATTTTTTTTGGTTTAATTTAAAATATTAAAATTTGTTTTAAGGAAATTTTTGAAATTTCTTTAAAAATATCACACACAGTGGGTCCATTATTAAGAGGACATTATTTTGTAGTAAAAATTATAAACTTTTCGAATATGATAATTAAAAAAAAACTAAAAGGGTAAATGTTTTCGAAAATGCACTTCAAAATTGCATTTGCATTTAAAATGCATTTGTGAAACACCAACATTTTTGCGGTCATTAAATGGAAGAAATGGACAAAAATACCTTTCTAATGTGGATAAAAACAATAAGATACGATTAGTACTTTTGAAAATGTAACGATTTAAAAACATGTCTTTTTACATGATTTTGGTATAATTTAAAAAATAAAAAATTTTATAAGGGAAACTTAAGGAAGTATTTTTTAAAAATAAATATTAAAAATAGCATACATTCTCGGTCCAATGTAATGAAAACATTTTTTTGTAGCAAAAATTCTAAATTTTCCAAATATGCTAATTAAAAAAAATTAAAAGGGGTAAAAGTTTCGCAAAATGCACTTCAAAACTGCATTTGCATATAAAATGCACTTTTAAAACACCGATATTTTTTCAGTTTATTAGATATTAAAATAGACTTACATACCATTCGTATGCGCTATAGATTGTTAAAATGCGATAAGTAGTTTAGAAAATACAGCTGCTCAAAGTTACACAGATTTTTAATTTTTTTGACTGTGAATAAAATCGCGAGTTTTTTGAATATTTTCGATCTGATGGATGAAATTTGAAATTGGCTCCATAGAGTATCTGTATGAAAAAAATAACAAAAATCGGAAGACCCTCGGTCAAAAAATGCCTAAAATCATCAAATGTCTGGTGGAATGGACGATATATTGTAATTTTCATATGAATTTTTTATACATTATTGCAAAACGGAACCTAAAGATGAAGACCGATGTTCCAAAACATTTAATCATATCTTTGTGGCGTCAATTTTTACCAATCCCGCAAAGCGCCGAAATGAAGTTTTCAAAAATCAAAAAGAAACATATCTCGCTCCACCCTAATTTAAAATAATAATAATACATACAGTTCATATCACACATTCATAGGAAGGTATAATATAGAGGTGTATAGGAAGGTATTCTATTGCTACAGGAAAGTTATCACTATTTGTGGCTTTAATGTCACATGATGATAGAAAAACTATATAAATGATAAACAATCAATAATCATTATTTGTGATCGTTATTATTGATAATCAATATTAGTCAATAAAATAATAATTTTACTACAAAGGTCAAGTTGAATTTTTAACGAACAGAAATATTTTTAATTGATTTAATTAAAAGTCGGCTGAAATCAAATGAGCAGCAGAGGCGGATATTTAGACTAAATCGGGACACCCTGATCAGGATAAGCTGATAACTCATGAAGGAGTTGTCGGGGTTTTTTGATATATATCTGTGGACGTTTGACAAAAGCACTTATTTTTTTTTGAAAAGTTTTTTTGGAGCTTTTTTTAAGAGACTGAAATGGCAAGAACTGGCCGATTTTCTCTATATTTTTAAAGAGATCTGATAAGCAGATATTTCAAATTGTGGAGATCTTTAAAAAAAATCATGTTAAAACTGTTTGTTGTAGCCGAAAAAGTCTATCTTAATATTTTTTTGACAAAAGAACTTAAGTCGATTTAAATGCTTTTGTCAAAACTCCACAGATATGAAAGTTTATTCCCGACCCGAGTAAAAAAGATCTATGCTATTATATAATTATTTATATTTATATATGGTTATGCATGAACTTTGATATGGACATATAAGTTTATATATAGCATTGTATTTTTTCCTTATTTTTTAATATGATAACATACATATTCATATCTATTTATATACCGATCTATATGAAATTAGATATGACTATGTGTGAATTTTAAAAATTGTTGTATTCATTTGGCAGAAACTTAATCCATCTTAACTTTTAACAGAGTTGTATTTTTCCCATTGTTAACCCTTAGTAGGAATTTTCAAGTCTTGAAAAATGTCCGTTAGGTTTGAATTTTGGTTTCATATTTCTAATTCTTAGAAATATTACTAAATTGCAATGTACCTTATGATAAACACAATTAATACACAACTCATAAGGTACATTGCAATTTAGTAATATTTCTAATACCAAATTCGCATTCATTTTTTTAAAAATGTTTAACCACTTAAACATGTTTAAATTTAAACTTGTTAAGGAACATAAACATGTTTAAGTGCTTAAACATGTTTAAAAAAATGAATGCGAATTTGGTATAAGAATTAGAAATATGAAACAAAAATTCAAACCTAACGGACATTTTTCAAGACTTGAAAAGTCCTACTACTACAATGGGAAAAATACAACTCTGTTAAAAGTTAAGAAGGATTAAGTTTCTGCCAAATGAATACAACACGAATTGATGGTGAATACGGGTTATTCAACACAAAGAGGAGTAATTCCAATTCTTTATTTCTTTAAAAGTTTCATTTAAATGGCTAATTTTAATCTGACACACATCAAGTGTGTGGCAATCGAAGGAGTGCTGATGATGGAAGGGTGGCATCTTCCGAAAGCTGTCGACATCTCCACTTAGCCTGTGTTGTCACTTGATTTTTTTCTGATTTTCTCATTGTACAACAATTATTATTTCTCAGAAATAATTAATATGGACTCATACCGAACTAATTAAAAATTCAGTTATAAAATATACAGTCCAACAATATATAAACACAATTAATTTCATGGTTGGCAACCGATACCCACCTAGAATAACGGTATTTGGCTATTGTACCGCAATCAACAACGATATGGACATTTTCAAAAGCGATTATAAAAGCTGATGAAATTTCTAGTATTTTAAATGTGTCACTTCGTGTTTCTACCGGTTCGTTTTCGAAATATAGGTCAATACCTTTATAAAACCCTTTGAAACGGTATTATAACGGTATTGGCCTATATAACTAAAACGAACCGGTAGAAACACGAAGTGACACATTTAAAATACTAGAAATTTCAGCAGCTGAGACCTTTCTATAGGAAAAAAGTCATAGAATCCAAGAAAAAATGTCCGGTCTTTTCGATATTAAAAATATCTCAGAATTTTTGAGTTTTAATATTAAAAAAATATTCTAAAATCTATGACTTTTTCGATGGGAAAAATAGCTCAGAATCCAAGTCTTTTTCTATAAAAATTGTATTAGACTCTGAGAATTTTAGAAAAAATATCATAGAATCTAAAAAAAAGTCTTAGATTCCGAATTTTTTTTTTATATGAAAAATTACTCAGAATCTAAGACTTTTTTTGTGGGAAAATTTTCGGCGACTCAGACTCAGAGACTTTTTCTATGGAAAAAAATGACACAAAAACTAAAACATTTTTTTAGAAAAAATTTCTTAGGCTCTCTTATGAAAATATTTCTCAGAAATGCTTGACTATCTTAGACTTTTTCTAGGGAAAAGTTTCTCAGAAAACAAAACTTTTTTAATAGAAAAATGTCTCAGCATCAAGAAAATTGCCTCAAAAAATTTTAAAAGGCATTAATGTCTTAAATTTTTCTAATCTCAGGTACTTTCTACGGAATATTTTTTCAAACCCTAAAAATTTTGGTGTAGAAAGATCGTTTCGGTACCTTAAACCTTTTCTGTAGAAAAATAGAATAGAAAAAAGTTTTAATATATCAGAACCTAAGAAGTTTTCAATGGGAAAAAACTCACTCATTACATAAGTATCTAAGAATTTTATATATGAAGGTGTATCAGAATTTAAAATTTTTTTTATAAATTCAGATTAATTTTTATCCAAAAATAAAAATCAATACATTCTAACTTTAAAATATTATATTTTTAGTAGGTTTATTCTAGCTCGAGGTCATTATTTCCTTTACTTATTTATATACTCATAGAATATTTTTTTGAAAACTATTCTATGAGAATATTATAGCTTTAATAAGTAAAGGAAATAATGACCCCGAGCTAGAATAAACCTACTTAAAATAATTTTGTATAAATGAAAAAGAAGGTAGTATATGCAGTAACCAAAAAAACTTGCTTTCAAATTATATTTGGTGTAATGCTGGTGGAACTTCGAAAATCATATTTGCTTTCTCACTAATTGTAAGTTGAGATTATTTAGAATATGAATATTTGATGTTTGCATGCTAACAGTATTACCTTATTTTTTAAAGAATTCTGATGATGGGGGAATTGGAACACCCCCGAAACGATCGTCAATTCATTCCTGAAAATTGCCAAAATTTTTGAAAGCAAGAAACTCTATGAGTATTTAATGGGAGAATATCCTAATAAAGAAAGTAGAGTTATCATAAGTACTTGTTATGTTAATTCATAATGGGGCACATGAAAAGGCCTCGAATCAAAATAAATTATTTTTCATTGCACAATTAAAAGGTCGAATAAATAACTAATTTTTATTATTTAATAAAAATTAAAACACACTTAATTTTGTATAAATTTTAAAAGCTTTTCTGTATCAAAATGCCTCAGAACCTCAGAAGTTTTCTATTGGGATAACGTCTCAGAATCATAAACTTTCTATTAGAAAATTATGTTAGAATCTGGGTCTTTTGCTGTCAGAAAAATGCTTTGGAACCTCAAAATTTCTTGATGAGACATTTTTAAAAATATCAAACATTTAAGTTTTTTTTTATTATAGGAATAAATTTTTAAAATTTGGAAATGTTTCTATAGAAAAAATCATAATAAATAAGAGTTGAACAGTAAAAACCCTTAACCAATGATTCAAATTCGACCTAAAGTTCCCTGCAAAAAAAAAGTTTCCCCCCCCCCCCCAAACCCAAGAGCTTTGAATTAGATAGACCCATTTTTGGGATCAAACTTTATCAAATTCGATATTATTTTATCAAAAATAATAGAATTTGGTATAAACGTATAATATTCGATCCGCAAATTTTCGGATAAAAATTAATATGGATTTTCATAAAAGCATATCTGTTCATATATAGGTAATATTGCGTCATATAACTTTTTTTTACTCGGGGGGGATAAATGGCTGGATTTTTGATAAACCGACTTCTTTAAAAAATGGAAAATTTCAGAATATACTTATACCATGTAGATCAGCGGTTACCAACCTATGGTACGCGTACCACTAGGGGGTACGCGAAACTGTCCGCGGGGGTACGCAAAATTTTAGTAATTTGGACATTCGTTTTAGATTAACCTTTCAATGCTATTTCCGGATCTGGCTTTAAAATTTTTCAATAACGTCCGGTTTTTAAGAAAGATGAGGTCAAAGTTCACAAAAGACGTATTTTAATGCAATTTAGAGAGAATTTTTTACGATATTTTTGAATGATATTTTAATATCGGACCACTTGTTTTCGATTAACCTTTCGATGCAGATTCCGAATATGGTTCCCAAATTTTTCTATGATGTCAGGTTTTTGAGAAAATTTATGTCAAAGTTCTCAAAAAACGTGCTTTTGGGAATTTTTGAGACGGGTTGTGATAGAGTGGAAATTTTGGTATTACTTTGTTAAGCTCAAAATGCCCTTTTATAGTATACACGAGGGTGTTTCATTCGAAAAGTCACGGAATTATTGATCTGCCCTCGTATTAAAAAACAAAAAAAAAATTAAAAGAAAATTTTAAAACATTATATTTCCGCCCCCTGTGATGGGTTTTTGGAACTTTTTTTAAGAGTTCGAACAACGTCCGTTGTTTTAATTTTTGGTGTAGCATCGACTTACTCTGCAGAAAAATCAGGTCAAAATCCGGGTTTTCAGATGCATTGAACCACCCCAAGGAGCAAAAATTTTTCCAAAAAATAACACCATTGTTTTGATCTCCCCTAAATCCATAAAAAATATGATAATACCCGGAGATCAAAAATTTCAATATTAACTGCAATATTTGTAAATTTTTTTAAACGAAAACAAAAAATTCATTAGGGGGTACGCGGCTGATAAAATTTAAAATTAGGGGTACGCGAGCCAAAAAGGTTGGTAACCGCTGATGTAGATGATTTAGAGTTTTAAGTAAACATTTGAAACTTTTACTCAGGATTTAAAGGAGCTGAAGGTAGGACTAGAAAAAAAAATGTACGGACATTTAACACTCTCACTTGTTATGTATGGTATTGTACACAGAAAAAAAAATGGAGGAAACAAATTTGAGTAATCAGTTGTTTTAATTTAAAAACAAAAATTGAGTAATTTCTTAATTGACACAATTAAAAATTTACTTAAAAATTTTAAAAACAATTTAAGTAAATAATTTAATAAAAATTAAATAGTTTTTTTTATTTTTTTTTTTAAACTCTCATAGTTTTTTGAATTCTCGTTTAGTTTATAGTTTTTTGTGTATGTATATGAAAGTTTGTAATCGTCTTTATAAAATTTTCCTATGTTTTTGAGACATAAATATGTTTGTTAAAGCTTGAAAAAACAAGATTTTTGATTTTTTTTTTGTAAAAAAATTTTAAACTTTTTTAAACTTAAAAAAAAAAATAAATAGCTACATTTTGAGTAAATTTTTAATTGTGTCAATTAAAGATTTACTCAAATTTTTTTTTAAAAATTTAATAAATCTTTATTAAAAATTTATTCAATACTATTAAATCGTTAACTGGTGCAAAATTGAGTAATTTTTTACTCAATAGTATTAAAAATTTACTCAAATATATTTTTTATTTTTTTCTGTGTATTAAAATTTTTACTCAATTTTATTTTTTTTTTATTAACTCGCGTAATTTAGAATATATTCTTAATTGTTCGAACAAGTTAAAAATGTTCTTTTTTGCGAAAAATTTCCGTGTTGATCTATTTAGAATAACCAATTTTGGAGACCCATTAAAAATTTTTAAATAACAACATTTTGAATGTTATATAATTTTTTAAAATTTATGTGCTGGAAACAATTTTAAAGCTGATTTGGCTTCTGAAGTGTCTAATCAATATTATTTTAATTTTTAAATTCTATGGAATGCGAGTTTTACTGAATTAACCGTCCAGTGTAATGTGTGTTTAATTTCCATGCATTATGTGTTAACATTAGCTAACAGTGGGAAGTAATAGTAGCTGTACAAAATATAGTTGTGTACTTAAAAGAAATTAATTAATGAAAAAAAATACGATTTTGGACGATCTAGCTATGAATTTCAGAACAGATAAACATCTTAATATTTTTTCACGTTATAAAAAAAAAAACAAAAAAAAAATCGTTTCAGAAATTTTATAAAAATTTTACAAAAAAACATGCATTTAACCAAACTTTGTAATTTTACAGAGGTTTTTTTCTGTAAAATTTTGGTTGTATAAAATGCGTTTTACAAATATATGTAAATTTACAGGGTTTTCTTTGTTAAATGGTGCTTTATTTAACTAATATTTTACTAGAAACTCTGTATAATAACATAGAGAAATCAAAGTAAAGAGATTGTAATTGATTCAGCTGATTCAACTCTCTTTTTTCTCTCACGCGAAGTCTGTCTGGGATCAAGGACAATTTTTGGATTTTTTAAAGTCATGAAATTTGTATATTATTTGCACTTTTAATAATTTTTTTTAAATAATATTAAATCATTAACATTTTAAGAACGTAAATTTCATAAATTTATTTTGTTTAAAACCATATAAAAGTGTGTTTTTTAAAGAATACAAAAAGCCTTTTTTTCAATTCCTCTTTTAACTTTCATTCTATAAATACCAGGCAGTTAATGTTTGAGTGCCTACCCCCTGATAATATCAATTTTTTGTCCAGATCATTTTACAGAGTTTTATAGTAAAATTACCAAAAAATTTTGCTATCTGGAAAAAAAAGTGCACTCTATTAAATTATCAGAGTTTTCCTGTAATTTAATAGAGTTATTATTTTGCAAAAATGTTTACATTAGCAGCTCGCCGGTATTTTTTGGCATACTCACACAATTGTCATTTTAGTTTAGCACATTTTCTGTAAAATTTACAGTTTTTTGAGTGACACGTCTTTTTCTTTCTTTTTAATAACTTTTTTTTCTTTGGCTGACAAGGAAGGTCTTTCACAGGGCGCCCACCAATTGTCCTGAAACTTGCATATAGAAAAGAGGGGAGTAAAATAAGAGTTACCGGTTTTTTTATAGCTGCCCAATCTCACATTTAGAGGCCCAAAGGGGAGGGGGAAAAACGGGATTTTTTTCGTTTTTTAAGGAATTTCCCATTTCTTCAGAAGAAACTATATAAACATTTTCTACAGGTCGAAAGGTTTTTTAAAGGCCTATCCAATAGTGTATCGGTCGTGGACAAATTCGGCTTCGACTGGTTCAAAAGTTATGAGCAAAAGACTAAGTTACGGCAAGGGTTTTTCGTGAATTTATGAGATAAACCTAGGCGTAGAAACGGGGGGCTGGGGTGGGCAAAGCCCACCCTAGACTCGATTTAGCCCACCCCAGACATTTTTACATTTAGCCCACCCCCGACAATTTTCCTTTTTTTTTAATTATTTAAACTTTGATATGCTTAAATCCAATCAGGAATATTTATTCAAACTTTTAAAAGTAGCAATAAGCTATTAGTTCTGCTAGTTGTGAAAGAAGTGTCTAAGCTATGCGTTGAATAAAAACATGGTTACGAAGTGCAATGCTTCAGGAACGATTTTCAAATTTAGAAGTTTTAAATATTAAAAATAAAAAAATTAAAAAGGAGAAATATTACGTTTTTTTAACTCTTTCACTTACACTCAAAAAAATAAAACTGTAAAGTTAACAAACTTTTTTTTGTTAACTCGAGTTTACTGGCTTTTTAACAAATTTTTAGTTAAAATCAGCGTCTTAACTACTTTTTTTAGTTAAGTTCGATTTACGAAAATACTAGTTTTGTACAAATTTGGAATTAATTTTTTTTGTTGACTTTAAAACTGAGTTTACGAATTTTTACTAATTAATTTACTGATTTTTTGTAACATTTTTGTCAAGTCGAAAATTTTAAACATTTCTTGTGTAGCCTCCTATGCAAATCTCATTAGTCCTACTTAAGCTGAACTTAACGCTGTGAAAAATATTTTTTTTTTATTTAAAAAAAAGGTTAGCTGAATTCACCTAATAAAAAATGTTACGAAATTTTCAGCTGAATTTTTAGTTAAAATTACTGTTTTTTTGCTACATTCATTCTACGAAAAGTTAACTAAATATTTTTTGTTAAATTAACTAGAAATTTAGTAGGTTCAAAATCAGGTGTTTTTTTAGTTAAATTTAACTAAATTTTTTGCCAACTTTACAGTTTTTTTTTTTTTGAGTGTATAAATTGATTTTAATAAACTTATTGCACTTCTCTACATAAATGAACTTTTTTTTGCACAGAGATCTAGGGTACATTTTCAAAATTATTTTGGCCTCCTAAACACGCCTTCTCGAGGTATAGGCATTTTCATTTTTTATGGACCAAGCCCTCAAAACCGACAAATTTTTTAATATTTGGAAATTTTATGTAAAAGATATTCATATTTTTTTTTTAATCAAATTTCCAATAAAATTATCTAACTTTTGCAAGAAATCCGGACTCGGTGCGATCAAGGATATCATCATGACATTCTAAGGAAGTTCAAGATGTCCTTTTTATGGTTACATCCTTATAAGTATCCGAATTTTGCAATAGGTATCCTGTCCAAAGCAGATATGTAAAGTAAACACTCCAAAAAAAAAAGAACCTGGGTTTCAAATCCAAAATCCATTAAGTATAACCAGAAATATTTGCAAAAAAAATCAAAGTTTTGAACCAAATTTGCATATTTTTTTCATACCAATTTTTATGATTTTTTTTTTGGTAAAATTAAAAAAAAAAGATTAAAACACATTTCCCAAAAATGTTTGACTCCTAAACACTAATATGTCATCGAAAAAATTTCAATTTTTGTGGACCATGTTCAAATAAAAAAAAATATTAATAGAAGAAATCCAAAATTTTTGACTACAAAAAAACACTTTTTCGGCCTTACCTATTTTAATTGTCTTAAAAATTGGTATATATGTTCTTCTGATTTTTGTTGAATTTCGGTTTTTGTTATTTAGTAAAAATTGTGAATGGTTCGCGTTTTATCGCTGTTCAAAGTTGGTATTTTGCAACACTTGTATGATAAATACACAATGTTTAAATGATCATATCTTTGGAACGCATCATCCGATTGCCACGAAATAAAGCGCAAAATAATGGCTATGTCCTGTACTTAAAACAGAATTTTGAAAAAGGATGGGATGCTTTGCAAAAAGGATATTGAATTAAAAAAAATGTCCTTAATTTGCAAATATCTCAAAATGCGTATCTTTAATTTTCCTATATTTTTTTGCACATATAGCCCAAAATGTACTTAACAACATATGCAAATCCCAAATTGGGGTGATAAGCGGTTTATTTATAAACGTGGTTACATGAAACGACTTATTGATTTTTGTTAATAATTCTTGTTTACAAATGAAAAACAATTTCTGCGCGCTAACCGCGAATAATTTTTTTGTATGTATTTTGGATCGCTAAACTCAAAAATTTCATTAAAACGACATTTCGCGCATACATTTTTGTTTAATTATTTTTTTAGCGTTTTTTGGAGGTATTTTTACTATTTTGCTTATATCTTAAGTTCTGTTTATCTGATCTTCTCGCAATAAAAACCAAAATAAAGACAATCAAATTTCCAACAAATCCTACATGCATCATTTTCTCGTCAGTTCAAAGCTTTACGCGCAAATAATTTTTTTTAGCGTTATTTGTAGGTATTTTGACTATTTTTCTTATATCTTGAGTTATGTTTATCTGATCCTTCCGAAATAAGAACCAAATTAAAGACAATCAAATTTCCAACAAATCCGACATTCAACATTTTTCCATCAGTTCAAAGCTTTCCGTTCAATAGGCAAACATATGACTAAAATAAGTTTTTTGATTAACAAATTATTTTAAAAAAGTTTAAGAAATAGAAATCTTTGCAATTAATTACGTCTTTTTATTTATCTGCAAAGCCTGAACATTAAGAAATATAATAAAGTTGATTTGATGAAAATCTATAGGTTTACTCCGAAGTTATCACAAATTATATGAATATACATGATAAAATACAAAAAAAATGGTAATTTTCTACGATTTCTGTTTTTAAAATTTTTAAAAAATGAGCTTTGTTAATAAAAAAATAGTTTTTCCTTGTTTGCCTATTGCGCGTAAAGTTATGAACTGATATAAAAGTAATGAATGAAGGATTTGTTGGAAATTTGATTGTCTTTAATTTGGTTCTTATTGCGAAAATATCAGATGAACGGAACTCAAGATATAAGAAAAATAGTCAAAATACCTCCAAATAACGCTAAAAAATTTATTTGCACGTAAAGCTATGAACTGATGAAAAAATGATGAATGTAGGATTTGTTGGAAATTCTATTATCTTTAGTTTGGTTTTATTGCGAGAAGATCCGATAAACAGAACTTAAGATATAAGCAAAATAGTTAAAATACCTCCAAAAAACGCTAACAAATTCATTTAACAAAAATGTATTCGCGAAATGTTCTTTTAATGAAATTTTTGAGTTTATCGATCAAAAATACATATAAAAAAATTATTCGCGGTTAGTGCGAATAAATAATCATTTGTAAACGAGAGTTATTAACAAAAATCAATAAGGCGTTTCATGAAACCGCGTTTACAATTAAACCGCTTATCACCCCAATTTGGGATTTGCATATGTTGTTAAATACATTTTGGGCTATATGTTGCTAAGCATCCTATCCTTTTTAAAAATTGTATTTTAAGTACAGGATATAACCATTATTTTGCGCTTTATTTCGTGATAATCGGATGATGCGTTCCAAAGATACGATCATTTAAACATTATGTATTTCTCATAAAATTGTGGCAAAATACCAATTTGAACAGCGATAAAGCGCGAACCATTCACAATTTCGGCTAAATAACAAAAACCGAAATTCAATAAAAATCAGAAGAATGGATACGTTAATTTTTGGATAAATTGAACCACCATCGGCTGATTGCCTATGCTATTTTAAATGGAACCAGTCAATATTAAAAAAATTTCGGTTTTGAGGGCTTGGTCCACAAAAAATGCAAATTCCTAAATCTCGAGCAGGCTATTTGATAGAACTTTTCTGATGACAGATTCGTGTTCAGGAGGCCAAAATACTTTAGAAAATGTATTCAATATGTCTGTGCAAAAACGTGTAGAGCAGTGTTTTAGTGTTTTTATCGGCGTATGCCATTTCTGTTTGTTATTAAGGGAAAGAAGAAAACGTGTAGAGCAGTGTTATTGTTTATATATTTTTAACGAAAATAGTAGTTAACTTTAATTTTTTTAAATACCTTTTTTGTAATTTCTTGTTATATGTTTTTTAGTTTTATTTTTTTAAGTTTTTTTTTTGGGAAGGGGGGGCTTTTGCCCACCCCAGAATAATGGTCTAGCTACGCTTATGGAGATAAAAAACAAGCTAACTTTCGAAAGACAATTCCGAGGATGCTGAAGCTTCGCATATATATTTGTCGTTCCCCTGGACTGGTTCGTGTTTAGTTTCAGCCAAATCGGTCTAGTGGTATTAGCAAAACCGTGAATTTCAGATTAGTTTCACCTTAAATTCACGTATTGAAAACCCGTTAAACATGCTTTAAAACATTGGTAAGTCACAAAAATATTTTACAGCGTAAAAAAATACACTCGAAAAAAACTTTACATCGTAAAAAAATACACTCGAAAAAAACTTTACACTCAAAAAAAAAATATTAGTAAATTATTTTTTTTTTTTGCAAAAATTACTAAAAAAAAGTTGTTTTACACAAAATAAAATATTTCTAATCAAAAATGTTATTTTTTTCCCGTTAGAAAATTTACTGTCACTTAAAAAGGGCATTGTGGAGGGTATTCATAGATTCGGCCAAGTCGAATTTAGCTCTTAATTTTCCCCCTCATTCCCATATTCAAGTTTCAGGACAATCGGTGGGTGTCCTGTAAAAGACCTTCCTTGTGAGTTAATCCTTGTGAGCTAATTGCCAGGGACAGGACTTCATGCAATAAAAAATAATGTTTTAGGCGCCTAAAATATGCATTAAAAACACTAAAAACTATAAAAATATGCACTAAAAATTACGAAAATTCTGCATTTTTAATTTTATGGTCAAAAATCTCCACATTATGCAAAAATTTCATTTGGATTAAAATTTTTTTTTTTTTTTTTAATAATTTTTTACTTTGTTAGCTTAACCTCTCCAAAGCTTAATCTCTCCAACCATTACAAAAATTAATATATATTTTTTTTTGTTTTTAAAAAAGTTGCTTGATTTTATATGTATCGTCAAACCCGAATTTATCCTTTAACTTATTTTTATAATTAAATTAAAATTACCGAATATTATTGCCATTGATTGTAGAATAGCAAATAAAAATAGAAATAAAAGTAAAACAAACAAAAAAAAAAAACAATTTTTAATTAATATTAAAAATAGGCTAAAAAGTCTAAAAAATGTTGCATTAACATGCGCTTTTATGCGCATATCATGTTGTGATGTTGTCTCTATGCGGGTTTTAGTTATTTTTCACTTTTTTTGTGTGTGTGTTTTTTTCATACCGACCCCTTTGATTTTTATCAAGTTGCAACTAAAACAAAAAGTTAATATATGTTCAAATGTAGGTGTTTGTCTAAAAAAATAAAAAAAAAATAATAAAAATACAACAAAAAATATATACAAATGTAAAAAAAAAATTGAAAATAATATGGTCAAGCCACAAATTGCTCATCAATGCACACACAAATAACCCATCATCAGCTACATGCACATGAACACAAACAAAAAGTTGCAAAAAAAAAAAAGAAAAAAAAAAAAAAAGAAAAATTAAAACACAAATGCAATCAACCCAGTAAACAATTTTGTTATATTTGAGAAAAGTTTATAAACAATTTTTCTAGGCACCCAAATCTAAGTGTTTAAAAAACGAAGCTATAGCTATTTTTTGTATAATTTTTAAAGCATAATTTTAGGAAATTATTTGCAAACGAACTTAATAAATTAAAATAATTAAGAAATATTTACCGCTGTTAAGTGTCTACGCAATTGAAACTACTTAAAACAAATAGAAAAGTTAAATTCGAATTGGCTGAATCTATGAAGACCCTCCACAATGCTATTTTTAAAGGATAGTAAATTTTCAAACGTGAAGAAAATGAACAATTTTGTTTAGAAATATTTTATTTTGAGTAAAAAACATTTTTTTGCCATTTTTGTAAAAAAAATAAAAATTACTAATTTGTTTTTTTGAGTGTAAAATTTTTTTCGAGTGTAAATTTTTTAGTTTAAAAATATTTTTGAGTGACAAAATTACTTTTTACAGTAATTTTGTGAATTACCATTGTTTTTAAAGCTTGTTTTTTGAAAGCTCGGGTTTTTCAACACGTGAATTAAGGTGAAACCAATCTGAAATTCACGATTTTGCTAATAATTTTTGAACCACCGGACTCTTTTTGCTGAAATTGAATACGAACCAGACTAGGTAAATAAAAAATATTTTTGCCAAGCTACGAAACCCTCAGAATTATCTTTCGAAAGTTAGCGTGCTTTTTATCTCATAAATTCGAGAAAAACCATTGCCGATTTTCATTATTTTGCTTATAACATTTGAACCACTGCACTATAGGAAATTTTACCCTTTTTTTGGCCAAAATTATTTACAGCCAAACGGCTGGACCGATTTGTATGATTTTTTTGGATTTGACTTTTGGAAGACTCTTTAGAGGGAGGGAGTGACTCTTAAAGTTTTTCATACACTCAAAAAAAAAAAATTAGTAAAGTTGCCTAAAAAATTAACTAATAATTAGTTCCAAATAGGGTTCCCGGGTTATAAGTTTCCGAATCTAAGATTTTTTAGATCCTTGATAGATTATCTGGTTTTCTAAACTGTTTTTACTATTTCTTTTTTTGAGTGTACACTAACTTTCGAAGATAACAGTAGAAATTTATTTTAACAATTTTAAGAAGTGTCAAACAAAGCTACTTTTTTATAAGGATTTTATTCAAAAATTTGACTTTTGAGTTCCAAGTCGTCAACTTCATTTCAAAATGCCACTACGGGCAGCCGTAGATGAAGCAAGAGCTAGGGGCTCAACTTCCCTTTTTAGATCTATAGAGATTTCTGCTGTAACTCGTATTTTTGTTCTCGCAGATTTTGACAAAAAAGTTAATTGCTGTCGCCCAGGTTTCGATTTAGTGGAGGCAGGCTGCGCTTCAAGTTTTTTTAGCCAAGTATTGCCTTTAAGCCAAACAGCATGCTGTCTTTCAAAAACTTTCAAACTCCTACAACTTTTAATCCTTTTCATATTTATATTTGAACAAAATATTCCTAATTCCTCCTTTATATATTTTTTAAAGTTTTCGAAACAATCACTCTGAGCAATGTATGAAAAGAAATGACCAGAAATAGCGGCTCCTTATCCACCTTTGTTTTATTTCACTCACCATGTATTAAATAACTAAAAAAAGTTTGCACATATCCGACCTTAAAACTTTTTAAATTCGGAAGGTAATTGATTGTCCTAGAGAACTTTTATGGTTTTATAGCTAACATATGCTATCATTTTTTTTTAAAGTCAAAATAAAATTTCAATTCATACTTCAATAAGTTCATCTTAAGGTCACTTAAATTTTTCCAATTAAATCGATCTAATAGATGAGTTCACCAACATTTCACTATTTATCATTAAAGTACTCACCTTCGACATTATTTTCCATTTTATAGTTTTTAAAAACTATAAATTCTTAATATAAAAACTTTTGTTAGAAGCTATCACAAAATTCACAAAATGCACTCTATCGTTATTTTATAACTAATTAAGAAATTGCAAGAAAACTAATGATAAAGTGATCGTACATCAATTCTGTCGAAAAATTGAGAAAGAATTGTTTACTTTGTTAAGTTTTTTTATATTAATGTAAAAAAAATAATGTTTGGAAAAATTTTAATTTTGACTTTTGGCCAAAAATATGGGTAAAATTTCCTATAGTGCACTGGACCGATTTCGCTGAATTGCAATACCAACCTGAACACTCTTTAAGAATCTTTGGAAATTTAATGATATTTTTTATAAATTCGTAAAAGTTGTAAAAATTTTTAAACATATCTTCATTTAATAAAATTGTTGGCTGGGTGACATAAAAAGAACTCACACTAATTAATTTTATTATATTGAAGTGAGCGCATGGTTGTATGTGTTCATGCCATATTTAGAGTGACTAAAGTATGGTGTGCTTTTAGGGATATGTATATTATTGTTTGTTCAAAAAGTATTTGTAATTTTCAATAATTTCAATTATTATATTTTGAGTAGGTTTTTTCTAGATCGAGGTCATTATTTCCTTTACTAATTAAAAATTAAAACTATGATATTCTCATAGAATAATTATCTATTTTAAATTTATAATTGACACGTGTTTCGGGTTTTGTCAGATCCCAATGTCAAGATTATTTAACAAAAATAAAAACCCTATACTACAAGTTGCAAAGGGTTTTTAATGACAATCGTTAATGATCAAACTTAAATGTTAATACATATTCGACTCTACTTCCATAGGGAAATTTATTTTTGCTAAATAATCTTGATTTTTTTTTTTACTAAAAATTAATCAGAATTTGAATTTAAATTTTTTTTTTTTAGATTTTATATTTTATTTTTTTTTTTTGATCTATTTAAAAAAAAAAAAAATCTAGTAATTTTTTCGGCTGCAAAAAAATTCTTAATTAACAAATACTGTTCTAATTCTAGACTAAATAAAAGTTTCAAATCAACTCGTGTAAATTTAGAAATTTTGTAACTACTTTTAACATGATAATGTTTTTAGCCTGGTGTCTAATATTAAAAAAGTTTCAGTTTGACTATATAAGCTAACAATTAATGAAAAAGAAAACAAGAATTACTATTTTCATTTTCTTAAAACCAAACATTTTAATAACTTGGGTTTATAACTTAGATAATAATTTACCTCGTGGTGAATAAACCCGTTTTTCACCAGCTGGAGAATAAAAAGTAACATAATTATTTTTCAACAAATAAAATTTTTTTTTTGCATCAATTTTTTCATCAATTTTTTTTTTTCATCAATTTTTTTTTTTTCATCAAACTTTTTTTTCATAATTTTTTTTTTTATCAATTTTTTTTCTATGAAATTTTTTTCAACAAATTTTTTTCCCCAAAATTTTTTTTTCATCAAATTTTTTTTTTTCATAAATTTTTTTTTCATAATTTTTTTTATTTCATCAAATTTTTTTTTTTTCATAAATTTTTTTTTTTATTTTCTTCAATTTTTTTTCCATCAATTTTTTTTTACCAAAACTACTTTTTCACCAAGTCTAAGCTTTTCGCATAAAAATTTTCCATTCGTTTATCAAATGTACATAAAACAAGTGAGAGTGTTATATTCTTTGGTGTCGAATCTTGTATACTCTCCAAAATGTAAAAACACTTTTTTGCACTTATTTTTGCACTCACTTACGAAATGTACAGCTCCTTTTGTTTTTTAATGTGGTCCTCGACTGATATTTCAATTCCTTTTGCATGGAATAGCAAAGCAATATAACATTATTTTTTCTGAAAAAACTTTGCTTTGGCAAGTACACCCAAATCTTTTGGGCAAGAGTACAAAATTCGCCAGCATTTTTATACCCTCCACTCTAGTGATAGAGGGTATATATAAGTTTGTCATTCCGTTTGTAACACCTCGAAATATTGGTCTAGGACCCAATAAAGTATATATATTCATGATCCTCGATCGATTTTAAGACGATCTAGCGATGTCCGTCCGTCCGTCCGTCCGTCCGTCCGTCCGTCCGTCCGTCCGTCTGTCCGTCTGTCTGTCTGTCTGTCTGTCTGTTGAAAACACGCTAACTTTTGAAAGACTTTACGGAGGCTCCTGAAGTTTGGCATATATGTTGGACATTTACCTGGTCAGGTTGGTATTGCAATCCAGCGAAATCGGTCCAGTGGTTCAAAAGTTATAAGCAAATAAGTGAATTTCGGCAAGGGTTTTTCTGGAATTTACGAGATAAAACACACGGTAACTTTCGAACGGCAATTCTGAGGGTGCTGAAGTGTGGCATATATATTAAGCGTTCCTCTGGTCCAGTTCGTTTTAAATTTCAGCCAAATCGGTCCAGTGGTTTAAAAGTTATTAGCAAAACCGTAAATTTCAGATTAGTTCCACCTTAAATTCACGTGTTGAAAACCCGTTAAACATGTTTTAAAAACATTTGTAAGTCAGAAAAATATTTTAAAAGGTATTTTTGTCACACAAAAATATTTTTACACTAAAACAAAAAAATACACTCAAAAAAAAGTTCACACTCAAAAAAAAAATTTACACTCAAAAAAAAAATTGGTAAATTTTTTTTTTTTTTCAAAATTTAAAAAAAAAGTTTTTTTTACACTAAAACAAAAAAAAAATACACTCAAAAAAATTTTACACTCAAAAAAAATTTTACACTCAGAAAAAAATTAGTAATTTTTTTTTTTTTTTTAAATAATAAAAAAAAGTTTTTTTACAGAAAATAAAATATTTCTAACAAAAATGTTTTTTTTTCACCTAGTAATTTTTTTTTTTTTAAATAATAAAAAAAAGTTTTTTTACAGAAAATAAAATATTTCTAACAAAAATGTTATTTTTTTCACCTTAGAAAAGTTACTATCACTGAAAAAGGGCATTGTGGAGGGTATTCATAGATTCGGCCAAGTCGAATTTAGCTTTTCTACTTGTTATACAAGACATGTTCCTATAACATATATCTTTTTTTAATGATTCATAAAATAAAAAAAATTCATCATTACACTGTATTTGAAATACTGGTACAAAGCTAGTTTTTTCTGGTTTTTGCTGTGCTTTTTCGATGCTGTAAGAACCGACGGAGTTATCATTTGAGTGACCGGGTCAGTACTGAAATATCAAAAATAATACGTCCTGACTAGAGCCTACGGTCAGTGCCTACACACAAAAAATTATTGGCTAAAAAATTTCAATTAAATCTATTGATCAACAAAATTTAAATGAGTCAATTATTGTTTATATCAACATTTTTGTTATTTTCTTTAACTATCAAATTACAAATTTTCAACATATCAGATTTTTTTTCGCTTCAATTTATTTGAATACATTAATTCAAAAATATACTTTACACTAGGGTTTTACTTTTTTTTATTGTCGGCTACATATTGGAAAGTAAAAATATGAATTTCTTCATAATTTTTCCATAAGGTTGAAATTCATTTGTTAAATCAATCATTATTTTAATTGACTTTAAATAAAAAATTAATCAAATTTTTGATCAAAATCGAAAAAATGATTAATTGAAATAAAAACCAATTAATCACCTACAATTTGATGATTGATATAACAATTTTCTTTATCGGAGGAGTTTCAATTAAAAAAATAATTGAATCCGCGTTTTTGTTGATTGACTTTCGTTTTCAATTCTTTCTGTGTAGTACCGGTATTCCCGGTTTTCGGTATTAACGGGAAATCTTGAAAAATTCCCGTTATTTCCAGTTGCTGTTCTGACGGTATTTCCGAAGCTACCGGTATGTGTATAATTTTGTTCAACTAATTTTATTACTTTGCTTTTACCAAAAGAATAACAAACACGAAAAACACCATTTCCATTATTTATGAATTTGGAAATGGAGGTACATGTTTTTTAATTATTTTACAAACACATTTAATTTGAAACCTGTGTTATAAATTAAATTGTCAAAATTATATTGAGAACTTTTAACCACAGTGTAGAAATATATGTATGAGCTTGTACACTCACAGAAACAAGATAGCTGTAGCTTACAGCTTCAATTTTAAAAAGTGCTTTAGGTATTGGGAAGTATAATATATAACACGAATCGGACCAACAAATTCTGAAAGTGGGGCCGAAAATAAAATACCAGTTTCTCCCAGTTTTTTAGATCAATTCGCGTAGAAAATTTTACTCTATTTAGAAAGGGGTTTTTAAAATCAATTCGCGTTTTTCGCAAAAAATATTGTTTAATGGTGTTTCTTACATAGAAGTATGAAATACGTCCAAAATATGCGTTAAACTTCTGAGTGAAATTTGATGGTGGTTCTTTTCTTAAAACATATTAACCCTCTTTCTTCTATTTGTAGGGGTAATTTATGTCCTTATTTCAAATACTCTCACAGAAAACCATTAAATCGTGCATTTAAAGGTTTAAAATGTTTTAAAAAAATGCTCGGCATCAAATTTCACTAGGTGTTGTCAAATACCAAAAGCTCTTGGGATGTTAGAAAAATGCTTAAAAATGCAAAATTGTAAAATATCATATTTTATTAAATTGTGTTTCACCAAAGATACTTTACAATTTTACTTTTTTAAGAATTTTGCTAGCATCGCACAAATTATTGAACATTTTAACCATTTAAGTGCATGGTTTTCTAGGAGAGCAATTGAAACGAGGACAAAAATGACCTATAAAAATAGAATTTAGAGGGTTAATATGTTCTACGAAAAGAACCGCCTTCAAATTTCACTATAAAGATGAGTAAACATTATTTAGCTTAGAAGTAGATTTAATATATTTTTTGACTTATTTCACACAGAACTGTTTTATTGGCGTTTTTCGCAAAAGCTATCAATTGCAATTCGAAAAAGATCAATGGCAATTTGAAAAAGAGCTAATGTTATTGGAAAAAGATCAATTTTAATTCGAGAAATATCAATTGTAATTCGAAAAAGATCACTTGTAATTCGAAAAATATCAATTTAATTCGAAAATATTAATTATGATTCGAAAAAGATCAACTGTAATTCGAAAAAGTTTTCAATTTTAATTCGAAAATTATCAACTGAATGGAAATGATCTTTGGAAATCTTTGAGTTCAAGTTGATCCTTTTTAAATTACGATTGATCTTTTTCGAATTACAATTAATCTTCTTCGAAAAACATTTGATCTATTTCAAATTCCAATTGTTCTTTTTTGAATTGCAATTGATTTTTTTGATATTTATCTTTTTCGAATAACAATTAATCTTTTACGAATTACAATTCAATTTTTATACCCTCCACTCTGGTGATAGAGGGTATATATAAGTTTGTCATTCCGTATGTAACACATTGAAATATTGGTTTAGGCCCCCATAAAGTATATATATTCATGATCCTTGATCGATTTTAAGTCGATCTAGCGATGTCCGTCTGTCTGTCTGTCTGTCTGTCTGTCTGTCTGTCTGTCTGTCTGTCTGTCTGTCTGTCTGTCTGTCTGTCTGTCTGTCTGTCTGTCTGTCTGTCTGTCTGTCTGTCTGTCTGTCTGTCTGTCTGTCTGTCTGTCTGTCTGTCTGTCTGTCTGTCTGTCTGTCTGTCTGTCTGTCTGTCTGTCTGTCTGTCTGTCTGTCTGTCCGTCCGTCTGTCTGTCTGTTGAAATCACGTTTTTGGCAATACTCCGAAACCAATGCAAACGCTTGGGGTACCAAAAGTTGCGTAATTTTCCCAGGCAAAAACTGATGTATTTTTTTTTTAAATCGGTTAAGTATTTTAAAAGTTATGAGCGAATTACTAAAAAACACATATTTTTTTTCAACATAACCCTAAATTAACTCATATTTTGTGTGATACATAAGAAAGAAAACGGAAATGAAAAAAAAAACTGAGAAAAAGGAAAAAAAATCTTTACAAAAAAGCTTTCAAATATGTAAAACAAAATCTAAATTTAATTAAAAAAAAGTTCGTTAAGTAATAATAAAAAAATTAATAGTTATTTTTATATAGCATGTGTGTGTGTGTGTCCATTTTTTGCTTCGTCATATTAACGGGGTTGCCAGACTTTTTTTTTGGCTTTGTCGCCAAATCGGATATAAAATATCGCCAAAAATTAAATTTTGTTTAGATTTCTTTAAAACAAAAAATATTTTCCTTTAAAAAAAAAAATTTTGTTAAATAATAAAAGACAGAAATAAAATTTATGGCAAAAATCGCCCAAATCCGAAAAATTTATATCGTTAAACTATATTCAATTTGAGCTATCTAAAAAAACATAACTTTTCAGGAGAGCAAAAAAACCGTCGCATTCGCGTATTTTTTAACTTTTTGTCGGCCGATCTTTTACAATATTAATTAATAATTACTAGTAAATTTTACACGTGCTTTGTTTGTAAAAATTCGTATTATTCGCTGAGTTACAGCAGATAGCTCAACCTTTTTTATTTGAAATTAATCCACCTAAGCAGATAGCTCATTAAATATAGACTTTAAAGCTTTATAACTTTTTAACGGATTATGATAAAAATGTGAATTTGGTACCATATTTCTCAGTTTTTAAAGCCCTTCCATTACAGGTGTTAAAAAAATACTTTTTAATTTTTTTTTTAAATCATCGATTTTTTCGCGCATTCTCGCCATTATTTGGAACCTTTATGAAGCTTGCGAAAAATGTCATAACACTTGTGTTAGCTGTACAATCGAATGGGCAAATAAAATATGCAAAAAGTTTAACCGGTTTTGCTCCGCATCGAAATATGGGTCAAAAACCGCGTTTTTAACCGCGGAAAGGAGTTGAAACTTTCCAAAAAAAAAAAAAACTGCCATTATTTTTATTGATGGAAAAAGTGATAATAAAAAAAAATAAATTTAAAAGTTTACCGTAGTAAACTATACTGTAGATAGCTCAAATTTTTATTTATAAAAAAACATGGTTTCACATAGCTCATGCTATTTTTGCAATAAAATAGCCTTAAAAATTTTTTTTTTTATTCTGAAATTAATACCATAGATGACACTTATGCCAGCGAACATTTTACCATCAAAAACTCATTTTCGTCATCCGAGCAGATAGCTCAAATTGAATATAGTTCCACGATATATATAAAAGAGTAATATGACTGACTGACATACTCATTCATCATCGCCCAGCCCAAACCGCTAAAGTTAGAGACTTGAAATTTGGACTGTAGTTTAACCTTCCGGAATAAAGATCCACTAAGGCTGGATTTTTGCCAATGTTGATTCTAAGGGGGTAAAAAGGGTAAAAAATTTTACTTTTGGTACTTTTTATATCTCCTGATATAATGGTCATAGAGACTGGACATTTGGACTGTATGTTACCCTCCCGCAATATAGATCCACTATGGCTGGAGATTAGCCAATGGTAAGGGGGTAAAAATGGTAAAAAACTGTACTTTTGGTACTTTTTAAATCTTCTGATATAATGATCATAGAGATTTGAAATTTGGACTGTATAGATCCATTAAGGCTGGATTTTTGCCAGTGTTAATTCTAAGGGGGTCAAAAGGGTAAAAAACTGTACATTTGGTGCTTTTTATATCTCCTGAAATAATGGTCATAGAAACTTGAAATTTGGACAGTATGTTCACATCCTAGAATATAGATCCAGTACGGCTGGATTATTGCCAATGTTGATTCTAAGAGGATAAAAAGGAAAAAAATTCTGTACTTTTGGCACCTTTTATATTTCCTTTAAAAATTGTCACATAGACTTGAAATTTGGACTGTATGTTCACCTCCAGGAATATAGATACCCTAAGGCTGGGTTTTGCCAATGATTTTTCTAATAGGGTAAAAAGGGTAAAAATATGTACTTTTGTTACATTTTATATTTCCTTAAATAATGGTACTACAAAATTGAAATTTGCAATGTCGGTTTACCTTCCGGAAAAAGATTCACTAAGGCTCGGGTTTTGCCAATGTTGATTCTACTGAGGTAAAATGGGTAAAAAAGTACTTTTGGTACTTTTTTTATTTACTGAAATTTTGTTCAAACTTGAAATTTAGAATGTAGGATCCTTTAGTGAAATAAAACATTCTGGAAAAGTACTTTCCAAAAATTCTGTACCGTTTTCAAAAAGTACCTTTTGTAAAAAGTACCTTTTATAAAAGGTTCCTTTATAAAAAGTACCTTTTATAAAAAGTACCTTTTATAAAAACTACCTTTTATAAAAACTACCTTTTATAAAAAGTACCTTTTATAAAAAGTACCTTTTATAAAAAGTACCTTTTATAAAAAGTACCTTTTATAAAAAGTACCTTTTATAAAAAGTACCTTTTATAAAAAGTACCTTTTATAAAAAGTACCCTTTATAAAAAGTACCTTTTATAAAAAGTACCTTTTATAAAAAGTACCTTTTATAAAAAGTACCTTTTATAAAAAGTACCTTTTATAAAAAGTACCTTTTATAAAATGTACCTTTTAAAAAAAGTACCTTTTATAAAAAGTACCTTTTATAAAAAGTACCTTTTATAAAAAGTACCTTTTATAAAAAGTACCTTTTATAAAAAGTACCTTTTATAAAAAGTACCTTTTATAAAAAGTACCTTTTATAAAAAGTACCTTTTATAAAAAGTACCTTTTATAAAAAGTACCTTTTATAAAAAGTACCTTTTTTAAAAAGTACCTTTTATAAAAAGTACCTTTTATAAAAAGTACCTTTTATAAAAAGTACCTTTTATAAAAAGTACCTTTTATAAAAATTACCTTTTATAAAAAGTACCTTTTATAAAAAGTACCTATTATAAAAAGTACCTTTTATAAAAAGTACCTTTTATAAAAAGTACCTTTTATAAAAAGTACCTTTTATAAAAAGTACCTTTTATAAAAAGTACCTTTTATAAAAAGTACCTTTTACTAAAAGTACCTTTTATAAAAAGTACCTTTTATAAAAAGTACCTTTTATAAAAAGTACCTTTTATAAAAAGTACCTTTTATTAAAAGTACCTTTTATAAAAAGTACCTTTTATAAAAAATACCTTTAATAAAAAGTATCTTTTATAAAAAGTATCTTTTATAGAAAGTACCTCTAATAAAAAGTACCTTTTATAAAAAGTACCTTTTATAAAAAGTACCTTTTATAAAAGTACCTTTTATAAAAAGTACCTTTCATTAAAAGTACCTTTTATAAAAAGTACCTTTTATTAAAAGTACCTTTTATAAAAAGCACCTTTTATAAAAACTACCTTTTATAAAAAGTACCTCTAATAAAAAGTACCTTTTATAAAAAGTACCTTTTATAAAAAGTACCTTTTATAAAAAGTACCTTTTACAAAAATTACCTTTCATTAAAAGTACCTTTTATAAAAAGTACTTTTTATTAAAAGTACCGAGAGTACACTTTTTGGTACTTTTTTATTTCCTGAGGTATACATAAAACCAACTTTTTGTTTATTAAATCATCACATTGGTGGAGGGTATTTAAAGATTCGGCACAGCCGAATATAGCTTTCTTACTTGTTTTTTGTTTATAATTGATCATTTACGAATTATAATTGATCTTTTTCAAATTACAATTTATCTTGATTTAAAATTTAAAAAAAAAAATAATTGAAATTTTAATTATGTAAATTTATAATTTAATTAAAAATAAATTTGAAAACCAATTAAAGTTTTAATTGTATATAATAAAAAAAAAATAAAAATACATAATTTTTTAAAAAATAAATAATTAAAAAAAATTTTTTTTTTTAAATAAAAAGGTTTAAAAAAAAATATTTTTTACACTGACTATAAAGACATAGTCAGTGAGACAATTTTATAAAGCTAAGTTTAAACCTTTTATATACATACACATAAAACTATAAACTAAATGAGAATTCAAAAATCTATATTAGAAATAAAAAAACTTTCAACAAACTAATTATACTTCTGTATTTGTTTTTGTAAGTAAAACAATGCAAGAAAAAAACACATACTCGCACACACGGAAAACAAAACAAAAAAAAAAAACAAGTAGAAAAGTTAAATTCGACTTTGCCGAATTTATGAATACCCTCCACAATGCCTTCTAATGGATAGTATATTTTTGAAATAACAATTTGATTTTTCGAATTACAATTGATCTTCTTCGACTTACGATTGATCTTTTTCGAATTACAACTGATCATTTTCGAATAAATTTTGATCTAATTTAAATTTCCATTGATCTTTTTTCGAATGACAATTGATCTATTTGATCTGCAATTGATCTTCTTCGAATTACAACTGATCTGTCTCGAATTACAGTTAATCTTTTTCGAATAACAATTTGATTTTTCGAATTACAATTGATCTTTTTGGAATTACAATTGATCTTTTTCGAATTTCAATTGATCTTTTTCGCATAACATTTGATCTATTTCAAATTACCATTGATCTTTTTCGAATTGCAATTGATATATTTCGAATTACAATTACCCATTTTAAAATTACAGTTGTAATCTTCGAATTACAATTGATCTTTTCAAATAACAATTGATTTATTTCAAATTGAGATCAATTTCAATTTGAAATAAATCAATTGTTTCCTAATTAAAATTGATCTTATTAGAATTACAATTGATCTTTTTCGAATTACAATTCATATTTTTCGAATTGCAATTGATCTTTTTATACCCTCCAACTACAGTATGGGGGTATACTCACTTTGCCATTCCGTGTGTAACGCATCGAAATATCGGTCGGGGACCCCATAAAGTATATATATTATTGATCAGTGATCGATTCTAAGACATTCTAGCGATGTCCGTCCGTCCGTCCGTCCGTCCGTCTGTCCGTCCGTCCGTCCGTCTGTAGTTAACACGATGCAGTCCAAAATAAAAGAGCTAGACCCCTCAAGTTTGGCATAAATATGTGTTATGGTCCTAGGCTAGGTTAAGTTCGGAAACTGGACAATTCGGACCAGGGGGAAAAAAGCCCCCCCTTGAAGAACTAAACCAACCTCTTAAAAATTCTAATTTTTTTGTATTTTTGTGAACCAAATGAGACATTTTTATGTTCGTAGAACTTTATAGTCCTGCGCTTGGACCCAGAGGATTAAAAAATGTCGCTATTTTTGCCCCGCCCCTCTTTTAAGGGCGTCGATAAAAAAATAATTTAAATAATTATAAAACAATAATACTTAAGTGCACAAAGCAGACAAAAAGTAACTTGTAAATATATACCGTGAGGGCCAAGGAGTCCCCCAGCTCACCGACCCCTCCCTCAACCTTGCCCCGCCCCCTTAAAACAACGCCCCTGGCAAAATTTTTTTTTTTTTTTTTTACATGTTGGAGGGTATAATAGATTCGGCACAGCCGAATTTAACACTCTCACTTGTTTATATTACAATTGATCTTTTTTGAATTACAAATGATCTTTTTTCAATTACATATGACCTTTTGTGGATTATAATTGATAGTTTTCGAATAACAATTGATATTTTTCGAATTACAATTGATGTTTTTCGAATTACAATTGACCTTTTTCAAATTACAATTGGAATTTTTAAATTACAAATGGAATTTACGAATTATATTTAATCTTCGAATTAATAATGGAGTCTTTGAACTACAAGTAGAATCTTTGATTTACAAATGGATTTTTTGATTTACAAATGGATTTTTTGATTTACAAATGGAATCTTCGTATTACAAAAAGAATTTTCGAATTACAATTGATTTTTTTCCAATAACATCTGTAAACGGTGTATTTCGAATTACAATTGAGTTACAAGTAGAACCTTCGAATTACAAATGGAGTTTTAAATGAAAAATGGAATTTTCGAATTGCAAGTAGAATCTACGAATTGCAAATAACGTTTTTCGAATCATATCTGTACTATAAATGGTGAATACACTCTAGCAGTAGCAACTAAAAGTTGTGACTGTGGCAAATAAAAATTGAAGTTCTAGCATATACTGCCAATTTTGGCAAACGCATTGTCGTTGATCTAACCAGTTAAATTTGCGCCACTGCTAACCAGAAAATGCCTGATTTTTTTATTTTTTTTTTGTGAGTGTAATTACATTTATGCGTATTGTTGAGTGTAGGCCAATTTTTTTTGTTATAAAAAATGAGAAGTAGCACTAGTATCAGTGGTTTGAATCCTGGATTCAGTATGAAGTTTATATATTTTGTTTTGTTTTTGTGAATCCATTTACAAGTGAAGTGCACTTAGTTTTATTTTTAGTTTTTTATATTCTGCCAACACTTAGGCCTCTACAAAATTTTAACCATCATTTTTTTTTTTTTATTAAAAAAAAACTTTTTTTGTTTGTATGTGTGTTAAATATGCGTACGTATTTTAAAGGGAGTGTAGGTGTATGGGTAAATATTTAGTAGACCTACACACACAAATTCAGTAAAACAATAACACTGGTCAACATTGTTTTTGGAAAAACATTTACTGGGCTATTCATAATGAGTAAATTAAATGTAATGTAGGTTTATTTGACTGATATTGCATGAATATTTGTCAAATAAACCTACTTTAAGTACACTTTAAGTATTATGAATAACCCCTTTAGAATTTAGAAAACCACTCAAAAAAACCTTGTAAAATGACAAGAAAAGCTTGTAACTTTTATTTTTTGGTACCATCTTTTTTACGAGAGTTTCTACACCATTTCCAATTGTATGTATTTCAGAAATTATCAATTGTATTTCAGAAATTATCAATTGTATTTAAGAAATTATAATTGTATTTCAGAAATTATCAATTGGATTTCAGAAATTATCAATTGTATTTCTGAAACTATCAATTGTATTTCAGAAATTATGAATTGTATTTCAGAAGTTATCAATTGTATTTCAGAAATTATCAATTGTATTTCAGAAGTTATCAATTGTATTTCAGAAATTATTAATTGTATTTCAGAAATTATCAATTGTATTTCAGAAACTATCAATTGTATTTCAGAATTTATCAATTGAATAGTTCATGCGAATAAGGACGAATAGACCACTTTATCGCAAACACGTTTTTTTGCATAAATGCATATTATTAGCAGAGCCCTACAATCCTATGCAGAAATTTTGGGGAAATTTTGACTTTTAAGGCTAAAAAAATGACTTTGAATGTGCAATAATTCGTATATTTTTATATTTTTGTTTAAATTGGGAGTGAACTAACGCACAATTTTGATTAAATACAACACAAAATCATATAAAAATTTTACTTTCAGTAACAATGTGTTAAAAGAACATTACGAAGAATAAACCACACTTATTATATTGGCAAACAATTTTACCGTTCTTGAGTTATAAGACTTTAAAGTGTGGAAAGAAAAAAGGGCGAATATCCATCCTTAACAAAATATTATATAAAAATTATTTAGCTGCGAATTTAAAATTGATATTAGCTAAAATTTGAAATTGTACACAAAAAAAAAACAATCTTAGCACATACTTACAAACATTTAGTGTTAATACTGCATATATATAAAAGAGTAATGTGACTGACTGACTGACTGACTGACTGACTGACTGACTGACTGACTGACTTATATACTCATTCATCATCGCCCAGCTCAAACCGCTGAAGCTAGAGACTTGAAATTTGGACTGTAGGTCCACCTCCCGGAATATAGATCCACTAAGGCTGGATTTTTGCCAATGTTGATTCTAAGGGGGTAAAAAGGGTAAAAAACTGTACTTTTGGTACTTTTTATATATCCTGAAATAATGGTCATAGAGACTTGAAATTTGGACTGTATGTTCACATCCCGGAATATAGATCCAGTAAGGCCGGATTTTTGCCAATGTTGATTCTAAGGGGACAAAAAGGGTATAAAACTGTACTTTTGGTACTTTTTATATCTTCTGAAATAATGGTCACAGAGACTTGAAATTTGGACTGTGTGTTCAACTCCTGGAATATAGATCCAGTAAGGCCGGATTTTCGCCAATGTTGATTCTAAGGGGGTAAAAAGGGTAAAAAACTGTACTTTTGGTACTTTTTATATCTCCTGAAATAATGGTCACAGAAACTTGAAATTTGGACTGTATGTTCACCTCCCGGAATATAGATCCAGTAAGGCTGGATTTTTGCCAATGTTGATTCTAAGAGGGTAAAAAGGGTAAAAAAATGTACCTTTGGTACCTTTTATATTTTCTTAAATAATGGTCCTAGACACTTTAAATTTTGAATGTAGGTTCAGCTCCCGGAATATAAATCTACTAAGACTGGATTTTGCCAATGTTGATTCTAAGGGGTAAAAAGCGTAAAAAACTGTACTTTTGGTACCTTTTATATTTTCTTAAATAATGGACCTAGAAACTTAAAATTTGCAATGTAAGTTCACCTCCCGGAAAAAATGTTCACCAAGGCTGGGTTTTTGCCAATGTTGACTCTACGGGGGTAAAATGGAAAAAAGTGTACTTTTGGTACTTTTTTTAATTTATTGAAATAATGGTACCTTTTATTAAAAGTACCTTTTATAAAAAGTACCTTTTATAAAAAGTACCTTTTATAAAAAGTACCTTTTATAAAAAGTACCTTTTATAAAAAGTACCTTTTATAAAAAGTACCTTTTATAAAAAGTACATTTTATAAAAAGTTTTATAAAAAGTACCTTTTATAAAAAGTACCCTTTTATAAAAAATACCTTTTATGAAAAGTACCTTTTATAAATAGTACCTTTTTTAAAAAGTACCTTTTATAAAAAGTACCTTTTATAAAAAGTACCTTTAAAAAAAGTACCTTTTACAAAAAGTACCTTTTATAAAAAGTACCATTTATAAAAAGTACCTTTTATAAAAAGTACCTTTTATAAAAAGTACCTTTTATAAAAAGTACCTTTTATAAAAAGTACCTTTTATAAAAAGTACCTTTTATAAAAAGTACCTTTTATAAAAAGTACTTTTTATAAAAAGTACCTTTTATAAAAAGTACCTTTTATAAAAAGTACCTTTTATAAAAAGTACCTTTTATAAAAAGTACCTTTTATAAAAAGTACCTTTTATAAAAAGTACCTTTTATAAAAAGTACCTTTTATAAAAAATACCTTTTATAAAAAGTACCTTTTATAAAAAGTACCTTTTATAAAAAGTACCTTTTATAAAAAGTACCTTTTATAAAAAGTACCTTTTATAAAAAGTACCTTTTATAAAAAGTACCTTTTATAAAAAGTACCTTTTATAAAAAGTACCTTTTATAAAAAGTACCTTTTATAAAAAGTACCTTTTATAAAAAGTACCTTTTATAAAAAGTACCTTTTATAAAAAGTACCTTTTATAAAAAGTACCTTTTATAAAAAGTACCTTTTATAAAAAGTACCTTTTATAAAAAGTACCTTTTATAAAAAGTACCTTTTATAAAAAGTACCTTTCATAAAAAGTACCTTTTATAAAAAGTACCTTTTCTAAAAAGCACCTTTTATAAAAAGTACCTTTTATAAAAAGTACCTTTTATAAAAAGTTTTATAAAAAGTACCTTTTATAAAAAGTACCTTTTATAAAAAGACCCTTTTATAAAAAGTACCTTTTATGAAAAGTACCTTTTATAAATAGTACCTTTTTTAAAAAGTACCTTTTATAAAAAGTACCTTTAAAAAAAGTACCTTTTACAAAAAGTACCTTTTATAAAAAGTACCATTTATAAAAAGTACCTTTTATAGAAAGTACCCTTTATAAAAAGTACCTTTTAAAAAAAGTACCTTTTATAAAAAGTTCCGAAAGTAGACTTTTTGGTACTTTTTTATTTCCTGAAGTAATATTTATAGAAACTTGAAATTGGAAAAGGTTACAAAAAAAATATAATGGTCACATAAACTTAAAATTTGGAATGTGAAATCCTTCGGTGAAAAAAAAAGATGTGGAAAAGTACTTTTTGTAAATTCCATTTATTAACGGGGATAAAAAGTACTTTTAATATTTGCTGAAACAATGATCCTATATGATTGACATATGGAGTATAGGATACTTCGGTGAAGAAAAAACATTCTGGAAGAGGTACTTTTTGGAAATTCCGTTTCTAATGGGGGTAATAAAGTGTACTTTTGGTACTTTTATTGTTCCTATAATAATGACCTTAGAAGAAGGAGATGGAATTGGAAATGAAGAACGGGGAACAAAATGGACTAGAGCAGATAATAATATGGAATGATATTTTTTACTCAAATTTTTCGTGTTTAGCTTTTTTCTACATATTTTTTCCCTCTATATATTTTTTCACTCAAACTTACTTTTTTTTCCAATTTCTTTTTTCACTGAAATATTTATTCACTCAAAACTCAAGGACTCGAAAATTGTCAATATATTTTCCCCCCGGAACGAACATGATAACTAGGGATGAGATTTTCATGCACTAAAAAATCGAAAATATGCGCTTAAAATATGCACTAAAAAATTCAAAATATGCACTAAAAAACCTAAAAATATGCACTAAAAAATAAAATGTGTGCAATAAAAGTCTTGTTTTCATTCGAAAAACTTCTTAAAAAAGCAAAAAATAAAACCGGGCTTAAAAAGTGACATTTAAAACTTCATATAAGCAGGATTTTTTTATAAATTAGGACAATCTATAAAAAAATTAAAAAGAAAAAAATAATTTTTCTTGTTTTCAAAATAAATTTTTAAAATTTAAAATAGTTTTTGAAACAAATAAATTTCAATTTTTGTTTTTGCTAATTTATATCAAAATATGCAAAAATATGCACTTAAAAGTTGGAAATATGCACAATATATGCACTTAAAATCAAAATATGCAAAAATATGCATTTTAATCAAAATATGCAAAAATATGCAAAAACAAATCGATGCCATTTTAAAGCAAATTTCCTGATTCGGAAAGATAATTCAAAAAACATGCATTTGCATGGAAATCTCATCCCTAATGATAACATACCAGCGAAGTTATTCAAATTTTATTGTTTAAATTATTCATTGAAATATTTTTTTATGGAAGACTTAAACGTCCACAAGTAAATAAAACAAAGACTACGTAGGGGAATTTTTTGGAAATCGATAGAGTAATCCTGATCCTTCTATTATCCAGTATTCAACACAACCGGTAACGAAGTACCGGGATGGTAAGCTAGTGTCAGGAATAAAAAAAAAATGTTCATGTTCTTTTATGTTACGTCGTAATATGCAGTCAAGGGTTAATATTATAATTCCTAAAAATGTATTTAGTGTCATAAAGAATTACTACTGCATCAAATAGCAGGAATATTAAAAAAAAATTAACAAAAAAAAAAATTTTTTTCCATGTCCTGACAATCCTTAAAAAGTGTATCCTTGAAGTCCTTAAAGTGTTACAAACAAATACCAACCATAGTTCGTCAAGTTTTGCAAGTCTCATGAAAATGTAGTCAAAATCTGCTGCAAAATAACACATTTTTATTCAAATTTCAATACATTTTTTTGGATATTCGCCCTTTTTCCATTTAAGCAAAAATTTAAGTCCAATTTTTTGGCAAGTTCTCTTTCGAATACCTTACTAAAATTTTGTATATAGGTAGATGTGACCTAAATCTTTAAGCTAATATCAAAAAGTTGACAAAAATATTATTTTTTAACCGTTTCCTGCGTTTTTATTGTCCCCTGTAAAATTCTACAAATGGTCTATTCGTCTTTATTCGCATGAACTATTCAATTGTATTTTAGAAATTTTTAATTTGTATTCCAGAAATAATCAATTGTATTTCAGAAAATATCAATTGTATTTCAGAAATTATCAATTGTATTTCAGAAATTATCAATTGTATTTCAGAAATTATCAATTGTTCTTCAGAATTTATCAATTGCATTTTAGAAACTAACCTTCGTAACACAATTGAAAATTTCTGAAATACAATTGAAAATATCTGAAATACAATTATTAAATTCTGAAATACAATTGATAATTTCTGAAATACAATTCATATTTTCTGAAATACAAATTAAAAATTTCTGAAATACAATTAATAAATTCTGAAATACAATTGAAAATTGATAATTTCTGAAATACAATTGACAGTTTCTAAAATACAATTGCAAATTTCTGAAATACAATTGATAGTTTCTGAAATACAATTGAAAATTTCTGAAAAACAATTTATAATTTCTGAAATACAATTGAATATGGTGTAGTAAAACCTACGAACTTTTTTTGTTATATAACAAGCTTTTTAACAATAAAACTGTTAATTTACAACTTTTTTGACACGATAAAACGCACAAGGAGTGCTCGTGGTTTAACTAGAGTTTTTGCTACCTCCTATTTAACGAGAATTCCTACTAAAAATTTCGAACTTTTTCGTAATTTTACAAACTTTTTACCAATAAAATTGACAAAATAAAACTTACAAGGAATTCTCGTGATTTTAAGAGATTTTTTTTTTTGTAAAATTACCTTCGAAATTGGGACATTTACAAAAAAAAAAAAAAAATTAAATTACAAAAAAAAATGTAAATTTCGATCGAAAATTATTTGTTAAAAAACAGAGAAAACTGCCATATATTTGTAAAATGCGATTACGAGACTTTTTTTAGTAATTTGACAAGGTTTTTCTTTTTAATGTGTAGTGACAGGTTAGTTGACTTTTTGTCGAATAGTGTAATAAAAAAATACACACACTATACTTTAACATGTTTTCCAGTTATTTTCCGTGTTTTTTTTAGGTTTTTGTCTATTTTTTAACAATTTTTTTTTAGTTTTTTTTATGTGTAATTTGTTTTATTATAATTCACCAATACACACAGACCACATGTATAGCAGTTAAACTATATATGTTAGTGTGAGTATGTGTGTGTTGTTGAATTTCATAGCCATTGAGTTAATCAGCCTTACAATGCATTTTTCAATAGATGTAGTGGTAGATGCACTTGTTTGCATCAACCATTATTGCACATTTTTTTGTATTGTTGTAGTTGTTTGTGTTGGTAGTGCTTTAGTTTAATTTTTTTGTTTTTTTAGAGTGTGTGTGAGTGTTTTTTTTTAAAGAGGTGTGTGTGTATGTTAAAGTGTGTGTGTGTATGTGGCATCATCGTTCAAAATTTTGTGTCCTTTTTAAATTTTTATGTTAAAAATATGAAATTTTTATATTTTAAACAAAACCAGTCAGTAGGTGTGGCTATTTCAAAGATATTACAAGTACAAAAATTCATTGTACCTATCTTGTACACATGTATAAGTGCATGTATAGTATTAACCACGCTTTTATATAGTTTTTTTCTTAACTGATTTATTTGTTATCTAGTGTTAGTTGGCTTATTTATAAAAAACACCGACGCTTATTATTAACTGCAACATATAAAATTTCATCAACAGAAATTCAGCAAAAGAATTTATTATTCTTCATAATTGAAATGTAAGTACAATTTTAATTTATGTTTTTTTTATAGAGTTGCTACAAACAATTAAATCATTATCATTGATAAGAAATTTTAAAGGATCTAATGGGAGGAGCTTATATAGTAAATTCTATTGTATGTATTTCGTAAATATCTTTTAACCGAGATTCAAATGACTTGAAATTGTATTATTTTATTAACTATCGATTCTCATTGAAGAAAGAGTTTTCGGCTTTTGATTTTATATTGGAAGCATTTGCTATCATATTTGCTAGGTGCTCTAATGACATTAGGTAATTAAATTTAACAAATTTAAATTACTAAACAAATTAAAATTTTAAAAATTAAATTATCAATAATTAAAATCAAACAACATTCACCAAAAATAATATTTCAATTCAAAGTTGGTTTTTTATCTACGCGTATGATTAATATTTACTTGAAAAATAATTTGATGTAACGCATACGCCTTAGTATTTATTTTGGTTTTTAAATCACAGATAGAAAATATGAATTTCGAAAAGGCACTAAACTCAAAAACATGCGCGTGTACCGGGGGGGAGGGGGAATTCCCCCCGTCCTTCCGCCCTACCAAAATTTCAAAAAGAAATAAAGTGGAAAAGAAATAATAAAGAAAGAAAAAGACGAAAAAAAAAGAAGGAAATTTTCTAAAAAAATGTTCTATGGAAAAAAACCTCGAAATTCGGAAATTTCTTTCTAGAACAAATTGAAAAAATTTTAAAGGGAAAATCTGAAAATTTTTTAAGCAAAATTGTGTTTAAATCTGAAAGTTTTCTATGAAAAAATATCGGCCAATCTGAAAGTTTTTTCAGTCAGTTTTATCAGCTCAAGGCAAAAATATTTAAAAACAAATTTATGACATGTCACCATAAAACAGCAATTTTTGCCAAAATTCGTGCTAAACTAAAATGGCATTTGTGGGAGTTTGCCGAAAATTGCTGGCTAGATGCAAATTTAAGTATTAAATACACACTCACTTTTGCAGCAAAAATCCAAAATTTTTCAAATATGCTAGGTTAGGTTAGGTTAGGGTGGCGGTGTACGATTTACACCTGGCATAGGCCTTTTGGTCCATATCGATACCACAAAACTTTTTTTTTTTTTTGCCTTTTCCGCTAGCGTCGCAAGTTAAACACGTTCAAAGTCATTGCGAATCTCTTTAATATTCTAAGATCCATTCGCGTTATATCCTCCAAAGTATTAAAGCTTATCTGACCAGTAATCGATCGGCGACTTCTTGCCACCGCTGGACAGTGACAAAGTATGTGTTCTATCGTTTCATCCACTCCTGGTGAGCCGAATCTTTTACAACTGGCGTCCGGGATGAGTCTAATATTCTTAGCATGAATGCCGATGAGACAGTGACCAGTTATTACTTATTCCCGTCAGAGCCCGACATTCCCTTCTCGTAAGTGATAAAAGGTATTCAGTTTTCCCTTGGTCATAAATTGAAGCGGCTTGGCTATCCACGTAAAAATTTATGGTTGCTCCCCTGGTTTCCTCGATATGTTCCACAGCCTTAGTTATTGCAACTATTTCAGCTTGAAATATGCTCGAGTCCAAAGGCAGATTAAACGAAAAGTTCTGGTTTAGCTACACGTTTGTAAAACTAGCACCCACTTCATGTGTTTGTTTCGATCCATCGGTAAATATATTCATGGTGTTTGCAGGGGTGTCCTGCCAGTTAGACCAATATTCTCGAGTCGGAAATTTTACTTCATATTTCCGGTCGAAAAATAGTTTGGGCACTATGTAATCCGAGTCAATACTGTTTATATTGTTCATGTTACTGTGTCCAAAGTTGCGAAACTTGAACCAATTTGATTCTTTGAGTCTGAGGCAGGCCTTATAAGCCTCACCTTTTGCAAAGACGTCAATTGGTATAAAGTGCAATAACGCATCAATAGAGTTGGCCGATGTTGTTCTCAAAACGCCTGTGATACTACGTCCCATAACCCGTTGAAGTCTTTGGAACTGGTTTAGTATCGCACTCCTTTCAAGTGCCTTATACCAGACTAACACTTCGTAAAGTAAGATTGGTCTTACCACTGAAGTATAAATCCAATACGTAACTCTAGGCTCTAAACCCCATATCATACCAAACATTTTCTTACATGCGTAGTAAGCATTGTTAGCCTTCTTAATTCTCTCAACCGTGTTAGTTTTCCAAGAGAGCTTACTGTCCAAAATCACTCCTAAAAATTTCGCATGAGGTGATAGTGGAATTTCAACTCCCCCGATTCTAATCCTCCTAAAATTTGGGATCTTGTATCTCCTAGTAAAAAGTACTATTTCGGTCTTTTTCGGGTTTACGTTGAGTCCGTTATCTGATGCCAACTTCCACATCATCTTCAATGACCACTCGAGTAAATCAGGTGTCGTGTCCGGATACTTTCCGCAAGACAATATCACTACATCATCCGCATAAGCGATGGCTGAAGTTCCCAGTTTCTTCAGGATAGGGTCTACCCCTAACAGCCAGAGTAAAGGTGACAGAACTCCGCCTTGTGGTGCACCCCTTGTCGCGTAACGTGAGGCCTTAGCGTGACCCCATTCAGCGGTAATTTCCCGATTCAAAAGCATTCGCTTAACCCACATTGTTATGCAGTGATTAATCGATGCTTTGTTCATCGCACTTATTATCGACTCCGTACTTACATTATTAAAAGCCCCTTCAATATCCAGAAACGCTGCCATAGCATATTCTCTATATTCAAGGGATGTCTCTATTCTCTGTACCAACGAATGGAGTGCCTTTTCTATGGATTTGCCCTGCTGATAAGCATGTTGCGAATCCGACATAAAGTGTGGCGCCAGGTTAGCCCTTATATGTAAGTCCAGTATCCTTTCCAGAGTTTTTAGCAAATATGCTAATTAAAAAAAATAATTGTGGTAAAGGTTTCGCAAAATGCACTTCAAAATTGCATATGCATATAAATTGCACTTTTGAAACACCAATATTTTTGCAGTTTATCAGATATCAAAATAGACTTACATGCCATTCGCATGCGCTTTATACTGTTCAAATGCGATAATTAATTCAGAAAATATCGCTGCTCAAGGTTAAATAGATTTTGCATTTTTTTTTACATTTTTAAAAATGAAATTCGTGAACAAAATCGCGCATCCACGGGGGTGGGGGGGTAGGGAAAGGAAATTTTTCGATAGAAATAATTTGCGAATTTTTCTATAAGAAACTACCTAAAAGTTTCCTATAGGAAAAATCTGAGAATTTTTCTATAGCAGAAATTTTTTTATAGAAGTCCTTTGAAAAATGTCTAAGAATCTTAAAATTTTTCTAAATCAAAAATGTGTTTGAATGTTTTCTATGTGCTACATAGATGGGAATTTTTCATTACCATTGAAATTTAATTACCATTGGTTAATATCAATTGTAATGAAAAAATTTTCATTACCATTTAATGGTAATTAAATTTTTTTAATTGAAAAAATAATTACTAATGGTAATGAAATGCACCAATTGTTGAAAAACACCAATTATAATTGGTTTCAAAACCATTGGTTTGCACATTTTTGTTTTTTTGAAAAGTTAAAAATTTAAACATCAAAGTATGTTTTTACAAAAAAATATGAAAATGTTAAAGACAAAAAACAAATCGCAAATAAAAATTTCAAATATTGTGTTATACAAAGGCAATCAACGTGTGTTTGGTTTATAAAATGTGAAAAACTAAAACACCATATAACAAAAAACAACAGATTTTTCCAAATATTAACGATTTTGACAATATTGTGACGACTTTTACTAATGGTAATTATTTTTTTTAAGTGATGCCATACCAATGGTAATTATTTTTTATACCCTCCACTCTAGTGATAGAGGGTATATATTAGTTTGTCATTCCGTTTGTAACACCTCGAAATATTGGTCTAGGACCCCATAAAGTATATATATTTATGATCCTCGATCGATTTTAAGTCGATCTAGCGATGTCCGTCCGTCCGTCCGTCCGTCCGTCCGTCTGTCTGTCTGTCTGTCTGTCCGTCCGTAGAAAACACGCTAACTTTTGAAAGACTTTACAGAGGCTACTGAAGTTTGGCATATATGTTTGTCATTTACCTGGTCAGGTTGGTATTGCAATCCAGCCAAATCGGTCCAGTGGTTCAAAAGTTATGAGCAAAAGAGTAAATTTCGGCAAGGGTGTTTCGCGAATTTACGAGATAAAAAACACGATAACTTCCGAAAGACAATAATGAGACTACTGAAGCTTGGCATGTATCTTTGCCGTTCCCCGGGTCTGTTTGGTATTAAATTTCAGCTCAATCGGTCCAGTGGTTCAAAAGTTATAAGCAAAACCCTGAATTTCAGATTAGTTTCATTTAAAATGCCACGTGTTTTAACAACCCAGCCAGAAATTGCCAACCGTTCCAAAAAAAAAGTACTGGGAAAGCAACTTTTTTTTGTATACCAAGCTCTTTTTAGTAAAGTACTTGGTTTTACCGAACTAATTACTTTGCTAACACTTTTTTACCAAACTAAAGGCGGTTTATATTATTGATTTGAAATATTTTTTTTTTAATAATTTTACTAAATTTTAACATTTAAAAAAACTCTTAATTATGTAATAAAGCAATTGCAATGGTGTCATTATAAAATTTAGTAAGAATACATTTTGATTCTACTATATTGATACTGATTTCAATGTTATTTTTATCTAATTTATTAACATTGTAGATATTAGAACCGTAAAATCATTGTTTGGGAATTAGAACCTTAAAAACTTGGCATAAGTTCGACAAATGTTCTTAAAATCTGCTTAGCAAACTTATTTTTTAATGTAGCCAATTTCTTTGATGATAAAATTCTGCATGCCGTGTAAAGAATTAAAAAATGCTTGTATTGATCAGATTTTAAAACGTTTTTCAATATGATACCTCCACCGTATAATAAAAAAAAAATCGGAATTGTGTTGCTTTCCAGTTTCCTATATCATATATATCGAATGACTTCCTCTGAAACTCTGATGTAATATCTTGAGACAAATTTAAAAAGTTTTTTTGTAAAACAGCAACATTTTCTGTAGAAATAAATGAAAATGATTTCTTATAAATCATCTTTTGAAGCAAATATTTGCTTATGCCGAGATGCAACATATGCATCTCATCCAGAACAACATTCTTGACTAGGTCAATATTTAAAATTTCAAGTAGTGGGCTATTTTCCTTTGTTAAATGATGTTCTGAATTTATTTTTTCTTTAAATGACTGCAAAGTCCTTTCATCGCAGTTAATTTCTTTAAAAACTCGAGTTTTGTTATCTGTTTCTCCTCGTACTGTGCATCTTTCACAGGAAAAAAATCCAGTATGGCTTTTAGTGCACCTAATAAAGGCACGGGCAGGCATATCGCAACAGAATGCTAGAACTTTAAAGTTAAAAATATTTTCCACTTATATTTACACCTTTAATAATAAAACCAAAATTAATCTTGAATTCATTTTTTTAGAAATATTATACCTTCATTTATTAACAAATTGGATTCCACAACGACTTCTTCCAAAAACTCTTGTAAGGAATATGGTTTTGAATTTCCGTAATATAAGCCTATTAAAAAAGGTTTACTCATATAATCTGGTGCAAACACTTTTCCCATAATAGACCAAAAACCTTTTTTGGATTTGTTAAAGACATCCATGCCATCCACATGAATTATCAACGATATACCTGCCTCAACATACAGTTTAGGGCAGCGTTTAAATTACTACGAAGAAAGTAGCTTAAACAACCAAAATTGACGATATGTGTAGTTTTAAAAACAAACAATATGTAAATCATTAAATTGCTATAGCTACTAATACTTGCACATTTCTGTTTTTGTAGCGTGAGCTTACGATTGTTTTTAAAAATGAATAAGTAGCAAAAAAAACAAAAACATTAGAATTGTGTAGCCTACAAGTAGCCTACAAATTATTTTTGGTAGCCTACCTGTAGCCTACAAATTATTTTTGGTAGCCTACCTGTAGCCTACAAATTATTTTTGGTAGCCTACAAATATTGTTTTTGTAGCCTACAAAGAAACAATTTAATAAAACTATAACACACACACACACTTATCTTGTTTAACATAACTGTTTTATTTTAATGTGTATAAAGAATAGGGTTGGATTGTTTTAATGTAAAATTATAATTCAACTTCTCAAAAAAAAACTTTGGCAAACATTGTTGTGGTGTTCCCTTGTCATTAAAAGTAGAGATGGGCACATGAGGAGATTAGAACGTGATTCACGCGTGACCACGCTTGAGTGTGACTAAATTCAATTTTACTCACGCGCGTGTGAGTGAAGTGTGCGTGAGTAAGATTTTTGCGTGAGTGTGCGTGAGTCGATTTTTTAAGTTACGCTGAACTTTAAATTTTGTTGAAAATTTTAAAAGATTTTTCAAATTTTAGTTTTTAATTTTTTTTTGTATGAATAAGAGTTTCGTGAGTGTGAGTCAACGAGAGTGTGAGTGAAGCTTGAGTGAGTGTGAGTTGTATTAAATTTACTCACGTGATTGTGAGTATGAGTAGAAAAAATTTGCTCGTGAGTGAGTGTGCGTGATTCAAAAATTCCTGTCGTGGGCGTGAGTGAGTGTGAGTCAAAAATCACTCACGCGCCCATCTCTAATTAAAACCATGTTTTGAGTATTTTTCACCACGTGAATTTTCGAAAAACCCAATGTAGAGATGGGTGCGTGAGTGGATTTTGACTCACACTCACTTAAGCTCACGCAAAAAAATTCGAATCACTCACGCATTTTTTTTTTATTCACGCTCACTCACTATTCACGTGAGTAATAAAAATCTTACTCACGCCAGATTCAATCACGCTCACGCGTGAATCACGCAAAATCTACTCACGCAATAAAATTCTCTTACCAAAAAAAAAAACTCCAAAAAAATTTTTTTACAAAAAATAAAAAAATTGGGCTAATCTAAAAATCTTATCACGCAAACTCACGCAAAAAATAAATGACTCACTCACTCAGATTTTTTTTTCAGCTCACACTCACTCACAATCACGTGATTTAAATGAAAATCACTCACGCGTGATTCACGTGAATCACGCAAATCACGTGACCAGCGCCCATCTCTAACCCAATGTTAATGTCACGGTTTTTCTCATAACTTCTGAGCGTCTAGACCGATAATATTAAAATCGCGTACATATTCGAAAATATCGAAAAATTCGACAAAATTCCAAATTTTTCTATATTTTTTTGACCAAAATTAAAAGAATTTTATTAAAAATTATTATTATTCTTTTTTCGATGTTGTATTTATTTTACACCATCTTAACGAAATTTTTAATATGATCACGTTTTTATATTGCAACATTTGTTTACAATGTGATACTGTAGTAATACTGTAGTAATACTACTATAGTAATACTACTGTAGTAATACTACTGTAGTAATACTGTAGTATATTTGTAGCCTACAAATATACTACTGTAGTATATTTGTAGGCTACAACAATAAAATTTGTTTTCCGCTACTGCTCTGTTTGTAGTTTTTATTTTTTTCATGTTGTTGTAGTTTAAGCAAACACAAAAAAGAAAAGTAAACAAAAGCTATAACTTATAATATTGAAATTGTTTGAAGTGATATGAAAAGCAAAAGCAAAAAAACGGGTAGCTAACGTAGCCTTTCAAACGCTGGTTTAGGGTTCACAATATCAACAAGATTTTATTTTATTCCAAAATACTGGAATTTCCCAAAAGTGTCATCTGAACTTTTCATAATTTTTGTGCAACCGCTTACAGCTGAAATTCCTAGCAATGTTTAAGAGGATTTTGGTAGTGACGTATATCCTTCTTCTCTCAAAACTATTAAAAGTTCATCGATTGACTTTTGAGTTAGGGTTTATATATTATTTAAAACCCAATTCTTTAACCTGAGCTCTAAATGGCCGTTAATAAGGTTGCTAAAATCAGTTTCCGTTGTTTCAGGTATAAAATCCTCTGTACTAGATGAGGACATCGCTGTCAACTTCACAAAAAATTTCCTCATCCGTTGTTTCAAGATTTTGAGCATCAATAAATTCATCGTGAACGTCGGTTTTGAAGCTGATCATTTAAGTTTATTAAAATAAATTTTTAAAGCTTTCCTCACGAAACAGTTTCCGAGTGAAACTGAAGCCACAGTTTTTTCAAAGATAACTTGCTGGCTATCCGCAGCAAAGGATCAATGCGGAGGTCGAACTGAACGATAAAAATACGATAAAACTACATAACCATTTAAGTCAAATTCGATTATATTAACATTTGAAATGTTATTTAAACGAAAATATTTTTTAACTTTAACATATAATTTATTTAAAAGGATAATTTATATATAATTTTTTTAAAATGAAAAAAAAAATATTTCGTAAGTACGAATTAAATAAAAAATAATTTAATTTAACACATTTTAAATTTTTCAATTAATTATTTAGTTAAAATGCATGGGAAAGTAAATTTTAAAATATCTCGGATATTACTTTTGAAATTACTGGGAAACGCTCTGGAAAGCACTGGGAAAGCCCAATATTTGTTGTATTCAATGTACTCTTATATTACTTTATTTTGATTCAACAATTACTTTGCCACTACTAAATGGTGTTATCATTTAGCATCTTAGCAAGTACAAAAAACCCAAAAAAAAGGTACTTAGCCAGTATTAATACTACCTTATTAATTACTTTGCCAGATCTGGCCCGTATGTATTTTTCTGCCTGGGAAGTTTTAAAAGCATTGGTGGTAACTAAACAATGCTTTTCAAACTTGTTTAATTTTAAAGCAATGCTTTTCAAACTTGTTTAGTTTTAAAAGCATTGGTAACTTAAAAATTAAACACGAAAAAAATTTTACACTGAAAAAAAATTTTACACTCAAAAAAAAATTTACACTCAAAAAAAAATTTACACAAAAAAAATTTAGTTTTTTTTTTTACAAAAATGAGAATATTTTGTGTACATACATACGTGCATTCACTCAGAATTATTTTTACAGTAAAAAAAAACATTACACTCGAAAAAAATTTTACACTCAAAAAAAAATTAGTAATTTTTCTTTTTTTTTTTAAAAAATGACAAAAAAGAGTTTTTTACTCAAAATAAAACATTTCTAATCAAAATTGTTAATTTTTTCACATTAAAAAATGTACTACCCTTTAAAAAAATGCATTGTGGAGGGTATTCATAGATTCGGCAAAGTCGAATTTAACTTTTCTACTTGTTTTTAATTTTCATTAGTAATTAAATTGATAAGTAATTTAATTGTTACAATTGATACAACCAATGGTAATGAAAAAAAATTCATTACCATTGACATCAATTAAATGGTAATTAAACCATCAATTAATTGGTCCCTTTAATTAATTAGTCCCATCTATGATGTGCTATAAGTCTCAAAATATAAAAAAAAAAAATTTGTAATTTTTCTAGACGAAAACTTTAGGAATTTTTCTAGACAAAAAAATTGAGAATTTTTTTAAAGAAAATAGTTGTGTATTTTTCTTAGCATTTTTCTTTAGGAAAAATCTTATAATTTTGTTATGAAAAATCTGAGAATTCTTCTGGGTAAAAAGGAAAAACTACAAAGTATGTGAGATTTTTTTCTAAAATTTTCAAGAATCTCAAAATTTTTTTTTAGAAATAATGTTTTTAAATCTTAAAAGATTATATTAAAAATAAGAAAATTTTTTTCATGTAAAATTTGAAAATTTTTTTATAGAAAAACGGTAATAGAATCTGAGATTTTTTCTATGGGAAAAATCTGTTACTTTTTTTTTTAGAAAATTTGAGAATTTTTTATAGAAAAAATGTAATAGAAACTGAAACTTTTCAGGATCTAAGAATTTTTAATAGAAAAAGCTTTCTATTGGAAAAAGAAGTCTTAGAATCCTAGGAAAATTTTTCAATGGGAAAAATGTCACAGAATTTTTTGAGTTTTTATTAGAGCGGAGTGAATTGTTCAGAGCAAAATTTTTAACAAAATCGTCTAGGATATTTGGATTCTGCATAAAATTCTAAGAAAACATGCCGAACAAACTATGTCTCAAAAATCAATTTTGACCCCCCAATTTTCAAAAATAGTTTTGTACGATATACGCCTTTTCCATTAATCAACACGAGAAAAAGGGTATTTTTTGGCCTGGGATCTTTAGATTGTGTACATAGATACACTATGGAGCCGTTTATACATTCCCATTTACAGTTTTATTAAATTCCAAAATCTGGCGATTTTATTCGCGATTTTAATTTTTTAAAAATCACAAAATAAGAAAAAGTAGTGTAGTTTGATAAGCGATAACTTCTTAAGTAAATATCCGATTTTTAAAATCAAAACTGAAATTAAAGTCTTAAGTCCTCTACATTAAACTTGAAAGTTAAAAAAAAATTGTGTTATTAAAAAAATGCATTATAAATGCAAATGCATTTTGTTAGTGCATTTTCGTCAACTTTCTCCTCTTTTGATTTTTTTTAATTAACATGTTATGAAAGAATGACATTTTTACAAAAAAAAATCAGTCATCATTTTAATAGGACACAAAAGTCCTCTTTTTTTAATATTTTTTTTAAATTATGCCCATATAAAAGATTTTTTTTTTTTTTTTTTTAATTTTGTTAATAAATGTTTTTAGGATTTTCAAATCGTTTATCGATATACTTTGAAGATCTATAACTCCTTAAGTAAACATCGGATATTGATAATCAAAATTGAAATTGAAAGCTAAAATCCTCTACTTTAAACGAAAAAGTTTTAAAAATTGTGGCAATAAAATAATGGTGTTGTTTACCACTTTATAATTTTTTGTGGATTTAAAAAAAAATTAAATCGCGAATAAAATCGCGAGTTTTTGGAATTTAATTAAACTGTACTAACAGCGTATTCAAAAATTAGCACCTATTTTTTACCACAAATTAGAAAAAAAATGCGTTTTTTTAATGCATAAATTCACGATTTTTACTCAAATATCAGTCATTTAGGAGTGTTTAATATCATTGTGCAACACGATTTTATGTTTTGAAAGGGTAAAACTGCAAAATAAATGTATATAAAACAGTAGATCGAAACCCCCGCAGAATTTTGAAAATTTAGCTCGAGTGTTTTTTTCAAAGGAGTTCAGAATAAGTCAAAACAAAATTATTAAATTTAATTTTGAACTTAATGAGGTTACTAGACGTGCAACAAAATTTGATGACGGTTCTTTTCTTACAACATATTAACCCTCTATCTCCCATTTTTAGGGGTCACTTTAGTCCCTTTTCCAAATATCGTCGTAGAACACCACTTACACTTCTTAACTAATATATTTAAAGGGTTAACAATTTTCTTCTGCATAGAATTTCATTGTTAGTTGTAAAAGACCAAAAATTCGTGAGATATAAGCAAAATGCTTAAAAAAGTAAAATTTGTAATTATCATATATTGTTAAATTGTGATTCACCAAAGTCGTGTGAAATAATTCGACAAAATATAACAAATTTACTTCTGAGCTTAATACTGTTAATAGATGTCTTCGGTAAAATTTGATGTTTCTTTTTTCTTAAAACATATTAACCCTCTATCTCCCATTGTAAGGGGACATTTCAGTCCTTTTTTAAAATATTCTTATAAAAAACACTTAAACGTGCATTTAAAGTGTAAAAACGTTCTACAAACATTTAAAAGATATCTTTAATCATTCCAAACCCATTTAAAAAAGGTAAAGACTTGAATGGGCCATAAAAAGAACTAGAGCTAAATTTTCAAAACAATTCGTTTTTGGTTTACAAATGGTATACCTTCATTTTTTGTTTTGTCCAATTTAAGATACACTCTGTGACCTCAAATTTGTTGCACAGTGTATTCTACTGAAGCTTTAAGTTATGTTAAATAACTCTTTAATTACAAATTATATTCAAGAAACATTAAAAAAGTAAATTAGTATTACGCTTTAACCTTTAAACGCTCGTTTTATTAAATTTTATAAAAATATTTAAAATAAGGACCAAAATGACCCCTTAAAATGGGAGATGGAGGGTTAATATGTTCTAACAAAAGAACCGCCATAAAATTTCACTGAATAGATCTTAAGACATTTTTATATCAGTAGTATTTTTAGTACATTTTTTCGACCTATTTCAGTCTACTTTGGTAAAAGCTATTTAACAATATATGATACTTTACAATTTAACTTTTTAAAGCATTTTGATGTTTTGATGTTTGAGAACCCCTAGTGAAATTTGATGCTCAACATTTTTGTAAAATATTTTAACTATTGAAACTCACATTTTAGTGTTGTTCTATGAAGATATGTTAAAAAAGGACAAAAATTACCCCTAAAAATGGGAGATAGGGTGTTAATGTATTCTAAAAAAAGAACCGCCATCAAATTTTACTACAGATATGTATAAACATTAGTTTAGAAGTTGATTTAATACATTTCTTTGACCTTTTTTAGACGACTTTAAAAATAATTTATTTTTCAAACAAGGATGTTTTTATATTTTCCACACTGCTAATCCGATTTTGCCCATTAATATATATCTAAGGAATATTTATTTGCTTACAAAGTTTTTTTACGATCGGACGATTTTTGTAGGTGTTATAGCGTTTCAAAAAAAAAGGATATATGGCAGGACCTTGAGTCCTTGCTCCGATTTAAGTGAAAATTTATACCCACGTTGCTAGTGAAATGTGTATCAGAATGACCACTTTTTGTAATTTTTTGTGCATTATTGAAGCTAAAATTACATTTTTCAGTTTCAGGACACATGGGAGGTAGGCGTGTCCTTGCACCGATTTTTCCAAAAATTCATATTTTTCTTAACTAATATATTTTATGTTAGTGTACCAAATCTCAAAAATATATGACAACTCCTTCTAATTTTGTCCCTTCGTTACATGGTGCACTGTGCGCCCTAGTTTTTATATTAACAAAATCTAAAATCTAAGACTTTTTCGATACGAAAATAATTTAGAATCAAAAACTTTTTCTATAAAAATAATGTCTTAGATTCTCAGAATTTTAGGAAAAATATCCCAGATTCTGAGAAAAGGTCTTAGATGCTGAAATTTTTTTTATTTAAAAAATGACTCAGAATCTAACATTTTTTCTGTAGGAAAAATTTCTGAGACTTCCTGTAGAAAAAATGCCTAAGAATCCTTTTCTATTCGAAAAATATCTTAGAATCTAAAACATTTTTTTAGGAAAATTTTCTTAAATTTTTCTTAGCAAAAGTGTCTCACCCTTTTCTATAGAAAAATGTATTAGAATCTAGAAAATTGCCTCAAAAAATTTAAAAAGCATTAAAATTTTTAAAATCTCAGATACTTTCTATGGAAGAGTTTTTAAAACTATAAAAATTTTGGTGTTCATTTCGGTATCTTAGACATTTTCTGTAGAAAAATGGAATAAAAAAATATTTCAGAACCTAAGAAGATTTCCATGGGGAAAAAGTCACTAAATCTGAGAATTTATCTTTACGATTTTTTTCTATATATAGGAATTTTTTGGTGGAAGAATTTTCTATATGCAAGTGTATCAGAATTTGAAAATTTTTGTATAAATTTTAAAAATGCCTCAAAACCTCAGAGTTTTTCTATTGCGATAATGTCTCAGAATCATAAACTTTCTCCTTAAGCAAATGACTCTGAAAAATTTTAAAAACAGAAAATTTTTTTGAATAAACATATCTCAAACCTGACTTATTTTCTATTGGAGAATTGTACCAGAATCTGGGTCTTTTCCTGTCAGAAAAATGCTTTAGAACCTGAAAATTTCTTAAAGAGACATTTTTCAAAATATCAAAATTTCTTAAGTTTTCTTTATAGGAATAATTTTTTAAGATTAAAAAATGTTTCTATAGAAAAAATCATAATCAACAAGATTTGAACACTAAAAACCTTAACAAATCCTACCTATGGTTCCCTGCAAAAAAAAAAAAATTTGAGAAAAAAAAATTTTTCTCCCCCCAAACTCAAGAGCTGGATCCGCGGCTGAAATGGCTACATAGAGAATCTGTATGAAAGATATAACAAAAATCGGAAGACCCTCGGTCAAAAAAGTTCTAAAAACACCAAATGTCTGGTGGAATGGGCGATATAAAAAATTCTAACTTTTCTGGCTTTTGAAATGCTTCAATGAACCAAAATTTATCATTTAGAATTATTTATTATTTGTTATTTTTTTTTTTTTTTTCTTAATAAGCTTGATTTTAGAAAATTCTAAAAATATTTTTTAGTGGGTTTATTCTAGCTTTTTAGTGGGTTTATTCTAGCTCGAGGTCATTATTTCCCTAACTAATAAAAACTATGATATTCTCAAAGAATAATTTTCAAAAAAATAAAAAAAGGTGCAGAGAAAGTGCGACATTTTTTCCAGAAAAGAAAACGCCATTAAAAAAAAAATAAGACAATAAACTTATTATTTTTAAATAACATTTTTTTTGTGTAAATTTACAAAATTCTCTTCTAAGGCCTCTGTTCTGTCTTTCACAACTTTTCAATTCACATGAAAATTTCCGAATCACATGAAATCAAGTTTGTGTTTTGTTGATCACGCTTTCATCTAAAGTTGAAATCGAATAATTTAAATATAAAAAATTATAAAGAAAAAAGTGCATTCGTTTTACTTTCACCAAATTTTATTTATGTGAAACAAAACGGAAAAAAAATTCGGATGTCAAATCTAGAACACCAAAAAAATTCGGAAATTTTCATTTTCACATTTTTTATGTGAATTACTTTTTTTTGGAACAGCGGCCTAAATGATTTTTTTTTTTCGAAAATTCGTAACTTTCATTGTTTTTTTTTTTTTTTTTTTTTTTTAAATTATAACTTTTTCCTACAATTTCTTCAAAAAAAAGTCTGCAAATCAATTTCCAATTCCAGAATTATTTTCCAAAACTTGGGGCATTTAAACGAAGAAAATTACCATAACGAGAATTATTTTTTTAACCCTTCTACACAACGTTTGCCTTGTTTTTTATCAACACCTATTTAAGCGACCATTTCTACACTTTATCCTTTCGCTTGTCCAAAGGTAAAAACAAGTAATAAAATTGCATCCATATGCATTTTTTATAATATGTTAAACAAAAATTTCAATGTCAAAGTGTTTTTTTTTTTGCTAAAAGAGAAAAAAATAAAGACGGAATATTTCTAAATGAAGTAGTTTAGCACAGGGCACAGTTTTTATGCCTCGAATAACATTTTTTTTGTTCCTTTACTAAAATACATGGCATGTTTACCGTCTTTTTACACTTGCAACACGAGTTTGTGGAAGCAACACGAAACAGACACACAAAAAAAAATGCCAGTGTTTTTCAAAAGAAGTTGGTGTTGTAAGCAATATTTTTTTTTTATTCTAGTATATTGTGTTTGTACAACATAGTTACACGTATGTAAAATATGTTTTTTGTTTGAATTTTGTTGAAAATAATAGAGAAAAGGATGAACAAAAAAAAACATTCCAGCTTTGTTCCTTTTGATAGAAATAAAAAAAAAAACTCTTTTTCTTACTTTGTAAAAAAAAAAACGTAAACGTTGAAGAAGGCCTACTGAGCATGAAATGCTTTTTGAATGTCAGAAAGAAAATGCTGGGATATTTTTTTTGTTGAAAAGATAAAAATGTAGTAAGGTGGAAATAAAAGACAAAAACTACTACTTGCATCATACTTTTAAAAGAAGTCAGCAATTATAAAGGATATAAACAAAAAATAAAGAGGACGAAAACACGTCCTACACATATGACATCTATTGTTGCACTATGGTCCCGCTTAGGAAAAATTAGAAGTTTTCGACTAAACCCATAATGAACATTTAAATATTTATTATTTGATCTTCTTTTTTTTTTTGGAAAATCTTCTTTTTTTGGAAATTTTTTCAGAATCTGAAATTGTATCTTGAGATAAAAAATAGAATCTTGAACTTTTTTTAACGGAAAAATTACTGAAAATAACTAAAATGATTGAGCAACAGTAAGGACAATTTAGAAAATTAAAGTTGGTGTTACACTGCAAGAAATTTGTTCATTACGGCTATGAAAACCTACATTGATTCTAAGAAAAAATCATTAGAAGCCAATGATAGCCTTCATAGGATCTATGAAACAAATTCGTAGAAACCAGAAACCTATGAAAAAGTTCAGAGGCTTTGAAAAAAAATATTATTCAATTTTATTTTTACTTATTTTATTATATTAATTTTATTTGTTTTTTTTATTATACCCTCAGTATAAAGTATATAAACAAATAATAACACTTAGAATCCATTTTGTTTAACATTCTGCACTAACATTCTGAGATTGTATCTATGCTCTGTCACGAAACTTTGGGAGAAAGAGAGGGATTTTGTAGAAAACGAAATTTTTGAGTATTTGCAAAAAAACAAAATTGCGATTGTTATAAAACAAACAATATGTTTACTTTGGTAATATTTTTCTCCTTTGGTGGCGCTGATTGCTATGGCATCGACAAAAAACACCACGGCCGTTAGGTCTTGGGTTCGAGTACTGGCCACTGCAGCAATAATTTCTGTTTATATTTTTTATGTGTCTTTTATATTTCTATATTTTTTTAATATATTTATTTAACTATATTTTATTTATCACAACATTGTCTTGTTGTTAGTTTAAAAAAAATTGAAAGGCATATTGATTACATATTTTGCTAAAATTCATTATTCTATGAACTTTTTCTATGAATCTGAAAAAGTCTATGAATAAAATTCACAATACTAATGAATATTCATTTTGTATGGCGCACCCGGAATATGGGGAATTTTAAACCAAAGGTCCCGCTACAGAAAAATTCTAGAGAAAAACATAATAGAAATTAAGAAAATTTTGTTGTTTTTTTAATTTTTGAAAAACTAGGCTGAGTGATATCCAGCAAAAATAAATCGAGATTTTCGCGACACAGCATCTTTTTATAGCACACCGAAGAGCGCTCTTGAGGATGCAGTAAAAGTAAGGGGGAAAAATTAAAATTTTTTGTTAAGATTTTTTATATAAACCTTAAACTATTAAATTATATTTTGATAAAATTTCACTCATGCCTTCCTTTTAAATATATTTAACACTTTCTGAATGAAAAACCATAAGTTTTGGACAAAGACACATGATTTGACTGCATCATTATTGCGCATTAATCAGCGCTGCAAAGAGTGCTTCAATCATAACACATTTTGAATGAAAAAAAAATTGAGTACACCATTTCCACTTTAGTTTCAGAAAATATAAATTATATTACAAAAAATGTCCAATCATATTTTAGAATATCCAATTATATTTAAAAATGTTCAATTATATTTCAAAAATTTCCAATATTATTGAACATTATTGAACATTATAATTAGGGCTGTCAAACGGGATTGGTTTCTTGAAATCCCGGGATTCGGGATTTGAAAATCGAAATCCCGGGATCCCGGGATTTTTCGGGATCACGGGATTTTTTGGGATTCCGGGATTTTTTGGGATTAAATTTCTTCGATTATAAAAGTAAAAAATAGACGCTTTATGTTTCAATTTTATTGTGAATATTAAGGGGGCTACTGTGGGTTAGTTGGTAGCGTGCTAGCCTATTAAGCGGGGAGTTGTGGGTTTGATTCCCACGAAAACCCTTGGGTAGATTTCCCTACAACGAAATTATTAAAAAAATTATTTCTAATTAGTCTAATTGTTATTTAAAGGCAATTAACAAATTAAATATACGCCACTTATGCAGTTTTCAAGTAGGTAATTATTATTATTAAATATTTAGCAATGAACTAAAAAAGCCTTGAGGGATTTGTTATGGAAAATTACAACTTTTATTTGCTTTTGGTTTCATCCCATTCCGATTTTAGTTGTTGCACTGTATAATTTTAAAACTAATTTAAAGAAAATTTAAAATAATAAAAACATTTAAAGGTGAAAAGTAATAATATAATACATTAGACTTGCATTTTTTGCATAAAAAAGTTTTTCTTCCAATTTTGAACGTCCGGGAAAATTTTAATTCTCCTACGCCTAAAACTTATGTGGTAAAATTTGAGGCAAATCGAATTAAATTTACCCGTGGCGCCTTTTGGTTTTTTAGAAAATTTTCGCCAAAACCTGCAAACTTTGGTCAAAGGGCTCCGTGACTGTGCTTAATGGTTAGTGCGTTGGGCTATCCCAGGAAAATTTTCTGTTCCAAATAATCGGTTCCCGAACGCATCATATTACCCTGCAACCGATTCCACTTAACGTTCCAGAATCAATGATTTTTGTTTGAAATTGTCCGGAAAGCAATAGATTTTTAGAGCAAGTAGTTTTTTTGAAAAATAATTTTACATAGAAAATTTTGTTGTGATTACCATAGAATTTATTTAAGAAACTATTGTAGTAGGAATAGGTTCCAAAAAATTTTCCTGGGTATTATTCAGCAAACCTGGGTAGAATTCTCTGCCAAATTCGTGGCCAGTTACGTTGAAAATTAAAAAAAAAAGTTTTAGTTTTAATTTGTTTATGTAAATGTAACAATAATTGAGCAAAAAAAAAATTAAAAATAAATTTTTATACATTTTTAATAATTCAAAAATCCCGGGATTTGAGCTTACAAATCCCGGGATTCGGGATTCATTTTATAACGAAAATCCCGGGATTTCGGGATTCGGGATTTCGGGATTGACAGCCCTAATTATAATATAATTGAACATTATTGAACATTGTTTCGCTAAATCTTAGTTTTTACACTAATTCAGATTTAACAAAAGATAGATCCCATCGGTCCATGTTTGAACTTGGAACCCATTTTCCGGGAAACTCCGGTGTAGGGTATTATATGGCCGGTCTTGACCGACTATAACTTTCTTACTTGTTTTTATTCCCTCCAACTACTGTATGGGGGTGTACTCACTTTGTCATTCCGTGTGTAACGCATCAAAATATCGGTCTAGGACCCCATTAAGTATATATTTATGATCAGTGATCGATTCTAAGACATTCTAGCGATGTCAGTCTGTAGTTAACACGATACATTCCAAAATAAAAGAGCTAGACTCCCGACATTTGGCACGAATATGTCTTATGTTCCTAGGCAGGTTAAGTTCGTCAACGAGCAAAATCGGACCAGGGGGAAAAAAGTTCCCCCTTGAACTAAACTAAACCAACCTCTGAAAAATACTATTTTTATAAATGATTTTTTGTGTATTTGAATAACAAATGCAACATTTTTATGCAACAAGAAGCTCAAAGTCCTTCATTTGGACCCAGACAATTAGAAAATGCCGTTTTTTTTGGTCCGACCCCCCCCCCTTTTTATGGGCGTGGAATATTTTTTTTTTAAATAATGATAAACTTGTATTTCTTTTGTGTAAAAAGCATAAGAATGAATTTTTAAACACAAAGGAAATTTGCCCCCCCCCCCTAAAAAAAACGCTCCTGCTTTTTTTTTTTATTTTTTTGTATGTTCGATGGTATAAAAGATTCGGCCCAGCCGATTTTAACACTCTTACTTGTTTTAAATCTGAATGGATTGCGGAAAATCCTACAAATTGGCTACGAGTTTTTATAAATCCCCTAGAAGGGGTTAGAGATTAGGTATACATTTCGCTCACTTAAATAGAAATTTTTACATTTGAAGAGAAATAAAATCTTTTAAAAATTTTTAACTTTATTTTGTTTTGCTCCATTAAACTGTGCAACAAATTTTGGGTCATCGCATTGAGCCTAAATGCCTTCAACGCCATATGAAAGTAGACCATCAAGTGGACAAAATCACTAAAGGGTTTTGCAAAGTCAGTTCGGATTTCTTTTTTATAGCCCACTGAAGTTTTGAAATTTTTGTCAAAGGCGTTTGGAAAACGTTAAAAATACTATAATAAAAACACATCTGAGCTTCAAAATATGATCTGATGTCTTCACTGAAATTTTAGGGCGATTCTTTTCTTAAAACATTTTAACCCTCTAACTGCCATCTTAAGGGGTCATTTTAGTCCTTTTTCAAAAAATAAACTCAGAAGTTTAATAAAACGTCCATTTAGATTGTTAAAATGTTCTAAAAATATTTTCCTCATAAAATTTTCCTTGGGGTTGTCAAATGTTAAAAGTTTGTGCGACATGCGCAAAGTGCTCAAAAAGGGTCAATTATAAATAACACAGGCACACAAAATAAAAAAAGTGTGCAGACCCAGAGGGTAGACCCAGTTAGTTCTAGGTTTTTGGGGTCGCTGAATCCGAATATGCCCATAAAAATTCATTTCAATTGCCAGTTTTTCCCCTACCGCCCCCCTATAACCCCCCGGAGGATTGACTTTTAATTCTCATACAAACTTAAAATGAATGTGTACTTTTATGTTTTTTTGGCAGCTAAACCCTAAAATGACAACAAAAAATTATGTGACCCTTCCCTTAACCCCTAGCACGCTCTTACAACCCCCTGAAAGGGGATGAATTTTGAGTGTTCATAAAAAAATCAAGATGAATATGGATTTCTATGTTTTTTGGGCCGCTAAAACCGAATATGACTACAAAAAATGTATGATACCCCTCCCTCCCTCCCTAGCACCCATTACTACGCCCTATAGGGGATTTAATTTTGAAATTTACCTTCATAATTATTTTAGTCTACATCCTAAGTTTTATTGAAAATTTCAAAATAAAATCACCTATAGGGCGTGGAAATGTGTACTAGGAAGAGAGGGAGGGGCATTATAAATTTTTTGAGTTCATATTTGGTTTTAGTGACCCAAAAAACGTAGAAATCCGTATGCATCTTGATTTTTTATGAACACTCAAAATTTATCCCCTTTCAGGGGGTTGTCAGAGCGTGATAGGGGTTGAGGGAAGGGTCACATTATTTTTTTGTTATCATTTTAGGGTTTAACTGCCAAAAGAACATAAAAGTACACATTAATTTTAAGTTTGTATGGCAGTTAAAAGTCAATCCTCCGGGGGGTTATAGGGGGCGGTAGGGGAAAAACTGGCAATTGAAATGATTTTTTATGGGCATATTCGGATTCAGCGACCCCAAAAACTTAGAACTAACTGGGTCTACCCTCTGGGTCTGGACACTTTTTTTATTTTGTGTGCCTGTGTAATCAATGTTTGTTATTTTTTTACCAAAGGACCCAGCAAAAACTTGGTAATTGGTACCCCTTCCTGTCTCGCTTACGTGGTAATGGCTTTGAATACTGCTAATTACCATTAGCATTACATTGCGCCAAAAAAGGCAAAATGTGGTTACCTCCAATGACATCACCATGTTAAAGTAATTTACATTGAAATTGGGAGGTAACTAGTTACTCATATTTTCGCTAACCCCTTAAGTTAATTACTTGGTAGGCGAAGTTTTTTCTGGGGAGTGTTAAAAAATATCGACAAAAAACAGTGCAAATATACTTTTGAGCTAAAAATGATATTCTGATGTGTTTTATAAAATTTTGTGATGATTCTTTTCTTTGACCAAATTAACCCTCTAGCTCCCGTTTTAAAGGGTCATATTTGTCCTTTTTTTTAAAGAAATACAAAAAAGTCTATAAAAAAGCAGTTAGAGGGTTAAAATGTTTTACAAATATTTTCTGCATAAAATTTTACAAGGACACGTCTAAGACAGAAAGTTCGTCCAGCATATAGAAAATGCTTAAAAATTTTAAAGTATTAAAATTTTTTTTTATATTTTTTTTTGGGCCGAAATAAAAAAAAAACAAGTAGCAATACCCTCCACGATGTAAAAAAGTTTATTTGCAAAAAAAAATTCGCGAAAAAAAATGTTGGTAAAAAATATTCGACGAAAATGTTTTTTTGTTTTTTTTTTAATATGTTTGTACTTGTTTAAATACCATTCGGTGATCAATTCTGTTCCCATGTGTCAAGCAGCAGCCGAATTAAAGCATTTTGTGTTTTTAGGTTATGTTGAATGTACCACAATTTTCGAGGTGTTCTTACATTTCCGTTTATAACTTTTGAACCGCTGAACCGATTTTGCTCAAGTGCAATACCAAACTACTTAGAGCAACAACAAGTAAATATGCTAAGTCTTATTGTTAGTTATATCTATTTAATACTTTGGCCGTGATCACCATTTCCACAGACGGACAGGCATCGCTTGAATGCCTTAAAATCGATCACTGATCAATAATAAGTATATATGGGGGTTTTCGTGTCACCTGACACAACTTTTGATCCCGATCTACTATCCTATTGGAAGTAGTGCAGACACAATTTTTCAACGAGATCGGTCAAGGACTCTTTGAGTTAGAGGGGGTCGTTAAGTGTATTAAGTGTATTACAAAAAAAAAAAAAAAATTATATTTTGGCCAAAGAGGTGTTTATTCTCATCCATGTAACTTCTTACCAATTGTTTTTAGCAAAATGTGTCCCAAATAGTTTAGATAGGTATTTGTTCAATCTTGCGAAAAAAAATATAAAAAAATAAAAAAAAATTTTGATATTTTTTTTTAAAACTTTTTTGACTTTTTTGTCAAATCGTACCCTTTTTTGACTCAAAAGAAAGCTTAGGTATTTTCCTCACTTACTTCTTCTTCGTTCTCAAATATATTTTTGCTCCACCAACAAATTTCCGCTAAAACGGCACACGCGACTTTTTCCCAAGATATCTGAAATGGTAATTCGTCGAATTTTTTTTTTATCAAAAAATTTTTTTTTGCGGCTTTTTTTTTTTTTAATTTTTGTTTCGTTTTTATTTTTGCAAATAGACTTTTGTACATCGTGGAGGGTATTAATACATTCGACAAAGTCAAATTTAACTTTGTTACTTGTTTTTTTTTATGTTTCGGCCCAAAAAAAATATAAAAAAAATTTGACTACTATACAATTTTTAAGCATTTTCTATATGCTGGACGAACTTTCTGTCTTAGACGTGCCCTAGTAAAATTTGATGCAGAAAATATTTTTAAAACATTTTAACCCTTTAACTGCCTTTTTTTATAGACTTTTTTGTATTTCTTTTAAAAAAGGACAAAAATTACCCTTTAAAACGGTAGCTAGAGGGTTAATTTGGTCAAAGAAAAGAATCATCATAAAATTTTATAAAACACTGTTTTTTGTCGATATTTTTTCACACTGCTTTGGTAGAAAAAAACAACAAACATTGATTATTTATACTTGACCCTTTTTAAGCATTTTGCGCATGTCGCATAAACTTGGAACATTTCACAACCCTCTAAATGGACGTTTTATTAGACTTCTGAGTTTAGTTTCTGAAAAGGACTAAAATGACCCCTTAAAATGGCAGCTAGAGGGTTAAAATGTTCTAAGAAAAGAACCGCCATAAAATTTTACTGAAGACATCAAATCATATTTTGAAGCTCAGATATGTTCTTATTATAGTATTTTTGACTGACTTTGCAAAACCCTTTGGTGATTTTGTCCATTTGATGGTCTACTTTCATATGGCGTTGAAGCCATTGAGGCTCATTTTTCTTGTTGCACAGTGTTATACTTCTAACAATAAGTTTAATTTTTGAAAAAGCACTAAAATGATCCATTAAAATGACAGTTAAAGATTTATTTTTTTTTAGAAAAAAACTGTCACACAATTTCGCTAAAGACATCAAACCACAATTTTAAGCTCATATGCGCATTTATTATATATTTTTTTTTTACGTTTTCCGAATGCTTGTGAAAAAAATAAAATCTTCTGAGAGCCGCAAAATAAAAATTCGCACTAACTTTGCAAAACTCTTTGGTGATTTTGTTTATTTGATAGTCTACTTTAATTTGGCATTGTTCTCTAACCGAGAAGTAGTAACAGTGACTTTCGTCTCGTTGCACCGCGTTGTAGCGAAACAGACCAAGGCCTCTGGTGGGAATCGAACCCCAAACTAATCTCTCGTAGGCTAGCACTTTACCAACTAGCCTACTAGGATGTCTTAAATCTGTTTAATAATATTTGAGCTTAAATTGAAACCACAAAATTATTTAAATTTAAATTTCTGTGTGTGAAAAAAAAAACACTTTTCCAGAATTATTAGAACGGATAGAAAAATATTGGAAAGAAAATGAGTTGATTAAAATTGAAGTAAAACAACCACAATATATGGTTGTCACAACTTAAAAAATTTGTATCTAAAAACTTTATAAAGGATAAAAAAAATTCTTAAAGAAAAAAATTAACGGGTTGCAGATTAATAAAGATTTTTATAAAGTATATGACGTCAAGGTAATTCTATCCCATAATGCATTAGCCAAAGTAACAAAACTCGCTTAAATATTTAGCTTAAAGTTAGTAACTAAAACAAGAGCTGCCATTACTACATGTTTTAGGAAATAGAAAAAATATCGGATGTTAACATCTTTCTCATCACCATCACCGGCGAACATCATCATCATTATCATTGTGAGCAGCAGAAGCAGCAGCAACATTATGATGTTGTTGACAAACCAAAATTTTTTTACATCTACCTACTGTTACTTTTAGTTTTTCATATTTTAACGCTGAATTTTTTTGTTGTTTTGTTGTTGTGTGAATTTCCTGCATATGGACGACGAATGAATGAATAGATGGATGGATGAAAGTTTGGTTGAAAAAATGGTTGGATGGATGGATTAACATTCATACCCCAACCACACAAATATTGTACGCAATGAATTTGAAATTGTATAGAGTAGTTGTTGCTAAAGCTTTACATGCCTACACATTAGAATGGTAATTTTTTCGTATCGGAAAAAAGTTTTTCTTTCGATTATGAAGATACCATAAAATTTTTATTCTCCAAGGTCTAAAACTTAGAAAATTGTTTTCTTTTTATACCCTACACCACACTGTGGTACAGGGTATAATGAGTTCGTGCTGATGTTTGTAACTACCCGAAATATTGGTCCTAGACCCACTTTTAAGTATACCGATCGAATTAGAATCACTTTTTGAGTCGATTTAGCGATGTCCGTCCGTCCGTCCGTCCGTCCGTCTGTCTGTCCATGTAAACGGTGTAAACACGATACAGGTCGCAATTCTCGATCAATTGACTTGAAATTTAAAACTTAAGCCTCTTTTGGCCCAAGGACGAAGCCTATTGAAATTGGAAAAAATCGGTCCATATTTAGACCTAGCCCCTATACAAAGGTCCTCTTTAGTTTTGGCTCAAATGACTCTAATAGTCGCATTTTAATAGGTATCTTTTCAAAATTTGGCAGGAATTAATGTTTTATACACACAAATCACCATTCCGAATTTTAAAGAAATCGAACCAGTTCTTCTAGTAGCCCCCATACAAACCACCTTCCCGATTTTCACATAAATCTCTCAATTTTCATGAAAATAGAAAATATTTAATTAAAATTCTGTTTGTGTATGTTAAACGCGTACTTTAATAACCTTATCAAATCTAATTATCATCGGATCATTTTGGACTTAGGTCCCATGTGGAAATTTCGCCCGATATTCAGTTGAAGCGATTTATTGTCAACAAAAAGAAGCCTATTCCACTCAAATTTGATTAGTGATTGCTTTTTACACTTATTAAAGATTTGACAAAATATAGATCTAATCAGTCCATGTTTGAACTTGGGACCCATGGTCCGGGAAACTCTGGTGTAGGGTATTATATGGTCGGTCTTGACCGACTATAATTTTCTTACTTGTTTAAAATACTTGATATTCCAAAACGCAAAAATATTGCTAACAAAAAATTTTTTGTCCGGGACTACATTTTGTTCGAGACTTGGTTAAAATTGGAAAAATTCGGGATAAGTTTTTTTTGAGATAGTTCAGTGATATGTCCAATTATCATCTGTCACGTGTAAGTAAGTAACCACATTTTGCCTTTTTGGGCGTAAAGTAATGCTAATGTTAACACAGTGATAAAAAATCAAACTTAACGAATCGGAATGGGATGAAACCAAAAGCAAATGAAAGTTCACATTTTACATAACACAACGCTAAAGGCGGTTTTTTAATTCAGCGCTAGATTATTTTTTACACGCGTTTAAAATTGAAGATTTTAAAGCATTTAAAGTTTTTGTGTACTAACAATAAATATGACCTACTTTAGGGGCCCCTGGTGGTGACCTTATTGGACATGTGGGGTTCAGCTTCCAAACTTAAGTTCAAAATAACGTTAGCTATAACTGGAATAAATTTCGCTACAATCGGTTCCGTTCCTACTTACTGAATTGCCAAGTTATTAAAAATAATTCACTGTGCACCGTTGCGTATGGTTGTTAATTAAAGGCAATATCAAAATTAATCATACGCCTTATACAGTTTTCAAACAATTATTTTTATTATTAAAGTTCACAAACTGCGTGTAAAAAAAATATCTGGAATATTTCTACTTTCATTCGGTTTTGGTTTCATTCCATTCCGATATTGGTTGATAACAGACATTAAGAGGTAAGCGAAAAGGGAATAAGTACCCATTACCAAAGTTTTTGCTGGGAACCTTACAGGTTTGCCTCCAGAAACTTGCAAGCAAAGAGGAGAGATTTCGACGGTGGTTGCTATAATTACCGGACACTGTCCTATAGGGAATCATGCAGGATGAAGTTGCATGGACGAAGAGGAGTTGGAAACTATCCAACACTTCATCTGCAGTTGCCCGGCACTTTTTGGTCAGGGACTTGCTTAACTGGGATCCAGGGACTAGGACGATCTTTTTGCTTTTTCGGAGGTCAAAATTCAATATTTTAGGACTTTCATAAGAAGCTCAAATTGGTTTAACGACAGGGAACCCTAACCTTATTTTTTATTAGTTTTTGTGAGCTGAACGCGAATGACATAACATATAAAAATCGGTTGAACGGTTTTCGAGATATCGCTACTGGTAATTTAGGAGGTTACTCCTAATTTCAAGAGATTGTTTAAGAATAATCTCAAAATTTCTTTCCCTTGACCCTTTCATAGAGCTTGAGACAGTCTTTCATTTAAACTTAATTTAAGTTAAATGGGTCAGTCTTAGTGAAATCAATCATAAATAGCTAGAAATTTTCGTGACCCCCTCCGATTTTGATGAAATTTGGTTTAGTTGTAACACTAAGTGATAAACTAACGCACACTTATTTTCAGCCCTCTAAGTAAACAGTGGGCGAAAACACGGAGGGTCAAAATTTCCCCCAAAATCTCCCAGTCGCGACACTTTGCACCGTAAAAACTTAATATCGTTGGTTCTATTATAGCTAGAAAGCCCATTTTTGGTTTGTTTTGAAGCTCATAATATGCTCTACAAGACTTACCATAACCAAAAAATTTTCGAAAAAAATAAGGGTTTCCTCCCTTATTTTAAGGTCGTGATATACGGAGGAGAAAATGGGGAGGATGGTATCCCCCGATTTTTTTTTACTTGCTAATCTTTTAGAGAAAGTCCTAAAGAATATATTCTAAAATTTTTATGTTGGGAGAACAATGATATCGCTCAAAATCAAAATTTTTCATAATTTTCCCCCAAAATCTCCAAATCGCAACACTCTTTAACCTTAAAAATTTTATATCAGAAGTGCTTTTGTAGCTACAGAGCCCATTTTTTTGTTTTAAAGCTTATAATACGCTCTACAAGACATACCAAAACCAAAAAATTTTCCAAAAAAATGAATTGGTGCCCCCCTTATTTGAAGGTCGTGGCAAAGGGTGGAGGAAATGGGGGGAAAGTATCTCCCGATTTTTTTTTACTTGGTATTCTCAAAGTGGAAGTCCTAATGAACATATCTACAATTTTTATGTTGGGACAACAATGGGGTCGACTAAAATCAAAAATTTTCAAAATTTTCCCCCAAAATCAACAAATCGCGACATTCTTGCGCCTCCCATTGGACTCCCAAGATAAAAATTTCAGGATATGCTCTCTAGAACTTACTCTTTTAAAAAAAAACAAGATGAAAAAAATTGTGGGATACTATCTCCCAATTTCTCCCAACCCTTGCCACGATATTTTAATACAAGAGGCACCCCTCATTTTTTTTTTTTTTTGTGATAGTAATATTGTAGGGCATATTAAGAGCTTTAAAACAAGCCAAAAATGGACTCTGTAGCTACAATACAGTCCACGATATTAAATTTGTAATGTGCAAGATTGTCGCGATTTGGAGATTTTGGGGGAAATTGTGAAAAATTTTGATTTTGGTCGATCTGATTGTTGTCCCAACATAAAAATTTTAGGATATGTTCATTAGGACTTGCACTTTGAGAATACCAAGTAAAAAAAAAAATCGGGGGATACCTTCCCCCCATTTCCTCCACCCTTTGCCTCGACCTTTAAATAAGGGGGGCACCCTTCCTTTTTTTCTAAAATTTTTTGGTTAAGGTAGGTATTGTAGAGCATACTATAAGCTTTAAAACAAACAAAAATGGGCTCTGTAGCTACAATAGCACTTATGATATTAAATTTTTAAGGTTCAACAGTGTTGCGATTTGGAGATTTTAGAGGAAATTGTGAAAAATTTTGATTTTGAGTGATCCCATTGTTGTCCAAACTTAAAAATTTTAGAATATATTCTTTAGGACTTTCTCTATAAGATTATCAAGTAAAAAAAAAAAATCGGGGGATACCATCCTCCCCATTTTCTCCTCCCTTTATTACGACCTTAAAATAAGGGAGGTAACCCTTATTTTTTTCGAAAATTTTTTGGTTATGGTAGGTCTTGTAGAGCATATTATGAGCTTCAAAACAAACCCAAAATGGGCTTTCTATCTATAACAGAACCAACGATATTAAGTTTTTACGGTGTAAAGTGCCGCGACTGGGAGATTTTGGGGGAAATTTTGACCCTTCGTATTTTCGGCCCCTGTTGACTTAGAGGGCTGAAAATTTGCATTTGTTAGTTTTTTACGTAGTGTAAGAACTTAACCAAATTTCATCAATATCGGAGGGGGTCAAAAATATTCATGATTGATTTCACTAATAATGACCCAAATCCGATCGTTTTAACCCGTTATGCCCTTCGGCCAAAGTTTTGGATTTTTGGAATTTTTTCATCAATATTTTGGGCTTTTGAAAAAAGCCCAAAATAGACAGAAAAATGGTATTGCGATACATTATTTTTATTAACTTTGGCATGCGAAAAAATTTCTGAAATCGGTCGAGCGGTTTTCACAGATATCGCCATTTGTCAAAACATTTACGTAAATGGTGGTTTTTGCTACGTTCAACAAATTTAGAAAAAAAAAAAATCTTAAATTTTTTTCCACTGCTTTATAGACCTTGAGACAAACTTTTATTTAAGCTTAATATTAGCCAAATCGCATCATTTAAACCCATGGCGCCCAAAGTTTAAGATTAGAGTTTTTTGGTGAACATTTTATAAAAAACCCAAAACTTTGATCAAAGCGTCCCACGGGTTTTAATCGTCGGATTAATTTTAATTCAAATTAATTTTAAATAAAAGTTTGTCTCAAACTCTATTAAATGGTAAACAAAGAGAAATTTTTATTTTTTTTTTAATTTATTCATTAATTAATTTTTATTTAGCAAAGTCAATTTTTGCAAAAAACATTTTTTGCAAATTTCAAATAGCGATATCTCGAAAACTGTTGGACCAGAGTTTTTCACGGGAATTCCCGTAAATTTTCGATCCCGAAATCCCGGGAAATAGAGCGGGAATTCCCGGGAATTGAAATTGTTGATTTTCCGACTTCTATTGATTATTTTGTATGTAATTTTTTAGACATTTTATTAAAATTCTTGATAGTTGTTGGCAGAAACGTACGCAGGGACCAGGTGGGCCCAAAAAGTATTCCAAGAAAGACCTAGCTAAAAAATGTCATAAAATCTGAGACTTACGAAATGAAAAATGTCTCACAATATCTAAATCTTCGACAGGATATAATTGTCAGAACCTGATAATTCTTTTCAGAAGCTGAGAAATTTTCTTTCTGAGACCTGCATTAAAAAAATGTGCAGCATGATTATTTGTTTCTATAGAAAATATTTATGTCTCTGGACATGATTCTTTTTAAATTGAAATAAAATCTTTGTAAGGAATGACTCTGAAATTAACGGGGTTTCTTCTAGAAACCAGAATTTTTAAATTTTTTAATAATTATGTGGGGTAAATTTTCTTATAATTTCATGTCTTTGAAACATTTACATTCAGTTTCAGAGACATAATTAAGAAATTCCTGTGAATCAGTTTCATTGTGTTCTAGAGGCAAAGCGTTGAGAACCAATTGTAAAATGAACTGAGATTAACTAGAATAAATGATGAATTTGTATTATTAAAACAGATAAAGCGATGTAAAATAACATATTCACTTAAGAATACTTTTAAGACTTCGACATATTTGGACCTTTTTTTTATAAAAACTGTTTAACAAAAATTTTTCTTTTTTTCTCGAAACTTATTTTTTTTAAGGTACTAAATGAGATTTTTATGGTGTTAATAAACATTATAAATAGTGTGATCGCTTTCATGAGGTTTTTTATATATTTTTTTGACAAAAAATTTGGGTTTCTACTTTTTGCGGGAATTCCCGGGATCCCGGGAAATTTAAAAATGAATCCCGCTTTCCCGGGAAATGAAAAAGTCCGGGAAAAGAAAAACTCTACGTTGGACCGATTTTAAGGCTTTTTTTATATTCGTGTTCAGCACATCAAAACTAATATAAATTATGTGTCGCAAGACACATATTATTTTAAAAAAAATTTATTTTAATTTTTCAAAAATTTAAAGCATTGTTCGCCAGGCCCCACGGGTTAATTTAATCCGATTGGCCTTAAATTTTTACCACATAACTTTAAGGTCTAGTAGAATCAAAAATTTCCCGGACACTTGGGAAAATCAAAAATTTTAGAAAAATTGTCACTCTACTACACATATGTACATACATTACTAACAAGCACACACACATCCATACACACTCACACCTAATACACACATTCAAAGCAAATAATAAAAAAAAAACACTATAAAACAAAAACAAACATGTTTAAAATATTTTTTTGTGGCTTTGTGTATGTTTTATTGTATAGTTTCATCTCTAACGTTTTGTGTGTGTTTGCAAATTTTTTTATCCTGTTCACACACACACACATACATACAACAATAACAGCAATTTCTGTCATCGTTGTTGTTTCTATACACGCATAAAAAACGCATTCATATGTACAAGTGAATTACCACCCCCACCTCCTCTGGGTACCACGTTTATTTTTATTTTTATTTTTATTTTTTTCAAATATTTTTACATATACACATGCATTTGCACTCTCTCATTTACATACATGTTCATGTGGTTGGTATCCATGTGAAAGCGTGAACGATGATACAAAAAAAAATTAATGAAACGATTTTGGTTTTTTGTTTTGTGCAAAAATGTTTTTTACAAAAAAATAACGACCAAAACAAAACAACAAATACTAAAAAAATGCAAAAGTGTGGCAAAACACGTAAACAGGGTTGCCATTTTAAATGTTTGTTAATACACATTTGGAGGATTAATCAAATGAAAAAAAGAGAGAAAATATTTCAATATAAATTTTAAGCATTAAAAAATTTAGAAAATTCAAACTAACCCAGGAAAATTTCCTATTACAATAGATTCTTAAATATATTCTACACGCAAAAAAAAACTTGTGTCGGAGTGAGCAAAAATCTGGCATAATTTTACCAAAAATATGCTAAAACTACAACCGACGAAGTAGTTTTCGTAATTTAGCCAAAACACTTATGTAAAAAATTTTGAAGAAAATGCTAATGCTATTTAAGCAAAAACTTGGTAAAATATACCAAAAGAAATATGGTGAAATATACCAAAATTATTTGAAAAGCTGACTAAAAATAATGCTAAAAATTACCACATTTATGCTAAAATAAATTTTCAATAAATTTTTGTAAAAATTTGTAAATATATTTGTTGAATTTAAAATTTTCACAGAATAAATCCATATTAATATAATAAATGTTGTGTAGGATTTAATTTACCACACTCTAATCAAAATTTGTTGAAATTTACCCAATTTATAGTAGGAAACTGGACTCCTACTACACACAGAAAACGGTTTCGTTGTGCCAACCAAATTTAGAACCAACCAAATTATTGTAGTCCAGCCAACTATCACTTTTATCAGTTGTGATTACTAATAATTTCATTTCAATCGAATGGCATATTTATCGAATTTCATTACGAGCAACTGAATATATCTGTTGAAGCAACGAAAAATTATAAGACAAAAATGGTTGTTATAACCGATATTATAGCACCACAACTAAAATATTTTATTAATGGGCTCCTTCAGCCGCAAAATAAACAGACAAAAATAATGTTTTTTTGTAATATATTTATTAAATAAGTTACACAATTTTACAAGAATATATACATAAGTTGGTATTTAATGCTACCATAATTTTTAAAAATAGTTTTTTATAAAAAAAAATTCTCAGAATTTGAGAAAAACGTCTCAGCACTTTTTCTATAGAAAATATGAGATTTTTCCTATAGAAAAAAATCCTAGAATCTCAGACTTTTTGTATAGAATCTAAGACATTTTTTATAGTAAAAATATATTATAATTTAAGACTTCTATAGCAAAAATGTGTAAGAATCTGAGACTTTTTCTATAGAAAATATGTCTTAGAATTTAATACTTTTTCGATAGAAAAAATGTCTTTGAATCTAAGACTTTTTCTATAGGAAAAATGTCTCAAAACTTTTTTTAAGAAATGGTTTTAGATTCTGAAACATTTTGCCTAAACGAAATTCTCAAAGTCTGAGACATTTTTTTTAAAGCAAGACTTTTTCTATAGAAAAATTCTCAGATTCTGAGACATTTTTTCTATAGAAAAATTCTCAGATTCTGAGACTTTTTTTCTATAGAAAAATTCTCAGATTCTGAGACTGTTTTTCTATAGAAAAATTCTCAGATTCTAAAACTTTTTTTCTATAGAAAAATTCTCAGATTTTTAGACTTTTTTTCTATAGAAAAATTCTCAGATTCTGAGACTTTTTTTCTATAGAAAAATTCTCAAATTCTGAGACTTTTTTTCTATAGAAAAATTCTCAGATTCTGAGACTTTTTTCTATAGAAAAATTCTCAGATTCTGAAACTTTTTTTCTATAGAAAAATTCTCAGATTCTGAGACTTATTTCTATAGAAAAATTCTCAGATTCTGAGACTTTTTTTTCTATAGAAAAATTCTCAGATTCTGAGACTTTTTTTCTATAGAAAAATTCTCAGATTCTGAGACTTTTTTTCTATAGAAAAATTCTCAGATTCTGAGACTTTTTTTCTATAGAAAAATTCTCAGATTCTGAGACTTTTTTTCTATAGAAAAATTCTCAGATTCTGAGACTTTTTTTCTATAGAAAAATTATCAGATTCTGAGACTTTTTTCTATAGAAAAATTATCAGATTCTGAGACTTTTTTTCTATAGAAAAATTCTCAGATTCTGAGACTTTTTTCTATAGAAAAATTCTCAAATTCTGAGACTTTTCTTCTATTGAAAAATGCTCAGATTCTGAGACTTTTTTTCTATAGAAAAATTCTCAAATCTTGAGACTTTTTTTCTATAGAAAAATTCTCAGATTCTGAGACTTTTTTTCTATAGAAAAATTCTCAGATTCTGAGACTTTTTTTCTATAGAAAAATTCTCAGATTCTGAGACTTTTTTTCTATAGAAAAATTCTCAGATTCTGAGACTTTTTTTCTATAGAAAAATTCTCAGATTCTGAGACTTTTTTTCTATAGAAAAATTCTCAGATTCTGAGACTTTTTTTCTATAAAAAAATTCTCAGATTCTGAGACTTTTTTCTATAGAAAAATTCTCAGATTCTGAGACTTTTTTTATATAGAAAAATTCTCAGATTCAGAGACTTTTTTCTATAGAAAAATTCTCAGATTCTGCGACTTTTTTTCTGTAGAAAAATTCTCACATTCTGAGACTTTTTTTTTATAGAAAAATTCTCAGATTCTGAGACATTATTTGCATAGAAAATTTCTTAAATGCTTTTTCTATAGAAAAATTCTCAGATTCTGAGACATTTTTCTATAGAAAAATTCTCAGATTCTGAGACTTTTTTTCTATAGAAAAATTCTCAGATTCTGAGACTCATTTTTTTTTTTCTCATTTTAAATAATTTTTTAACCTAACCGAGAACTGGTAACAATGACCGTCGTCTCGTTGTAGCGAAATCGACCAAGGGTTTTGGTGGAAATCGAACCCACGACCCCCTGTTTCATAGGCTAGAACGCTACCAACTAGCCTATAGGGCAAGTCTGAGACTTTTTTCTATAGAAAAATTCAAAGATTCTGAGACTTTTTTTCTATAAAAAAATTCTCAGATTCTGAGACTTTTTTCTATAGAAAAATTCTCAGATTCTGAGACTTTTTTTATATAGAAAAATTCTCAGATTCTGAGACTGTTTTTCTATAGAAAAATTCTCAGATTCTAAAACTTTTTTTCTATAGAAAAATTCTCAGATTTTTAGACTTTTTTTCTATAGAAAAATTCTCAGATTCTGAGACTTTTTTTTTATAGAAAAATTCTCAGATTCTGAGCCTTTTTTTCTATAGAAAAATTCTCAGATTCTGAGACTGTTTTTCTATAGAAAAATTCTCAGATTCTGAGACTTTTTTCTATAGAAAAATTCTCAGATTCTGAGACCTTATTCATATAGAAAAATTCTCAGATTCAGAGACTTTTTTCTATAGAAAAATTCTCAGATTCTGCGACTTTTTTTCTATAGAAAAATTCTCAGATTCTGCGACTTTTTTTCTATAGAAAAATTCTCAGATTCTGAGACTTTTTTTCTATAGAAAAATTCTCAGATTCTGAGACATTATTTACATAGAAAAATTCTTAAATGCTGACACATTTTTTCTGTAAAAAAATTCTCAGAATCTGAGAAATTTTCTATAAAAAAAATTATCCCAGAATTTGACGATTTTTCTACAGAAAAACTGTCTCAGAATCTGATAATTTTTCTACAGAAATTTTTTTCATACAAAAAATGACTCAGAATCAGTGACTTTTTTCATGCAAAAAGTCTCTCAGAATTTTAGATTTTTTCCATAAAAAAAAATGTCTCAGATTCTAAGACTTTTTCTATAGAAAAGTTTCTCAAATTCTGAGACTTCTTCCATAGAATCTGAGACTTTTTATTAGAAACTCTTAAGACTTTTTCTATAGAAGACTTTCTCCGAATCCAAGACTTTTTCAATAGAAAAATTGTCATAGAATCTGAGACTTTTTCTATTGAAAAAACTTTTTAGAATCTAAGACATTCTATTGAACAAATGTCTCAGAATCTGAGAGTTTTCTATGGAAAAAATGGTTTGGAATCTGAGACTTCTTTTACCGAAAAACTGTTTCATAATCATAATTTTTTTGTTAGAAAAAATGTCTCAGAGTTTGAGATAATTTTTCTATAGAAAAAGTCTCAGATTCTGACACATTTTGGCTATAGAAGTCCTAAATTCTGATACATTTTTACTATAGAAAATGTCTCCCTATAGACAATTTTTTTTGTTTCAAAGTAAAATTCTCTGATATTTTTTCTGAGATATTTTTTTAATGGAAAAATTCTCAGATTCTCTGACATTTTTTTTTTGTAAAGAAATTCTCAGATTCTGAGATATTTTTTTGGTAAAAAAATGTCTCAGAATCTGAGAATTTTTCTATAGAAATAATGTCTCAAAATCTGTAAATTTTTTTACCAAAAAAAATGTCTCAGAATCTGAGAATTTTTCTATAAAAAAATGTCTCAGAATCTGAGAATTTTCTATAGAAAGAAGTCTCAAATTCTAAGAATTTTTCTATGGAAAAAATTTCAGAGTCAGAGAATTTTTCTATAGCAAAAATGTGTCAGAATCTGAGAATTTTTCTATAGAAAAAATTTCTTACAATCTGAAACTTTTTCTAGATTTTGAGACATTTTTTCTATAAAAAAATTCGCAGATTCTGGGACATTTTTTTATAGGAAAATTCTCAGATTTTAAGAAATTTTTTCTATGGAAAAATTCTCAGATTCTGATACATTTTTTCTATAGAAAAATTGTCAGATTCTGAGACATTTTTCCTATAGAAAAATTCTCAGATTCTGAGACATTTTTTCAATAGAAAAATTCCCAGATTCTGAGACATTTTTCCTATAGAAAAATTCTCAGCTTTTCTCGGATTCTGGGACATTTTTTCTATATAAAATTTCTCAGATTGTGAGACATTTTTTCTATAGAAAAAATCTCAGATTTTGTGACTTTTTATTTAAAAAAAAGGCGCAGATTCTAAGACATTTTTCCCAAATCCGATATATTTTTTTTTAGAAAAGTTTTTAGTTTAAAAAATTTTCCAGAATACATGGAGTTAGCCTTATACCTTCATCCTTGTGCCTTATACCCATTAATGTCTCGCATCTTCATCCATATTTTTCTCGTTTTTCAAATTCTTCTTTTACTCCTTATAGACATCTGCACACATTCCTCTACAGTACATGCATAAGGATAATTTTGCTTACCCCATGTGTTCCTCATGTAAATCTCTGAAAAAAAAATTGTCATTACATTTAGAGCGACAATCTTATTATTAAAAAAGCTTACGGTTTATTTAGACGATTTCGCCATGTTTTATCTGCCCAGTTACGACCAGTTAATGCGCGAATTCCTTTTTTTAATTTTTTTACCGTGTTTTTTTATTAAAATTGATAATTTTTGATTTTAGTAATTTTTAATAAATTAAAAATAATAACAAATCTTAAAATATTTTCTGACATTAATTGCAGAAAACAATTTTTGATACAAATGACTAATTAATGGTTGTGATATACAATTTTTGTATTTTAAGTGGTTACTTGTACTGGTAATTGCAGGAACAGATGTAGTATTTTAATATGTAGTTTATATAACCAATATATGGTCAATAAGGCACTTATACGATTATATTGATATTTCTTCACTCATTAGTATAGTTTTTCTTCTCTTACTGTAGAAAATGAGTTAGAAGATATAAATTATGTATTCAATAATAGAAATTTGATAATTACAACTGAATCCCAACTGCTCTTTTTTCTGTGTGTATAAATTGGGTAATTTTACTCTGAATGTGTAAATTGAATAAATTGACCATTATTGGTTAATTTAAATAAAAAAGAGTTGAATAAAAATAACAAAAAAAAAAAAACATTCGGCGCCAGCCAGCATCGAACTCGACACCTTCCGATTTGAAAGTACACTTCTTAACCACTACGCTACGGAAGCTTATACTTTTATCTGGCGTTTTAGTTATTTAACATGTGTGTATGTATTTTGGTTGACAATTTTATTTACACATTTGTGTGTAAAATATTTGAATTAACGGATAATATTTATAATTTGCTGTGTTTAATTGGTTTAAAAGTATTTTACGCATTTTGTGCTGATATTAACACAAAATGCGTTCTATTCAACCAAAATTTACCCAATTTATATCAGTAAGTTTACATGCGTTTTTTAGAGTGCACCGACCAACTGACCCTTTTTGTACAATTTTCTCGAGTGACTGCTGCCTACGCTTCTTCTTGAAGTAAAGGATCCGCTATAGCTTCACGAATTTATTTAAAAGCATCCTGTAAAAATAGAAAATTATTACAAAACATAAATTTTTAATTTAAAAAATTGGTTAACCCCATTGGTCTCTTGGTAAGGAGGAACACTTACTTTGTCATTCCATTTGTAACTCATCAAAACAGGTATGGACTCCCTTGGCTTTGGGTTTTTAGGTTTTAATTTTATAACTAAAGGCAGGATTGGTGTCCACGCTCTTTATTGTAGTGAAGGATTCTCCATAGCTTCAAAAATTTATTTAGCACTACCCTGCAAAAATATAAAATTATTACCAAACAATAATTTTTAACTAAAAATCTATTAAACCTTATTGGTGTCTTCGGAATGCGGGTATACTCACTTTATCATTCCATTTGTTATTCATCGAAACATACGTCTGGGACTCCATTGGTTTTTCTTATTGAATGGTGTTTTAAGTGATGAAAGCAAAATTAACTTTAACATTCTTTTATCTTACATTTATTTATCTTTTAGAAAACTAATTATTTATTTTTATTTATGTATTAATTTATTTTTATTTTACCCGAGTAAAAAAATATGATCATGTGTGACACTATGTATTGCAAGATAAATTTATATAATAAATTTTGATGTGGGATTTTTTTAAGATATCGCCATACATAACTATATGTTTTAACATCTGGTCCCATGCATCATTTCAAATTTCTAAGTGTTTTATATAAAATTTTATATGCCTCCATTATTTTTTAATTTTTTTAAGTGTTTTCCAAGAACATATTTTTATCGCAAATATTTTTAAAGTGTTTTATATAAAATTTCATATGACTTCATATTTTTTTATTTTTCTAAGATATTTCCAAGCACCACTTTTTTATCACGAATATTTTCTAAGTGTTTTATATAAAATTTTATATGACTCCATCTTTTAAATTTTTTCTAAGTTTTTTTCAAGGAACATTTTTGTATCGCAAATATTTTCTAAGTGTTTTATATAAAATTTTATATAACTCCATTTTTTCAAATTTTTCTAAGTTTTTTCCAAGGACAAATTTTTTTGAAAATATTTTCTAAGTGTTTTATATAAAATTTAACATGACTCCATTTTTTGAAGTCATGTTAAAGTTTTTTTCAAAGAACAACTTATTTTTATTATTTTAATTTTTCAACTTTTTATTAAAAACTAAAAAAAACATCATCCGATTTATAAAATTGTATAAATTTTAATATAATTGGATACAATTTTATATCATTGGATTAGACCAAAACTCGTATCAAAGTCGATATAAAGTTATATAAACTGATATTATTAGATATTATTCGATCAAATCTTATGAAACCATTTTTCGTATAAGATTATATCAAAATAGACACGAACCCATATTAAATTATATATTGTGTCATATCAATTTTTTTACTCGGGTATATATCAATTTCCTTTTTACGTTTTTATAACACAAAAAATAAACGAACAACGCACGCACAGAAAAATACAAAATGAAAATGGCGGTCTGTATTTGTTTTGTTTTTTTGTTGTTTTCTTTCGATAAATTTTTGTGCAGGTAATTTGCGTTATTGAGCAAGCTACTTGGTTATTTTACATAAAAAATGAATTATGTTACTTTAACATCGACAAGCATAATATTAGCAAAAATTTGGTAAAAATTTTTTTTTGGTATGAAAAAAGTTTTACCAAGTAGGATTGCTCAATCTTACACAGATTTTTTTTTTGCGTGTACGGTAATCAAAACAAATTTTTCTATGTAACATTATTTTTCAAAAAAACTACTTGCTCTAAAAAACGAGTGCTTTCGGGGCAATTTCAAACAAAAATAATTGATTCTGGAACGTGAAGAAGAATGGGTGGCAGGGTAATATGATGCGTTCTGGAACCGAGTATTTGGAACGGAAAATTTTGCTGGGAAATCTACAAAATTTGAGTAAGTTCTATTTAATTTTAATTTAAAAAAATTAATTCAACATATGCGGCATTCCACACCAAATGTCGAGTGAAAAAAAACATATGTACCGTAAACTTCTGAATAGGTTGTATGGATAGCCCTATATATAACTTAGAAAATTGCGTTTTTGGTTTTTTTAATTTTTCAAAAACTAGGCTTAGGAGGCGTGGTCAAATATTGGAAAAAATGGTCAAATATTTATCACATCACATTAAAATGAAATGCACCACAATCTCAAAAATTTACATTCTTATATAGTTTTGTATGGGCTGTCGATTAATTTTTTTCTTGTTTTTTTAGAAAATTTTCAGAACACGTTCTGAAATTTTCCGTGATTTAAAAAAGTCAATTTATCAAAAATCCGGCCACTTTTTTATTATTTTTTTATTTTTTTTGAAAAAAAAAAATATCAAAACGTTTTTTTCGAGAAAATCGCATTTGAATTTTAAATTTCATTACAATTTAGTAATTTGCTTGTATTTTCTTGTTTCAACAGAGCGTATGAGTAATATTTATGCAATTAATAATACTCATTCGCAACGTTAAAACAAGAAAATACAAGCAAATTACAAAATTGTTATGACAATTAAAATTCAAATGCTATTTTCTCGAAAAAACAAAAAACGCATTTCTGAATATTTTTGTGTGGATGGACAAACATCTAAACTTGTAAAAAAATTTAAAAAAAAAAGGTAGCCGGATTTTTGGTAAATTGACTTTTTTAAAAAATGAAAATTTCAGAGCGGGTTCTGAAAATTAAAAAAAAAAAAAATTAATCAATAGCCCATACAAAACTATATAAGGATGTAAATTTTTTAAATTGTGGGCGTAGGTATGTTTTAAAAAAATGTTGTAGGGTAAAAATAAATGGAGGTCGGTCTCACTAATGACCCCTCTCGGACGCACCATTGGACCGGTAGAAGCTGATTAAATAAAACAAATTTACAAAAAATAAAAAAAATTGTAGGGGGACCGCCTGAACAATTAGAGCTAGAGGGTAGGTCTGTTCAGAGAAAATGTTTGGACTAACAAGTAGAAAAATTAAATTCGACTTGGTCGAGTCTATGAATACCCTCCACAATGTTATCTGATAGTAATTTTCTAAAAAAATTGCATTACAAATTTTTATTAGAAATATATTATTTTGAGTAAAACTTTTTGGTACTGCGCAATAACTCCCAAATGAAATAACTCCCAAAAAATAAATGAAACAACTCCCAAAAATTTTACATACGATTTGGGACTTATTTCATTATGAAATTAGTCCCAGTGAAGTGGGACTTATTGCACAAATTTTGTTGGGATTTATTTCATTATGAAATAACTTCCAAATGAAAAAAACCCCAACAAAAACAGATTGGGAGTTATTTCATTTCTTGTTAAACATTGGGAGTTATTTCATCAATGGTGGGACTTATTTCATTTTAAATAAAATCAATATACACCTCTGTGCAATTGTTTTTTTTTTTTTTTGCTTAAAATTTTTTCTGCGTAGTCGGCCTTCGGCCGGGCTTAGGGATTACAAAATCCATGCATTAAACCCACCCTCTCCGCAAAGTAAAGTTTTCTAGGGTAGCAGGCCTCTACGCTATAAAATTTGCCTCAAAAAGGCCTGATAACCCAAATAGCTTTGGTTTGCAGAGAGGGTGGGTTTAATGCATGGAGTATGTAATCCCTAAGCCCGGCCGAAGGCCGGCTACGCAGAAAACCTTTATTACAAAAAAAAACAATGGGAACTTATTTCATTTTCTTTGGCACTAATTTCATTGGGAGTTCTTTCATTTTTTTTGGGAGTTATTATTTTGATTTTAAATAACTCCCAAATATTGGGACATATTTCATTTTTTCTTTGGGAGTTATTTCATTTTTTAAAGTTTGGAGTTAATTCATTTTTCTTGGAACTTGTTTCATTGGGAATTATTTCATTGGGACTTATTTCATTTGGGAGTTATTGCGCAGTACCAAACTTTTTTAATCAATCAAATTTTTTTGAGAGTGTAAAATTTTTTTGACTGTCAACGTTTTTTTGAGTGTGAATTTCATTAAAAAAAAAATAATTAAATGAAAAATTAAAAAAAAAATAAATTTTTTTTTTTAGTGTAAAATTTTTTTGAGTGCAAATATTTTTTTTTTAGAGTACTATTTGTTTGAGTAACAAAATTACTTTGTAAAATATTTTTGTTGTTTTATACCTATACGTATATGTTTAAAAAAATATTTCACATATTTCCCTCATTTTATTTTACCATCCTCGTCTTTAAAAATCAAAAACAAACTAATATTTGATTTTTTTCCAAAAATACTTACTATACACCGTTACATACAGTTAAAAAAACAATAACAAATATTTACTTGTCTAACAACTAAACTGCACCCCACGGCAGGAAAATAAACAACAACAAGTTTAAAAAAAACTGGTATTTCACCATGCTTTTAAAACTTGTTTAACGAGTTTTCAACAGTTTAAGGTGAAAAAATCTGAAATTCCGAGCCTTGCTTATAACTTTTGAACCACTGAACCGATTTTGCTGAAATTCAAAACCAAATAGACTTGGGGAACGACAAACATATGTATCACGTTTCAGCACCCTCAGAATTGTCTTTCGAAAGTTAGAGTGGTTTTAATCTCCTAAGTTCACAAAATTCCCTTGCCGAAATTTACACTTTTGCTCATAACTTTTGAACCACTGGACCGATTTGGCTGGATTGCAATACCAACCTGACCCGGTAAATTCCGAACATATATGCCAAACTTCAGGAGTCTCCATAAAGTCTTTCAAAAGTTAGCGTGTTTTCAACGGACAGACAGACAGACAGACGGACGGACGGACGGACATCGCTAGATCGACTTAAAATCGATCAAGGATCATGAATATATATACTTTATGGGGTCCTAGACCAATATTTCGATGTGTTACAAGCGGAATGACAAACTTATATATACCCTCTATCACTAGAGTGGAGGGTATAAAAAAATGTTGTGAGTCGGTCATACATTTTGTTGCTCTAAGGGCACTATTAGGGCAGTTAGAGCAGTTGGAGCTAATTTTAAAAAATTTCGTTTTGTGTGGGAGCCCCCTTAGAAATTGGAGATGGGGTATAAGTGTGTTCCAAAGAAATTTTAAGACGTAAAAATAAATGGGGGTCGGTCTTATAAATGACCCCTATAGGACGCACCATTGGAGCAGTAGAAATGATTTTAAGATAGGAAAATTACAATAAATTTTTTTCAAAAAATTTTAAAAAATAGTAGTAGTACTAATCGTTATCCCAAATGAGATATTAAAAATGAGATTTAAATTTTAAAACTTGAAAATCGCATACTAGAGCGCTTTTAAGAATTTTTTTGGGGGTTTTTTTTTTTAAAGTACGTAAAAACTAAAAATTTTGAAAAAAAAATTGAAATTTGGACCGTTATTAAAGAAGTTATGAGTAAAAGAAGTTTGAATAATGGAACAAACTACCAATTTTTAAAAATTCGATATCTTTTGAACGGGTCATCAAAAAAAATGAAAATTTACCACGAAAGAGTTTTCGAAGGGTACTAAAAACTGTAAACAAATTGGAAAAGTCTAAAAAAAAAAAATCAAAGTGTCCGATTTGACATGGAATGCCCCATATATACTTTATGGGGTCCTCGAATAATATTTCTAGGTGTTACAAACGGAATGACAATCTTATATATGAGGCATTCCTCACCAAATGTCCCGCTACAGAAAAACATGTGTCCCGTAAATTTCTGAATAGGTTGTTTGGATAGCCCTATATGGAACTAAGAAAATTTCGTTTTTGGTTTTTCAAACTTTCAAAAACTAGACTTAGGAGGTGTGGTCAAATATTGAAAAAATTGTAAAACTTATGGCAAGTTGCCTTGATTAAATATTTATCACATTAAAACGGAATGCACCATAATCTCAAAAATTTACATTCTTATATATTTTTGTATGGGCTATCGATTAAAATTTTTTTTTTTTAATTTTCAGAACTCGTTTAAAAATTTTCCACTTTTAAAAAAAGTCAATTTATCAAAAATCATGCCACTTTTTTTAATTTTTTTTTTTTAAGTTTAGATGTTTGTCCATCCACACAAAAAAAATCAGACACGCGTTATTCTTTTTTTTTTCGAGAAAATCGCATTTGAATTTTAAATTTCATAACAATTTTGTAATTTGCTTGTATTTTCTTGATTTAACTTTGCGAATGAGTATTATTAACTGCATAAATATTACTCATACGCTCTGTTGAAACAAGAAAATTCAAGCAAATTACTAAATTGTTATGAAATTTAAAATTCAAATGCGTTTTCTCGACAAAAACGAATAACGTGTTTCTGATTTTTTTGTGTGGATGGATACACATCTAAACTTAAAAAAAAAAAAATTAAAAAAAGAGTGGCCGGATTTTAGATAAATTGACTTTTTTACTAAGTGGAAAATTTCAGAACGGGCTCGGAAAATTTTTCAAAAAAAAAAAAATTTAGTCGATAGCCCATACATATATAAGAGTGTGAATTTTTGAGATTGAGGTGCATTCCATTTTAATGTGATAAATATTTAATCAAGGCAATTCGCCACAAATTTGACCATTTTTTCAATATTTGACCACGCCTCCTAAGCTTAGTTTTTGAACATTTTAAAACCAAAAAACGCAATTTTCTAAGTTCAATATAGTGCTATCCAAACAACCTATTCAGAAGTTTACGGAACACATGTTTTTTTCGCTGGTCATTTGGTGTGGAATGCCTCATATACCCTCACTCAAAATATTTTGTAGGCAAAAACAAATGAAAAACACACTTAAAACCAGTGAATAAACAATTGAAAACCATTCCAGTAATTATTCATTTGTTTTAACAAACATCAACATTTATTTTTTACTGTTGACAAAATTTTCTAAAATAAATAACATTAAACATTAAAAAATTACGTTTTTTCACTCTTTTTTACCAACAAATTCGAAAAAAAATAACCAACGAAAACATTAAAAATTTATGATAGTTCTGTTATTTTTACCAACAAATTTCAAAAAAATAACCTACGAAAACAATAAAAATTAATGATTTCGTAGGTAATTTTTTACAATTTTTTATTGAAATATTTTTTAAAAATTTTTTATAAAATTTTTGGGGAATCGATCCCGCAACCAACTTCATTCTGGCCAGACACTCTACCCATCGTGCCAAAGTCACTTGATACAAACATGTTTTTATATTTCTATAAATAATTTTTTGATTTTTTTTTTTTCTACAAAAAAATAACTGACTTGTGTAGGTAAAAACTAATGATATTTCATTAAAAAATACCAACAATTAAAAAAAAAATTATTTACACAAATCATTAAAAATCAAACGAATAATTAGTAGTTTTTACTTACAGAACAAAAATAAATGACTTTAAAAATTAAATGTTAATGAAAGTCTTTATTTTTTAGTGTGTTATTTTTGAAACAAAGGACTGAAATAGTCATTAATAAAAACTGAACATCAAACAAATGTTTTTTCTTTTAAAAACGACTAAACGGAAAACTTTTTAAATAAACTACAAACAGTTAATGACATAATTTTTTGAGTGCTCTAGCACTAGAGTGGAGAGTATAAAAGAGAGCAAAAAAAGTAAAGGAACAAATTTAATTTTAACAATTAATTATATTAATTAAACATTTAATTGATATTAAATAAAAAAACAATTAAAGTTTTAATTAAAGTAAAATATACGATATTATTTTCTGTGTAATTGACTTACTTTAGTAAATCATTTAACTTGTTTATTTATATTTTTAAATTTTCGGGACTCTCGCACAAATTTTCTGGGAATGCGGAAAAATTAAATACTACAAAATTCTCGGGAATCCTTGGACGAGAAATACCGGGATGCATTCTTTATTGTAAATGCATTCAGCAAGGCAGAATTTAGCTTTTTATATTATCCCGCATTTTGTTTGGGGGATAAAAGTCAGTGGCAACTCTATTTTGTATGGGCATAAACAAACTAAACTAAAAAATCTAAAAGAGGACCAAAATCAACACGAACAACAAATATACAATGTATAACACAGCCAGCAATACTGATGATGATGATGATGATGACTACTACGAAGCGACAGTAAGGCAATATTAATAACAGCAACAACAAAAGCAGCAACAATCCAATACAGTTGAAGGCGGCACTCATAAAGAATACGAAAAAAAAGTTAGCAAAAGATACGCAAAACATTTTTTTTTTTCAATGAGTATGCATTTTTTTCTACAAAAAATGAAAAAAATTCTAAAAGGGGGGCTTACAAAAAAAATCTAAGAAAAATCTGAAAAAAGGGGGAGGCAATAATAGAAAGAAAAAAATTGAGAGTTTAAAGAGAGAAAAAAAATTCTAAAAAAAATGCACACATATAAACAAAGGGGGCAAAGGAAATACAAGAGTAAATTTGTGGGGAGGTGAAAAAAATCCACAACACTTTAAAAAAGGAAAGGGAAATTCAAAGGAGTTTTTGGGGGAAAGAGTAGCTGTTAAAATAGGAAAAGGAAGTTAAAGAAGGGGAAGAGGAAGAACAAGTAAGCAAAAGTAAAGGATTGTTAAGACATATAGAATATGACCAGTATTTTTATTTTAAAGGAAAAAAAAATATAGATAATTTTTTTTTTTTGTAAAGAATTTTTTGGAAGGAGAATAAAAAATATAGAGAATTTAAAAAAAAAATAACGTTTAGAGAGAGGTGGGTGGGAGAAGGGAGTATGTGGTAAAAGGTGAGGTAGATAATGGCAGGTGAAGAGAATATTTAATGTGTTGTTTTGGTTTGAAACACGTGAATTACAAATAAATGTAAAAAAATAACAAATATTTATAAACAACAACAAATTCCCACAAGTCTAGTATGTGTAATGATAATGCTATTCCACTGCTGCTAATAATAATGATGATGATGATGTTGCTGGCAACGACGCCACGGATGATAATGATGATGAAACAAAACAAAGCACGTGCGAGTATGCGTTTGTTACAACAACAACACTAAAGGACGGTCAACATTTATATATAAAAAAAAAAATAAATTTTATATTGAAAAAAAAAGTAAAATAAAACTAAAACGCGCAATTCTGTCTATGAAAAAAGGGAAAAAAAAATTTTTTTTTGGTTTGTTTTATATCCGCTTTGTTCAAATGAATGAAACAAAAAAAAAAATTCAACACGGTTAGACATGAAGTGTTTTGTCCTGCACAAAAAAAAAAATAAAAACAAATCATTGTACCACTACAAACACATACAAACAAAAGGGGAAAGGTGTTAAAGTATAAATAACATAACAGAAGGACGAAAAGGATGTTGGAAAAAATTTGTTTACTGTTTTTCTGACTTTTTTTTTTTTTTTTGATGAATATTTTTTTTTTGCATTAAGCCTGTTTAACAAAATACAGCTCATCATCATTGTATAGACTGATGATGAGGAAAGTTAAATAATGCTCCAAAAAAAGCAAAAAAAAATTAGAGAGTAATGTTGGGTGTTGCAGGAGGAGGTGGGTGTTATGGAAAGTAGTGCATCATATACATAAATTGTAGCTTGTACATACTTTTCTATTTTTTTCCATCTATTTTTTGTTTTTTAATTGTATGAGGCGTAAGTTTGTGCTGTGAATGTTGGCAGAAAAAAAGAAATGTTGCATGAATGGCATAAAAAGCAATGGAAAAAATTCTAAAAAAACAAGTATAGGATTTTTTTGTAGTTAATATTACCCCATAGGAAATTTTGGGAAACATAACAACAATTTTAAATTCGACAAACATAAACGAAAAGCTACACAGAAAAAAATAAAAAAAATCAACTAAAAAAATCGAAGATTTAATTAAAAAGTCATTTAAATCTGCACCAATCACTAAAATTTGCATATAAATATTTGTATGTCATTACTTAAAAATAAATGGATATTTATTTCATTAAAAACTTAATACTATTAATTAAAAATTTTAATTGAAATTTAAAAAAAAATAAATATAATTTTAATTTTATTAAATAAAAATTTAATTAAAAAAAAATTTGAAATCCAATTAAAATTTTTGATTGTATAAATTAAAAAAAATTAATTACAAATAATATTTTTTTTTTTGAATAAATAATTAAAAAAAAACATTATTTTAAATAAAATAGTATGAAAAAATGTTTCTTTAAACTTTTCCAAATATATTTATGCCGTAAAGACAAAGTCAGTGAGACAATTTCTAAAGTTTATTATAAACCGTTTATATACATGTACATAAAACTATAAACAAACTGAGAATTCAACAAACTACATGAGAAATAAAAAAAACTTTGAACAAAATGTTCATACTTATGAGGAATTCCACACCAAATGTCCTGCTACAGAAAAACATGTGTCCCGAAAATTTCTGAATAGGTTGTTTGGATAGCCCTATATGGAACTAAGAAAATTGCGTTTTTGGTTTTTCAAATTTTCAAAAACTGGGCTTAGGAGGCGTGGTCAAATATTGGAAAAATGGTAAAATTTGTGGCGAGTTGCCTTGATTAAATATTTATCACATTAAAACGGAATGCACCACAATCTCAAAAATTTACATTCTTATATAGTTTTGTATGGGTTATCGACTAAAATTTTTTTAGGAAAGTTTTCAGAACCCGTTCTGAAATTTTCCATTTTTTTAAAAAATTCAATTTATCAAAAATCCGGCCACTTTTTTTTAATTTTTGTTTTTTTTAAGTTTAGATGTTTGTCCATCCACACAAAAAAATTCAGAAACACGTTCTTCGTTTTTTTCGAGAAAATCGCATTTGAATTTTAAATTTCATAACAATTTTGTAATTTGATTGTATTTTTTTTGTTTTAACGTTGCGAATGAGTAATATAAATTGCATAAATATTTCTCATACGCTCTGTTGCAACAAGAAAATACATTCAAATTACAAAATTGTTATGAAATTTAAAATTCAAATGCGATTTTCTGGAAAAAAAAAGAAGAACGTGTTTCTGAATTTTTTTGTGTGGATGGACAAACATCTAAACTTTAAAAAAAACATTAAAAAAAAAAGTGGCCGGAAAAAAAAATTTATCGATAACCCATACAAAAAATTTTTGAGATTGTGGTGTATTCCGTTTTAATGTGATAGATATTTAATCAAGGCAACTCGCCACAAATTTGACCATTTTTCCAATATTTGACCACGCCCCCTAAGCCCAATTTTTTGAAAATTTGAAAAACCAAAAACGCAATTTTCTTAGTACCATATAGGGCTATCCAAACAACCTATTCAGCAATTTACGGGACACATGTTTTTCTGTAGCGAGACATTTGGTGTGGAATGCCCCTTATGTATTTGTTTTTGTGTGTAGAACCGTGCAAGAAAAAACCATATACTCGCACATATACGGAAAACAAAACAAAAAAAATAAAAATAAACTGGTGAAGCTAAAATTTTTATTAAACAATTACCCAGGCAAAAACTGCCAACCGTTCCAAAGAACAAGTCTCGGCAAAGCACTTTATTTTTTGTGTAGAAGGTAGTATGAATTCGAAAAAGTGCTTTGCAAGCGCTTTGCCAGTGTTTTTCTATTTAAATCCGTTCAAAGTATACATTTTTTATTAAAATTTATTAATTTTCGTACAAATTGGAATGTTTAGTATTTCCCTGCAGGATAAGTGGCCGGTCCTTGATAGTTCTCGTCAGTGGCGTATACAGGGGGGGGGGGGCCCGGGGGCCCGGGCCCCCCCCGAAATAATTTCACAAATTTCAGGATTTGGTATCAAATAACAAGTACAATATTAAAAAACTTCTTAAGCAAAATTGAAAAACATTAAGAATCGAAAACTTTTTGAAGAAAACTGAAAATTTTTCTGTTAAAAAAATCTCAAAATCTGAAAATTTTTTCTTAGAAATTGAAACTTTTCAACTTAAGACTCTAATGAAATAACCTGAAGTTTTATGTACATAAAAAATGGACCTAATTGTGAGTAAAATGTAGTCAAATCTTCAAATGCGACTTTGTCTTTTAGAAAAATGTATCAGAACGAGACTATTTCTTAAAACAAAAATTTCTCAGAATCTGAGACTTTTTCTATAAAAAATTCCCATATCTGAGGCTTTTTTATATGAAAAAAGTTTTAGAATCTGAGAACTTTATATAGGAATAATGTCTCTGAATCTGAAAAATGTCTCAAAATCTGAGATTTTTTTTTTTAATATTCTTAGAATCTGAGGCTTTTCTACATGAAAAATGTATTTGAATCTGAGAACTTCTTTCTATAGGAATAATGTCTCTGAATCTGAGAATTTTTCTTTCAATCTAGGAAAATGTCTCCGAATCAACGAATTTTTCTTAAGGAAAATTATCTCAAAATCTAAGATTTTGTGTATAGGAAAAATGTCTCAGAGACACAAGCTAAGACTTTTTGTATAGAAAAATGTTCAAAATCTGATACTTTTTCTATTGCAAAAATATATTTTTCTATAAGACTAATGTCTTAGAATCTGAGTATTTTTCTATGGGAAAAATATTTCAGAATCTGAGATTTTTCTTTAGGAAAAATGTCTCAGAATCTAAGGATTTTTCCATATGAAAAATGTTTCAGAATCTGATAATTTCCTATAGGCAAAATGCCTCAGAATCTGAGACTTGTTCTATAGGAAAAAGTCTAAGAATTTGAGACTTTTTCCACAGGAAAAGTGTTTAAGCATCTGAGACTTTTTCGATAGGAAAAACGTCTCAGAATCTAAGAAATTTTTTGTAGAAAAAATTTCTGAGAATCTGAGACATTTTCTATAGGAAAAATGTCGAAGAATCTGAGACTTTTTCTATAAGAAAAATGTCAAAGAATCTGAGACATTTTCTATAGGAAAAATGTCGAAGAATCTGAGACTTTTTCTATAAGAAAAATGTCAAAGAATCTGAGACGTTTTCTATAAGAATCTGAGACTTTCTATAGGAAAAATTTCTCAGAATTAAAAAACTTTTTCTAAAGGAAAAATGTCTAAGAATCTGAGACTTTTTCTGTAGGAAAAATGTCTATGAATCTTAGACTTTATTATAGGAAAATTTTCTCAGAATCCGAGAGTTTTTCTTTAGGAAAAAGGTTTTAGAATATAAGATTTTTTTTATACTGTTTTTTTTTTTGAAAAGGTCTCAGAATCTGAATTATTTTTCTTATAGAAAATGTGAATATTTTCTCAGAATCTCAAACTTTTTGTGTAGAATGTTTCAGAATCTGAGAAAATGTGCTATACTAGAAATATCTCAGATTCTGGGAAAATGTCTTACAATCGGAGTCGTTTCTTTTGGAAAAGTATTTTATGAATATGTTTATAGAATCATTTTCTAAAGTGACTTTTTCCCGAGAAACGTTTTCCATTGGAAATATGATGTAAGAGTCTTTGACCTTTTCTATAACAAAAACTGTCTTAACTGGAAATTGTCATAGAATCTTAGACTTTTCTTTGAAAAAAGAAATCTGATAATCTTCTTTGTAAAAATGTATTAGCATCTGATACAATTCACACTTTAAAAAAAGGCTTAAAATATAAAAATTTTAAAATATAAAAATAATGTCATTTTTTCCCCCAACAGTTTTAAACTTACACAAAAATTAAGATTTTGATTGAGTTACATTCAGTTCAAGGAAAAAACCGAGAAAAATTCTAAAACATGTGCTGTAATGTAAATTTTTTGTAAAAAAAAAAATTTAAAAATTGTTGGGCCCCCACCGAAATAAAATCCTGGATACGCCCCTGGTTCTCGTGATGTGTCACTTAGACACAATGACCTACATATTTCAAACTTGGCACCTTTTATATAAAAACTCCTGTTTCTTTCGTGAGGAAGTGTCTTAAACTCCGGATACATCACATATGAAATGTCACTGGGCCTATCCCTTTGGAACACTACCCGATTCGGTTGAATACACCACTTTTTTTCGGGACTTTTCCAAAAATTTTCCTAGAAGCATTTTTAATAAATTTTTTATTCCAAAACGCAAAGAAAACTGCAAACAAATTTTTTCCGGGACTTAGAAAATATTTCAAAGTTTGTCCAAAATTTTTTTATCCTAATAAATTAGTCAATAAATTTTTTATCCTAATTTAATAAATTTCTTTATTCAAATAAACATCAAAAAGAGTTGTGTCTTATGGACTTATACAATTTTGATACGTCCCATTTTTTTGTTCTAAAAGTGCTATAATAGTACCATATTTTTGGTTTTTAAAGCGCTTTCAAAGCGCTTTAAAATAGCAACGGCATACCGTTTACCGTGGTTATCATTTTGGACGCTGGGGAAGTGCCAAACTGTGATGCTTTCCCAGCACACAAGAGACCATAAGAGGTACTTTGCCAGCGCTTTCCCGTTCGTATTTTTCTGCCTGGGTAATTATATTAATTAAATAGTTAATTAATATTAAATTTAAAAACAATTAAAATGTTAATTAAAAAAAGCGAAAACTTTAATTAAACAATTAATTATATTAATTAAAAATTTAATTGGTAAATTAAATAACAATTAAAATAAAATATACGATATTATTTTCTGTGTACCTTAGGATGGACTGTTTTTACATCACATTTCTCTCCAATGCACACTGGGCCGTGATGGTACTTTTTTTTGCCAAAACTAAAAAAAAATATTAAATTAAAAAGGTGAATGCACTATTGCAATATGTATAACTTGCTGCACCTTGTCTGTGTTTTTTTGTAAAAATAGGTACAGCCATTCTCTAGGAATGATCAATCAAAAAGAAAATATAGGTATATGCTTAAATCTCCATATACCGTAATCAAAAAAGCTAACAAATTTATACATTATTAAGGCGAGACCTTGTTTTTTTTTTTTGTTAATTTATTTGACAAAAGGAAGTTCAACTTGTAAATGGGTATGGACATTTGTTTTGCCCTATTTTTTGATGGTTTTTTGGTTTTTTTATTTAAATTTTGAAAAATTGTTCCATTTCAAATAGTTTTTCAAAAATGTTCCGCAACATAATCCAAAACTTTGGACGCCAAAATGTTCGTTAGTTTACTAGCTTTTAAACTGACCTGCCGGCCCGGGAGATGAAGAAATATAAAGTTGTTAAAATTAGCCTTTTTTACTTGAATTTAATTAATTTTATAAATAAACAACTGTTAAGTGTTTCCGTTTAAGTTTTTCTATATTAATACCGGATAAAATGAAACCCGGTTACAGAAAATTCCGAATACAAAAACAATAACCGGTTACGATAAAACCCGGTTACACGAAAAATAGTTTTTTTGTTGTATTAAAATTGGTTTTCAATATATTAAAAAAAAAAACGAAATACCCGGTTAGGCGGTCCAGACAGTTTTTTGAAAGAGTTTGGAACTTTTGATAAGGATGAGTTTAAAAAAGGGGGTTTTCAAAAAAAATTGTTTATTTTATTTTTAATTTTTCGTATTTCAATTCTATTTGTGTAAACGGGAGCAAGCGGGCAAGTTTTTTGTAAAGTAGGGATAAAAAAGGATAATTCTGGCCCAGACAGTTGTTTGAAAGGGTGTGGAACTTTCTATAACGATGAGTTTTTAAAAGGGGGTTTCAAAAAAAAAATAAAAAAAAAAAAAATTCGATTTTTTTTTATAAATTTTATTTCAATTCCATTTTTGAAAACGGGCACAATCGGACAACCTTTTTGGAAAGTGTGGATAGAAAGGATAATTCTGGTCAAGACAGTTTTTTAAAAAGGCGTGGAACTTTTGATGAGTTTAAAAAAGGGGGTTTCCACAAAATTTTTTTTTTCAATTTTTGGTATTTCAATTCCATATGTGTAAACGGGCACAAGCGAGCATTTTTTTTTTAAGTAGTGATGAAAAGGATAATTCTTGCCCAGACAGTTTTTTAAAAGGGCGTGGAACTTTTGATAACGATGAGTACAAATAGGGGGTTTTCAAAAAAATAAAATATTTTGTCCAATTTTTTATAAACTCTTTTTTCAATTCAAATTTTGAAAAAAGAGCACAAGCGGGCAAGTTTTTTGTAAAGTGGTGATAAAAAGGATAATTCTCACCAAGAAAGTTTTTTTTAAAGTTCGTGGAACTTTATTGAAAATTAAGTGTCCACCCTGAAATAGTTTTCTTGTAGGTCGGAATTCCAAAAAGTTTCAAGGTACTTATTTAATTTCCTAATATAGTCACGTGATTTAAATGAAAATCACACTATAATCACGTTATTTAAATGAAAATCACTAATGCTCACGCGTGAATCACGTTGTTTTTTGAGTCACGCAAATCACGGGACCAGAGACCATCTCCAATTAAACTACATAAACAAAAGACAAGTGTCTCTTCATTAGTTTCATCCATAACATCAGTAAATTTTATTAAAAATGAAGTGTCCACCCTGAAATAGTTTTCTTGTTGGTCCGATTCCGAAAACTTTCAAGGGACTTATTTATTACCCTAATATAGGCTTATATTCTGAATTTCAAAAAAATCGGTTAACATTTACGACCTGTAGAAACTTTTGGCCAAAAAACCTACCATCTCGGCCCAGTGTGCAATGCATTATACCATACCATAATACCATACAGTAAGATTGGTCGTACTGCAGAAGGATTTCAAAAATAAAACTAATTGACCGATTAAAAAAACATTAGCCATCTGACGGGGAGAATTATTCGTTTTGTAGCTTAATCGCTTAAATCAGTTCAGTATTATCTCCAAAAACAGAATTTTAACAGGCAGACAGACGGACATCGCTAGATCAACTTGAAATCTATCTGGGGTAATGAACACATATAATTTGGATCCTAGACCAATATTTCGATTTTGTACGGAATAAGAAACTTATAATTATATGCCCTCTATTACTAGAGTCGAGGGTATACAAATGAAAAACAGAACAAGTTCGTGAAAATTATACTAAAATCAAAAAAAAAAAAAAAACAGGATAGCGTGGTGGGTATCGCGTAGTCGGTACAGCCAAGTCTTCCAACAAGGAAAGTTTCCCTAGTGTCACCCTCCGATCTTCATGGAATTAACTATATTTTGTAGAGTACAAAAAAATAAAGGTATTTTTTTATCGGTCCAAGTTCATACTTATGGGTTGAAAAATGATAAGCGACTAATCGTGCTCGGAAGGGCCCACTCAAAATACTTATTTTGTGTTTATTCTTTTTAAATTGTAGAGGGAGTTCATTATTTGTATAAGGGCATGGGGAAACCCCTACCAAAATTCAGTCGTATTTTAATAAGGAAACTAATGTTTGACTTGCTACTTTTTTCCTACTGGGTCCTTATAAAACAGTAATAACAACAACACTTTACCGACGACAACAACAACAACTTTGGAAAAAATTGTAAAAAATGCGAAAAAATTGTTGGTGAACTTTTTTTTTTAGAAACTTTACCACCCCAAAGGAAATAAAAGAGCCCATGAAATAGAAGGAGGGGGGTTTTGGTTGAAAAAAAGGACGGTTATTTTGAAGGGAAAAGAGGAAAGAGAAAAAAAGGTTAGTGTTCAATGACGTATATATATATTGTTGTTATTTTTGTTGGGTTGATTGTCAGACAAAGCTTGTTTTGAATACCGGTTATAGAGGGCGTTATATTTTTGGGGAGGTTTATATAAAAAAAAAAAATTTTTGAAATAAAAACGGAAAAAATATAGAAAAAACTGACAACAAAAAAATGGTAAACGAAAAGTAATGTTGGGAATGAATAAGATGTTAGTGCAATTTTTTATTTTGTTATGCTTTGTTTAGGGAGTAGAAAGAGAGAGGGGGACGTTGTAGGTTTACTAGCATGAAGAGCTGGTGGCAGAGGATGATAATGATGATGATGAGGGAGATAATAATGAAGATAATATTTATATTGGTTAGAGATTGTTGCAGTTGGTAAAATAACTGATGATGATTATGGTATTTTTATATTTGCCTGTTTTCGAATCAGTCTGTATGTCTGTCCTTCTGTCTATTTTGTTTGTTGTCTGTTGCTTTTTTTTAAACCAAATACAAAAATACAACAAAAAAATGCTGCTAACATTTAACTGTTACTGCTGCTATTGCCCAACCTGCTGCTGCTACTGCTGCTTTTGAGGGCTGCTACTAACCAACTACTACTTTCTACTCATCATCATGATGATGATGAAGTTGATGACGTTGCTGCGTCTACTTTTTTTTCTGTTTTTTAGCATTTTTTTCTGTTCTTTTTTTTTTGGCCCCCCCAAAAAAATATATATTGTTTCAGATTTTTTTCCAACATCCAGCTTTTAGTTGAGTTTTTACATTGGTGACGGATCGTGCTGCTTGCCAAGTGTTGCTCGCGTAAACGCTCGCTCTATATATATAAAGAAAAAGTAAAGGAACAAAAAAAAAAATAAATTGAACCGTGACTACACTAACAAATTAATACAAGAAGATGATGTAAACAAAAAAAATATTTTATTGTTATTTTTTTTTTATATATAGAATTAACATCCAACAAAAAAAAACACTTTGAATTTATTATAATATTAATAAAATCTTATATTTGTTAAGTGATTACAACACGTTTGACCTTTTAAAGAAAATATTTTTTTTTTTTTTTGAAAAACAAACGGCTGAATAACTAATTTCCGTTTCCTCACGTGTTGTAAATGTGTGTGTGCGTTTAATCTTCGATTGTAAATAAATTTTTTTAAAACAATATAATAAAAACGCGCGCTTCGCGTTTAACGTCCTGCTACTACTAGTGCTACTACTATTAAGTGTTCCTTACAAGGAAATCGTTGTCGTCTAAATCGTCGTGAATTAAAACAAAAAAAATCAGAAAAAAAGGATATAAAGTATATATTGTGTACATTTCGCTTTTCTTATACAACGTGTGTGTTTTTCTTTTCTCGTTTTGTTTGGCTGGCTGGCTGGCTGACTGGCTGCATATCCTTTTTGTTGTATATCTATAAAAAAAAATTTCTTTTCTTGTTTTCACATCCTTACAAAGCTAATTCTTCATCATTGAATATGTGTGAGTGTGTGTGTGTAAGTTTTGTTACTTTAGTGTCTGGTGTATATGAGTGTTTGTGTAAATGGTCTCGTATGTTTTCTTAACATTTGTTTTTACGCGATTTCTTTTATTTGCTCTTTCTTAAAGTAATCTTTTTTTTTTTGTATTACTATTACATATGTTTGTTTTTGTTAGTGTTTGTATGGTGTCTGTGTAAATTGGTTGCATTTTTTCAAAACAGCTGATTAAATTCGATTGTTTAGTAATAGTTTTTTTAATGTATCATAATTGTTTTTATTACAAGGAATCTATAGCATCTAATACTTTTAATGCAAAAAAACATAAACATTGCATACTTTTGGGGTTTTACTTAGCATAAAAATCATTGCATACTTTAAGGGTTTGAAACGCTTAAGTAACAGATGCATATTTTCCGTTATTGATTTGTATTTTGGAAATGTTAGTCTTAGGTTAGGTTAGGTTAGGTTGTAAGTGGCTGCTGACGTTTTACGTCAACACACGTAGACTCTGAGGTCCATTGTGATACCACGGGATCGTAATAGGTTTCCCTACTAGTCCCTGTCGTTAAACCAGTTTGAGCTTCTTATGAAACTCCTTAGATGTTGAATTTTGACATCCGACAAATCTGAAAGATCGTACAGCTCCCTAGATCCCAGTGAAGCAAGTCGCTGACCAGAAAGTGCCGGGCAATGGCAAATAAAGTGTTCGATAGTTTCCAACTCCTCTTCATCCATGCAACTTCGGCAAAAGTCATTCGACGGCACATTTAACCGCTCTGCGTGCTTCCCTATAAGACAGTGTCCGGTAATTATAGAAACCACCGTTGAAATCTCTCCTCTTGGAAGCGATATCAGCTCACTTGTGCGCCCCTGATTAAGAGAAGGCCAAATCAGTCGTGTTGTCTCACACGTCCATCCATTTGCCCATCTTTGATTAGTCTCCGTCGCAGAACAAAGCCGTAGGTTTTGCTTGCAAGTTTCTAGAGGCGTACCAACACATTCCAATTCTGTTGGAACCTGTAAGGTAGTTCCTAGTCTTGCAAGCTCATCGGCTTTGCAATTCCCTGGAATGTCTCTGTGCCCTGGGACCCATATGAGTCGTATGTTAAACTGCTTGGCCATCTCATTTAAAGACGTGCGGCAGTTAAGGGCAGATCTTGTTTTCAGAAACATTGAATCCAGGGACTTGACCGCGGCTTGACTGTCAGTATAGATGTTGACTGCGGTTGTAGACAAGACATTGCAGCTCAACCAGTCAGCCACTTCTTTTATTGCCAGCATCTCTGCCTGGTAAACACTGCAATGATCTGGCAATCTACGAGCCAGGCTCAACCCAAGCTCTTCCGAATAGACTCCAAAGCCCACTTGTTCGTGCAGCCTCGATTGGCGCTCAAAGAGGCTCAAAGAGGGAGCACAGTCCACATTTTGTGGTATTGTTATCTTTTTCAAGATTGCGCTATGGCCACAATCACTGCTCCTCCATTGCAGCGTGCTATTAAGTCGAATTGCCGATGCAGCCGCATACTGCCTACCCAATATGTCCAAGGGTATCAGGTGAAGGAGGATTTCTAATGCAGCCGTAGGTGTAGTACGAAGAGCACCAGTGATGCACATTGACGCCATTCTCTGTACCTTCGTGATAAAGACAAAGTTCGCTTTTGTTTCCAAAGCAGGCCACCAGACAATGATTCCATACAGCAAAATTGGACGCACCACTGCTGTATAGATCCAATGAACGACTTGAGGGCTAAAACCCCATCGTTTTCCAATGGCCCTTTTACAGGAATACAAAGCAATCGTTGCTTTTCTCACCCGTTCCTCAATATTACGCCTGAAATTCAGCTTCCTATCTAGAAATACTCCAAGATACTTGGCTCCATCTGAGAAGGTGATTTCAGTACCGTCCAGAGAAATAGGATCAAAAGCAGGAATCTTATTTTTCCTTGTAAACAAAACAAGCTCTGTTTTACTAGGATTAACTCCTAGGCCACAGTCTCTTGCCCATTTAGACAGATCTTTCAGAGAACCCTGAAGAATGTCCCGCAATGTTGGCAGATGCTTCCCCTTTACCGCTATCGCGACATCGTCAGCATATGCGATAACATGACAACCACGTGCTTCTAGAGATAATAGCATTGAATTCAGTGCCAGGTTCCAAAGAAGCGGCGAAAGAACACCTCCTTGTGGTGTGCCCCTATTGACAAATCGAGATATGACGGACGCTCCCAATTCAGACGTTATACGTCTATTGGCAAGTAGGTTTTCCACCATTAAAACGATTTCACGCTTTACTCCCAGACCAGACAATGCCAATATTATCGATTCTGGAATGACATTATTAAAAGCCCCCTCAATATCAAGAAAGGCCACCATAGTGTACTCCTTTACCGAAAGCGATCTCTCGATGGTACCAACGAGCTCATGAAGAGCTGTTTCCGTTGATCGTCCCTTGCTGTATGCATGTTGCTTTGTCGAAAGCAACCTCGGGTCAATCACTCTACGCAAATATGAGTCTATCATTCGTTCCATTGTCTTTAACAAAAAAGAAGACAGACTAATTGGTCTGAAATCCTTCGGAGCTGTGTGGGAACTTTTCCCAGCCTTCGGGATAAATACGACTCTGGTATCCCTCCATTTTAAAGGAATATACGACCAGTTGATGCATGCTGTGTATAGATTATACAGCAACGGGGCTATATAGTCCAACACTTGCTGCAACTCAGCCGGGATTATACCATCAGGTCCCGGAGATTTATAGGGCCTGAAGCTTTTTATCGCCCAGATTAATGTTGGCATATTTATTATTTCCGAAGCAATTTCAGATGCTTGGGCGTCAGAACGTTCCAAAGCTTGAAACGGCGTCATGGAACTGCCCGGAAAATGCGTGTTTAAAAGGAGATCCAGCGACTCTCCACTGGAGGAAGACCACACCCCATTAGGATCTTTCAGGTATCCTAGGGTGCAAGGAGAAGAAGCCAGAACCTTGCGCAGCCTGGATGCCTCAGAAACGTCTTCTATGTTTCCACAGAAGTTTTTCCAAGAATCACATTTGGCATTTCTGATCATCTTTTTATAACTCTTAAGTTGCAGCCTGTATGCAGACCAGTCCTCGTCCGCTCTGGAAAATTTAGCCTTATTAAAGAGCTTTCTGCAGGAATCTCTGCTCGTCTGCAACTCATTTGACCACCAAGGTGGCTTTTTTTCCCCTCTAGGCTTTGCAGAAGGGCAAGACGCATCCAGGCACCTATTACAAACATTTGTTATATGGTCAACCAGACAGTCAATTTCCGCTAAACTATGCGGTTCAGATAGGGGTACTTCATCCAAAAGCAAAGAAAAAGTCTCCCTATATTTCACCCAGTTTGTTCTTCTCAGATTTCTAGAGACTGTCTCAACCGGGGCACGCTCCCTGAGTAAAAACTCAATGTACCGATGATCTGAGAAAGAATGCTCTTCCAAAACTCTCCAGTCATCAATTCTATCAGACAATGTATCTGATACAAGTGTTACGTCAAGAACCTCTTGCCGCGTACTTGTAACGAAAGTTGGTTCACTACCCTTGTTACAAATATACAGGTTAGTGCTTAACAAAAACTCCAAAAGTGATTCGCCTCTATCATTTGTGTCTGTACTACCCCATATCGAATGATGTGCATTAGCATCACAGCACACTAGTAACTGGTGTCCCCTAGATTCAGACTCCCGAATCAGACCGCCAACCTTCTCCGGGGGTATTGGCCCCGGATTAGGAAAATACGCAGAGGCGAGCCAAATAGATTTCCCATGAAGCTCTAAGCTAGCCGCTGTAACATCCATATCACTAAAAGTTGATAAAAAGAATATATTTAAGCCATTTTTCGCCAAGATGCAGGCTCTTGGTGAGCCCTCACCTTTGGCAACCATCAACTTAAACCCAGGGGTCTTCAATCCGCAAACCCTGCCACCCCGCACCCAGGGCTCTTGGATAAAAACCAAGTCAACTGCTCCTGTCGTCAGGCGCAGCAATAGTGCAGCTGAGGCTGCCTTACAGTGATGGAGGTTTATTTGTAGGAACCGCAACATCTTGCTTTTTTTCCACCATCCTTTCCACCACCGTGTTATTGGCTTCATCCTCCGTGTTATCATAGAGGTCGCATTCGTCCCCAGATTCGGTTTCGAATAAGCCAGATATGTGTCCCATCTGTTCTGAATCGGAGGCAACAGAACTCTCCGAATTCCTCACTGCATGGGCCTCGTCCTGAATGTCACCCATAGTGGCATCAGCTTTATCCTCCGTGCCATCACAGAGGTCGCATTCGTTGCCAGATTCGGTTTCGAAAATGCCAGATGCATCTCCCATCAGCCTAGAATCGGTCAGCTGAATATCAACCTTTTCCAGATTCTCCTCCCCAGCCGACTCTGCCACTGGCTTGTCTGCTTCCAAAATAGGCTTCTGGTCGCCCTTGTAGACATTGACTCTTATATGAAAAAAGCCAAATCTAATAATGCCGTCAGTCCTGGCTAAAAGCGGAAGCGATTCCTCATTAACCAAGACCACTGCTTGACGACGAGCGCCCTCCATCTCACCCAATCTGGCAATTTGCCAATTCTGAGTTGGAAGGTCAGGATTGCAGACTTTTATCATCTTTAGAATCACCGCAGTGTCACTTGTAGCCATTGGGATCCATGCATGAGCTCTGGGTTGCGAGGGGATATCATGTTTTTCCACAACGTCCAGTCTGGCTCCAGGCCATAACTCTCCCACTTGGCTAATGGCAACCTTAAACACGGCTGCGGATCTTTCGTTTCCAAAAGCAACGAGTTTTACTCGCCCCTGATACCAACCTGCGTTGACAGTAGTAGGGAGAAAATCAGGCATACTCTCAAGAAGCCTATAGTAGATTTCATTTAGTTTAGTTTCAACTAAACTCCACTTGTCCCTTGGAATACTACAATCCCCATTTTGCCTGTTTATCACAGCCCTAACGAAGTTACCTTTCACCACTTCACTAAAAGACTGAGTCCAGACGTTGCCGGTCACCTTAGATCTTTTAGGTAAAGGTTTCTCGTCGGGCGAGCGCATCCTTTTACCAGACTTCGATGACGAGGCCGAAACAGCGCTCTGTTTGTCAGATGCGCGCATTGCCGAAAGTTTGTCCTGTTCTTCAATGACTCCTTTCGCCCATGATAGCGACGCCTTCTCACGTTCGGAGAGCTTCGTTCCATCGAGTTGGCTTAGTCTGTTAATTATTTTCAAACAAAGCCTTCTCTGGTTGTGCCTGACCTTTGATGGCTTAAGTTTCTTTTTCTTTTTACCACCAATATTAGGCTGAGCACCCCTACCAGAATCAAGGCCGGACTTCAAGGTCGCAACCCTAAGACCAGTGCTAGGACCAGCACCAGTCGGTGAGGCAGAGCCTCGAACTAAATCGGTATCATTTGTGTCCATATTTTCATTTTCCTTGATGTGGTAATGAAAATATCACAAAAATACCTATTACGAACAAACCTATTACGAACAATTTTAGTAATTCAATTTATAGCACGGAGTTAAAATAAAACACGTCCACACTCGTCAACAGTTGAACGATTCTAGTCTTTGTTTTGAATTACTTACATATGTCGAACATTTCCTTTTTTTTAGTTTTGTACTTATTTAAATTGTCTGTTTAATGTTAGCATAACATTATTTGTTTTTAAATTTGTGGTTATTTTAATATAGTGTATAAAATAATAATATTCATCAGAACTGTTTTAAAAAAAGGTCCATTCAAAGAGCATAATCGATTGTGATTTGTTTTTTTATATAAGTAATTTGCATTGACATTCTTTGATGTTTCATTAACTCAAATCTGATTACGAGAATTACTTAAAATGATTTAAGTAACGAGAGTTACTTAAAATATAATATTTCAATTTGTACAAATGATAAATAAAATAGTGCTGCAGAAAATTTAAATAATATTTTCGTGTAATTTTAATTTAAAAAGAGATTCTGCTCTTAAGCAAAGCACTTTCACAAGGTTGGCTTAATTCCTAATAATTTTGAAAAGCTTTCCTCTGTAAAAAATTACAAATAAAAAAAAACATTGGTCAACAAAAAATGAAAATGCCCATATCTCAAGAAAATGATTTGATACAACTTTTCTGATGACAGATACTTGTTCAGGTGGCCAAAATTCCCCTAGAAAAATATCCAGAAGTCTGTGCAAACAAAAATTACCAAATGCACCACGGATGCAAACTTTAAACGCTGGTTGCGCCCTGAAGATGACCTTCATTTTTATTTTTTAATTTTTTCCCCGTAATTACCCAGCCAGAAAAATACGGTGGGGCCTACATTGGCAAAGCGTTGTAACCGGTACAACAAACGTTGGCAAAACATCCGTTCTACAACGACTACCGTATTGGCCCAATATCTAAATGATAACGCCAGTTGTACGTGTGCCCACGGTTCTAGCCAATGTTGGCAAACTGTGGGCAAAACAAAAAATACTGTACTGGCACAATATCTAAATGATAACGCCAGTTGTACGTGTGCCCACGGCTCTAGCAAACGTTGGCAAACAGTGGTCAAAACAAAAAATGCTATGCGTAAACAATCAATGCGTAAACATTCTACACTCAAAAAAATTCGTTAGTAGATTTACTAATTTGTTTTTGCTAATGCTAGTTAGCTAACTTTTAGCAAATTTTTAGTTGAGATTAGCATGTTAGCAAAAAATTCTTGTAAACTTCATTTAGCACATTAGCAATTTTAAGCAAACGTTGAACTAATTTCTTTTGCTAAGATTTGAAATTGAGTTGACAACATTTTTACAAGATTTTTTGCTAACATTAGCAAAAATAAATGGTAATTTTTTTTTTATTTTCAGAAAACTTAAAATGGCTCTATCTCGGAAACTAAGCCAGATAGAGCAATATGGAGGGCATTTCTGGTTCTTAGAATCTCCATACTTTCGCGGGTCCTCTTCACATGTGTGGGTAATGTAATGTAATGGGTCCTAACTTTGGATCCAAAAAAGTTAGCATTCCCGAAAATTTTAAAATGCTCATATCTCGGAAAATATTGCCGACACAACAAAAAGTCCAAAAGCATTTTTGTAGCCCTCAATATGTAAAACAAGACCGCAAAATAGTCAAAAGCTCTCCGAGTAATATTTTTGAAGTTATCGAGTTTTTTAATTCTCAAGACCCCCAGTGATCCCCTATAATCACGTATCTCAAAAACTAAGCAAGGTAGAGCGAAACGGACACAAATTTTGAATCAAAAACTATGACGATATTTAAGGAACCCAGCTAGGTCTAGGCCCATCGGAGTCTGGACCTATCGGGTCCGAACCCAATGGGGTCCTCAAATGTGTCAAAAAAAATTTTTTTTTGTTAACTAATTATTGGCAAAACATTTTTGCTAACTTTAGCAAAAAAATTGTGGGTTTAAAACCAGCAAATTTTCTTGTAGATTTACAAGCTATTTTTGCTAACATTACAGTTTTTTTTTTTGAGTGTAAAGACATATTTTTAAAGGGAAACATTTTTCTTAAAATTTCTGATTATTTTGATTATTATCAAATGCCTTCAGTGAAACTGGCTTGTATCGTGTTGAAAATTTAGATGAAATTTGTACTGAAATTAATATAAGCATGGTTGAATTTAAATGTATCCTTACAATATCTCATAACGAAAAAATTGAAATGACTCTTTTACATGCGTAATTTAAATAATATTTATCAGTTCTATTATTTATTTCTTAAATGTTAAGTTAACACCGCTCTACAAATCTGAGGTTTGTCGATGCGTTTTGGGTGAAACCAAAAAAAAGTTGATAGGGTTTGGTGCCCCGATTCCAAAACGGTCACTCAAAATTTTCTATCACGTGACAATTTTGAGAAAATCGCGGTTAAAGTGTCAAAAAATGCCCATTTTGACCATTTTTGAACGCCTTTAAAATAAGATCCTGACATGCCAATGACTTGGTATCAAGCTCATTCGAAAGTGTGTAATTTTCTCTTTCAGACAAGATCAAATCTTCTTGGAATTTAATTTTCTAAAATGGTAAAAAAATCATTAGCTACAAGTGCTTTAAATCTAAAATTTACGTATGAATTTGTATGGAAATTTGTTAAAAAAAACACTGTGTAAATAAACTAAATATTGAAAAAATTTATGGTTTTTTGCTAATGATTTTTTACCATTTTAGAAAATTAAATTTTTAGAACATTTTATCTTATCTTTAAGAGAAAATTACAGGCTTTCGAATGATCGTGATACCAAGTCATTTGCATGTTAGGATCTTATTTTATAAGCTTTTAAAAAGGGTAAAAAATGCCCTTTTTCAGCACTTTAAACGCGAATTACTCAAAATCCTGACGAGATAGACACATTTGGGCTCCGGATTTGGAATCAGCGGAACAGACACTATCTAAATCACTAACCAGAATCCAATACGCATTTTCTTGTTGAGCTGTGTAATCATTAAAACATTATTTAATAATAAGTTTTTAAAAACAACTTTAATAAAAAAAAAATATTTTATTTTGTTCTGTATATAATGAGAAAATTTCGACAAAGTGTAATATTTTGTGTAAAAACTGCACTTTGCCAGTACATTTTTTATACTAATCGATATTTCTGCAAAGCGCAGTATTTTTTGTGTAGCCAATGTTTTGCCAGGACATTTTTTTTTGTACTGTATATGTAGTGAGAAATTTCGACTAAGCGTAGTATTTTTTGTGTAGCCAATGTTTTGCCAGTACATTTTTAGTTTGTACTGTAATGAGAAATTTTGACAGAGCGTAGTATTTTTTGTGTAGCCAATGTTTTGCCAGTACATGTTTTTTTGTACTTTTCGATATTTCTGCAAAGCGTAGTATTTTTTGTGCAGCCAATGTTCTACCAGTACATTTTTTTTTACCGTTGGCAATTTCTGGCTGGGTAGCTATCCAATAAGCGTCGTTCTACATATACATATTTTTATACCCTCCACTCTAGTGATAGAGGGTATATATAAGTTTGTCATTCCGTTTGTAACACATGGAAATATTGGTCTAGGACCCCATAAAGTATATATATTCATGATCCTTGATCGATTTTAAGTCGATCTAGCGATGTCCGTCCGTCCGTCCGTCCGTCCGTCTGTCTGTCTGTCCGTTGAAAACACGCTAACTTTTGAAAGACTTTATGGAGGCTCCTGAAGTTTGACATATATGTTGGGTATTTACCGGGTCAGGTTGGTATTGCAATCCAGCCAAATCGGTCCAGTGGTTCAAAAGTTATGAGCAAAAGAGTAAATTTCGGCAAGGGAATTTTGCGAACTAACGAGATTAAAACCACTCTAACTTTCTAAAGACAATTCTGAGGGTGCTGAATCATGTTACATATCTTTGTCGTTCCCCAAGTCTATTTAGTTTTGAATTTCAGCAAAATCGGTTCAGTGGTTCAAAAGTTATAAGTAAGGCTCTGAATTTCAGATTTTTTTCACCTTAAACTGTTGAAAACTCGTTAAACAAGTTTTAAAAGCATGCTGAAATACCAGTTTTTTTTTAACTTGTTGTTGTTTGTTTTCCTGCCGTGGGGTGCAGTTTAGTTGTTCGACAAGTAAATATTTGTTATTGTTTTTATACCCTCCAACTACAGTATGGGGGTATACTCACTTTGTCATTCCGTATGTAACGCATCGAAATATCGGTCGGGGACCCCATAAAGTATATATATTATTGATCAGTGATCGATTCTAAGACATTCTAGCGATGTCCGTCCGTCCGTCCGTCCGTCCGTCTGTCTGTCCGTCCGTCCGTCCGTCCGTCCGTCTGTAGTTAACACGATGCAGTCCAAAATAAAAGAGCTAGATCCCTCAAGTTTGGCATAAATATGTCTTATGATCCTAGGCAGGTTAAGTTCGGAAATGGGCCAAATCGGACTAGGGGGAAAAAAGTTCCCCCTTGAAGAACTAAACCAACCTCTTAAAAATGCTATTTTTTTTGCGTTTTTTTGTATTTTTGTGAACCAAATGAGACCTTTTTATGTTCGTAGAAGTTTAAGGTCCTGCGCTTGGACCCAGGAGACTAAAAAATATCGCTTTTTTTTGCCCCGCCCCTCTTTTAAGGGCGTGGATAAAAAAATAATTTAAATAATTATAAAACTATAGTACTTAAGTGCACAAAGCAGACAAAAATGAACTTGTAAACATATACCGTGAGGGCCAAGGAGTCACCCCAGCTAACCGACCCCTCCCCCAACCTTGCCCCCCCCCCCCCCCTTAAAACAACGCCCCTGTCAAAAATTTATTTTTTATTTTTTTACATGTTGGAGGGTATAATAGATTCGGCACAGCCGAATTTAACACTCTCACTTGTTTTAATTTAAATTTCCAATAAAATTACCTAACGTTTGCAAGAAATTCGACCTCGATACAGTCAGGGATACTATCAGAACATTATGAGGAAGTTAAACTGTCATGCTTATAACCCGGGAAACCAAAAATATGCTCTAAAAATTTGACTATTTCTGAAATACAAAATCTGAAATACAATTGACTATTTCTGAATACAATTTGAAAATCTTACATACAATTGACTTATTCTGAAAATCAGTTGACTCCCTGCAAGAATTTGGAAGAAATATCGCCTAGGAGATCTAATTGAATTTAAAAAATTTCCAATTATATTTCGAAAATTTCAAATTATATTTCAGAAACTTCCATTTATATTTCAGATATTACCATTTATAACCAAAAAATGTTTAATTACATTTCAAAAATTTTCAATTATATTGGAAATTTTTTAAATATAATTGGATATTTTTAAATATAATTGGAGAGTCTAAAATATGGTTGGCCAATGGCCATTTTTTGTAATATAATTTGTACTTTCTGAAACTAAAGTGGAAATGGTGTTCTCAATTTGTTTTTCATTTAAAATGTGTTAAAGGTGCTATGTTGAAGCACTCTTTGCAGCGCTGATTAATGCGCAATAATGATGCAGTGAAATCATGTGTCTTTGTCCAAAACTCATGGTTTGTTATGCAAAAAGTGTTAAATATATTTAAAAGGAAAGCATGTGTGAAATTTTATCAAAATATAATTTTATATTTTAAGTTTTATATAAAAAATATAAAATATTTGTGTTTTTTTTTTTTTTTGTTAAATGTTGGTGGTATAAAGGATTTGGCACAGCCGAATTTAACTCCATTACTAGTTCTTTATCGCTTCCTTTAAAGCAATTTTTTTTTTTAAATAAAAAAACTTTTCTACTTATGTAAATAAAATACAATTTTGATGTTCCGACTGTTTATCTAAAATCAGCAGATTTTTCTGCTTAAATAAGCCTATTTATCTGCCGTCTTTACTGATTTTTCTACAGACTCTACCTAATTTATACAGAGAGATTTCTCAAATGGCTCAAAATGCAGATTTTTCGCATGGCTCAAAATGCATATTTTTCTGTTGATTGGACAGAGACATTTCGTAAACACGTAAAAAATCAAAAATTTATTTGTTGAGTTACAATATTGCATGCAATTTTAATTAAACTCTGAGCTAATTTTTAGAATAAAATACTAATATGTAAATTTGTTGTTAAAAATATAATCCACTGTGCATCGTTGCGTATGATTGTTATTTAAAGGCAATTAAAAAATTAATCATACGCCTTATACAGTTTTCAATCAATTACACTGTGTTCGAATTTGACGCTTTTTTAACGAGCTGGGTCCCCTACTGGCAAATTTAATTCGAGTAAGCTGAATTCAGTGGTGCTAACCGTTTTTCGAAGTTAGCGCTCGTATTCGCGATATTCGCGATTCAAAATTTTGATGCTCAACCACAATAAAAACGATATTTTTAAACTTTTGCGATCATTTTTGCTTTTAAAACGATTCAACTCTTTTAAATTATCACCACAAACTATATTACCGTGAGTTTTTTTTTTTTTGTATTTAACCAAAAAAAAAGGTTAAATACAATTATTTTTTGTTTGATTTGAATTTACGATAGTTTGAGTACAATAAATCTCCTTGTAATATCAGTTTTTTTTTTAAGTATACGCTAATAAGCGACATTCGCGATTAATTTTTTTATTTTTAAGTAAAAACAAATGTGTTATGTTATTTTGAAAATTGAATTTCTATCATCTAAAATCTATTGAATATACCAAAAAACAAATTTTAGCACTAAAAATTTTATTTGCGGATTTTTTTTAGCGAAATTTTTTTTTATTTTTTTTTTTAATAATATAATATATTTTTTTTTAATAATGTTATATAATTTTTTTTAATAATTTGATAATAACACTGTGTGACGGTGAAAAAGTAACCTGGGTTTTGACCATCAATTTTACATAATTCGGGCATGCTGATTCCAATGGTCCAAGCCATTTTGAAATCTAAGGTACAGTTTTTTCGCAAAACGTCTTTAAAGTTTTTCACGTCCCCGTGAAGTTTTTTGAATAAAAAATATTTTGTGTGCGAAAAAGTCAGTCGTTTATAGTTGAAATTAAAGGATTATATCTGTAACTACATTTTAACTACAAATTCCGCTACTAAAAGTTTAAAACTTTAACAGTGTTTCGCGTTTTATCCCATTTTTTCTCATTTTTTAGCATTTTCGCTATTTTAAATGCCTAAATAAATTCCGACCTAAACAACCGTTTCAGCTTAGTATATTTGCACCAAAGGAAATATATTCCCATTAAAATATTTTTCATTTATCAATCGCATAGCACTAAAATTGCGCAATTTGTCAAAATTTCTCTATGACAGCATCACTTTCCAACAGGACCACAAGGTCCAGATTTTGATATATTGTGTAAAAACCTCAAAAAAGTATTAGTGCCAAATTTCAAACAAAAATGTTTTCATCTTAAAAAGTTTTAATAAAAAAACATTTATTTCGCCCTACTAAATTATATTAAACAAGTGTTTTATTTAAATTAGTAGTATTTAGTACAATGTTTTCCTTTTGTTTTTGTAATTAAAATTTAATAATTTAATTTAGTAAGGTGAAATAAAAGTTTTTCTACAATATCTTTTGAAGTTGAAAACATTTTTGTTTGAAATTTGACACAATTACTTTTTTGAGGATTTAACATAATATGTCAAAAGCTAGACCTTGTGGTCATCTTGGAAAGTGATGCAGTCATAGAGAGATTTTGACTAATCGCTCATTTTTGGAGTGATGCGCTTGATAGTTGAAACGTATTTTCATAGAAATATATCCCATTTGGTGCATTTAAACTAATCTGAAGCGGTTGTTTAGGTCGGTATTTACTTAAGCATTTAAAAAATTGGAAAAACGGGATAAAACGCGAAATATCACTTGAATTTCAAACATTTGATAGCGGATATGGTACTTAAAATTTAGCTACAGTTACAGTCCTTCAATTTCAATTGCAAAAGAGGGACTTTTTTGCATACAAAAACTTTTTTATTTCAAAAAGTTCACGGGGACGTGAAAATCTTTGAAGACATTTCGCGAAAAAACTGTACCTTAGATTTAAAAATGGTTTGCACCATTGGATTCAGCATGTCCGAAATATATAAAATTGATGGTCAAATGTCAGGTTACTTTTAACATCCAAGATTTTGTCACGCTGTGTAATTTATGAAAATGTGTAAAATACGATACATTACTGACACAAAAGTTAAAAAAAAAAAAAATTCTCGGAATTTTTTTTTTTTGTAGAAAATTTTTAGCAAAAGTATAAACATATTATTTTTGTAGTACCTTAGCTTTTCTATTTAAATCCCGAATATCGCGAATACAAGCGCTAACTGCAAAAAAACGGCTAGCACCATTGAATTCAGTGTACCCATATTAGCTTTAGTAGCAAGGTGCCTAGCTTGTTAATTTTTGTGACCAGCTCAGTGTAATTAGTACAATTATAATTTAAGTTCATAATTTTTAAATGCGTGTAAAAAAATCTTGCGCTGAACTAAAAAATCCTTGAGGGTTTTGTTATGGAATATGCCAACTTCCATTTTCTTTTGGTTTTATCCCATTCCAATTTTGGTTGTTGCACTGTGTAATATTCATCAGAACTGTTTTAACAAAACGTCCATTCAAAGAATATAAATAAAAATATGGGTGCCGTGACATAGCCCCCACATATATTTTCCCCATTTCCGGTTTGGGGATTAAGTCCGAAATGAATTCGCTCATAATCCCCATAACGGTGGTGGGGACTATGACCGAAAAAAATTTGGACATAGTCCTAATAAAAAGTGGACATAGCTCCCACAAATCACGGGGATAATGACCGCGTAACAAATAGCCATAATTCCCATTTCAGGGATCTGATTTCTGTGGTTCCGGCTTCGCTAAATAGATTTTTTTTGGGTAGCAGAATTTAAATATATTTCCACATTTTCAACTGATATGGCTTTTTTTATGAGGGTTTTAGGAAATTAAATATTTTTTTTTGCAAGACATCAAAAAAAGTCTAATAAAAATTTCGGGGACATGACATAATCCGTATTTCGGGTTCGGAGACTATAACCAAAATCATTTCGGTCATAATACCCAAAATAGTAGCATGGATTGTAACCGAAAATAATTTCGACATAATCCCAAATAAAAAATTGACATAATTCCCAGATTAATGGGAAAATTTCCACATAACAAATGGCCATAATAGTGTGTCACCATCCCAGAAATCTATCTATGGACTTTTGTCATTAACTCTTAACGCTCGTGATATTTTACTAATTTCGCAATAACATTTTTATTTGTAAACTAGGTGGTACCTGTGAATGTAGATATGTTAAGGGAACCATAATGAGTAATTCTGCAAAGGCACAGCGCAAATAGTCTCATTATCTCATGGTAAGGAACATGCAAAGTTGAAAATTGTAAAAAAATCGCTTGATACTCTCATGGAATTTTTCGTTCAAAGTTCCATATTGTTGGGTGCGTTAAAGCTATTGTTCCAAGTTTAATAGCGTTTAATCAGTAGACTTGGGCAATTATTTGGTGTAGGTTCAGTGGATGTGCCATCAATAAGAAAAAAGTTACATGGACCTAAATCTTTGATACCATTTTTTTTCAATTTTCAATTTTTCGAGGTTTTTTGATTGTAGCTTATGGTGCAAACTATAATTTTAAAATTCAAATACACATGGTAAAAGCTTTTGTAAATATGCACAATCTGAGACTTATTCGAGTGATGTGCTCGCAATGGTTACGAAGCTGCAGCTCTCCAAAGATGGGAAGAAAAAACGTCTGTTTTTTGCGAGGCACACTCCCAGTTTTATTCCGAATGGTTCCGAATGCTTTGTGAACTTTATAATTTCCCACTTGATTTACTAACGCACCCAAAAAATATTCAATTGCAAAAATTTTATGAACTTTTTAAATTTTTTGCAAAATTTCGATATTTTAGTTTTGCATTATTTGACAGCCAAATGTGCATGGCTGAAAGTTGAACATGTAGAAACAATGGTATGTTCAAATATAATAAATCATGGAAAGCAACATTAATCAAAAGTTAATATTGGCGATTTCCGCGGTGTTTTTCAGTTTTCACTTTTTTGTAAGGCACATCCAGGCCGCTTATAGAAATTGGTCGGTGAACGGCGCGTTTGGTAGTCTTTTTAATTCTTTATCTTTAATTAATTCGCACCCGAAAAAATTTAACGTTTAAGCGGTTTTCGGTGGTTTTAAATTTTTGATACCTTTAAATTTAATGGTTATATAAAATCTTACATTACTTAAATATAAAATCTTACATTACTTAAATAAAGTTGAAAAGAAATGTATTTTGATAGATTTTGACATGTCTTATTCAAATAATATTTCAAAATTAGTCCATTGATTTTTGCAGTCGGGAAAATCGCGAAAAAAAGCTGATTTTTTTTATAACCTTGATAAAATTAGTAATAATGTTAAAATATTTCGTAATAACCTGAATATTAGCATTATTTATCATACTTTGAATAGTTTCAATATTCAGTGAAGGACAACACTGTAAAATCAGACTTTAAATATTAAAAAAAAAATCAAAAATTATTAAATTTTTTTTTTTTTTCAAAAATGTTCCTTTTAAACCACTGCTGTTTCTTACTTATTAGAGATAGAATAATGGTGTTAACTAAGAATTTGTTGAGATTTTGTTAATGCATTTGGTAATTTTTTTCAAAAAAAAAATAAAACCGCTGGAAACATTTTTATTTCCAAAATATTGGAAAATGTGCCGAAAAAAAAATTGGTTGATTGCAAATATCTCGATATTTAGCAAAGATTTTATGCATGTTTGAATATGTATTTTAGCTCTGGGTAAGCATCATACAAAATGGTACGTTTGGTTAACTTCGGATAAAAAATGTAATTTTGACAAATTTTTTAAAAATTTTAACTTTAAACCGCCATAGTTTTTGTGCGATCGCTCAAATTAATGCACGCGGACGGATTTGAATTACTTATTTATAATGTTATTTACCTACAAAGTCTTATCAGTGTGCCACGAAAAAAAAATCGCAATTTTTTTTTTCTTAAATATTAAAAGTTAATGACAATTGCTCCTATATAAATAAAAATGGATGTGTGTATAATATACACTATGGCGTCCCAAAAAAAAAACCTTTATTCGATTTTCTTGGGGGCTCAAGCATAATTTGAAAGCTTATAGGGTAAAGTATTTTTGAGATTTTTTTCAGATTTTTCGGAAAAGTTTTTAAGGTCGCGCAAATCGATTTTGTGCTTAAAATCGGCTTTGACGACCGTTTTTTAAACTTTCATTATAAGTTTGCCAATAATCACGATATTCTTTACTATTGAGGTAACATTTTTAAAGAAAAATGTCCAAACTTTATTTTTGTGTGCATAAACTATAAGTTTTGGCAACTCTTTTGCTCATTTGGGTACCCTACATTAGATTTTTTCGTAAATTTTCCATAAATTTTGAAAATAACGCTTTGTAACTTTTAAAATTTCTATGAAAGTCAAAAAAAGTAACAATGCAGTTTGAAAGATCAAATAATTCTAAATAATTTTGAAAAAATAATTTTTGAATTTGCTCTTACCGTTCCAGAGTAATACCATTTTAAAGATTTCTATCCATTGTTCAAAACTAATAGTAAAATAATAAACTTCTTATAAAGACCTGAAAAATTCGAGTTTTTGTCAGTAACAGAAATGTGAGAAGGTGGATACTTAAGATTTTTTGATGCTGAACACAAAACTGCTTTTAGCAACTCCCTAACAAGTCACGTTTGGTGGTAATTTAGGGCAGTAGGTCAAAATGTCCGTCCCTCCGGCAGTATAAGACACGATGGAGTCAAAAATAAAAGAGATCGACTCCTGATGTTAGGCACTAATATGGCTTATGGTCATAGGAAGGTTATCTTTACAAATGGGAAAAATCGGTCAAGGGGGAAAAAAGTTTCCCCTTGAAGAATCAACAAATAACGTATTTTTTTACATTATATATTGTATTTTTGTTAAAAAAATAAAACTTTTTTGTAAAAGAAGATGTATTAAGTCATGTACCTGCGCCTAGGAAATAAGAAAATGCTTATTTTCGGCCCGCCCCATTTTGTGGGCGCGGATTTATTCAAATAATAATAAAAATTTGATTACTTCAGTGGAAAAAGCACAATGAATGTATTGGTAATATTTATCGCGAGGGGAAAGGTCTCCCCTCAAGGCCGCCGCTTGGGACCACCAAGACGGTCATGTCAAAAAACATTTTTATATACATTTTTTTTACATATTGCAGGGCATAAAATATTCTGCACAACCGAATTTAATACTCTTGTTTGTTATTTCTGAAAGCTGCATCTTATAGTCCCGGTATTCAACTTTTAAACCCATCATATATAGCCTATTTACAAGTTTTTACCCTAAGATATTAAATAGTGGAAGACAATATCTTTTTTAAATTCAATATTTTATTTTATTATTAGTTTTATACAATGGGTTAAAAGCTTTAAAATGGTATTACTTTGGAACGGTAAGAGCGAATTCAAAAATTATTGTTGCTAAATTATAGAGAATTAATTTATCTTTCAAACTGCATTATTACTTTTTTTGACTTTCATAGAAATTTTAAAAGTTACAAAGCGTTATTTTCGAAATTTATGGAAAATTTACGAAAAAATCTAATGTAGGGTACCCAAATGAGCAAAAGTGTTGCCAAAACTTATAGTTTATGCACACAAAAATAAAGTTTGTACATTTTTCTTTAAAAATATTACCTCAGTAGTGAAGAAACTCGTGGCTATTTACGATTTTATAAGGAAAGTTAAAAAAACGGTCGGCAAAGCCGATTTTCAGCAAAAAATCGATTTGCGCGACCTTAAAAACTTTTCCGAAAAATCTGAAAAAAATCTCAAAAATACTTTACCCTATAAGCTTTCAAATTATGCTTGAGCCCGGACAACTTTTTTTTTTTGGGACACCCTAATATACACTGTATATATGTATGTGTGTATGTATTTTCCGTATGGACTCGAAAACGGCTGGACCGATCTTGATGAAATTTTCAGAGAATAATCAGAATAGCCTGGGAAGTAACACTGTGCGGTCAGATTTTTGATTTTCTGTCGGTGGGCGGAGGGCGGGGCAAAATCAAATTTTTACATTCCACCACCAATGACATCCTTCCCAGCAAAACTTAGATTACCAAATAAGGTATAAAATAAGGTATAGGATCTCTTATTTAATACATTGCAGCATTGATGATTTTAACAGGCGATGAGACTCAAAGTAATGCATCCACATTATCACAAAGAATACCAGTAAGGTATAAAATAAGTCATAAATTTATAACGAAGAATACGAGTAAGGTGTAAAATATATGATATTTTATAGGTTACAAGAAATGAAATAATATAGCATACCAGAAAATAATATATAAGGTGTTACGAGTAGTGAAAAAGTAATTTTGTATTAAATTTACTCACGTGATTGTAAGTGAGTGTGAGTAGATAAAATATGCTCGTGAGTGTGTGTCGTTAGAAATTTCCTGTCGTGAGCCCATCTCTAGTTTAAAGTTATGCATTTTTTTATAAAATAATTATTTTTTATGTTATTGTAATGCATTATGCATCCAATTATAAATAATACATTATTTCAAATAATACATAATGTAACCAAATATAAGTCATCCATGATTTAATGTTTAGAAATAACAAATATGAAATACATTTTTTCCAATAATCATGCATTACGTAGCAAATTATTAGTAATGCATTATTTTTCACTTGAAAATAATACGTTGTGGAACAAATGTTTGGTAAGACATCATAAAATAATGATTCAAATAAGTTATATGCATTACCTGGTAATGTGTTATATAATAACTTCCCATTACCAAAGTTTTGCTGGGTTATATAAAAAAAAACGAATGAACCGATTTTGATGAAATTTAAACCAACTATAGTACTAACCGAGTACTTACTATGTGCCAAATTTGAGCATTGTCAGATAAGGGGCCGTCAAATGCCACGCCCCTTTGTATTGAATGGAAAATATTTCTGCATGCTTTGCAATAATGCAATAACGGCTGTATGTATGTTTCTTATGGATGCGAAAACGGCTGGACCGATCTTGATGAAATCTTCAGGGAATATTTAGAATAGCATCGGAAGTAACACTGTGTGATCAGATTTTTGATTCTTTATTTATGGGCGGAGGGCCGTGGCAAAATCGAATTTTTACATTGCACCCCTTTTGACATCTGTATATAAAAAAGAAATAAACCGATTTTGATGAAATTTAAACCAAAGATAGTACTAATCGTGGCGTAAAATGCCACGCCCCTTTGTATTGAATATTCTGCATGCTTTGCAATAATGCAAAAACGGCTGATACAATTAAAACTAAATTTTAAGCACTGATGGTACAAACGGAGTGCGGAACTAGGCCATGTAACACTACTTGGCGTTTTTAATCAAGATAGTGCTAATCAATTGCATGTGTAGGCCATATAAGATTATAATTGTTAAATGGTGCGCAAATACAATGAAATATATTTATAGGGGACATCTCCTGAGAGTTGGTCAGACAAATCAAAAATTATATATTCCTGCACAGATAGTGCTAAAAGAGGGTGGAACTACTGGCCATATAAGAACACGATTCGACAAAGAGGCGTAAGTTTCCTGGCCCCTTTATGCTATACTATCTTTTACTACTGATAGTACAAACCAAGCTGGAACTATAGTTCATGTTAGAGCGCGATTCGGCAAAGAGGTATAAAATGCCACTCCCTTTTTTTTATTTAATAAAATTGATTTCTTCCTCCTCCGCAATCACACAAAAACGGCTAAACCGATTTCATTAACATTTGCAGCATAGGTAGTACTTACCGAGGACGCAACTTTGAACTTTAGCTATATTAAAAGCCACGATTCGATAAGAATTCGTAAAATAACACGCCCCTTTGTACTATAATTAACGTTACATCTGTCTGTTTCTCTATAGAAAGTGGAAACCGAAGGTTGAAATAAGGGCTACTTCTAGACTCGGTCCCATGCTTTAGTTTTGTCCGACACTGTATATTAAGATCGAGATGGAATAGAAAACAGAATCGATGGTGTCTTAGGGCCAGCAACGCGGACCGGGTCAGCTAGCTATATATATATTTTCTTTTGTCTAAAAAGTTTTTCGGACTAGCCGGCCTTCAGCCGGGCTTAGGGATTACTATCTCTATGTATTAAACCCACCTTTTCCGCAAAAACGTGGATTATGACCGAAATTGCTTTGGACTTAGACCCCATAACATGAATGGGTGTTATGACCGAACAATTTTTGGTCGTAATCCCAACAGGGAGCGGAAATAATCCCCATTGGGATTATGACCGTTTTGGAAATGGTCATAGTCCCCACAAATAATTTGCGGATTATGACCGTGATGTATCTGTTCATAATCCATATTTCCATTATGGGGATAATGTCCGGGGGCATTATGTCTTGTCACCAAAAATTTCTTTATTTTAATTTTGTTAGTCTTCGTGAGCGAGATTATTTTGTGAGCGTGAAAAAAAAATTAGTTGATCCGTGAGCATTATTTTAAATTCGTGAGCGTAATGCCTACCCTGTTTCCACTGTTGCCAACTATTTTTAACCAAAAACCTCTAAATTTCACGAAAAAAGCGCTAGAAACCTCCAAAAAATAATTTAGCGGGGAAAATTTAAAATTTTCCCGCTAAATTACAAAAAAAAGCGCTGAAAACCGAAAAACTTGGCGTTTTTGATTGACAAAAAAGAAAAATTAAAAAAAAAAAAAACCTCCAAATTATTTTTTCTACGAAAATTTACTTTTCATTAAAAACGCGCATGAAATCGCCAAAAAAATTTTAGCGGAAAAATATAAAATTCTCCCGCTAAGTTACAAAATAAGCGCTAAAATTCGACAAACTTGGCGTTTTCGATTGAAAAAAAAAGAAAAATTGGAAAAAACCTCTAAATTTGTCCCACTAAATCCAAACAAAGAGCGCTAGATTTTCCCGCTAAGGCACCGTTTCCGCTAAAACCAATTTTCCCCCGCTAAACCCAAACAAAAAGCGCTATATTTAGCGGGAAAACCGCCAACTTGGCAACAGTGCCTGTTTCTCGACTCTCTAAGGGGACTCCCATACAAAATTGTGTTATTATAAAATTTACTCCCACCGCTCTAACTGCACCAGGGGTACCCTCGAGAGGCCAAATGCATAGAGAAGCCAAATGCATGACATAATCCCATCGGACATAATCCCAGTTCCCGTTATGGGGATAATGACCAAATTCATTTCGGTCATAATCCCCATAATGGTAGTGGGGACTATGACCGAAAATAATTTGGACATAATCCCAATAAAAAACGGACATAATTCCCAGATTTATGAGGATAATGACCACGTAACAAATGGCCATAATTCCCATTACAGGGATTATGTCCATTATACTTCTTGGTCATAATACCAACAATTATATTTTTTTATACCCTCTAACCACAGTATGGGGGTATACCCACTTTGTCATTTCGTGTGTAACACATCGAAATATCGGTCGGGGACCCAAAAAGTACACTGATAGAAAAACGCTTCATATCACTAATGAATGGAATTCATTAACGTTGATTCATTGCAACAACGAAATTTTTCATATGCTGAATGAAATTTCATACATATTGTGCAAGATATTCATTAATTTTGATTCATTAGATTTCGTAGTTTCATTAAAAAATTTCATTAAGTTTTGTTTACAAAATTTTCTGTTTTTTGACACTTGTCGTGTCGCATCTGTTTAGTCAGTTAGTTTACGCGCGCAAAAAACAGCTGATTAGAGCGTGATTTTTTCTAAGAATTTTTTTACGAAATTTAAAATGAAATGTTGTTGATTAATTATAAGTATTTATTAAACTCACCTTGTTTTAAATTATTTCGGGGTTTTACTTATGTATTAAAAGTAAACGTTATAGTAAAATTTTGTGTGAAAAACTGAGTGAAATCTATAGATAAAATAAAAAATATGTGAAAGTGTTTTTTAACTTGGTTATTTTAAATAAAAACTAAATTATTAATTATCTAATTTTTGCGATGTTTTATATTAGTTCGTGGTTTTAATTTATTACAATTTAAGGTTGGAGTAAAATTTTGTGCGAGACAACTAAGTGAAAACAATTTTTTATTATTTTTAATTCTATAAAAAGATCTTTACAATTTCATATATATATTTCATTTTAAAAATAAAGGTAACATTTATTCAATAAAAGTATTTCATTTCAAAAATAAAAAGTAGGATTTATTCAATGAAAGTATTTCATAAGAATTAAAAACTTTTTTCATTAAAGTAATGAAACATTTTCATATAATACAATTTTTATTTTGTATGAACAATTTTCATTAATTTAATGAAACTTGTTCTTGCAATTACATTTTATGATACCCATTTCATTAATTCAATGAAACCCTACATAGGTTCCTTTTTAACGTCATTTTTCATAACATTAATGTAGATTTTCATTATTGTCATGTACAAATTTCTATCAGTATATATATAATATTGATCCATGATAGATATAAGGATGCAGTCCAAACCAAAAGAGCTAGACCCCTGAAATTAGGCAAGAATATCTCCTATATTACTGGTAAGGTTAAGTTCGAAGATGGACAAAATCGGACCAGGGGGAAAAAAGTTCCCCTTGAAGATCTAAAATGACTCCTGAAAAATACAATATTCTTACGATTTTTTTTTAATTTTTGCTCCACAAATGTAACATTTTTATGCCATATTTTGTTCATAGACCTGCGCTTGGACCAATGGGGTTAGGAAATTCGATTTTTTTTATGCCGCCCCCATTTGGAGGCGTGGTTATAGAAATTAATTAAAAATAACGATAAAAATGTATTATTTGAGCGTAAATATCATTAACATATATTGCGATGGTAAAGGTGTCCCCCACCGATTCCGCCGCCCCCCCCCCCCCTTTGAAAAAAGAAAAGACGCTCCTGCGATTTTTTTTTAATTTCAAACGTGTTGGAAGGTATAAAAGATTCGGCACATCCGAATTTAACACTCTTACTTGTTTTTGTCTTAAATATTTTTCTGCGTAGCCGGCCTACTGCCGGGCTTAGGGATTACAAACTCCATAAATTAATTTAGCGGCTTCGCTAAACCCACCCTTTCTGCAGAAAACGGGGATTATGACCAAAATTTCTTTGGACTTACTCCACATAATGTGAATGGGGGTATTGACCGAAAACAGTTAGGTCGTAATCCCAACAGGGAGCGGAAAAAATCCCCGTTGGGATTATGACCGTTTTGGAAACGGTCATAGTCCCCACAACTATTATGGGGATTACGATTATGATGAATTCGGTCATAATCCCCATTTCCATTATGGGAGTAATGTCCTGTCACCATTACCGACTACCAGTATTTTTTTAACCGAAATTTGTTCACAGCATACGTACCCTCAATCTTTGGTGACGTGACATAATCCCCACGGACATAATCCCCATAATGGTAGTGGGGACTATGGCCGAAAATAATTTGGACATAGTCCCAATAAAAAACGGACATAATTCCCAGATTTATGGGGATAATGACCACATAAGAAATGGCCATAATCCCCATTACAGGGATAATTTCCACTATACTAGTTGGTCATAATCCCAAAAATTGTATTTTTTTTTTTTGTAAATAAAAATGCTTTTATTTCGAGCTCGAGGCCAGTATTGAAAATAAATTTTATTTTTATTTGTTGCCGATATTTCGATACTCTTTGAGTATCATCATCTGGGCTTGTAAAAAATAATTTATGTATAACACCAACTTTAAAATTACTGTTTTTTCCTTTGCATCGTCTATTATTAAACTCAGTTTTATTAAACTCAGTTTAATAATAGACGATGCAAAGGAAAGAGCAGTAATTTTAAAGTCGGTGTCATACATAAATTATTTTTTACAAGCCCAGATGATGATACTCAAAGAGTATCGAAATATCGGCAACAAATAAAAATAAAATTTATTTTCAATACTGGCCTCGAGCTCGAAATAAAAGCATTTTTATTTATAAATAGAAAGGTCGAATAAAAACAACTTTAATTTTTTTTTTTTGTCGTAAAAGTTTTTCTGCGTAGCCGGTTCATAGACCTGCGCTTGGACCAATGGGGTTAGGAAATTCGATTTTTTTTTATGCCGCCCCCATTTGGAGGCGTGGTTATAGAAATTAATTAAAAATAACGATAAAAATGTATTATTTGAGCGTAAATATCATTAACATATATTGCGATGGTAAAGGTGTCCCCCAACGATTCCGCCGCCCCCCCCCCCCCCTCTGAAAAAAGAAAAGACGCCCCTGCGATTTTTTTTTTAATTTCAAACGTGTTGGAAGGTATAAAAGATTCGGCACATCCGAATTTAACACTCTTACTTGTTTTTGTCTTAAATATTTTTCTGCGTAGCCGGCCTTTGGCCGGGCTTAGGGAATACAAACTCCATGCATTAAACCCACCCTCTCCGCAAAAAAGGGGGATTATGACCGAAATTTCTTTGGATTTAGTCCCCATAATATAAATGGGGGTTATGACCGAATAATTTTCGGTCGTAATCCCAACAGGGAACGGACATAATCCCCATTGGGATTATGACCGTTTTAGAATCGGTCATAGTCCCCACAACTATTATGGGGGTTATGTCCGTGATGAATTCGGTCATAATCCCCATTTCCGTAATGGGGGTAATGTCCGTGGGGATTATGTCCTGTCACCTCAATCTCCAACCCTTAAGGAGGTCACTTAACATATTTTTAATTTTTAATTTATTTCAAATGCAATCAGACTTTTGTTTTTCAGCAAATTATTATAAAATTTAAAATTTAAATAGATCTTGCTACAGAAAATATTAATATAAAACTAAATATAAAAAATGGGTCAACTTTCGATGAGGCTGGGGAGCTCAAAATAAGAAATTTTAACACGCTATTTTTTTAAAATCAGCAAAGTAATATTGCCTTTTAGATACATCGAAAAAATTTACATGTTCTGAACAAACTAGAAGCAAAAGAGTGTTGGTTAGGGATATAACCATTTGCATATTTTTGAAAATATGAAAAAGGACCTACCATAGTGAGAAAGTACATAGAAAATCAATAAGAAATGCGTCCTCTTTTTTTTTCGCAAATGCGATGAAGTTTTTGCTAATATTTTTTTCAAATATTCATTCAACCCATGCTTCAAATGTTGAAAATCATACTGCTAATTTTTTTTTGTTTTATTTTTGTTGTAAAACGACGAAAAACCAAATAACGTTGAAAGGGACGGATTCTTACCATAAAACATACAAAAATTAAAATTTGAGGTGTTTTAGAAATTCCAATCGGTGGCGAAGGTTTTTGGACCAAATTGACCCCGTATAACGTTTTTTGTTATCAGTATAACATTGCCCATACCGTTATGGTAGGTTCTTTTTTTGGTTATACCCCTAGTGTTGGTACTTTTTGGGCAAAAAATTCTAATTTTATTTTTTTTTTTTTCAAGTATAAAATAGTGTAACTTTTTAACAAAACAAGATATTTTATTGGTCATGATTTTAAAAAATAACCCAAAACTATGTGGTTAGCTAAAAATTCATGTTTTTAAAAAATCTGAAGTTATGTGACCAAGCTATTCCCAAAAAACTAGACCAGGATCGGTAAAAAACTTAAGACTGTCTACATTCAAATCGCCACTACAACAAAAGTGGGAATCTATGGCCCTTACCACAAGAAAACAAAAAGTCTATTTTAACAAAAGTTTTATTTTAAATTTCAAATTTTCAATACATTTTTTGAAAGTCGATTTTAAAAACAAAAACAATTTGTATGGAAATAAAACTAAAAGCTCATTTTAAATTTATTTTATTTTCTTGTGGTAAACCTGTAAGTATATATTTTTTTTAATTTTTAAGTATTTTGTGCAAGTCGCACAAACTTTCAAACTTTGACTACCCTAGCGAACTTTTATGAGGAAAATATTTGTAGAACCCTTCAAATGGACGTTTTATTTGACATCTGTTATTAGTTTTTAAAAAAGGACTAAAATTACCCCTTTAAAATGGAAATTATGTTCTAAGAAAAGAACAGCCATACAATTTCACTGAAGATAGCAAACCATAGTTTGAAGCTCAAATTTGTTTCTATTATATTTCTTTTTACGTTTTCCTAACGCCTTTGATAAAAATTTTGAAAATTTCAAAAGGTAATAAAAAAGAAATCCGAACTGGCTTTGCAAAACTCTAATGATTTTTTTCTATTTGATGGTCTATTCTCATATGGCATTGAAGACATTGAGGCTTTAAGCGATGACCAAAAATTGTTTGCACAGTGTTTTATTTGTTGCTAATGTACAGATTTAAGTGATAATAGACGGAATTTTCTTACAAGACTTATTTTTTACTTGTGGGAAAATTTTTTAACTGATCTCGGTGGAAATGGTTTCATTTCGAAAAAATATGTTCTATTGCATTTTAAGAGGTAATATTTAAATCCAATTTCACACACAATTGATTCTGTGACATACACTGATAGAAATTTATACATGACAATAATAAAAATCTACATTAGTGTTATGAAAACTGACGTTAAAAACGAACTTACGTACGGTTTCATTGAATTAATGAAATAGGTATCATAAAAGATAATTGAAAGAACAAGTTTTATTAAAGTATTGAAATTTGTTCATACAAAATATAAATTGTAATTTAGGAAAATTTTTCATGACTTTGATAAAAAAAAGTATTTAATTCTTATTTAATGCTTTCATTAAATAAATGAAATATTGAAATGAAATTTGAAATGAAATACTTTCATTGAATAAATGTTTCTTTTCATTTTTAAAATGAAATAATTCATAATGTACTACATTTTCTTTTATTTAATTAAGCTTGCATAATGTGGGCTTTTCTCTCACTTTTTTTATTTTTTTCAACATTTTTTCTTACACAAAATTTTATTCTACCCTTAAATTGTAACACACTAGTAAAACCAAAAAGTTATATAAAACAGCGCGAATTTAGTATAAATAAAATTAATAATTTTTTTTTCATTTAAAATTTTATAAAAAACAGTCTGAAAAATCACAAAATAACCAAGTTAAAAAACACTTTCAAATACTTTTTTATTTTATCTATAGATTTCACTCACAAGGAAGGTCTCACTGGTGTCACCCTCCGATCATTATGGAATTGGTTTTATTTTGTAGAGCAGGAAAAATAAAGGGACAGGTATTTTTTTTAGCGGCCCAAATTCATATTTAGGGGGTGAAAATGAGAGGGAAAGAAACGGTAATTTTCAGTTTTTTGTGTTTATCTCCTATATTATACAAAACAACCTAGTCATGTTACATACCAAATGAAATGAAAGGTCTTTTGAAAACCAATATTCGTGTGTAAAGAACGTATCAAAACATGCACATCTTTTCGTCATATTGAGTAAAATTACAAAATTTTAGCACATTTTTGTTAATAAGTAGAAAAATTTTTATTTTTTTTGGCACGTTGTTAGCATCACGAGATAGATATTTTAAAAACCTTTAATTTGATATCAAATATGCCTACACTCAAAAAAAAAACTGTAATGTTAGCTAAAAAAGCTTGTAAACCTACAAGAAAATTTGCTGATTTTGAACCCACAATTTTTTTGCTAAAGTTAGCAAAAATGTTTTGCCAATAATTAGTTAACTAAATATTTTTTTTTTGAACTTAGTTTATATACATCTGAGGACCCCATTGGGTTCGGACCCGATAGGTCCAGACCCCGATGCGCCTAGACCTAGTTAGGTTCCTTAAAAATCGTCATAGTTTTTGATCCAAAATTTGTGTACGTTTCGCTCTACCTTGCTTAGTTATTGAGATACGTGATTATAGGGAACCACTGGGGTCTTGAGAATTAAAAAACTCGATAACTTCAAAAATATTACTCGGAGAGCTTTTGACTATTTTACGGTCTTGTTCTACGTGTTGAGAGCTACAAAAACGCTTTTAGACTTTTTGTTGTGTCGGCAATATTTACCGAGATATGAGCATTTTAAAATTTTCGGGAATGCTAACTTTTTTGGATCCAAAGTTAGGGCCCATTAGGGTCCACACATGTGAAGAGGACCGGCGATACTATGAGGATTCTAAGAACCAAAAATGGCCTCCATTTTGCTCTATCTGGCTTAGTTTCCGAGATAGCGCCATTTTAAGTTTTCTGAAAATAAAAAAAAATTTACCATTTATTTTGCTAATATTAGCAAAAAATCTTGTAAAAATGTAGTCAACTCAATTTCAAATTTAGCAAAAGAAATTAGTTCAAAGTTTGTTTAAAATTGCTAATGTGCTAAATGAAGTTTACAAGAATTTTTTGCTAATATGCTAATCTCAACAGGCGTTAGCAAAAAAAAAATTAGTAAATCTACTAACGTATTTTTTTGAGTGTATATTAATTTTGAGTAAATAGGCGTAAATCGTAAAAAACTGAAAAAGGTCAATTTCCCCCCATACCAATCGACCCCCCCTAAAAATGAGTTTGGGCCGCTAAAAAAATACGTGTCTAATTAATTTCGTTCTAAACAACATAACCAAATTTCATGAAGATCAGAGGGTGACACCAGGGAGACTCTCCTTGTCAGTTTTCTCACACAATATTTTACTATAACAGTTACTTTTAATACATAAGTAAAACCACGAAATAATATAAAACAACGCGAGTTCAACAAATACTTATAATTAGGCACCGTTATATTTGGGCACCGTAACATTACATTTGGTTCATCCCACAGCGTCAGTTCTGCTTACCTAAAGAGACCCACTGGGCACATTATATCACAACCACAACCTTCATACCAAGAAAAGTGAGGTTCTTACCCTGCAATAGGGCGATATATCGTCGAAAATATATTGCGGCGATACGAAAATTTATCATTTCAATTAAAAATCAAAGTAGTATTTTTATTATATCGCCGTTTTCTCATACGAACGACTTTTAGGCGATAAACAATTAAAAAATTGTGAAAATTTTTATTTCTTTGTCAATTTAAAATAAAATAATTTATCAAGCACAACCAGAAATCTTTGAAAGAATATAAATTTGGCCGAAAAATACAAAATTTTCGTTCAAAGATAAAATAAAAAGTTCAGCGAATGTTGCGGATATATTTTTCAGGTGAATACAAATGTTTTTAGTCCTGTTAACATATCTAAAATATGAATGAAAAAAATAATGTCTATTTTCAGCTTCAGGGAATCGATATAGCTGTATCGCCGGTTTATCATTTTGGTGATATTCCTGCGAAACATACAAATCTATAATATTTCGTTTATATGATTTGCTGGAGATATTGCCCTTTTATCGCCAAGACGAATCGTTTTCGTGTCGCCGGGATGTATTGCCGTCGGGTGGTTTCTCCCGAAAGGTATATCGCCGGCGATACGAATTCGATAATTGCCGCAATAACATTTATCGTATCGGCAATACTACCGGCTAATCGATGTCGTATCGTTTTGTTTGCAGGGTTACCCATTTAATGTTTGAGAATAGGTTAAGATCGTTTCGACCCTAAGGCCTCTTATCATTCCCTTTACCAGATAAGATTATTTTACATAATTTTTAAATGCACCAGCTATCCTGAGGGAAACTTCGGAGGGAACCAGCTACCAGAAGGTTTTATTGGTCTTTCGCCCATTAATCAACAACATTTCATTTTAAATTTCGTAAAAAAATCTAAGAAAAACACAAAATTATGTTGTGCCGCTCTGATCAGCTGTTTTTGTCTACATTTTGGGCGTAAACTAACAATAAGACTAAACAGACGTGACAGGTGTAAAATACAGCAAGTTATATAAACATAATTTAATGAAAGTTTTTAGTGAAACTTGGAAATTTTTTCGGAATTGTAAAATTTTTGCAAAATTCGTCAAATTTTTTCTTAAACTTTTAAATTGATTTTTACAAAAGTTGTGTTAGTTAAGTCGAAAAAATGTTACAAATCTGCTTCTGAGCTAAATAATGTTAAAGGATGTCTTCAGTGAAGTTTTTTTTCTTTTCTTAGGACATATTAGCCCTCTATCTCCCATTTTTTCGGGGTAATTTTGGTCCTTTTTCAAATATCCTCATAGAACACCACTTAGACGTGCGTTTAAAGGGTTAAAATGTTCTACAAACATTTTCGGCATAAAATTTTACTAGGGGTTGTCAAAGGGAAAAAGTTCGGGATACAAGTAAAATGTTTAAAAAAGAAAATTTTAAATTATCGTAATTTCTTTAATTGTCAATTTTAATTTTTTAAGCATTCTGCTCTTTTCGCACGAACTTTTGGCATTTGACAACTCCTAGTAAAATTTGATGCGAAAAATGTTAGAAGAACATTTTAACCTTTAAACGCAGGCCTTAGTGGTGTTCTTTGAGGGTATTAGAAAATGGTCCAAAATGACCCCTAAAACTGGAAGATAGATATGTTTTAAGAATAAAACATCGAATTTTACTGCAGACATTTTTTACCATTATTTAACTCAGAAGCAGATTTGTAACATTTTTTTGACTTAATTTACACGACTTTAGTGAAAATACTGACACTCTTAATGCTCCTTTAAAAACTAATTATACCCTACACTACACTGTGGTACAGGGTATAATGAGTTTGTGCTGATGTTTGTAACTACCCGAAATATTGGTCCTAGACCCACTTTTAAGTATACCGATGACTCAGAATCACTTTTTGAGTCGATTTAGCGATGTCAGTCCGTCCGTCTATCCGTCCGTCCGTCCTTCCGTCCCACAGTGTTGTGACCTTGGCCATAAATAGTCAAACGAAATGTCTTAAAACTTCAGGTTATATAAATTTTATTTTAAGAAAACATCCTAAATAAAACAAATACAAAACAGTTTATAGATATCTTTAATAGTTTTTAAGTTACATGTCTCTAAAGTTGAACTTTTTGAAATATATCACATTTTGGCTTTAAAATCTTTGAAATCCACATGCACTTGTAACGGTAAAATAATTACATTGCATTTAAAATTCGACCTTATTGGTTATGAAATTTTAAGTTCGATATGTTGCTTGTATGATAATGCTGTTTTGGTTGAGATAAGTTAATCATATGGCAAGTAACGCTCTTATTAAGTGAGTTCCAAAGAAAATACTATTTTATTTTGCAAATTTCATATTTGATAGTCAGCTACTTTTGTGGCCCTCATTGGCGCGCTTAGTTCTTTGCAGAAAATATTGGTATAAGTATGTAGATTAAAAATAACAAAAGAACTCGTCCACGTTTTTCCACTTTTTTTTTAAATCAATTTTTTTTTGGGAACCCGAATATAAATTTGGAACTTTTTTTACCGAACGGCTAAAAAATAAACCAAGATGAAGCAGTTGTCCTTGATAATTTGAAATGTTTTGTGAAAAATAGTTTTGGAACACATATAATAAATCAAAATGCAAAATAAATTGGTCGGTTAAATTTTAAATTTTATTTAAATTGGTCCAAAAACCATTATTTGTCATCCAGGCCTGACACAAATTAGATGCTTGGCTAGACACAAGTTGCAGACTTTTATTTAGTCATATTTTGTTGAGGAAGTACGTTGTATTATATTTTCATAAAGGTCTTTTTGAGATAGGCATATCCCTGATGAAACCTAAAAATTTATTAAACGTATTGTAAATACAACGTGCAAAAATGTTGTGAATTATTGATAGTTTTAATGTCAAAGGATATCCCTGAATTTTCTCAAATCTTTATAAAATGGATATATTTATTCGCTAAGAATATCCAAAGGATAGGTTAAAGAAAATTCTTGCTTCACTTATACTAAAATATGGTATTTTCCACATTATCAGAACAGAATTTCATGAAGGATTTTTTAAACTTTTTTTAAATTTTTTAAGGATATTTTTATACCCTCCACTCTAGTGATAGAGGGTATATATAAGTTTGTCATTCCGTTTGTAACACCTCGAAATATTGGTCTAGGACCCCATAAAGTATATATATTCATGATCCTCGATCGATTGTAAGACGATCTAGCGATGTCCGTCCGTCCGTCCGTCCGTCTGTCCGTCTGTCTGTCTGTTGAAAACACGCTAACTTTTGAAAGACTTAACGGAGGCTCCTGAAGTTTGGCATATATGTTGGGCATTTACCTGGTCAGGTTGGTATTGCAATCCAGCGAAATCGGTCCAGTGGTTCAAAAGTTATGAGCAAAAGACTGAATTTCGGCAAGGGTTTTTCGTGAATTTTTGGGATAAAAAGCACTATAACTTTCGAAAAGCAATTCTGAGGATGCTGAAGCGTGGCGTATATATTTTGCGTTCCTCCAGCCTCCTTCATATTGAATTTCAGTCAAATCGGTCCAGTGGTTCAAAAGTTATTAGCAAAACCGTGAATTTCAGATTAGCTTCATCTAAAATTCACGTGTTGAAAACCCATTAAACCTGTTTTAAAAACATTGGTAAGTCACAAAAATATTTTACAACGTATTTTTGTCACTCAAAAATATTTGTATACCAAAACAAAAAAAAAACTACACTCGAAAAAAATTTTACACTCAAAAAAAATTTTACACTCAAAAAAAAAATTTAGTAAATTATTTTTTTTTTTTTCAAAAATTACTAAAAAAAATATTTTAAAACAAAATAAAATATTTCTAATCAAAACTGTTATTTTTTTCACGTTAGAAAATTTATTATCACTTAAAATGGGCATTGTGGAGGGTATTCATAGATTCGGCCAAGTCGAATTTAACTTTTCTACTTGTTAATTTATAAATTACATCCTTGCCTTAATTTTTTCATTTGATTAAGATTTAAGGTATATTCTAAGTGTTGCGGATGCAAAAATTCATGAAGGAATTTAAATTTTACACTTTTTCTTTACTTTTATAAAAAAGGACATTTTCGAGGAGGATGTATCCTTGTTCCGATTTGCACAAATTTTGGTAAATACATTGTGCATATAATAACAGTTGGATTCCCAAAAATTTCATGAAATAATTTAAAATTTTACCCTTTTTCTGAACGTTATTTTAAAAAGGATATTTTTGAGCTAGGCGTATCCTGGCTCCGAACTGGGCAAAATTTAGTAGAATAATTAATGGCATTATTGGTAATAACTACAATAAATAACATGAAGATTGAAGTTTTAGTTTTCATTTTATGCCATATTTTAATTTCAGGATATATGGGAAGGATACGAATCCTTGGGCGGATATTTACAACATTCAAAATTTTTCTTGATCTTTTCGATCTTAACAAGTGATCCAAATTTTAACGCTCTAACTTAACTCCTTCTATTTTTGGCCACTCTTTACATGAAGACGCAACACTGTGCGTCCGTCTGTCTGTCCATGTCTACGGTGAAACACGATACAGGTCGCAATTTTTTATCAATTGACTTGAAATTTAAAACTTAAGCCTCTTTCAACTTAAGCCTCCCATGGACGAAGCCTTTTGAAATTGGAAAAAATCGGTCCATATTTAGACCTAGCCCCCATACAAAGGTCATCTTAAATTTTGGCTCAAATGACTCTAATAACCGTATTATAATAGGTATATTTTGGCAGGTAAACGTTTTTTGTCTTCACAAATCACCATTCTGAATTTTAAAGGAATCAGACAAGTTCTTCTTGTAGCCCCTATACAAACCACCTTCCCGATTTTCACATAAATCTCTCAAATTTCATGAAAATAGAAAATATTTAATTAAAATTCTGTTTTTTAATAACCTTATCAAATCTAATTATCATCGGACCATTTTTGGACTTAGGTCCCATGTGAAAATTTCGCCCGATATTCAGTTAAAGCGGTTTATTGTCAATTAAAAGAAGCCTATTCCAATCAAATTTGATTTGTGAGTGCTTTTTACACTTATTAAAGATTTGACAAAATATAGATCTAATCAGTCCATGTTTGGGACCCATTTTCCGGGAAACTCTGGTGTAGGGTATTATATGGTTGGTCTTAACCGACAATAATTTTCTTACTTGTTTTTTTTCTTTTTTTCCCCTTTTTCCTTTTTTCCTTTCTTTTTTTTTTTGAAATCGGTTTGGGGGGAATTTCCTTTCCCCCTTCGTGGATCCGCACCTGTCTGGATGTGTCTACCGTTCTTAATAGTTGTTGTTGCAAAGTCACAACCTTGCCATTCGGTACGGATTTAATATATTTTACAATTAAATTTTTACCTATCTCGAATGTTATGAATTTCATAAAAAACACTTTATACCCGAAAAGAAAATACCGTCGGTTAACACTAAGTTATTCATTATATTTTTTAAAATAAAAATACCTGTCCTTTTCACCACAAAAACTATGTATTTTTAATAATCTTTGGTAATATGTGGCAATGTTGTTCACACACTCAAAAAATATATACAAAAATAACAGATGCTACTGGGGCTACTCGTCTTTACATTACACAACGCGTGCAATTCTTATAATATCTATTGTATTCACAAGGAAGGTCTTTCACAGGGCACCCGCCGATTGTCCTGAAACTTGAACATTGGAATGAGGGGAGAAAAATAAGAGTTAGCTGTTTTTATGAAAAAATATGATCTCTCGGGAAAACCCGAATATCTGCCGAACTAGCAGGCATTTCTCCAAACGCAAAAATACGGGTCAGCTTAATTTTAATAGAGATTATTGTATACGATTTTGGGGGCCTTACGTATACACATCTCCATATAAATTACCAATAACAAACTTAAGGAAGCAGAATATGGTCACGACCGATACGGCATTAGATAGACCTTCAAAAAACCTTTCGATCTGTGTTAAATGTTAATATAGTTTCTCTTGGAAAAATGTGAAAACTTAAAAAGCAAAAAAAAAATCCTATTTTTTCCCTCACCTTTGACCCGCTAAATATGAGATTGGGCAGCTTTAAATACAGGTAACTCTTATTGCTCCCCTCTTTCCTATAGGCAAGTTTCAGGACAATCGGTGGATGCCCTGTGAAAGTCCTTCCTTGTCAGTTATATCAAAACTCCCTACATCCATCACCCCCTACCTCAATAAACACTTCATAACAGATAACTAAATGACCACCCAAAATCTCAAACTAAAAAAAAAAGAAATATTGCACGTAATTTGATATACTGTGAAAAGAATCAAACCAGTTAAGTTAATAAAGTTTTAAAGCTGAAAGATAATTTATGAATTATAATTCTAACCATTACTACACACAACACATGCTCTACCGAGTTTCTGTTTAAATGCACAAGTGTAGGAGTTTGAGTGCTGGAAGAAGTTGGAGTGTAGAAAATTCTCCATCAATGAAGAAGAATAAAACAGATGTGATAAACTTTAAAAAGTCAAAACATGACACTTGAAACAAATACACCTAAATGTATGTTGTGGACAGGGTCTAAAAAGAATTAATTCACAAAATGTTTAATAAGGCAAACTTAATGTATTCAAAAAGAGGATTTTCAAATCACTGCGTTTTCTAACTAGCAGAAGGCATAAAATATCTACAGAATTTTTGGCTGACTAAGGTTAAGTTTAAAGTAACTGCTAACGCATTACGTTAGCATACATAGACTTTGACGACGACTACGGCAGACTTCTTTGCATGGAACTCTTTCTTGCAAAAGATATTTTTCGAGCGCGTGCAGTTGCAGGACCCTTTCCTGTAGGATTTTAACATAAACAAGTCTCCCCGCCGAATGATATTACGGCTATGATCCTGAAACAGTGAGCAACATTACTTTGCTACTCGTACCAGGTAGAAGCTTTTCGCTCTTGCTGAAAGGTAGCCAATGACCAGCCAATCAACGCTTTGGAAATTTGTAGAGAGCATGATTAATCACCACTTCGAAAATTATGTGGAGTATAATTCACCTTAGTGCGATCGACTGTATGGCTTTCGAAGAAGTCACTCTGCGAAAGACCTGTTAGCTATTGTTTTGGAACGTTGGAGTCGTTTTATTCACCAGAGATCAATCTATACGTTCTCAGAGACTTGTCTACGTCTCGTTATTGATGGTAAGACCCAAAGTTGTATTTAACCCACAGACGGCTTGTGGAATCAGTGTTATCTGTACCTATGGCTGGTATAGCTTTTTATGTTTGGGAATTATACACTCCTGATGATCTAGCATGTAAATCCAATGTGATGTTCATAGAAGCAACATGTTTTTTAAGTTTCGAAAGGAGCATTCATTAATCTTGGTTTCTTAAAACAATGCAACAACTAGTTAACTTAATACCGCCTTTATCCGAGCGAAATAGAAAACAACTCCCGTATTTGGGCTGGTTATTAAAGCCAATCAATGATAATATGAAATTCGAAAAATCCTTAACTCATTGGAGCATCGTCGGGATGTGGGTTCTGCGTCATTGTTTTATCGATATTACCACAGTAAGTGTTCAGCTGAGATAGGCGAACTCGCGTTTCCAATATATTACATCCGTTCGATGTCGACTGTCCAATGTATTGGTGCTCTAATAGTCACCAGATAGAGTGAGGAGTAATCCAAGGTCTTAACGGGGTATCAGTCTTCTTCCCGCGCTCGGAAAAGTGGTGGAGAGGATCATGATACGGATCATGAATACATGAACGTCGAAATGTGCGATTGGCAGTTTGGTTTCCGTAAGGACAGATGCATAGAAAATGCATGGATGTACGTTAGTACATCTGTAGGCGAGAGCACGGAAAAATCAATTCGTGGCATATTTGTTGATTTCAAGAGAGCATTTGAGCACCTAAGTTGGGCGGTAGTCTTAGAGCGACTGCGGCAGGTAGGGTGTCTCGAGGCCAAACTCTGGGAGAGTTACTTCTCTGAGAGGAGGCCGGGTGTCATTGGCGTAAGTGAGAATGTGTGGGTCAATGTTGTTCGTGGTTCCGCAGGGTTCCATACTATAGCTTTTGATAAGAACGTTCGTAATGATACTAAAAAAATTTTAAATTTGTACAGTTCGCAAAGTCGAAGACATGGTAATTGTTTTTATTAATTCCTGAAATATAATTTGAAGATGGTTGATCTGCCTTTAAAAATATCGGGTCTTTAAAACCACGACCACAAATTTTTCTAAGCCAAGAAATTCATATTTTAAGCGAAACTAAATGTAATACTGATCTTATATTTGGGCCAGCAACGCGGACCGGGCCAGCTAGTACCAACATAAAATTACATAGGGAAAACAATTTAGTTGTGTCAACCTGCATGGATCGATTACCTAAATTTGTTTATAACCACTAAACTTCTGTTGGTTAAAATAAATTTCGGTTTTCGCAACCCAAAATTACGGTTGTTGCAATCGAAACATTCAGTTGGCTCTAAGTTCAGCTGGCACAACCACTATATTTTCTCTGTGCAATTATATCGGAATTCGGCAGATTTACCGTTAATTTATGACTGATGTGGTTGCACTTGATTTTTCCAAAGTCTTTGATCTTGTACACAATTGCCACAATTATGGCTTTATTTATATATTTTAGTGCCACTTATGACATCTCCCGATTTATGACGAGCTTTCTCAAAAATCGTACATTACGTGTTGTAATATATAAAATCTTATCAAAAGAGTTTTAGCTAATGCGGAATTCGCAACTCTCTATTCTCATCAAAAGAGTTTTAACCACCGCGGGTCCCGCAAGGCTCTTTTCATCACTCATTTTCTTATCGGTATAAATGACTTTATAAGTTAGACTTTTAATCTCAATTGACATAAATTTAACTTCTATCAAAGGTCAGGCCTGTTGACGTTAGAGTCATGTGGCAAATTATAAATAACACGCTTAATCACTATCTCGAAGAAGGTCGAGTTTATTGCTGGTGCCAGCAAAAAACTCGTCATTATTTGCCTTCCCTACTCGTTCGGCAGAAATCACCATCCATCACTCGCACCAGTAGTCTTTAATCATTTCTTGTAAGTGACAGCAAAAGTTTGGACGCTTTAGATTTGAAGGATTTCTTCTTGACTAGAACGCCTTTGACGTTTTGGTGTTTCTCCATAACGATTAAGCTTTCCGGAATATACATTTCTTTTGATATTATATACTAGGACAAAGAGTTTATTCCTCGGTCATTCGGACAGCCGAACCCCTAGATATTTCGTATGCTATTTGACCTCCAGACTTATACCAATTTTATTTTTCTAAGTGTAACGTCCATTACAGAGTTAATAGTGCAAAAGTCTATTTAGTTATTTACCTTCCTTGCCACTAAGCGTATTAGGAATTTCATTTATCGGAAGTGCCTAGGCTTTCGTCTTTTGCCTATTTTATTATTGTGGAGTTGGCCACTTCCGAAGACATTATTGTACACTTCCAGTGTCTAACAATCGAGGTTTTTGCTTACGTGGAAAATCCGTTCTAGCCGCACTCTTTAAGACTGCACCCGTATACACTTTACTTTTAACACAAATTTCTTCTGGTCACCCTTGATAGGTTTACACAGAAAACAAGTTTACTAGTTTCCAACTGAAAATCGGTTGAAGCAACAAAAATGTCATTGGTGAATTTCGAGTTGATTCAACCAAATAATTTTGTTTAAAATTTGTTTTTCGTTGTGTTCCGTCCCAATTTACAATTTATCTGACAAAGAACGCTATATGAATTTTTGCAGACCGATATTATCAGATCGACTTATAATTACACCGTTCGACAAAAATGAAAAAAAGTCGTTGAACACGAAGTGGATAGTATACGTTTAAAACTGGAGACTAAATGTAGTAAAACTGCATTTACAGTTTTTCATTTAGTGATATTGTTTCCTTTTAAAAGGACTTCAAAGTTTTAGAGGATTTGATTTTATAAAATAATTAATATTTGTATTTGTCCTACACTCAAAAAAAAAAAAAACCTTGTAAAATCACAAGAAAAAACTTGTAACTTTTTTTTTCTACCTCCTATTTGAAAAAAAATCCCATTAATTTTACAAGCTTTTCATCAATAATTTTGTAATTTTACAAGGTTTTTACCAATAAATTGTAAATTTACAAATTTTTATAAGGAGGTCTCGTAACTTTACTAGATTTTTTGCTACCTCCTATTTTACGAGAATTCCTAGTAATTTTACAAGCTTTTTACAAATAAAATTGTAAATTTAAACTTTTTTTGGCGCAATAAAAATTACAAGGAATTTTCGTGAATTTACTATATTTTTTTGTAAAATTATCTTGGAAATTTGTAAAATTACAAAAAAATTTTAAAATTACAAAAAAAAATTTAAATTTCGATCTTAATTTGTTTGTTAAAAAACAAGGAAAACTGTCAAATATTGGTAAAATGGAATTACGAGACTTATCCTAGTAATTTGACAAAGTTTTTTTTTTGTGTGTAGGATGGCACTATTGATAGCAAATGAAAGAGGAGGATCTCCCCTAATTTTCCTATTTAATTATTTTTACATATTAGGAAAAAGGAGGTAAGTTACGTCCATTTAAAAATGTGACCTTCAATATCATTCAAAATTTTCAACAAACTACTTTGATACAGTTTTCAAATGACTATATTCACAACCTTTTATCCTGATATGGTAAAATATAGAAATGGAATAACAAGGGGAGATGCTCCTCTTTGATCTGTCATCACCAGTGTCATCCTAGGACAATTACAAATATTTCAAAAATATTTTACAAAATGTATCCTTAAAAACTTTGAAGTCCTTTTAAAAGGAAGCAGGATCACAAAATGAAAAACTGTAAATGCAGTTGTACTTCATCTAATCTCTATTTTCAGACGTATACCATCCGTTTCATGTTTAAAATTGGCTGTCGGACGGTGTTATAAATCGATTACAATCTCCGAATATACATCAATTACACCATCTGACAAAAATGAAAAAAGTCGTTGAACACGAACTGGATAATATACGTTTGAAACTAGAGATGTAGTAAAACTGCATTTACAGTTTTTCATTTCGTAATCCCGTTTTCTTTTAAAAGGACTTCAAAATATTGGAGGATTAAATTTTATAAAATATTTTTGAAATATTCGTACTCGTCCTAGGATTCCACTATTGATAGAAAATGAAAGAGGAGGATCTCCCCTAATTTTCCTATTTTATTATTTTAGCATATCAGGAAAATGGAGGTAAGTTACAACCTTTTAAAGCTTTATCCTTCAATATCAACAAAATTCAACAAAATATTTTGATAAAGTTTTCAAATGACTTTATTCACATCCTTTTATCCTGATATGGCAAAATAGAGAAATCGAAAAATTAGAAGAGATCCTCCTCTTTCATGTGACGTCAGCAGTATCATCCTAGGACAATTACAAATATTTCAAAAATATATTTTACAAAATGTATCCCTTAAAACTGCGAAGTCCTTTTAAAAGGAAACAGTATCACGAAATGAAAAACTGTAAATGCAGTTTAACTTCATTTAATCTCTATTTTTAGACGTATATCATCCAATTCATGTTTAATATTGGCTGTCGGACAGTGTCGGATGTGTTACACACGGTATGAAAAACTTGTCATTTATTGTTGGTGAAGAAAATAAAAATTTGATAAGCCAACATGAAAAGATTCCTTAAAAGTCTGATTGTGCAATGATACGAAAAACAATAATCAAGTGTATTTAAGTATGAATTAAAAATTTTATAAGAAGGGGTAACTAACAGAAACATATTTGTGTGTGTATTAGAAGTTTTATATGTATTGTGTATATTATTTATAATAAGGATAATGTTTATGCATGTATGAATACATGTTTGCATTAATTTTTAGTCAATGGTATGACATTACACACTAGGGTGGCTCGTTTTTGGGCTTTTCTCTCTGATCAAATTCTAATACCCGCCAAAAGTGTCGGTCCCCTAAGGGTAACTCACATGCAAAATATCACTCCGATCGGAGTTTATCTTCTGCCTCCACTTTGAGCCTCAAAATTGGGGTTTTCGCAAAAAAGGACTTTTTTTAAAAAAAAAAAATTAAATTTAAGTTTTTTTATTAAAATAATTAAAATTTTTTTTTTTTATAATATTTGATCGTAAATACTTAAATATGAAATTTAAAGATTTTACGGTATCATTAACCCGTTCAAACTTGATACCAAAAAAATGGCATGATTTTGGGGGCGTTCTCAAAACACCTTTTTTCAAAATTTGAAAATTTTATTAAAAAAATTTTTTAAATATACCATTTTTTCTTTCTGAATTCATTAAGAACACCTTGGAGGAGAAAAATGTGAAATATGGCGGATATCCGTCGAGCCACTTTTCGGGAATCGCTGGGGGAAGTTAGCGGATTTCAAGGATATGTTGGTTTTATTAATAATTTGGATTAATAAAATTTTATAAATTTCATTTTCGTGCAAATTAACCGTTTTTTGGTGTCGTGGCATTCTATTAGATAACTTTAAGTCTGTCATGAAATCTTACAGATCTAGGACGTCTTAAACCCACATTGGCTGGGGGTCAAAAATGACCCCCGCGGAAAATTTTAAGTTTAGAGCTAAAATTTTGTGCTATAAACAAGTATAAAACGGTTTTTATGTTTTTTGCCCCAACTATTATTTCGTATTAATATATTATCTTTAAAAAAATCGTTAACCCTTCTTGGTAGGGGGTCAAAAATGACCCATTCAATAAAAAGTATATATTTTTTCATATAAAATTAATTTGTGGCTATCTATTAAATAACTTTAAATCAGCCCTTAAATCTTACATATTTAAGATATCTTTAACCCACATTGGCCAGGGGTCAAAAATGACCCCGGCAAAAACTTTTAGGCATAGTGATTGAATTTTTTGATATCAACAAAATATATATTTTTTATTGAATGGGTCATTTTTGACCCCCTACCAAAAAGGGTTAACGATTTTTTTTAAAGATAATATAATAATACGAAATAATAGTTGGGGTAAAAATCACAAAAGCCGTTTTATATTTGTTTATAGCACAAAATTTAAGTTCTAAACTTAAAATTTTATTCGTGGGTCATTTTTGACCCCCAGCCAATGTGGGTTAAAGACGTCCTAGATCGGTAAGATTTCATGACAGACTTAAAGTTATATAATTGAATTCCACGACACCAAAAAACCGTTAATTTACACAAAAATGAAGTTTATAAGATATTATTAATCCAAATTATTGATAAAACCAACATTTCCTTGAAATCCGCTAACTTCCCCCCGCGATTCCCAAAAAGTGGCTCGACGGATATCCACCATATTTCACATTTTTCTTCTCCAAGGTGTTTTTAATGAATTCAGAAAGAAAAAATGGTATATTTAAAAATTTTTTTTAATAAAATTTTCAAATTTTGAAAAAAGGTGTTTTGAGAACGCCCCCAAAATCATGCCATTTTTTTGGTTTCAAGTTTGAACGGGTTAATGATACCGTAAAATCTTTAAATTTCATATTTAAGTATTTACGATCAAATACTATACAAAAAAATTTTTTTAATTATTTTAATAAAAATTCTTAATTTTTTTTTTTTTTTTTTTTTTAAAAGTCCTTTTTTGCGAAAACCCCAATTTTGAGGCTCAAAGTGGAGACAGAAGATAAACTCCGATCGGGGTGATATTTTGCATGTGAGTTACCCTTAGGGGACCGACACTTTTGGCGGGTATTAGAATTTGATCAGAGAGAAAAGCCCAAAAACGAGCCATCCTATTACACACTTGTGCAAAAAATTAACAGAAAAACACACAGGACAAAAAACAAACACAAAAAATTAATGTGCAATTTTAACACTCAACTCTTGACTCAATAGGAAAGTTTATGAAAGCCAAAAGATCAGTAAATCAAAGACAAGCGCGCGATTAACAACGAAAAAAAATTAATAAAGATTTTCAATATTAAAATTAAATAGAAAAGAACGGCTAATAAAAACTCAAACTCTGAAACATAAAAAAGTGACTGAAAAAAAAGGATTAATAGAAAAAAAAAAGTTGTAAAAAGAATTTTATTAAAAAAATACTAATTAAAAACTAATGAAAAATTTATTAAAAAAGCATTAAAAAAATTATTAAAAAAAAAGTATAGAAAAAATTAAAACAAAAAAAATTATTTATATAATTTAATAAATCCATAAATATTAAATAATTTATTTAACATAAAAAAAAGTAAACTAATTAATATTATAAAAATATTGAAAAAAGAAAATTTTATATAAAAAAAATTGAATTAAATATATTTTTCAATTAATGTACAAAAACAAAGTTTTAACAAACCACTAAATGTTAATTAGTTAAAATCCTATTCTATACATACAATTTTTTTATAATTCTACACCGCGGTACACCGCCTCCACGCCTTGTGATTAATCATTTTTATTAAAGTCATTAAAATTTAATAAAATAAAAAAATATACATAAAATAATTTATAAAAAAATAAAAAAAAATAAAAATTATAAAAAAGTACATTGTATATAATCCTGTTAAATATTTTATATAATTTTATATAATTCTATTTACTAAAAAAACACAAAAAATACATTTTAATGCATTTTTATTATTTACTTATATAAACATTAAGGGTATTCACATGTGAGTTATGGCGATTTTGTTTAAAAACTAATTTTTTTTATAAGAGAAAAAATTAACGATATAATAAATGGTCTACACAAGAGGTACAGAGATACATATATATCGACGTTTTGTAGATCTGGCATCGCCAAGAATAATTGCCAAAATCTGGTAGTACCACATTAAAGTTCGAACGTAAGAAAATAGGGGCATAACACAATCTGCATTCTCATTGTATAACTGACTAGCTATACCCGGTCCGCGTTGCTGGCCCTAAGAAAAAAAAACTGTTTTATATTTTTTTTTTTTTTAAAGAAACACACTCAGGCAATGCTGCCTATCAATTACTAATGTAACCGTGTTGTTTCTTTCGGAAAGGGGATAGAAGAGAGATGAAAGATTTGAAAGATAGAAGGGCTTCATTATGGCAACACTGTAATTGCGCGTGTTGATAATTTTGAGTACAGTTGTTGCATCGCCATCTGTTATTGATCTGGCGAATTATTTTTAAAGCAGTGTTTCATAGCCATTATTTTACTTCGTTGACGTTTTAGTGCTATTTATCAACGAAGGAGGGTGCTGCGATAGATATTAGTTATAAATAGAAACTAATAAATATCTGAAAAAAATGTTGTTCTGCCTGAGCCGGGAATCGAACCCAGGCTTGCTGGCTAGTAGTCCAACGCGCTAACCACTAAGCCACAGCACCCACAAATTGCATCTTAATTAAAATATAGTGTCGGACAAAATTAAAGCACGGGTCCGGGCCCAGCTAGAACCTTTGGTTCCACCCTCAGTTAGCACTATCTATAGAAAAATCTCAACAGAATCGGTTCATCCGTTTTTGCGTGATTTCGAAACAGACAGACATAACGTTAAGTATAGTACAAAGGGGCGTGTAATTTAACGCATTTTTATCGAGTCGTGATAGTCTTAAGTTCCATGCTGCATCCTCGATTAGTACTATCTGTGCTGCAAATTTCATTGACATCAGTTTTGTCGTTTTGTGTAATTGCGAAAGATTTATTTAACTTTTTATTTATGAAAAACGGGAGTGATATTGTAAACCCTTTTGCCGAATCGCGCTATACATATGACCTACAGTTCCCGCTAGGTTAGTTCTATCAGTAGTGACAGATTCGGCATATCCGTTTTTGCGTGATTTCAAAACAGGCAGATATAACGTTCAGTATAAAACAAAGATCTTGTCAATTTACGCCTCTTTGTTCAATCGTGGTCAGTAAAGTACTAAGGGCGTTGCAATTTTGATCCCATTTTCCAATAACGATCTTATATGGCCTACATATGCACTTGGTTAGCACTGTATGTATTGAAAATGTCAAGAGAATCGGTTCAGATGATTTTCTGTGATTGCGAAACAGGCAGAAAATGTCCAGTATAGTACAAAGGGGCGTGGCATTTTACGTCCCTTTTTCCAATCGTAGTATAACATGGCCTATAGTTCCGCACTCGGTTAATACTATTAGTGCTAAAAATTTAATTAAAATCAAATCAACAGTTTTTGCGGAGCATGCAAAAATAAAATTCAATACAAACGGGCATGTCATTTTACGCCAATTTGTCCGATCACGCTCTAATTGGCACACTGTTAGTACTTGGTTAGTACTATCTTTGATATAAATTTCATCAAAATCGATCTAGCAGTTTTTTATATATAGATGTCATTAGTGGTGCAATGTAAAAATTTTTTGCACACACCTCCGCCCACTGGCAAAAAAGCATGGAATTTGTCCGATAACGCTCTAATTTGGCATATAGTTAGTACTTGGTTAGTACTATATTTGGTTTAGATTTCATCAAAATCGGTCCATTCGTTTTTGGTGCAATGTAATAATTGGATTTTGCCACGCCCCTCCGCCCACACGCAAAAAATTAAAAATCTTACTGCACAGTGTTACTCCCTAGGCTATTCTGAATGTTCCCTGAAAATTTCATTGATCGGTCCAGCCATTTTCGCGTCCATAAGGAACATACATATAGCCGTTTTTTGCATTATTGAAATAACTTTCAATTCAATACAAAGTTGCATGCCATTTTACGCTACTTTGTCCAATAAAGCTCAAATTGCCAGATAGTGAGTACTCAGTTAGTACTATCTTTGATATAAATTTCATCAAAATTTGTCCATCCGTTTTTTATATATAGATGTCATTAGTGGTGGAATGTAAAAATTGGATTTTGCCACGCCCCTCCGCCCACAGACGGAAAATCAAAAATCCGACTTGACAGTGCTACTCGCCAGGCAATTCTGAATATTCCCTGAAAATTGCATCAAGATCGGTCCAGCCGTTTTCGAGTCCATACGGAACATACATACCCACATACATACTTCCATTTTTATATATATAGAGATATCATCCAACTCGGTCAGAGTTTTGTTTACTACTTTGTCAAACTCCATTTGTCGTACATCTCTGTAAATCTGGTCTAAACAAAGCTATAAGTACCTACTTGTAAATTTGTTGTTTGATACTCATAACTTCTATGTTGTGGATACAGTGCTGTCACCTACTGGCAAAATATGGTATTTCAAAAAAGTGAGATTATATGCTCAATATTTATCAACAGTTATACAACAAACAAATAATAAAACATAAATGTTGACAAAGCAATTTGATCATCGTTTAAAATAATTTTTTATCCACGCCCACAGAATAGGGCAACATAATTAATGGGGTCCCCGACCGATGTTTTGATGCGTTCCACACGGAATGACAAAGTGAGTACACACAATTAGAGTGAAATTTTTTCTTCAACTTCTAACGGGGTCCCCGACCGATATTTCGGTGCGATTAAACTTTAGTTTGGACGGTTAACCCCACATGTCCAATAGGGGCACCTCCAGGGACCCTAAAGTAAGCCAAGTTTTGCACACAAAAGCTTTAATTGCTTGAAAGACTACGTTAGCTACTCGTTTTTTTGCTTTTTTTTTATATCACTTCAAACAATTTCAATATTATAAGTTATAGCTTTTGTTTTCTTTTCTTTTTTGTGTTGCTTAAACTACAACAACATAAAAAAAATAAAAACTCCAAACAGAGCAGTAGCGGAAAACAAATTTTATTGTTGTAGCCTACAAATTTACTACAGTAGTATATTTGTAGGCTAAAAATATACTACGGTAGGCAACAATATTACTACTACCTTCACGTTGTAAACAAATGTAGCAATATAAAAACGTGATCATATTAAAAATTTCGTTAAGATGGTGTCAAATGAATACAACATCGAAAAAAGAATAATAATAATTTTAAATAAAATTCTTTTAATTTTGTTCCAAAAAATATAGAAAAATTTGGAATTTTGTTGAATTTTTCGATATTTTCGAATATGTACGCGATTTTAATAAATTTTATTGCGTGAGTAGATTTTGCGTGAGCGTGACTGAATCTGGCGCGAGTAAGATTTTTATTACTCACGTAAGTAGTTAGTGAGCGTGAATAAAAAACAAATTGCGTGAGTGATTCGATTATTTTTGCGTGAGCGTGAGCGAGTGTGAGTCAAAATCCACTCACGCACCCATCTTGGGTTTTTCGAAAATTCGCGTGTTGAAAAATAAACAAAACATGGTTTTAATTAGAGATGGGCGCGTGAGTGATTTTTGACTCACACTCACTCACGCTCACGACAAGAATTTTTGAATCACGCACACTCACTCACGAGATAATTTTTTCTACTCACAATCACGTGAGAAAATTTAATACAACTCACACTCACGTGCACACACGCAAGCTTCACTCACACTCACGTTGACTCACACTCACGAAACTCTTATTCATACAAAAAAAAAATTTTAAAAACTAAAATTTGAAAAATCTTTTAAAATTTTCAACAAAATTTAAAGTTCAGCGAAACTGAAAAAATCGACTCACGCACACTCACGCAAAAATCTTACTTACGTACACTCACTCACGCAATTTAGTCACACTCAAGCGTGGTCACGCGTGAATCGAGTTCTAGTCTGCTCATGTGCCCATCTCTACCTTTAATGACAATGGTACACCACAACAATGTTTGCCAAAGTTTTTATACCCTCCACTTAGTGATAGAGGGTATATATAAGTTTGTCATTCCGTTTGTAACTCATCGAAATATAGATCTGGGACCCCATAAAGTATATATATTCATGATGCCCGATCCATTTAAAGATATTCTAGCGATGTCCGTCTGTCCGTCTGCCTGTCTGTGGAAAATGCTGTCACGGACAAAATATTGCACAGAGATGACTGAAACTTAACATATTTATTGGAAGTTCTCCCGAGAAGTTTGGTATTGCATTTGAGCGATATCGGTTCAGCGGTTCAAAAGTTATGAACGAAAATGAAAGCACACCTCAAAAATTTCTGTACATTCAACATAACCTAAAAATACAAAATGCTTTAATTCGGCTTCTGGTTGGGATATGTGAACATAATTGAACACCAAATGGTATTTAAACAAGTACGAACATATTTTTTGAGAAAAAAAGAAAAAAATGGCGGATTTTTTTTATCAAAAATTTTTTTCGCGGAATTTTTTTTTTCAAAAAAAATTTTTTTTTTTCAAAAGTAATTTCCTTTTCAATAAAGTTTTTTGCAATAATCTTTTTGGCATTGTGGAGGGTATCACTACATTCGGCAAGGCCGAATTTAACTTTTTTACTTGTTTTTTTTTAGATGTGAATTATAATTTTACATTAAAACAATCCAACCCTATTCTTTATACACATTAAAATAAAACAGTTATGTTAAACAAGATAAGTATGTGTGTTATAGTTTTATTAAATTTTCTCTTTGTACGCTACAAAAACAATATTTGTAGGCTACCAAAAATAATTTGTAGACTACAGGTAGGCTACCAAAAATAATTTGTAGGCTACACAATTCTACTGTTTTTGATTTATTTGCTACTTATTCATTTTTAAAAACAATCGTAAGCTCTCGCTACAAAAACAGAAATGTGCAAGTATTAGTAGTTATAGCAATTGAATGATTTACATATTGTTTGTTTTTAAAACTACACATATCGTCAATTTTGGTTGTTTAAGCTACTTTCTTCGTAGTAATTTAAACGCTGTTTATTATCCGATTTTAATGAAATTTGTATTTTTATAAATCGCTTGTAAATGCCTAAAAAAAACATTATTGAAGTAGTCGTTATCTCTTTTACTTTCTGATTTATAGCGCTTTGAATGGGGAAATTGCAATTTTTTGCCGATCCTGGTTGGGAATAGCTTGGTCGCATAACGTTCAATTTTTGTCAAGCCTAAATTTTTAGTTAGCTTGATAGTTTTGCAATATTTTAAAACCACAACCAATGAAATATCTTGTACACTCAAAACAAAAAAAACTGTAATGTTAGCAAAAAAAGCTTGTAAACCTACAAGAAAATTTGATGATTTTGAACCCACAATTTTTTTGGTAAAGTTAGCAAAAATGTTTTGCCAAAAATTAGTTAACTGAAATTTTTTTTATTTCACATAATTTATTTGATTTTATTTAGCTAATACGTAAATTTCTGAATAGGTTGTCTGGATAGCCCTATAAAAAACTGTAATGTTAGCAAAAAAAGCTTGTAAACCTACAAGAAAATTTGCTGATTTCGAACCCACAATTTTTTTTTTGGTAAAGTTAGCAAAAATGTTTTGCCAAAAATTAGTTAACTGAATTTTTTTTTATTTCACATAGTTCATACACATTTGAGGACCCCATTGGGTTCGGACCCGATAAGTCCCGACCCCGTTGGGCCTTGACCTAGTTGGGTTCCTTAAAAATCGTCAAAGTTTTTGATCCAAAATTTGTGTCCGTTTCGCTCCACCTTGCTTAGTTTTTGAGATACGTGATTTTAGGGGACCACGGGGGTTTTGAGAATTACAAAACTCGATAACTTCAAAAATATTACTCGGAGAGCTTTTGATTATTTTTTGGTCTTATTCTACGTGTTAAGAGCTACAAAAATGCTTTTGAACTTTTTGTTGAGTCGGCAATATATACCGAGATATGAGCATTTTAAAATTTTCGGGAAAGCTAACTTTTTTGGATCCAAAGTTAGGACCCATTAGGGTCCACACATGTAAAGAGGACCGGCGATACTATGAGCCCGAGAACCAAAACTGGCCTTAATTTTTCTCTATCTGGCTTAGTTTCCGAGATAGCGCCATTTTAAGTTTTCTGAAAATAAAAAAAAAAATTACCATTTATTTTTGCTAATATTAGCAAAAAAGCTTGTAAAAATTTGGTCTACTCAATTTTAAATTTAGCAAAAAAAATTAGTTCAAATTTTGTTTAAAATTGCTGATGCGCTAAATGAAGTTTGCAAGATATTTTTGCTAACATGCTAGTTTCAACTAAAAATTTGCTAAAAGTTAGCTAACCAGCATTAGCAAAAAAAATTAGTAAATCTACTAATGTATTATTTTGAGTGTATTGTTAAAAAGATACACTATTTTAAAGTTGAGAAAAATTCTAAAATATTGCGATTTTTTGCCTAAAAAGTGCCAACACTCTTTTGGTTCCAGCTAAAAAGTTTCTTTCAGAACATGTACATTTGTTCGATTTATCTGAAAACCAACATCACGTAGATGAGTTTAAAAAAAAATAGAGTGTCAACATTTTTTATTTTGTGCTCCCCAGCCTCATCGAAAGTTGACCCACTTTTAACACAAATTTTGTCGGTGTTTTTCAGTGTTGGAAAATGCAAATAATAGAAATACAGGGTTGTATCTAACTTTACAAGATGGTGTTTGCCGATTAGAGTCTAAACTACTATATTGAAAAAAAAATTGTATAGGCAATCTAATATATTGAAATTGGATTGGAGCCACATTCTACTTTAAGCTAGCTTAGAGGACCAGTGTAAATGCACTATAAGACCAATATAAATTTAAAATTTCATTAAAATATGCTCAAAAAGCAATGATTGTATTGCATATTTTTTTACCCAATATTTTGATATATTGGGAACCCCTTAGGAAGTGGAGAAAGGGGGTAAGTATGTCTGAAAAAATGTTGGGGGAATGGGGGTAACCGACCCCCATTCCCATACATTTTACCCCTCTAGGTGGAACTGTGTAGTGTGAGCGCTATAAGCTGATGTCCTACAAAAAAATAATAAAATAAAAAAAAAACTAATGGGGACCACCTTAAGGATTGAAGTAGGTATGTTCTGAAAAAAAGTTGGTATTGAAAAAATATTGGAGGTCCGTCATACATTCAATTCGTCTAGAAGCAACCCTGGTACAGTTAGATCGGTGGGAGTAAATTCTTAATAAACGGAATTTTGTATGGGAGCTTACTAAGGGAATGGAGAAATGGGGTAGGTATTTTTAGAAAAAATGTTTGGACGGAAAATGTAATGGGATTGGTCATATATTTTTATATTTTACCTCTCTAGGGGAACCATATGAGCGCTATAAGCTGATGTCATAAAAAAACAAAATTTTAAATAAAAAAAATTTATGATGACTACCTTTAGGGGTTGAAGATTGAGGGTAGGTATATTCCGAGAAAACGTTGGTATTGAAAAATATTGAAGGTCTGTCATACACTTGACTCGTCTAGGGGCAACACTGGGGCAGTTAGAGCGGTGGGAGAAAATTTCGTGAAAATGCAGAAGTATTTAGGTTTGTTCAGAACAAACCTCTAAGAGCGACTCCGAGGAAGTATTTTTGTGTTTTTTAACGCCACCTTTCCTCCGTAATTTTGAATTGTTTGTCATATGTCTCTCAAAAAATGCAGCATAATCATAAATTTTCCAATGCTGCATAATCCAAAAAATGCAGCATATTTTTTTGCAGCATAATCATTTCATGTCCCCACTTTGTGTTTCTGTGTTGTGTTTCCTATATAGGAAACACATATCGGTCTAGGACCCCATAAAGTGTATAAATGTATGATCAGTGATCGATTCTTAGACATTCTAGCGATGTCCGTCCGTCCGTCCGTCTGTCCGTCTGTAGTTAGCACGATGCAGTCCAAAATAAAAGAGCTAGACTCCCGACATTTGGCACGAATATGTCTTATGGTAATAGGCAGGTTAAGTTCATAAATGAGCAAAATCGGACAAGGGGGAAAAAGTTCCCCCTTTAAGAACTAAACCAACCTCTGAAGAATACCATTTTTTTGCATGATTTTTTTGTGTTTTTGTTTAACAAATGCAACATACAAGAAGTTTAAAGTCCTGCATTTGGACCCAAAGAATTAGAAAATGTCGTTTTTTCGGTCCGCCCCCCTTTTAGGGGCGTGGAATAGTTTTTTTTTTTAAATATTGATAAACTTGTATACTAAAAAGTATAAGAATGCATTTTTAAAAACATATTCGAGAGGAAATTTGCCCCCCCCCCCCCCCAATTACCACTACCGACCCCCCCCTCCCAAAAAAAAACGCCCCTGCAATTCTTTTTTTTATTTTTTTGCATGTTGGGGGGTATAAAAGATTCGGCACAACCGAATTTAACACTCTTACTTGTTTTTAGTAAAATTACCTTGGAAATTTGGACGTTTACGAAAAAAATTGTAAAATTAAAAAAATACAATGACAAAACTTTTTGTTAAGAAACAAGGAAAAGTGTCAAATATTGGGAAAATGGGATTACGGGACTTTATCTATTAATTTGACAATGTTTTTTTTTAGTGTAGGTGATCCTGTGGCACATATTATTGAGTTGGTGACACCAAATATGACTTGATTTTTTATAAATTAGACCTCTAGATTCCAAATCTGCAATCGAAATTTTTTCTAATGCGAGCCGTTTTTGAAAAAATGGAAAATTTAAACTCCACTGCTAGGTATACACTTACATATATTCTTAATATTATTTTTAAATAACCCGGCTAAAAAAAAATGTGTATGTTCATATATGCTTATGTATCGATCTTTATATGATCATATATGACATATATGGAAACATATATGTAACCATATATGCAAGAAACGATCCCATATATGTGGTCGTATATAAAATATGTGCCATATATGATATCATATATGGAACCATATATGTTATCATAAAATGTTAAATCATAGTACATGTGTATAAAAATTTGAACCAGAATTACAAAATAAAAGTTTTTTACGAAAAAATTTTTGGAAAAGGTAAGTTTTCATTAACATGTATATAGAATTTTAAAATCATATGTGTTAATTTTTTCCAGTTCATCGTCATAACAAGTATAAGCGTGGACTTTTTTATCCAAAACAAGATCATAATAAAAATGAGTAAATGTATGTCGCAAATACAATATTATTGAGTACTTTGATGTTGAATAACATTTAACTACAGCTTCGTTAATCTCGTGCAACTATGAAGAGAGGGCATATGCAACACCATTATGTTTTCACTACGATTGCAATACTGCAAACTATTTTGGAATCCCTTAATGTCGCCATAGCAAATTGGAAATGAAAAGACCGTATAAGCAGTTTTAAGGCCGAGTTACATTAATCTTTCTCAACTTGGAGAAGAGGACATTTGCACCACCAGAACGGAGAGGGCATATGCACCACCCTAACGTTATCACTACGGTTCCAACACTACAAACTATTTTGAAAACGCTTACTTTCGCCATAGCAAATCGAAATGAAAATACCTTCTTTTCAGTCAGATCAGTTTTAAGGTTGAGTAACGATTTGGAAAGGACAACGTTTTTACTTACAATTACAAGAAACCTATCAATAAGCGAAAGTGACAACCTGGCACAAAAAAATTTTGGAAAAGGTAAGCTTTCATTAATATGTATGTATTTGAATTTTAAAATCATGTTTTAATTTTTTCCAGTTCATCGTCATAACAAGTATAAGCGTGGACATTTTATTCCAAAACAAGATCATATTCAAAATGAGTAAATGTAAATATGTCGCAAATACAATAATATTAAGTAATTTGATGTTGAAGAAAATTAAATTACACAGCTTCGTTAATCTCGTGCAACTTGGTGGAAAGATCATATGCACCACCATAATGTTATCACTACGGTTGCAATTCTGCAAACTATTTTAAAAACCATTAATCTCGCCATAGCAAATTAGAAAGATCGTGTAAGCAGTTTAAGGCCGAGTTAAGCTCACTCAACTTGGAGAATAGGACATATGCACCACCAGAAATGTTATCACTACGATTCCAACACTATAAATTATTTTGAAATCCCATACTGTCGCAATAGTAAATTGGAAATGGAAAGAACGTATAAGTTTGGAGTTTTAAGGTTGAGTAACGATTTCGAAAAGACAACGTTTTTAATTACAATTACAAGAAAGATGTCAACTAGCGAAAGTGACAACCTGGCACATTGTTGCCCTGATGTAAGTAAAAATAGTTTATTATCCCTATCCTTCAAATATCGTTACACACATAACCCAGAAAGATAAAATACATACTACTAAATATATTGCTTTTAATCGAAGTCTTAAGTAATTATGTGCCTACTAAAAATGTTGAGTAAAAAACATGCATTTAGTAGTAGCAAGTTCTTTTTTTCTGGAATAAAAAAGGAATATGGAATAATTTTTAATATTTTATCAGATGGAGTTCTGAAAGGCAATATATCTTTCCGTAAAAAGCATTCATGGCCTTAAGCATCCCATGGTCCTTACAAAATACACTCCATTAACATGTATGTATGTATCTAGCAGTATTAAGCCAATCTTTAAAGGTACATGGTTGTTTCTTTAAATGATATTCCTGTTATCATTAACCCATTAGCACCAAATGCTGTTGTTGGTAATAATTCAATACAATAAAAATTATAGAAATATTATATAGACATACTAATATTATTTTATATCTATTTTTTTAGATTTTGACTTTTTTAACAAAAACGCTAAGTCTGAAGATAATCGAAATTAACACTAAAACAAGAAAACACAAAGGAAATCGTCGTTCCTGTAATAAGCCCTTTGTTCCCATCTTTCGTAATTGATTTCAATCGGTAGACTTGATATATTAGATCATTTATGTTCAATTTATTTTTTTGAATATCAAAATGTATTCTCGTATCTATAAGTTTAATTATATATTTTTATATGGTCACCAAAAATGCAAACGATAGTAACTAAATAATCAAAATCATCAAACTAAAGGTGTCCATTAAAATATATGAAAAACACCAGTAATGAATAAAAAAATATTTTTTATTTTTAATTATACTTACGTACATCGTTTGCACTTCTGGTGAATATATACATAATAATCTATTACATATAGTTTAAGATGAAAAAATAAATAAAAAATATTAAAAATAATGTAAAACAAATTAAAAACAACATCATATATGATCCAATATATGATTCAATATATGATCCAATATATGACCCAATATATGATACAATATATGATCACATATATTGGATCATATATGATCGTGTCTTATATAAGCGCCAATTTTGGAATATGTTCATATATGAGACCATATTTGATACTATATATGATACTGTATATGGTCTCATATATGAGATCATATATGATGATATACAACATTTTTAGCCGGGAAGACTAAAATTTTCAAACGCAGAACATGCAAGAAATTTTGGATTGCAGTTTTGGTTTTTGCCAACTCTGGCAAATATAAACATTTCTGAATACCCATATTAACATAAAAACAACTAAATAAAAAACCACTGTGTACTTTCCTGATTAAATTAATCTATTTTATGCATAGAGTGTCATTAATTATCATTGTTGTATTTTAGCTTTTTTGTATATAACTCATTCCTATTACAAAAATTAAAATCAATTCAAAACTATATATTTTTACAATAGTGTGTCCAGAATTATGATTTATTCACAATAGAGCACTTAAAGTTCAGTATGTGGACAAAATTTTAAGTTTTTTCGGTGGTCATCTCCAATTCATTTTAAGTTTAGCAAATCTGTGAATATTTTTCATTACTTATTTTTATAAACGTTTCCTTTAAGTAGATTATCTTAATCAGACTTACACAAGTGTAAACATCCAAAGAGCGCTGAGGGTGGTAGAATTGTTTTGTAATTTAGAATATTTCAGATCAGAAAAGATACTAAAATAAAAAAAAAAATCAGTTAAATATCGTTGCGTATTTTGGTGCTAAAATAAAATATAATCCTGTGACTAAATTATTCTCTGTCAAATTTAAAATATTTATAAAGTTACCCGGAGTAATTTTATCAACCAACTTCAAATTTTTAACAAAAGCTAAGGGTGGAATAAGCAATTTCATATGCATTTAACTATATAAACATAAATTTCAATTGCTGATAATTTTTATTTTTTGAAATTAAAAACTGCCTTAAAAAATTTTTTTTTCAGTACCAACTAATGTACATAGTCTAACGCTTTAATGGTTATATATTAATCATACCTCTAATTATGTGTTGGAATTGGTTATGTAAAAAAATAAAAAAAATGGTTAAAACCCCAAACCTTGGCAATAGATTTATGCGTTGAAATCACACTCACCTTTTTACATGTTAGAAATAAACATAAGCCCAATTCAGAGACCGACAAACTATTTATTGACATTAAGTCGAAAATGTGAGTAACCTGGAAACCATTCCGGATGCTGCAATGCCACTCATGGTGCCTGCGGAAATGATTTAGCTGGCGCTGCTTGGGCAGAACTCAAACGGCAATGAAAGAGGAAAGACTTGTGGTCTCTGAATATAAACTGTTAGTAGTTGCTCCTCCTTTATGCGATGTCGAATCAAGTAACAGTTGTAAGTGTTTCGGCTTTTGCAAACAAATTTTTATTTGTTTGCAAATATCTACCGATATTCAATTGTGACAATATAAATATGAGGCATTCCACACCAAATGTCCAGCGAAAAAAAACATGTGTACCGTAAACTTCTGAATAAGTGATATGGATAGCCCTATATGGAACTTAGAAAATTGCGTTTTTGGTTTTTCAATTTTTCAAAAACTGGGCTTAGGAGGCGTGGTCAAATATTGGAAAAATGGTCAAATTTGTGGCGAGTTGCCTTGATTAAATATTTATCACATTAAAACGGAATGCATCACAATGTCAAAAATTTACGTTCTTATATACATAGTTTTGTATGGGCTATCGATTAAAATTTTTTTTTTGGAAAATTTTCAGAACCCGTTCTGAAATTTTCCATTTTTTTAAAAAGTCAATTTATCAAAAATCCGGCCACTTTTTTTTCTTTTTTATTTATTTTTTTAAAAGTTTAGATGGTTGTCCATCCACACAAAAAAAAAACAGAAACACGTTCATCTTTTTTTTCGAGAAAATCGCATTTGAACTTTAAATTTCATAACAATTTATGGCCTAATTTTGTAAAACGCAACGCGCCGCGTTGTTAAAATTTCAATACAATTTGTTGTTGTAACAAAAACAAAATACATAGAAATTTTGACAACGCGGCGCGTTGCGTTTTACAAAATTAGGGGGTTAGTAATTTGCTTGTATTTTCTTGTGTCAACAGAGCGTATGACGAATATTTATGCAATTAATATTACTCATTCGCAACTTTAAAACAAAGAAACACAAGCAAATAACAAAATTGTTATGAAATTTAAAGTTCAAATGCGATTTTCTCGAAAAAAAAGATGAACGTGTTTCTGATTTTTTTTGTGTGGATGGACAAACATCTAAACTTTTAAAAAAATAAATAAAAAAGAAAAAAAAAGTGGCCGGATTTTTGATAAATTGACTTTTTTAAAAAATGGAAAATTTCAGAACGGCTTCTGAAAATTTTCCAAAAAAAAAATTTTATTCGATAGCCCATACAAAACTATATAAGAACGTAAATTTTTGACATTGTGGTGCATTCCGTTTTAATGTGATAAATATTTAATCAAGGCAACTCGCCACAAATTTTACCATTTTTCCAATATTTGACCACGCCTCCTAAGCCCAGTTTTCGAAAATTTAAAAAACCAAAAACACAATTTTCTTAGTTACATATAGGGCTATCCAAACAACCTATTCAGAAATTTACTGGACACATGTTTTTCTGTAGCGGGACATTTGGTGTGGAATGCCTCATATGTTTCATCCGCATTTGTGCTGCATAAACTGTATTTCGGTTAAAAATTAGCAAATTCGCTTTCTGTGTGTAGGTAAAGTAATAAATTCTAAAGGTATTCCCCTTAATAGAAAACACTTTTAATACAAATTGCCGACCCCGATTTCTTAATCGCTACATAATGTTGCAGTTGATCCGGGTATCATAGTACTGACTGAGATTCAGCTCGCCATCAGGGGTGTAACATTTGATTCAAGGACATCTCTTTTATTCCAATTCTGTTCAAGTAAAACTTGTTCTGGAGATCAAATGAAACTTAGCTTGATAAGGAGATCAAATATTTATAAACTTAATCCGAATTTTCTTAACGGTATTGGTATTGCCTACTATGGACTCAAATATTATATAGGACTTTAAGGTGAAAATATGGTTTTTAAAATTAAAGTAGATTGAACGTTAAGGATGTCAAAAGTTATGTTACACTCTTGCCAACTAGCTTTGGAATGATATGAGGTTTTAGTTCAAGAGATGTTCCTTCGTTATACGAGGGGCTATGTTGGAGCAAACTCTTGAAACTCCGCTCAGAATTATCTTTTCTTTGGTTTTAGTTCAAGAGATGTTCCTTCGTTATATGAGGGGCTATGTTGGAGGAAACTCTTGAAACTCCGCTCAGAGTTATCTTTTCTTTGGTGTTTTTTTTTTTTTTTTGGAAAAAAAACGGATAAATCACTGTTGAATATTGCAAGCCTACTATAAAAAATATGCGCGGTAAAAATAATAAGTTCAAGGGTCATTGGGATGACCTTAAAATTTAAAATTCAGAATTTGCCGTGTTCAAACCTCAATAACTCGAGAAATAAGCCAAGATCGAACGTGATGTTAATTTCGATATATAGGTCTTCAACCCACCTTTCATTTAAAACCAATCTGACAATTCACACCCCTCTTCAAACAAGTTAAGGTTGTGTAAAAATTGTGATAAAATCGGATAATGCCATTTCACTCTACTTTATTTTAAATTTTAAAAATCTAAAACGAAAATCCCAGCTGATGCCGTTTTCGAGTTATAAATAATTACCTCCCAGGGAAATATCCAACAGATTCTCATAGATTTTGCTCTCCGGAATCCAAATCTGCAATTCAATTTTTTCTAGCACGTACCGTTTTTGAGATATACGCTGTTGAAAAATAAAATAAAAAAATATATAATTTCGCACATTTGGGGTGCACTGTTATGTTGCTTCCAACAAATAGGACTTGATTAAATTGCGCCTCCTGATTCCAAAACTGAAATTCAAATTTTTTCTAGCATGTTTCGTTTGCGAGATATTCGGGTTCGAGATTTGGATTACAGTTTTGGAGTAAGGAGGTCCATTTTATATGAATTCAAGTCCTAATTTTGGAAGAATTTGTAGCAGTGGACCACCAAAAGTGCGAAATTATTCTTTTTTTGGCTTTTTAAAAGCGAATGTCTCAAAAACGTACGTGCTAAAAAAAAAATGGATAGCAGATTTAGATTCAGCAGAGCGAAATCTATAAGAACCAGTTGAATATTTAACTGGGAGGCTTTTGTTGTCAAACATTGTAATTATTTAGCAATAACACCAAAACGGGATCAGCAAGGATTTTCGTGTTAACGATTTTTAAAGTTAAAAATAAAAAATAAATAAAAGTCTGCTAAATGCCATTAGCAGATTTTGTCATAATTTTAACACAACATAAACTGGCTTGAATAAGGGTGTGCCAAAATATTGATCCAAAAAAAGCGGTTTTTAGTCTTTTATCCACCAGTTTAATTTCCCATGGATTGGCTCTTACTTAATTTTGTTCATATTTATGGAAATGTCCACCGATTTGCGTAGAGTAGTGTCGCTCACGAGCAAACTAGTTCAATTAAACAATTCACTTAACTGAGCGGTTTATCGAGTTATAAGCGAGAGAAGTCATTACCACACCAAAAGCAACTAGCTTAGCCACGAGTGCCCCATGCCACACATGCCTTAGAAATATCTAAAGCAACCACTTTACTCTCACCAAAATGGAGGAGGGACCGACTCCAACGTTCTGATATAAATGCCAACAGGTCTCCCGAAGATCGACCACGACGGAAGCCATACTGTCGATCATTTAAAAGTGAATTGGTCTCTTAATATTTCACAAAATGGTAGTTAAACATGCTCTACATAACTTTGGAGACCGCAGAGCAAATAGCGATTGGGCGGTAACTTTTAGGGTTGTTAGCCGCACCCTTTTATTAATTGGCTGATCGGAAGACTCCCGCATGGTACGAAGAGCTGAAAAGGTTTGCCAATGGACGTGCAAGCGTAAACGAGCACTTTTTTAGCACCTGTGCTGTTATGCCATCCTGCCCCGGGGACTTGTTTACGTTGAGATCCGCAATAACCCTTTTGACTGCGCGGGCCCGAAAGAAAATCGAAGGCATAGTATAAGATACCCTTTCGAGAACGGGCAGTGGTTGATCGCTTGCCGCCTACACTCAAAAAAATCGTTGGTATTCAATACTAGAAATTTATCTAATGAACTAAGTTTTTAGTCAAAAATTATCTAGTGCAGGCGTTGGTAATCAATACTAAAATTTGTTACTAAACTACTGCACTACTGTTAATTAGTAATTTATTAGTAGATTTTGGTACCAACTCATTTACCAATACTTTTACTGTAGAATTATTTTGAGTTTAGAAAGAATTTAATAATTGTTGTTTTCTTATGTCTATACTTTTATTCCATAGTAGTTGTTGTTGTTTAACTAATAACTAAAAATACATTGCCATAAGTTTGTTTGTTGTTGTTTATAGAGTAAAAAATCTGTATGTATTCGTACACGTTGTTTCTTTTATTTGGTTGAGTTTCATAGCGACTTAAAATTAACCATTAATATATGTTGGCAAAACAAATATACAAATTAATACATTCAGACTTATTTTCAGGAGAGCTAAAAAACTATTTAATTCGCATATTATTGTAAAAATAAACAATGTACCTTCCATAAGATGGTTTAAATATTCTAAATAATTTTTACCAATGTCAAAAATTTCATATTTTGCACTTGTTTGCGTATTTTTCAGAGATGGCATTTATTACCGTATCAAAAAACAAATATTTTTTTAGAGTTGGCATATTTTGTCGGAAAATTAAAAAATATTTTTTGAAAAATTTTTATTATTTTTTTTTTGGATTTTGTTATCCTTAGTACGGTAATTGCGAAAACTAAAGAAAAATTAAAAATCTTTGCATATTTTTGAAAGTTACTAGCTCCGAAAGCCTTTTAATCTCAGGGTGGTCAACTTTGACACTCTGAAACTTACGCTGTATTGTATGGATAGCCCTATATGGAACTTTGAAAATTGCGTTTTTGGTTTTTAAATTTTTCAAAAACTGGGCTTAGGAGTCGTGGTCAAATATTGGAAAAATGGTCAAATTTGTGTCGAGTTGCCTTGATTAAGTATTTATCACATTAAAACGGAATGCACCACAATCTTAAAAATTTACATTTTTATATAGTTTTGTATGGACTATCGATTAAATTTTATTTTTTTTGGGAAAATTTTCAAAACCCGTTCTGATATTTTCCATTTTTTAAAAAAGCCAATTTATAAAAAATCCGTCAACTTTTTTTTTATTTTTATACCCTCCAACCACAGTATGGGGGTATACTCACTTTGTCATTCCGTGTGTAACGCATCGAAATATCGGTCTAGGACCCCATAAAGTATATATTTTATTGATCAGTGATCGATTCTAAGACATTCTAGCGATGTCCGTCCGTCCGTCCGTCCGTCTGTCCGTCTGTCCGTCTGTAGAGGACACGATACAGTCCAAAATAAAAGAGGTAGACTTCCGAAGTTTGGCATGAATATGTCTTATATTCCTAGGCAGGTTAAGTTCGGAAATGGGCAAAATGGGACCAAGGGGAAAAAAGTTCCCCTTTGGAGAACTAAATTAACCCAAGAAAAACCGCATTTTTTGCAGAGTTTTTTGTATTTTTGGTAAGCAAATGCAACATTCTTATCGCAGAAGAAGTTCAAAATCGCAAGGGGAAGGTGCCCCCTAAAGTCTCCCACCAACCCCCCCCCCAAACAAAAAAAAAACGACGCCCCTGGATTATTTTTTATATTTTTTTTTACGTTTCGGAGGGTATAAAAGATTCGGCACAGCCGAATGTAACACTCTCACTTGTTTTTATTTAAAATTTTGTTTTTTATGACATCAGCTTATAGCGCTCATATGGTTCCCCCTAGAGATGTAAAATATAAAAATATATGACCAACACCATTATTTTTTCCGTCCAAACATTTTTTCTAAACATACCTACCCCCTTTCTCCATTCCCTTAGTAAGCTCCCATACAAAATTCCGTTTATTAAGAAGTTTTTCCCACCGATCTAACTGTACCATGTGGGCGGTATTTGAAGGGGCGTGGCACTTATTAAAACATTGTCATAATAAAATATAGGGAAAGTAGAGCCAATAATAAGCAGAGACAGTAATTTTTTTAACGTAAAAAAGATTATTAAACAGTTTAGAAAAGAAATATTTTATTTTGACTAAAAAAAAAATTTTTTTTACTCATTTCTGTAAAAAAAAAAAATTTTTGAGTGAAAATTTTTTTTGGAGTTTAAGTTTTTTTTTTTGCTTGTAAAATTTTTACATTGGGTTAAAAAATGTTTGAGAATGTCAAAAATACTCAGCAAAATATTTTTGTGGCTCATCAATGTCATTTAAAGCGTTTAAGTGTTTTTTTTTTTAACGTAAATTTAAGGTACACCAATCTGAAATTCACGGTTTTTGCTTACAACTTCTGAACCACTGGACCGATTTGGCTGATATTCAATACCAACCTGACTAGGAAAATTGAAAATATATATGCCAAGCGTCAGCAGCAACAGAGTTGCCGTTTGAAAGTTATCGTGTTTTAAACAGACAGACGGACAGACATCGCTAGATCGACTGAAAAACAAAAACCAGCAAAAACCAGCAGCCAATTTTTTTATTATTTTGGAGCTCAATATCTATTCTTTTGAAATCATGTAAAAACCCTATAGAATTTAGCGGGATTTGTACCTAAATTCATTAACAAAATTCAAGTTCGCTTGAAATATAATTCCATTGTGGACTCTCTTTTAAATTTACGTTTTTTTACGAACAACAACACAAATTACCTTCAAATATACATTCCTTGAGGTTAAACTATAACAAATAATTTGATATATTGCCTTAATAGGTCGTAAAATAGCAGTTTAAACAATCAACACGTCTACACAGAACTTGAAGACATTTTTTTATAAAAACTAATTACTCATGTTTGGCTGCCTACTACGATGGTGTTTTTGCAATAAACAAAGAAATTTTATTAGCGTTAAGTAAGGTAGGAATAGTGCAATCATATATGCGATACTAATTCAATATTGTAAAAACTTTATTTTTCGACCAACTGCGCACCAGATTCAACATTTGGTCCACTGTGCGTCCGTCCGTCCGTCTGTCCGTCTGTCCGTCTGTAGAGGACACGATACAGTCCAAAATAAAAGAGCTAGACTTCCGAAGTTTGGCACGAATATGTCTTATATTCCTAGGCAGGTTAAGTTCAGAAATGGGCAAAATCGGACAAAGGGGAAAAAAGTTCCCCTTGGAGAACTAAACCAACCCAAGAAAAACCGCATATTTTGCAGAGTTTTTTGTACTTTTGGTAAGCAAATGCAACATTCTTATCTCAGAAGAAGTTCAAAATCGCAAAAGGAAGGTGCCCCCTTACGTCTCCACCAACCTCCCCCCCAAAAAAAAAAAAAAAATACGCCCCTGGATTTTTTTTTTTTTTACATTTTGGAGGGTATAAAAGATTCGGCACAGCCGAATGTAACACTCTCACTTGTTTTTTTTTAAGTTTAGTTGTTTGTCCATCCACACAAAAAAAATCAGACACACGTTTTTCGTTTTTTTCGAGAAAATTGCATTTGAATTTTAAATTTCATAACAATTTAGTAATTTGCTTGTATTTTCTTGTTTCAACAGATCGTATGAGAAATAATTATGCAATTAATAATACTCATTTGCAACGTTAAAACAAGAAAATACAAGCAAATTACAAAATTGTTATGAAATTCAAATGCGATTTTCTCGAAAAAAACGAAAAACATGTGTCTGAATTTTTTTGTGTGGATGGACAAACATCTAAACTTTAAAAAAAAAAATAGAAAAAAGTGGCCGGATTTTTGATAAATTGACTTTTTTAAAAAATGGAAAATGTTCAGAACCACTTCTGAAATTTTCCATTTTTTAAAAAAAAAAATGTTAATCGATAGCCCATACAAAACTATTCCGTTTTAATGTGATAAATATTTAATCAAGGCAACTCGCCACAAATTTGAGCATTTTTCCAATATTTGACCACGCCTTCTAAACCCAGTTTTTGAAAATTAGAAAAACCAAAAACGCAATTATCTTAGTTCGATATAGGGCTATCGAAACAACCTATTCAGAAATTTACGGGACACATGTTTTTCATTTATTCAACATTTTTGTATTTTTGAACGAAATCCAAAACAACAGACATGATCAAAATGATTCGTGCACGAACTGTTGATCGAAAACAATAAATGACCGATTAAACTAGAAAAACGAACTACGTCTTTTATCAGAAATGAACGAAAATGAGCGCACACTCAACTAAACGATTAAGAACAAGTGTAGATTTGGGGTGAAAAATTGTTCAGCCTTATAAAGACTATTCTAAAATTCGTGTTACTAAGATAGCTCCTTCTATTTTCGGCCGGATGTTATATGGACCTATTTCAGTGATTATCATCCCGAAAAGAAATACAATTATATTTTAAAGACCACACCATTACCATTTTATATAAATTTTAAACCAGTATGCAATCGGTATAAAAAAAATGTTAACTTTTCACTATATAAATATTTACCTCAAAAGTGATTTAATGGCTTTAAAGTCTGCCACAAGCAATAAATCTATTTTTTTATACAAAATCTTTTTTTTTTTTTTCTAAATTGCTAACATCATTTTTCAAGGTCAATATAATAATAAACCTAAATAAAATATTCTAAATTCTAACACACTAACATACAAAAAAATATTACAAATTTCTACTATATCATGAGTAAATTCTGCATTTTTTTTTATTTTTTCTAAATAAAGTGCATCCACATATCAGTACTAGAGCATGTATAGAAAATATTGTATTTTTTATTTTTATTTTTTTCATCTAAATGCATTTGACTAAATATTTAGAGGGCGGAAAAAAATGTATTGAATCAAAATGAACTTTCACCTGACAGAGACTAAAAGGACTACAATAACAACTACTACTACAACAACAGCAAAAAAAGCACAAAAACATACAACAATATTTTTGTTAGACAGCAGTCGACGACTGACTGTCTGGGTGATTGTCTAGCGCACAATGCAAAAAAAAAAATATAGAAAAAATCTAAAAACTAATATGAAAATAGAAAAAAAAAATATTGTATATAAAATGGCAAAATAAACACAGATTCATAGAAATAGAAAAAAATGTTAGAGTAAATAAATAGAAAAATATCACATGTATACCAGACAATAAAAAATCAAATAAATCATTGCCACTAAAAATGAAATTTAGAAAAAGTATAATCTAATCGAACCGTGTGAAGGAATGGTTTTATAACAGACCATGAAATGAAACTGATTAGACATACATAATATTTTTAATCACAACATGATTAGATACAATCAACGCAAGCACAGATTCAGTTGCTGTAACCGAATTTTTTACCAACTGAATTTTTGCGGTTCTACACAAAAAAAAAAAAATGTCACATTACTAGAAAAAGTTTCGCAATCCCATTTTACCAATATTTGACAGTTTTTCATGTTTTTTAACAAAAATTTTTTTTATCGAAATTTACACTTTTTTGATATTTTACAAATTTTTTTGTAATTTTACAAATTTTAATGGGGCTTTTTTGACAAAGATGTAAATTTACAATTTTATTTGTAAAAAACTAGTAAAATTACAAAGAAGTTCGTAATTTTTACTAGGAATTCTCGTAAAATAGGAGGCAGCAAAAAATCTAGTAACACGAACCCTCCATGTAAGTTTTATCGCGTCAAAAAAATTGTAAATTTACAAATTGTAAAATTACAAAATTTTTGGTAAAAAGCTTGTAAAATTACAAGAAGTTCTTGTCAAATAGGAGGTAGCAAAAAATAAAAGTTACAAGTTTTTCTTGTTATTTTACAAGTTTTTTTTGAGTGTAGATAATATAGGTTGAATCAGCTAATTTAATGGAAAATTCGCTGAGTTTAGCAAAAAGATCTACTAAATTTAGATGAACAATTTAAACATCTACTTCTGTATTCATAAAAAAATAATAGAGATTTTTAACAGCCCAGGCAGAAAAATATAATCACAAGGGATGAGATTTCCATGCAAATGTATTTTTTTTGTCGATAGTCTAAAAAAAATACCGATCAATTATCTCTCCGAATCAAGAAAATGGCATCGATTTGTTGTTGCATATTTTGGTGAAAATGCATATGTTTGCATATTTTGGTTTTAAATGCATATTTTGTGCATATTTCCAACTTTTAAGTACATATCTTTGCATATTTTGGCATAAATTAGCAAAAATACAAATTAAAATTTATTTATTTCAAAAACTATTTTAAGTTTTAAAATTTTTTTTTGGGAAATAAGAAAAATTATTTTTCTTTTTCTTTAAAATTTGTTTTACAGATTGTCTTAATTTCTAAAAAAAATCTTGCTTATATAAAGTTTTAAATGTTACTATTTAAACCCGGCGTTACTTTTTTCTTTTAAAGAAAATTTTCCTATGAAAACAAAATTTTTATTGCACACATTTTATTTTTTAGTGCATATTTTTAGGGTTTGCAGTGCATATTTTGAATTTTTTAGCGCATATTTTAAGCGTATATTTTTGATTTTTTAGTGCATGAAAGTCTTATCCCTAATAATCACAAACAAAAAAATATTAAAACATTGCACTAATATTTTACAATAAATATATTAGGGAGACCATTTTTTCCTGAACTCAAATCAGTACGCCCAAGTATGTTGATTTTTCCAACAATCAAAAAATTTCAATTAAACATACAAATTTGGGGTCAATTGAATTTTAGTGAAAACAACTGTTAAAAAAAAACAACTGCCATAAACTGTTGTCGTTATTTAACAGAAAATTAAGTTGACTTCAAACAACTTCATATTAACGTCTTGGTCATTTCAGTGCAATAAATATAACAAAAACCCACAAGTTTTGAGAATAACAAAATAACTCAGATTCTGACGACCCTTAATTTTTGATAACTCTTTATTTTACAAAACTTCTCAGATAATGAGCACATGTTGTTATTAAACAGCCCTGCTGAGAGTTTTTTTCAATAAATTCTGATGACATTACCTCATTAAACATCCTAGAATCATTTGGATTCATTTCTAAAAATATAAAAACTACATCATCCAGAAACATTTTTAGATTAAGCTCCTTAGAATAATTTCATTATAATATCATTGCCAAGACTTAGGTAATGTAAAATTACTCTGACGATTTCATTAATGGAAAAATTATGTTTTTGTATAGAATTTTTGAAAAAAAAAAAATTTATGTTGAATTGTTCAAAAATCAGTACAATCAGTACATATTTCAAAAAATCAGTACAACATTTATTGATCATTACACGTGATGAAAAATCAGTACATGTACTAATCAAATCAGTACGAATGGTCAGCCTAGGTATATTACGTGTGCGAATGAGTAATAATAACGCTTATCATTTAAAATAGAGATGTGATCGCGGATAAATTTTTTTTGACGATCACGCACTCTTAGGAAGAAAACATTTTAATCACGCACGATCTTTTATTTTGCTCACACTTAGTCATGCTCACGTGAGTATCGTGACAACATTTGTTCTATTCACGTGAGTGTGAGGAAAATGAAAAATCGTGCCTGATTAAAATTTTTCCTTCGTAATAGTGCGTGATCGTCAAAAACCATCTCTATTTTAAATGTTTCTTAAGGGTTATTATTACTCATACGCATGCGTAATATACCCCATTATTGAAAAATATAAACAAAGTACAATGTTCAACATTTTTATACCCTCCAACCACAGTATGGGGGTATACTTTGTCATTCCGTTTGAAATGCATCGAAATATCGGTCGGGGACCCCATTAAGTACATATATTATTGATCCATGATCGATTCTAAGACATTCTGTGAATGTCCGTCTGTCCGTCCGTCTGTCTGTAGATGGCACGATGCAGTCCCAAATAAAAGAGCTAGCCTCCTGCAATTTGGCATGAATATGTCTTATGTCCTAGACAGTTTAAGTTCGTAAATGGGCAACATCGGCCCAGGGGGAAAAAAGTGCCTCCTTGAAAAACTAAACCAACCTCTAAAAATTTTTGAGAATGTATTTTTCAATATTCTATGTATAATTCTATGCAGAAAAATTTTAAAATACATATAGAAAATTTTTAAATACAATTGGACAATTCTAAAATACATTTGGAAATCTTTAAAATACATTTGGAAAATTTTAAAATACATTTGGACAATTTTGAAAACACATTTGGAACATTTTAAAATACAATTGGACAATTTTCAAATGTATTATGAAGTTTTTAAAATACATTTGGAAAAATTTAAACTACATTTGGACAATTTTAATAAACATTAAAAAATTTTAAACAAAATTGTCCATAAAATTTTAAAATACATTTGGATGAATTTAAAATTTTAAAATACAATTGGAAATGGTGTTATTAATTTTTTATGCTTTTTGCACATAGTTATACAATTTAATCATTATTTTTATTACTTTTGTTTATCCACGCCCACAAAAAACCTTTGAAAGTTGCGTTTTTTTAGAGGTTGATTTAGTTCCTTAAGGGTGAACTTTTTTCCCCTTGATCCGATTTCCTAATTTATCCAGCCCAAGACCATAGGACATATTCGTGCTAAATTTTGGGAGCCTAGCTTTTTTACTTTCGACTGTATAGTGTCTTTCACATACGGACGGATGGAAGGACGGACAGACGGACATTGCTAGAATGTCTTAGAATCAATCAATTTGCTGCACAAAAGATCATTCTGGTCGCAGTGCATAGGACCTCTTTAATCTAATCTAACCGAACAAAAAAAAAATCGGAGAAACAATTAAAATCACGAAAAATTCACGCAAGAATTTAACTCACGTACGATCCTGCATGAACTATTTTTGTTGCTCACGCTCACGCATGCTCACGTGAGTAGAAAAAACTTTACTCACGAATCACGTGATTCATGCGTGATTCACGTCAATCATTTGATTGGTGCCCATCTCTAATTTGTAGATTAAGAGATAAAAAAATGTTGAACTATAACAGTAGTACATTTAGTGGGCAACCTTGTTACCTAATTTCGAGGCAACTAAAACAATTTTCTAAATACCATAAAGTTTCGGATTCGGCTAATATTCGGCCAAAATTTTTCCGAATACCGAATAGAGGCCGAAACCACAATATTCGGCCGAAACTGACAATGAGACCGAAACCGAATATTCGGTTGGTTTGTTAAAATTGCAATTCTTTACAAATGTTGGGCTGAAAAATTTTAATAGATTTACATTTCGAGGACACAAAGTATTTAGTTTGAAGAAAATTAACAAATTTAGTGATTTAAAAGTTAAATAATACTTAGTCTAATGTGAAAACAAGAAAAATTAAATTTACATTATAATTTTTTAAAAATCTATTGAAAATTTATAAAACTAGAAACAGGGTTCCTGAACAAATAAATTATTAAATAATAACAAATAATTAAATAAAATGTTAATAAAAAATAGTTAAAAGTGTTTGGAAAAAAAACTTACACAAACTTTTAAAATCGAAAAAAAAGACAAAACTGTATTAAAGTAACCATGGAAGGTCGATTACTTGAATACCGACCCATAGGTGGTGGTTTAGACTATCATCATAACTCACCGCTTATTGGGGAAATACCACCCGGTGGTGATTACTCACAAGCCGTTCACCGTTCCATTGATCAATTGCGCAACACTCTCAACGAACGTGTTACCTTAGGACCATTGAGTGTTTTCTCAAATACCGCCGATTTACGAACATCCGTCTTAAATTATACAAATCAACATCAACAACAACAACATCAGCAACATCAATATCAATTACAAGGAACGGTATCGACAACAACTGGTGGCAATGGAACGGGTGCAGAAAATGTACAACTACAACATGCTAAAGGCGGAGGAGGAGGATGTATAGATGGAAAACTAGCCGATTCCACAACAGGAGCTGTAGTTAGTTCTACACAAACTTCTACGGGTGGAGGAAGAGGTCGTAAATCGAAAATATATACTAATCCAAATCAACATATTATTGTGACTAGTAATAGTGTGGATAATGGTGGAACACGCCAAGTAAATCGCCAGCAACAGCAACAAAATGAACCCAATAGTAATAATGGAATATCATCATCAACATCATCACCTCATCATCATATGCAAATGCAAGATATTAAAGATACTAAGGTATTTTTTGGGGGATTATGAACAGAAAATAATAAAATAAATATTTTTTATGGGGAGAAAAAACATGTTACCAAAAAAATTTTGTATCTTAGATAACACTCTCAAATTTGAATTATTTCTTTAAATTTTTTTCCGTTTTATAGATCTTTACTTCTAAAGCTGATCTTCAATTACATACACAAATGCATATGCGTGAATCTAAGCCGTATAAATGTACTCAATGCTCTAAAGCTTTTGCCAACTCTTCGTATCTCTCGCAACATACACGAATACATTTGGGCATTAAACCGTATCGCTGTGAGATTTGTCAACGCAAATTCACCCAACTCTCTCATCTGCAACAGCACATACGCACTCATACCGGTGACAAGCCATACAAGTGTCGACATCCTGGTTGCCAAAAGGCCTTTTCACAACTTTCAAATCTGCAATCTCACTCTAGGTCCCACCAAACCGATAAACCCTTTAAATGTAATTCATGCTATAAGTGCTTCTCTGACGAATCGGCTCTATTGGATCATATACCCAAACATAAAGAATCGAAACATTTGAAGACCCATATCTGTCAATATTGTGGTAAATCGTATACACAGGAAACATATCTGAACAAACATATGCAAAAGCATTCGGAGAGAACGGATAAACGGCCGCCCATAGTGGCTACAAATACTGGTGGAACAGCTGGAGCAGCAGGAGGTGGAACAGGAGGAACAGCAACAGGTAATACTAACAATAATGCAGCTGTAGTAACTAATGGTACAAATAATAATGGTACTGCTACAGCAGGTGTAGGCGGAGTAGGAGCTGCCGTAGGAGGAGGACATCCTGGCGCAGGAAATCAACATAACCGTAATAATATCTCATTACCACCGGTATCTATAGCACCCACCGACAATTCGTATTGGCCCAAAGTAAGTCCAGACTCGGCTGCCAATATGAATGATGTTATGCATCAGCAACAGCCACAACTACAGCATCCACATCATCATCAGCAACAACAGCAACAGCAGCAGCAACAAGCTCACAATGGACAACAAGTAGCACCACAGCAGCAGCAACATCATCATCCGCAACAAACTAATGCCCAACAGCAACAACAACAACCTCCCACACAGCAGCAAGCCCATATGGATTACACTAATCATCAGACTACAGGAACTGTTGTGCAACCAAATAATTCACATAATGATTTACAAAATCATCATCGTATGAACGAAAATGGTCGGGAAGATATAGGTAAGTGTTATGTGAAATACTTAGACTAATATGAATTATAGTTAAGGCGAAAAGCCACAATTATAAAAGTTAGAACAACACAGAATCTACAGTTTTGTGCTCGAAATATCCACATCCCTAATATAAATGTCTTATAATTGCATTGTGCACTTCCCAAATTTACAATTTCCAAATGTTTATATCTAAAATACTGATATCTCAAGAACATGTGTCCCAAATATGCATTTCCATTAGCCAAATTACTATGTACCCATGTTTAAATTGATTATGTCCAAAAGTAGCCGTGACAGAGATCTCATGGTCTCCACATATTTTTATTCATAGTCCTAATATAAAGTTGGGACTATAACATTTCTCTAAAATATTTCTACCAAATATCCATGGCCCAAATCCTCTTGTCTTAATAGACGTACTCCAAATTTGCATCTCGCAAATGAACGAGTTCAAAAAAAACATTTTAAAAATTCAACTTGTGTCCCAAATGTACATACCGCATTTATTAAGAACACATGCCTGAAATGTGCACGTCCAAGTGTTGACCTGGGGTGGTAGATCGTATGACTTCCATACGCTTATTTTGTAAGGTTCATAATTAATCATGAGTGCCACTTTACCGCTATAATACCATCCAGGGAGTCTTGGATTAGGGGCATTCCGGGTAGTTGAGATTCCATAGATTTTTACACGGATTGATCGAGGCTGCACGAACAAGTGGGTTTTGGAGTCTATTCAGAGGAGCTTGGATTGAGCCTGGCTCAAAGATTGTCAGATCATTGCAGCGTTTATCAGACAGAGATGCTGGCAATAAAGGAAGTGGCTGACTGGTTGAGTTGCGATATCTTGTCAACAACCACAGTCAACAACCACAGTCAATAGTCAAGCCGCGGTCAAGTCCCCGGAGTCAATGTTTCTAAAAATAATATCTGTCTTTAAATGAGATGGGCAGCAGTTTGGCATACGACTTATTATGGTCATAGGGCACAGTACATTCCAGGGAATTGCAAACCCGATGAGCTTGCAAGACTGGGAACTACCTTACAGGTTCCAACAGAATTGGAATGTGTTGGTATGCCTCTAGAAACTTGCAATCAAATGGATTAACATGTGAGATAACACGACAGATTTGGCCTTCTCTTAATCAGAAACCCACAAGTAAGATGATATCGCTTCTAAGAGGAGAGATTTCGACAGTGGTTACTGTAATTACCGGACACTGTCTTATAGGTTAGCACGCAGAGCGGGTAAATGTGTCGTCTAATGACTTTTGCCGGAGTTGTATGGATGAAGAAGAGTTGAAAACTATCGAACACTGCATCTGCCATTGTTCGGCACTTTTTGGTCAGAGACTTGCTTAACTGGGATCTAGGGAGCTGCAATCTTTCTGATTTGTCAGATGTTAAAACTCAATATATTAGGAGATTCATAAGAGGCTCAAATTGGTTTAACGGCAGGGACCAGTAGAGAAACCTATTGAAGGTATCACAATGGACTTCAGAGTCTGTGTGTGCTGACGTAAAACGTCAGCAGCCACTTGCAACCTAGCCTACACCGAGAAAAATGCATGCCTTATATAAACGAAATGTTTCGTATAATGTTAGAAAAGTTTCGTAGTTTTTGCTTACGAAATTATTTCGTAAAAATAATAAGTTTCTACGAAAAAGTTTATTACATTATATTTTTTTGTTTTTACGAAACAATTTTCCATGTTATACAAAATAATTTCGTAAATTACAAAAATAAATTCGTACATATTAGATATAAAAAATTACAAAAAAATTTAGTCTTACATGGTCGAAATGTTTCGTACATTGTATGAATAGTTTCGTACTTTTTGCTTAGAAAATTATTTCGTAAAAATTATAAGTTTTTACGAAAAAGTATGAATCCATTTTCTATATTACACCAAATAGATTCGGTAATTACAAATATAAATTTACATATTAGATATTTTTTTAAAAAAGCACGTGTTTCGATCAGCGTTTAAATTACTACGAAGAAAGTAGCTAAAACAACCAAAATCGAAGATATGTGTAGTTTTAAAAACAAACAATATGTAAATCATTCAATTGCTATAACTACTAATACTTGCACATTTCTGTTTTTGTAGCGAGAGCTTACGATTGTTTTTAAAAATGAATAAGTAGCAAAAAAACAAAATCATTAGAATTTTGTAGCCTACAAATTATTTTTGGTAGCCTACCTGTAGCCTACAAATTATTTTTGGTAGCCTACCTGTAGCCTACAAATTATTTTTGGTAGCCTACAAATATTGTTTTTGTAGCCTACAAAGAGAAAATTTAATAAAACTATAACACACACACACTTATCTTGTTTAACATAACTGTTTTATTTTAATGTGTATAATAGTGTTGGATTATTTTAATGTAAAATTATAATTCAACTTCTCAAAAAAAAACTTTGGCAAACATTGTTGTGGTGTTCCCTTGTCATTAAAAGTAGAGATGGGCACATGAGCAGATTAGAACGTGATTCACGTGTGACCACGCTTGAGTGTGACTAAATTCAATTTTACTCACGCGCGTGTGAGTGGAGTGTGCGTGAGTAAGATTTTTTAAGTTACGCTGAACTTTAAATTTTGTTGAAAATTTTAAAAGATTTTTCAAATTTTAGTTTTTAAATTTTTTTTTGTATGAATAAGAGTTTCGTGAGTGTGAATCAACGTGAGTGTGAGTGAAGCTTGAGTGAGTGCACGTGAGTGTGAGTTGTGTTGAATTTACTCACGTGATTGTGAGTGTGAGTAGAAAAAAATTGCTCGTGAGTGAGTGTGCGTGCGTGATTCAAAAATTCCTGTCGTGGGCGTGAGTGAGTGTGAGTCAAAATTCACTCACGCGCCCATCTCTAATTAAAACCATGTTTTGTGTATTTTTCAACACGTGAATTTTCGAAATACCCAATGTAGAGATGGGTGCGTGAGTGGATTTTGACTCACACTCACTCAAGCTCACGCAAAAATAATCGAATCACTCACGCAATTTTTTTTTTACTCACACTCACTCACTATTCACGTGAGTAAAAAAAATCTTACTCACGCCAGATTCAATCACGCTCACGCGTAAGTCACGCAAAATCTACTCACGCAATAAAATTTTCTTACCAAAAAAAAACTACAAAAAATAAAAAAATTGGGCTAATCTAAAATTCTTATCACGCAAACTCACGCAAAAAATAAATGACTCACTTACTCAGATTTTTTTCAGCTCACACTCACTCACAATCACGTGATTTAAATGAAAATCACTCACGCGTGATTCACGTGAATCACGCAAATCACGTGACCAGCGCCCATCTCTAACCCAATGTTAATGTCACGGTTTTTCTCATAACTTCTGAGCGTCTAGACCGATAATATTAAAATCGCGTACATATTCGAAAATATCGAAAAATTCGACAAAATTCAAAATTTTTCTATATTTTTTTGACCAAAATTAAAAGAATTTTATTAAAAATTATTATTATTCTTTTTTCAATGTTGTATTCATTTTACACCATCTTAACGAAATTTTTAATATGATCACGTTTTTATATTGCAACATTTGTTTACAATGTGATACTGTAGTAATACTACTGTAGTAATACTGTAGTAATACTACTGTAGTAATACTGTAGTAATACTGTAGCCTACAAATATACTACTGTAGTATATTTGTAGGCTACAACAATAAAATTTGTTTTCCGCTACTGCTCTGTTTGGAGTTTTTATTTTTTTCATGTTGTTGTAGTTTAAGCAAACACAAAAAAGAAAAGTAAACAAAAGCTATAACTTATAATATTGAAATTGTTTGAAGTGATATGAAAAGCAAAAAAACGGGTAGCTAACGTAGCCTTTCAATCGCTGGTTTCGATCTCTTCAAGATCTTGTCAAGACTATATAGCAAAATATAAAAAAACCAATACTACAAGTAGCACAAAGAAGTTAGTAAATAATATATATTTTTGTTAATTTACAAAAAAAACGTTAAATTTTATATGTAGAATTTTACTTAAAATTTTTCTTAAAAAAAAAAAACTTTTTTACAAATTTTCCAACGAATTTTTTTTTTTTCTGGACACAAACATTTTTTGGCATTTGTTTTTTTGCGTTTTGGAATTAAGAAACTTATTAAAAATGCATTAAGGAAAAATAAATCTAAAAAAAAAATTTCGAAGTTAAAAAAAAACTTTGAAAATTTTCTAACTGTAAGTCCTAGGCCTTTTTTATGAATGGTTTTAAAGTTTGTGATAGGTCATTACGTTCCATGCGACATGCAACGTGAACTATCAAGGACCGGCGACTTTTCGTGCAGGGAAATTAAAAATGTTCATAATTACGAAATATTTTCGTATGTTTCGTAAATTTAGGAAAGTCCGGACTAATTTCTTTTTCGTAATATAAAGTAAATTTTCGTATATTTTACAAAACATGTAAGTACGAAATTTTATTTCGTAAAATGTTACATGGATTTTTTTTCGGTGTAAGGTTCATAAAAAAAAAAAACTTAATTTTTTTAAAAATTGGCTCCTACAACTCTAACAGTCCTTAGAGTGCCCCTAGAGCAATCAAATGTGTGCCTGACCCCAATGTTTTTCAATCTCAAAATTTTGTTCAGAACATACTTTATCGTGAACCCTTAAGGCGATCGCCATAATTTGATAAATTTTTTTTATTAATTCCGCTTTACCGCTCCAAAAGCGCCCTTAGAGAGGCAAAAAGTAAAGCCGATACCCTTTTATTTTTCCTTAAATTTTTTTCCCTAACATACCTACGCATCACTTCACTTCCTAAGGGGGCTCCCATAGAAAGTCTATTGTTTTTAATCGACTCCTACCGCTCCCAAGGTTGTCCTTAGTAACATAAAATGTATGAGCAACCCCAAATATTTTTGCAACCCCAAAATTTTCGCTGAATATACCAATCCTCTATCTTCAAGCCTTTAGGCAGTCCCCATACAACTTTTTTTATTTTTCAAAAATTATTTATTAAATCTGCTTCTACCGTTCAATGGAGTCTTCTAGAGGGGTGAAATGTGACACTGACCGCGCTTCATTCCCCCCCCCCCCCCAACACCACTTTCTAAGGGAGCTCTCAAGGCATATACGGGAATACGCGGAAGAGTTTTCTGAATAGAAATTGTAATATTACCAACAAAAAAAAATCATTAGATCGAGCGTAGATTGCATTTTCGCAACGAAGCTGCCGAAAAGGCTCAAAATTTTATTGGGATGGGGTTAAAGAATATTGGGGGTCGGTCATACATTTCCTAAATTTTATAAAAATTATACTTTGTATTGGAGCCCCCTTAGGGAGTTAAGATAAGACTTAGGTATGTGTGCAACTAATTTTTTTTTGAAAAAATAAATGGGGATCAGCATCACGTAGTACCTCTCTAAAGGCATTATTGGAGCGGATTTAATTAAAAAAAGAAATTTACTAAAAATAACAATAAATTGTATGGGGACCGCCTTAAAGGTCAAATATAGAGGGTACGTATGTGCTGAGAAAATGTTGGGGTTGAAAAAATATTTGGAGTCAGTTATACATTTGATTTCTCTAGGGGCAATTTTCGGACAGTTAGAGCTGTAGGAGCCAATTTTTATAAAAACGTAATCTTTGGATGCTAGCCCCCTTTATTGATTTTTACTCCTTTACCCCCCAACTTTGACCCCAATGAGCGACACATAGACTCCACCCAACCTCCCCAATTTGTTCGCTCAAGCAATGCCAATTTTTAAAATGTACATATACCGGCGTACGGACATAGCGCCCAAGTGCATATCGCCCAATTTAAAAAAGTCATTCCACCCAAAAAAAATGTGTGTTAGTTGTTGTTGCAAAATTTTTTGGACGATATGGCCATTATTTTTGGGTATTTTAACAATTTTCTTTAAATTTATATACATTATCAAAAATGTCATATTACCCAAATATCAAAATGTTAATTTATAAAATGTCATAGCTCACCAAAATTGTTTTTTTTTAACACAATATTTTAAAGTTTTTATGCGTAGCCGGCCTTCGACCGGGCTTAGGGATTACAAAATCCATGCATTAAACCCACCCTCTCCGCAAAGTAAAGTTTTCTAGGGTAGCAGTCCTTTGCGCTATAAAATTTGTTATGCCTCAAAAAGGCCTGATAACCAAAATAGCCTTGGTTTGCAGAGAGGGTGGGTTTAATGCATGGAGTATGTAATCCCTAAGCCCGGCCGAAGGCCGGCTACGCAGAAAACCTTTATTTCAATAAAAGAAATCATAGAAGTCGTAATTTCGACATTTCGCCCAAAAAAATATTTTGGATTTTTTGACAATTTTGTTTTGGGAGAAATAACATTTTTAGACCTATCATTTTGGGCTATATGTCGCAGCGTGGGCGATATGTCATTTACGGTTTTGGGCGATAAGACCTTGGGCGCTATGTCCGTACGCCCATATACCTATCGAGTACATTAGAATAGACAGCCAACACCGATATAATTCTATTTTCAGTTCAGGGATAGGTTGTAGACTCTGCACAGAAAAAGCAGTTTAATTGTGCCAGCCGCATTTAGAGCCAACTGCATGGTTTAATTACAACAACCGAAATTTTCTGTTGCGATTACCGACATTTTTTTGAACTAACAGAAGTTTAATTGTTATAAACAAATTTCGGTTATCGCAAACGAAAATTTCGGTTGTTGTTATTGAACCATGCAGTTGGCTCTAAATTCGGCTGGCACAACTAAACTGTTTTCTCTGTGTGAGGTCCGTTGTGATCAGTACAGGTATTAAAACCGAAACCTTTCGGAAAAAATCTACAAAAAAAAAATAAAATCGCACTGGGTCCACAGAATAAGTGTACAAAATGTCCTTAACTACATGTTCTACAAACATATATATCTCAAACATCAATTTCCTAAATTTTTCAATGTCCCAATTTCCCAAATGTTCGCACCTTGTCAGCTTATCCGTTTTCAAATTTAACTAAGCATAATTAAAATCAATTTAATTTTTTTAATTATAATTCCAATTTATAAATACCCAGCAAAAAATTGCATTACCAAGTAATGAAATGTGTAATGGGAAATTCAAAAGTTATAACTAATTATGATTCGAATTACTTTTCCCATTACAACTACAAGCGATGGCGCCAGCTGTAATGATTATCAAAATAGTATTAATAACTAGTTACATATATACTTATAGGTAACGAAAAAATTATTTTGAAAAAAAATTTAAAAAAATAAAAAAATATTTAATTTAATTTTATTTTTAACCAAAATAATTTGCAGTTAGCCAAAAAGTGAAAATCTAGTTCTGAAATTTTTTTATTTTATTATAATTACTTAGGTAAGCCATTATTAGTAAGTCATTATTATACATTTCAAAATAATGCTAAAGGTAATTTTCTATCATTACTAAGTAATTCGAATGGTAATGATGTGTCATTACCAAGTTTTTGCTGGGTAACGTATTTTAAATTTCTCTATTAAATTTTTTGTATCTCTTTCTCCAATTACAGTTTCTACACCATCTACTGTGGGTCCTTATGATGCTTCAAGTATTACAAAAACCACTACAAATTCAGCATTTACACCGATTAATTCGATGCCGCCACATTTGAATACCCTCTCACATCATGCCATGTCCCAGCGTCCGTATTTGTATGATGCAATTAGTTTTCAAAATAAAAATGTAAATCAAAATAATGCATCGAATTCGTTTCCAAATCAATTGATATCATTGCATCAAATACGTAATTATGCCCATCAACCGGCTGGCCTAACAATGGCCGGTGAACATTTATTGGGTGTTAGTGTGGGTCCAGGTAAAGACAAGGGATAGCTATACTTTTAAACAATTTTAATCATTAAGTTATACAAAAGTTTATTTTATAATAAGTTAAATTTTATTTTGTTTTACAAATTTTTTGGCTTTCAAGATTTAAGTGCAACAAATTTTTCGTATAGCTTTTTTGAATAATAAGAGTATATTAAGGCGGGGGTTCTAATGCAACTCCGCCTTTACACTATTTTAAAATCTCGTGGCGCATACGTTAACATTTTTTTTATTATATTCGTCCCAAACATTTATGTTTTTATGATCTATGTCCATTGCCCATAGTTGGGCGCCATGCAAAACTAAAAAAAAATTTTAAATTATAGTTTTTGGCTTGGGTGCTTTGCAAGCATTCCACCTGACTTTGCCAAGATGTTTCCACATGCTTTAGGAAAAGCTTTTCACATACTTTTAAGAAATCGCCCAAAAAACGTGGCGAAATATCAACTACCTGTGGCGTGCCATTGCACATGCTTCCGCTTGTTTCAAGAAATGCGTGCGAAGTTAACACTTTTAACTGAAGTGTGCCATCGATAGTAAACATTAGCTGCTTCTTGTGATGTGCCACTACTAAACAGATACTCCCGCTTGTTTCAAGAAATGTCTGTGAAGTGAATTTTTAACAGAAAGTGTTCTCTTGATAGAAAAGCTGTTGATTTGCCACACTCAGAAAATGATGTAAGTTACTACATGTTAGTTGTTTGTATATTTTACAGTAGTTAGTTGTTTTCAACTACAAAGTCAGTTGTTTTTGTATGAAAAATGTCAAACAACTATTTCTGTTAGTTATTTTAAGTCGTTTTTTTGAATAACTAACAAAAAAATACTGTGATGTAGTAACAGTTATTTAAAGTAGTTAATTTTATTTTTTTTATCTCTGAAAAATTTTCAAAGTTTTTTTTCCATTAAATAAAAATAAATTTTCGTTTTTTTAATTTTTCACAACTTTAAAAAAAAAAAAAATTCTTCATGGTCTTCATTTTTTTTTTTTTTAAATATTTTGAAAAAAAAAAAAATTATATATTTATTATTATATTTTTACTACATTTTAGTTGTTTTGACTACAAATGTAAGTAGTTTTTACTACATAAGTCAGTTGTTTTTTGTCAGTTAAAATAACTAACATTGTTAGTTGATTTAACTGAAAAAGTAGTTGACCCCAAAACAACTTACAAAGTAGTTATTTTAACTGACTTTTTCAGTTGATTTTACTAACATAATTTTTTGAGTGCATTAATTTTGGCATTCTGAATGTTAGATTATCCAGATTAATGTTGGAATATTTTTTTAATTCCAAGCAATGTCAGGCGCGTAATGATTTACTACACTCCGAGGCTTGTAACGACGTTAAAACGTTCCTGGAAAATATGTGATGAGCGACTGCCCAGTGTAATTAGACCACACCCCAGTAGTTTCATCAAGTATCCAGGGAGAAAAAAAAATAAAAGAAGCAGAAATTTTTGCTGACTAAATACCTTAGAGACTTATCCTATGATTCAACAGAAGTTATTTCCAAGAATCACAGTTGAAAATTCTGGTTATCTTCTAATTAGTGGCATCCTATTTGGGGACAAGTCCTCGTCGTCCCCTAAAAACTTAGCCTGATTTAAAAGATTTCTGCAGGAATTTTTTGTTTTTCAGTTACGCATTTAAGCGGGCAATAATTAATATAAGACCGTTAACATTTTGACCGCTCCTTTTGTTAGGTGCAGCAAAGAGCAGATGAAGGTTTAGATTCGGAACAGAGCATCACGGTGGACCAGTGCCTATGTTAGAGAAAATAGTGAACGGCAATGGGAAAACTGTTATTTGTGTACTCAGTGATGTCAATTTTTGGCTCCAGGAAAAATGTCTTAAATGAAAATTTCCCCAACAGAAAAATAAAACAGCCCCAAATTTTTCTACTGACTACAAAAACACGAAAATTTGGGGTAACTATTCCAGCTTTACTGAGATAATTTTTATTATTCTAATTTGACCCATTTTTCATAAAAATGCATCCAAAATTTTTAAGAATTATGTCAAAAACTTTGAAAGGCAAAAAAAAAGTCGGGAAATTCTAAAATGTATGGCAAGTCCAACTTAAGAGACTCAAAAAAGCTCTCCTTTCTAATCTCTTAATTTCTAAAAGCTCTTAATCAAATTTGTTGTGCTCAATTAAGTTGGATTATATTGTTTGCTCAATTTTAATTTAATTATCTCAAAGAAAAATTAAAAATGTACAGTATTATTGAATTTGTTTATTTCTATTATCGTTTTTCAATTTATATTTTTTGCTATAAAAACAAATTGATTTGTATAAAAAACCGTCCATTAAGTTAAATATTATTTTTTTATAAACAGAACTTTATTTTAGGAAGGTATTCCAAGTGAATAATTCGTAAAATTTAAATTTCGCCCCTTTTGAAATTTGACAGATAAACGTATTCACAAAAAACGCTACTAAACATCGAAAATGCGACTGGCACGCGACCTTATACATTTGGTTACAATCAGCGACGTATCCAGGAATTTGAAAACGGGGGGGCACAACTTTCAATTTTTTTTTAGTCATCGCCGATTTAACTATGACTACACCCCCTATTTACCCCCCCCCCCCCCCCCATATTTATTGCTTCACGTAAGAGTCATAACTGAGAGCCATAAAAATGTCTGTTTTGACAGATTTTTCTGCTGACTCGACCTAGATTATCCAGACAGAAATTAAGCAAACCGCGTCTGCTAAAATCAGCAGATCCTCATATGGATCAAAATGGGTGTATTTGGGGCAGATCTTTGAGGTTTTAGTATTTTTGAGTATAGTTACAAAACTTTGTTCATTTGTGCAATTTTAACCCAGAATAAGTTCTAGATTGAAAATTTTAGATTTATATCCAAAAATTGTTGTTAGATATTCCAAATTCAAATTCATTAAAAAGTCTGCTGATCGTGCTGTTTTAGATTTTAGCTTGTTCCTTGGTACCATGTGATGATTTTTCTATAAAAAGATTCAAAATTTAAGATTTTTTTGATAAAAAAAGTATCAGCATCTAAAAAGTTTTTATATAATAATTGTTTCAGAATCTGAGAATATGAAAATTTTACAATGGAAAATATAGTTTGGAATCTGATAGTTTGTCTATAAAAAAATACTAAGGATTTCAAAATTTTCTGTGAAGAATCTAACAATTTTTTAATAAGAAAAAAAAAAATCTCCCAAAATATAACAATTTTCCTGACGAAAAAATGTATTAGAATCTGAAAATGTTTCTAAAAAAAATGCTTTCAGAATCTGAGAATCTCTTAAAGATATAATATTTCAGAATCTCACAATTTAATCTTAGAATCTTGTAGTTTTAAATTTTTTTTAGACATCTTTTTTTGTGATCCTCATGCATAATTTTTATTAGATAAAACCATTTTATGTGTTTTTTAAACATATTTTACAGATATTTCGATATAAATGGCTTTTTGGAAATGAAATTAGATTACGCTCTTGAGTTTTTATAAAAAAACTAAAATCTTTTCTTTAAAAACCAAAATAATTTGATACCTGTGTATTTTTTTGTACAATGCGTTGCAGTGTATTAATTTTTAAAAAATTTCAAATCGAAAAGGGGGGGCACGTGCCCCCTGTGCCCACCCCCTGTATACGTCCATGATTACAATAGTTCTACTGGTCTAAAATCCGGTCTCCACACTTTTCCATCACATCAGGTTTTTGAGAAAATTGAGGTCAAAGTTGGGCATTTTTGGAAACTCAAAGCGGATGAACCCTATGTGATGGCGCCTTCAAAATAAGTCGAGGGTTATACCCTGTTCTCACGAGCATCTAAAAACGGTTTTAAACGACATTTGTTTTAATTAAAAAAAAAGTGTTCACACGTAATTTCACTCGTTTTATTTTGGTTTTTATGTTTCTATTTTGACATTTGCATTATCAGCTGATAAACATGTACACATTTTAACAACAAACGATATTAAAATATTGAAATTATATTCATTAATTATACATATAACTGTTTATAATGTTCAAGAATTGTTTAAAGATAAAAATAGCACGATTTTTTTTGTATTATTTACATTTTAGTAATAAACAATGTTGCCAATATTAATAAAATGCTTTAAAAACGCTGAACATTCAAAAATACTCAATTCAACCCCTGGAATTCCGCTCGTTTTAAATCGTTTTAATTTTAAAACGAGCTAAAAACATTTTTATTTTGACATATTACACCAAAAAAATGTATGGTAAAACGAGTCATAAAAATGGTTTTTAAGCATAAAACGAAAAATGTTGCTAAAAATGGTTTTTAAGTGTAAGTGAGAACAGGGTATTAAGCTTGAACATTACTCTTTAAGATGCAGAACTCATTTGGTCATTCACATGAACCCTTTGGGCACCAATTGTCTTTCAATAATGTCTTAGTCCCCAGTATCGAAAAAAAATGTTTTTGGGGGAAAGGACCTTATTAAATGATAATTGGTGCTTCAACACAATACATTTTAAAGAGCAATGTTTGACCTAAGGTAATAGGTTTGGTTGTAAGTGGCTGCTGACTTTTTACGTAAGCACAAGTAGACTCTGCGGTTCATTGTGATACCACGGGACTGTAATAGGTTTTCCTACTGGTCCCTGTCGTTAAAGATCGTGCAGTTCCCTAGACACAGTGAAGCAAGTCTCTGACCAGAAGCATTACCTCTGACTTATTTGGAAGTCGTCAGCACTTATTCAATATGTCCGAAAACGCTATTATTTTATTTTGAATTTCTCAAAAACCTGATGAAATGGAAAAGTTGGAAAACCGGATTTGTGACCAGGAGAATAATTGTAATCATGTGTATAAGATGGCTTTCCATTCGCATAAAGATTTTTTTTCATATGATTTGTAGCGGAAAAATTCGTTGTTTGAGAATAAAACATCTTAGAGATTCAATTGGTGCCCTAAGGGTTAAGGCGACTGAACAAATGAGTTCAGCATCCTTAAGAACAATGTTTAATCTTTACCCTTGACTTTTTTTAAGTCGCTATCACATCGGGTTCACCCGCTATGAGTTGTTAAAAATGCCCAAAACGGCGATTTTTTTGAACTTTGACCTCAATTTTCTCAAAAACCTGATGTGATGGACAAGTTTGGAGACCACACTCAAAATATTTTGTAGGCAAAAACAAATGAAAACACATTTAAAACAAGTGGTAAATCATTTGAAAACCATCCCAGTAATTATTCATTTGTGTTAACTAACATCAACATTTATTTTTATACCCTACACCACTCTGTGGTACATGGTATAATGAGTTTGTGCTGATGTTTGTAACTACCCGAAATATTGGTCCTAGACCCACCTTCAAGCATACCGATCGACCCAGAATCACTTTTTGAGTCGATTTAGCAATGTCCGTCTGTCCGTCCGTCCGTCTGTCCATGTAACGGTGTAAACACGATACAGGTCGCAATTATCAACCGATTTGACTGAATTTTCTTTTAAGCTTCTTTTGGCCCAAGGACAAAGCCTATTGAAATTGGAAAAAATCGGCTCATGTTTTGACCTAGCCTCCATACAAACGTCCCCTTTTAATTTGCCTCAAATGACTCTAACAACGGTTTTATAGAAGGTGTCCTATAGAAATGTGGCAGGTAATCGTGTTTTGTATTCACAAATCACCATGCCGAATTTTAAAGCAATCGGACCAGTTCTTCTTGTAGCCCCCATACAAACCATCTTCCCGATATTCACACAAATCTGTCAAATTTCATAAAATCCAAAATATTTTATTAAAATTAAGTTTGTATGAATTAAACGCGTACTTTAATAACCTTATCAAATCTGATTATTATCGGACCATTTTTGGACCTAGACCCATATTTAAATTTCGCCCGATATTCAGTTAAAGCAGTATATTTGCAACAAGTAGAAGCCTAATTCGCTAAAACTTGGTTTTTGGGTGTTTTTTAAACTTATTAACCAAAAGATAGATGCCATCGGTCCATGTTTAAACTTAAGACCCATTTTCCGGGAAACACCGGTGTTGGTTATTATATACTTGTTTACTGTTAATAAAATTTTGTAAAATAAATAACATTGAACATTAAAAAAACCGCCATTTTAAATTTTTTTACCAACAAATTCGAAAAAATAACCTACGAAAACATTAAAAATTAATGATGGTTGTGTTATTTTCCCAAAAAACTAAAAAAAATGCCTACGAAAACATTAAAAATTAATGATTTCGTAGGTTTTTTTTTATAATTTTTCTATTGAACTTTATCTACATTCTGGCCAGACACTCTACCTATTGTGCAAAAGTCACTTGATACAAACATTTTTTCATATTTCTATAAATAATTTTTTGAATTTCTTGCCTACAAAAAAATTACCAACACAAGTAGGTAAAAATTAATGATATCTCCTTAAAAATGCCAAGAATTAAAAAAAAAATAACTTACACAAATCATTAAAATTTAAAGAAATATTTTAACTTACAGATCAAAAATAAATGACTTTAATAATTGAATGCTAATGAAAGTCTTTATTTTTATGTTGTTATTTTTGAAAAAAAAGAACAGAAATAGTCATTTAAAAAAAACTGAACATTGAACATATGTTTTTTCTTTTAAAAACGACAAAACGTAATACTTTTTAAATAAACTACAAATAATTAACGACAAAATTTTTTGAGTGCAGATTTGTGATCACTAAAACAATTGCCATTAACTGTGTTAGTGCGCGTCTTAGTCGCATCAAGTTTAATACAAAATGTTCAGTAGTGTAATCGTTCCAAATTTTAGAGAATCCTAAGTAGTGGTAGTCCACATACAAACCAAACCTCCGATATTCACATAAAGCCTGAATTACTTTAAACGTGCATGAAACGTAGACTCTTTAACAAAATTCAGTAAGTAAAAATAGTACAGAACATTTTTATTTATGTTTTGTTTGTGTCTAACGCATTGTATTTTTTGTCACGTTGAAACGTAGAGAAATTCTATTTTCAACAGAATTTCTCTACGTTTTGATGTGACAAAAAATACAATGCGTTAGAATCAAACAAAACATAAATAAAAATGTTCTGTACTATTTTTACTTACTGAATTTTGTTAAAGAGTCTACGTTTCATGCACGTTTAAAGTAATTCAGACTTAAATCTTTTAAAGCTCATACAAATTTGAAATGTTTTGTTCAAATTTTGTTTGTAGGTGTTAAAGGTGTACTTTGGTTATCTAATCCGATCTGATTATGATTGGACCACTTCTGGCCTTAGGTCCGCATATAAAAATTTCGCCCGATATTCAATAAAATCGGTTTGCTGTCAACAAAACGAAGCCTATTTCATTCAAATTTCGTTTGAGTGTGTTTTACACTAACAAGAGATTAATCCAATCAGATCCATGCTTGGATGTGGGACCAATTTTCCAAAAAAAAGCACTAGTATAGGGCCCTATATTGTCGGTCTTAACCGACTCTAATTGTCTTACTTGTTTTTTGTTTTGTCTCATTCAAGATATAAATTCGTGTAATACAGCTCGATCTAATATTTGTTCTCTGTCTTGTGTATAAATTATAAAAAAGAGTCTGAACTGTCACTTGGGATACCTCATTTTTCATAAAAATTCTAATTTAAAAAAAAAAAAAAAACCATATGAGAAAAGAACAAAAATCAAATAAACATTATTGTTAAAAACAAAATGTTGAATATAAATGAAAGTGGATAAAATTTAGAAGAAAACTTAAAAGTTGTATAACACAAAAAACTTATAAAAAAAGAGTTCTTAGACGATCAAACAAATTTGACAACATGTTGGATGACATCATCTAACCAAGTTGAATAACTTGTTTAATCGTCTGCTTTATCTCTTTAAAATTTAAAAATAAATAAAATATTAAAAAATATTTGTATATAATTTATATTTTATTATAATAATTTCTAACATTAAGTAAAAAATAATAAAAATCTACAATGTTTAATATTAGTATTAGCTCTTGAAAAAGAACAAAAAACATAAAAAAACAATTTCATGACATATAATTTCTTAAAGAAATTTAATTACACTTTAAAATTTTATATTGAAAATATGTAAATTTAATTGAATTTTTTGGAAAAAAAAAACATCTACATAATTTTGGTAATTTTATTATTATTTAACTAAGACTGAACTGAATGACAAAAATAAATTCAAATTTGTTTAATTCTAGATTTAAAAAGAAACATGTCCTAGAATATACATATAAGAAAAACACACAAAATTTATTTAATTCTACATATTAACACTATTCAAGGCAAAATTTTTAAAAACTTTTTTTATATGTTTTACCAAATAACTTTGCATATTTCCAAACCAAAAACCAGTCGCTGCAAAAAATATCTACTTTATTTACCGAACAAGTATGAAAGCTATTTTTGGCTATACTGAATCAAAAATAATCTCTTCAATTCTTCAGAATATTCCTGTTTTTTTTTTTTTTGCTGTATTTTCCTATTTATACCCTACACAACTCTGTGGTACTTGTGCTGACTTTTTTCCAAACTTTTCCATGACAACAGGTTTTTAAGAAAATTGAGGTCAAAGTTCAAAAATTTCCGTTCTGGACATTTTTGGCAACTTACAGCGGATGAACTCGATGTGTTGGGGACTTTAAAATAAGCCGAGGGTAAAGCTTAAACTTTACTTGCATAACTTATTTGGTCAGCCGCCCTAACCCTTAGGGTACCAATTGTCTTTCAATAATGTCTTATTCTCCAGTAACGAAAAAATCTGTTTTTAGGTGGAAATACCACATTAAATTACATTTGGTGCCCAACGGATAAAGCGACTAATCAAATAAGTTATTATAGCTTACCCACTATGATTTGTCAAATATGTCCAAAAACGCGATTTTCTTGAATTTCAAATTTCTCAAAAATCTGATGTAATGGAAGAGTTTGGGGACCAGATCTGTGACCAGCAGAATAACACTATGCAACAAATTAAGACTTTTTGCAAAACACAAGAACTTGCCTTTGTAGGTTCGATTCTAATGACATATTCCTCAACATTTTTTTCCGTACACACGTTCAGTTTTTTTTTTTATACCCTCCACTCTAGTGACAGAGAGTATATATAAGTTTGTCATTCCGTTTGTAACACCTCGAAATATTGGTCTAGGACCCCATAAAGTATATATATTCATGATCCTCTTTCGATTTTAAGACGATCTAGCGATGTCCGTCCGTCCGTCCGTCTGCCCGTCCGTCCGTCTGTCCATCTGTCTGTCTGTCTGTTGAAAACACGCTAACTTTTGAAAGACTTAACGGAGACTCCTGAAGTTTGGCATATATGTTGGGCATTTACCTGGTCAGGTTGGTATTGCAATCCAGCAAAATCGGTCCAGTAGTTCAAAAGTTATGAGCAAAAGACTGAATTTCGGCAAGTGTTTTTCGTGAATTTTTGAGATAAAAAGCACTATAACTTTCGAAAAGCAATTCTGAGGATGCTGAAGCTTGGCATATATATTTTGCGTTCCTCCAGCCTCGTTCGTATTGAATTTCAGCCAAATCGGTCCAGTGGTTCAAAAGTTATTAGCAAAACCGTGAATTTCAGATTAGCTTCACCTAAAATTCACGTGTTGAAAACCCGTTAAACCTGTTTTAAAAACATTGGTAAGTCACAAAAATATTTTACAATGTATTTTTATCACTCAAAAATATTTTTATACCAAAACAAAACAAAAATACACTCAAAAAAAATTTTACAATCAAAAAAAATTTTACACTCAAAAAAAAATTAGTAAATTAATTTTTTTTTTTTTTCAAAAATTACTAAAAAAAATTTTTTTTAAACAAAATAAAATATTTCTAATCAAAACTGTTATTTTTTTCACGTTAGAAAATTTATTATCACTTAAAATGGGCATTGTGGAGGGTATTCATAGATTCGGCCAAGTCGAATTTAACTTTTCTACTTGTTTTTTTTGGTGTGTTCATAAGAGTTATTCAGCTTGACGTGGCTACAATTTAGCCAATTAATTTTAGGGAAAAATCAACAGTCATGTTGGAAAAAATAAAAACAAAATTATATTTTTCCCCAAATTTTATCTAATTTTTTTTTAAGATAAACGAGTTATTAGCCACATTTTTGCCAAATGTACTTAAGCGATAGCACCAACTCTGATTAAGCTGTCGGGAAAATACTGATGACACCATATTTTAAGGGTCACATTGTTTTTCAGAATCTTTGGAGGCCAATTAAGAGGAATTGGTCACCAAACTGGATCATCTGACAAGGGAAGTATCTCAGCCCTTATGAACCGATTTGCCTGAAACTTAAAATATATACAAAATAGACAATTCTAAGGTTAAGGTGTCTCGGCTTATCGGCCATATCGGGGATTTAGAGGTTCAAAGCATGGTTCAAAAAATGGCGAAAAAATCGTTTTTTGGATTTTTCAGCCATTTCTTTTTAAGAAACTATATAATGTTTTCATATGAGAAGAAAGGCTTTTTTAATGTCTATTCAATGGTAGCATAACCTTGTAAAAATTGGGCTTCTTTAAATATTTTTTTCAAAAAATGTGTACATTTTAGGGGGTACTTATATGAAGACATAGACCTACGATATCCATATAAATAAGAAATAATCTTTATTTAATTTAAGTCGACCCGTATTTTTGCCCTCGACGATATTCCTGTTAGTTCGGAAGTTATCATAATTTTTCCGAAGGTCCACATGGTCTCATAAGGGGACAACGAAATTTTTAAACACCGATATGGCCGATAAGCCGAGACACCCCAACCTTAAAATCGTCTCTTTAATATACATTTTAAGTTTCAGGCCAATCGGTTCATAAGGGTTGAGATACTTCCCTTGTGAGTACAGGGTTTTGCTACGTTTTGGTAATAGAATCGAGCCTATATAGTCAAGTTCTTGTGTTTTTTTCACTGTTGCACAGTGTAATTGTAATCATGTGTATAAGGAGTCCATTCGATTCAAGTTTTTTTTATATGATTAGTAGCGACAAAATCTTTTTTGGCGAATAAGACATCATTGAAAGACAATTGGGATCCTAAGGATTAAGACGAGTTAACTTATTTTCAAGTCGCAATCAAATCGCGCTCATCCGTTATCAGTTGTCAAAAATGCCCAAAACGGTGATTTTTTAACTTTGCCCTCAATTTTCTCAAAAACCTGATGTAACAAAAAATTTCGGAGAACATATTTTTGTACCAATATTTATGTTTTTTTGGTAATATTAAGAGAAAAAAATTTTGAACTACATTGGCTAAAGTATTTTGGCCTTCTAAAAACGAATCGGTCATCAGAAAAACTGTACCGAATCTTCATCTCGACATATAGGCATTTTGATTTTTTGGGTATCCGTAAATTTAGTCTATCTGGCGTTAGACTGGCATTTTTTGTCATCTTTCGATTTTCCCAAGTGTCCGGGCAAATTTTTATTGTCCTAGGTCTAAAACTAATGTAGTACAAGCTTGAGGTCAATCGGATTAAATTAACCCGTGGCGCCCGGCGGTCAAAGTTCTGGATTTTTGAAAAATTTTTAAAAATGAAATTTAAAACAAAAATTATCTCTCAACACATCAAATTTGTTAATTTCGATGCGCTGAGCACGAATATCAAAAAAAAAATAAAATCGCTCGATCGGTTTTCGAGATATCGCCATTTCAAATTTTTAAAAAATGGCGGTTTTTTCCTACGTTCAAGTAATTTTTAAAAAAAAAGTCTCAAAATTTCATTCCGCCGACCCTTTTGTAGAGCTTGATACAATCTTTCATTTAAAACTAATTTGAGCCAAATCCAATCATTTTAAGCCGTGGCGCCCATCGATCAAAGTTTTGGCTTTTTAGAAACTTTTTACCAAAAACCCTAAACTTTGATCGAAGGGTGCCAGGGTTAAAATGATCGGATTTGGCTCCAATTAAGCTTAAATGAAAGATTGCATAAAGCTCTATAAAAGGGTTAAAATAAAGACATTTTTTGAGTTTTTTTAAAAAAATTCTCAAACGTAGGAAAAACCACCCATTTTGTAATTTTTTGACAAATTTTAAATGGCAATATCTCGAAAACCGTTCGACCGATTTTATAAATTTTTTGATATTCGTATTCAGCATGCTAAAATTAATAAAAATAATGTATCGCAATATATTTTTTAAAATTTTTTTATTTTCAAAAAACCAAAATTTTGGTGGAAATTTTCCAAAAGTCCAAAACTTTGATCGAAGGGCGCCACTAATCGAATTTGGCTCAAATTAATTTAAAATGAAAGATTGTCTCAAGCTCTACAAAAAAGTCGGCGGAATGAAATTTTGAGATTTTTTTTAAAAAATTTCTTGAACGTAGGAAAAAACCGAAATTTTTTGCAAATTTCAAATAGCGATATCTCGAAAACTGTTCAACCGATTTTAATATTTTTTTTGATATTCGTGCTCAGCACATAAAAATTAACAAATATGATGTGTCGAAAGATATATTTATTTTTTATTTATTTTTATTTAATTTTTCAAAAATCCAAAACTTTGACCGCCGAGCGCCACGGGTTAATTTAATCCAATTGACGTCAAATTAGAATCACATGAGGGTTAGGCGTATTGGAATAAAAAAATGCCCGGACTTTTAAATCGGAAAAGAAAAAATTTTGCTATACAGAAAAATGCTAGTCTAATCTGACATACATAACTTTTTCAGATAGTTTCCTATATGTAAAATTGTCAGATAGACTCAGTTTACAGATCTAAAAATATCTGAAGCAGATGTGAGTATATACCAATTCCAAATGTATTTGAAAATTGTCCAAATGTATTTATAATTGTCCAAATATTTTTTAAAATTGTCCAAATTAATTTTAAATTTGTCCAAATGTATTTTAAAATTGTCCAAAAATGTTTTAAAATTGTCCAAATGTATTTTAAAATTGTCCAGATGTATTTTAAAATTGTCCAAATGAATTTTTAAATTGTCCAAATATATTTTAAAATTGTCCAACTGTATTTTCAAATTGTCCAAATATATTTTAAAATTGTCCAAATTAATTTTAAAATTGTCCAAATGTTTTTAAAATTGTTCAAATATATTTTCAAATTGTCTAAATGTATTTTCAAATTGTCCATATGTTTTTTTTTAAATTGTCCAAATGTAGTTTAAAATTTTCCAAATGTATTTAAAAGTGTCCAAATATTTTTAAAATTGTTCAAATATATTTTCAAATTGTCCAAATGTATTTTAAAATTTTCCAAATGTATTTTTAAAATTGTCCAGATGTTTTTAAAATCCTTCAAATGTATTTTAAAGTTGTCCAAATGTAGTTTTAAATTTACCAAATGAATTTTAAAATTGTCCAAATGTAATTTAACATTGTCCAATTGTATTTTAAAATTTTCCAAATGTGTTTTAAAATATTTTACATAGAATTAAACATAGAATATTTTAAAATACATTTGGAAAATTTTAAAATACAATTGGACAATTTTAAAATACATATAGAAATTTTTGAAATGCATATGAAAATTTTTTAATATGTACATTCGGAAATTGTTAAAACACATTTGAAAATTTTTAAAATACATTTGGACAATTTTGAAAATACATTTGGAAATTTTTAAAATACAATTGGACAATTTTATAATACATTTGGAAAGTTTTAAAATACATTTGGAACATTTTAAACTACATTTGGACAATTTTAAAATACATTTGGACAATTTTAAAATAAATTTGGAAAATTTTAAACTAAATTTGGACAATTTTGAAAATACATTTGGATAATTTTAAAATACGTTTGGGTAATTTTAAAATAAATTTGTTGACACCTGTCATGAGTGTCGAGTCTATATTAGTCTGTGACAAGATTCTGTTCATGGTTAATACAATTTTTAAAGCATACCTTAAGGAGTGAAAATATTTTATTAAGTACAGTCAAACTCGGTTATAACAAACTCGGTTATAACGAATTCTCGGTTATAACGACTTAATTCTAAAGTCCCGACGTTTTAGCATTAATTTTCACACAAAGTACTTCTTATATAACGAACTCGGTTATAACGAATCCTCGGTTAAAACGAACTGCTTATTATGGTCCCACGAACATAATTTCATGTATATTTATCTTTTTATAACGAACTCCCAAAAATATTTCTTAATGTGTGGCAATCATGTTTTTCAAACTAACAAAAGGTTGGAATTTTTCATAACCGATTCCCGCGTCCCGCGCGGGATTCCATATTCCCACTTTTTTTGCAACTTTTTTTACTAACAATAAGTTTTTAAAAGGCTTATTTGTAAGCTTTTGTAAAATTTGTTTTACCTTGCCGCCCAAATGATGTGGATTAGAACCTTTTTAAGGAAAAAATAACAAAAAAGTTTACAATCTTAGTGTTTGTTTGAAAAAAAAATATTTTTCAAAAAATGTACTCCAAAAGTTGCACAATATAGAGTACATTCCGGGAAAATATTTATAAAATTTCCATGGAGTGATTCTGGTCTAACGTTGTATATTAAAAATGGAAATGTGTGTACTACACTAAAAAAAAAAAACACGTAAAATCACAAGAAAAACTTGTAACTTTTTTTTGTTTGCTACCTCCTATTTGAAAAAAATTCCCAGTAATTTTACAAGATTTTTACCAATAATTTTGTAATTTTACAAGGTTTTTACCAATAAAATTGTAAATTTACACATTTTTTTGACACGATAAAATTTACAAAGAGGTTTCGTAATTTTACTAGATTTTTTTGCTACTTCCTATTTTACGAGAATTCCTAGTAAGCTTTTACCAATAATTTTGTAGTTTTACAAGCTTTTTACTAATAAAATTGTAAATTTACAGTTTCTTGGCGCATTAAAGTTACAAGGAATTCTCGTGAATTTACTAGATTATATTTGTAAAATTACAAAAAAAATTGTAAAATTACAAAAAAAAAAAATAATTTCGATTTGTTAAAAAACAAGGAAACCTGTCAAATATTGGTAAAATGAGATTACGAGACTTTTCCTAATAATTTGACAAAGTTTTTTTTGTGTGTAAAATTTACTTTAGCTTAATTTGTCTCTAAAGCAGCGCGAAAGAGATCTAATTTTTTTGAAAAAAACAAACACATTTTTTCTATTTCAAAATGCACTAGAGGCTGGTAGTCTCTATTTAAAACAATAAAACTCGACAACATGCTGCTAAATTTTTCAATATAAAAATATTTTTGTCCCGCGAAAGTTTTTAAAATCCCGCCATTTTTGTAATATTCGGGAGTTGGTCCCGCATTTTCGAAATAAAATTCTGGCAACCCTATTTATATTATAATTTTGATAAAATTTATTTATATTTTTAATGATTTCTTCTCAAAAAGTAGGTTATTTGCGAAAAAAAACATTAAATTAAGCAAAATTGGATCTATTTTTTATACCCTCCACTTAGTGATAGAGGGTATATATAAGTTTGTCATTCTGTTTGTAACTCATCGAAATATCGGTCTGGGACCCCATAAAATATATATATTCATGATGCCCGATCGATTTTAAGACATTCTAGCGACGTCCGTCTGTCCGTCTGTCCGTCTGTCCGTCTGTCTGTCTGTGGAAAATGCTGTCGCGGACTAAATATTGCGCAGGGAGGACTGAAACTTAACATATTTATTGGAAGTTCTCCCGAGAAGTTTGGTGTTGCATTTGAGCGATATCGGTTCAGCGGTTCAATAGTTATGAACGAAAATGTAAGCACACCTCAAAAATTTCAGTACATTCAACATAACCTAAAAATACAAAATGCATTAATTCGGCTTCTGGTTGACATATGTGAACATAATTGAACACCAAATGGTATTTAAAAAAGTACGAACTTATTTTTTGACAAAAAAAGAAAAAAATCGCGGATTTTTTTTTTTTTACCAAAATTCTTTTTCGCGGAAATTTTTTTTCAAAATTTTTTTTTTTTTTTTTTAAAGTAATTTCCTTTTAAATAAAGTTTTTTGCAATAATATTTTTGAAATTGTGGAGGGTATTACTGCATTCGGCAAGGCCGAATTTAATTTTTTACTTGTTTGGATATAAAACCAGGTTGATAAAAAATATACTCCGCTTATAGCGAACTTCGCTTGTAACGAACTATTTTTACTGGTCCTTCGGAGTGCGTTATAACCGGGTTCGACTGTATATTCTCTTTTTGCCCATGTCTTTGACATAGTCGTTATAATACCGTCAGGTTTTTAAACGCATGTAATCGTCCAAAAAGTAGTTTTAAGGCATAATTACTTGAGCGAATACGGTTCGGAGACGTGTCAGCTGCTACGTTAGCTTGTATTAAAATAAATAGAAATAGGTACTTAAACGAATACGTGACGGTGGTGTCGCGCCGAACTTTAAAACGATACAACAGCCCGTCACGCTACAGCACCGCTACAGTAGCGCTCAAGTGTTTAAAGTTTAAATTTTTTTTTTTTATAAATTCTTAAAGATTGAATTTGAATGGTGTTAATTAAGATAAACAATTATACAAAAATTTATTCAAAAATTAAAAAAAAAAAAAAATAAATCAAGTAAGAACTCAATGTGTCCTAAATATGCAAACTATTTAAATATGATATGAAAATCATACATATTTTCAATTATACAATACAAATTAAATCAAAAAGGTATAAAAACAAATAAACTTAAAAACAAAATAAAAAAAAAAATAAAAATAAAAAATCTTATACATAAATACAAATTACATTAATGTACTCGTATTACCATTAAATAATTTTACAAAAAACACAAAACAAAAATTCATGTAGTTTTCCTAGAAAATTAAACTTTTAAGTATTGTATTACATAGTAAAAAGAAAGAAAGTAAAAAAACCCCTAAAACTAAATGCAATTAAATAGCACTTGTATATGTAAAATAAAAAAATAATTATTAAATGTAAATTTTATTTAAAAAATAAAAACAAATTCAATAAATTGAAAATATTATGTATGTTTTTTACTTATAATTTTATTTAATAATATTATATAGTTTTTTTTATGTAAGTTACTTAATAGAATTAAATTTAAACTTAAAATAAAAATTAAAATACAAAAAAAAAAACAGTTACTTAAATAAATGTCTTAAATATTAATTAAAAAAAAATGAAGGATGTGTTAATTATTTTAATATAAAATTTAAAAAAAAGGTAGGTTCTTTAAATAAATATTTTAATTACATAAAAAATAATTTATTTAAATTTTAAGCTAAGGATTTAATTGCAAAAAAAATTTTAAAAAGGAATTTTCGAGAATTTATAGGGTGATCACCAATTTTAGTTATTTTCGCAAATAATGTATTTGAAAAAAAAACTTGTAAAAATAAATTTTCGGAAGTTTATAACATTTCTTTTTAAGTTTTGATATTTTCTCTTTGCACGTCTAATTACGCCATAATTTCGTTTAAAAATGGATTTTATTTGATGATTTCAAATTTCGGCTATTTTTTCTCTTGCACCACTAGTAAAGCCATCCATTGAAAAAAATTAAAAAAAAAACAAACATTTCTTATATTTCTGCTATTTTTGCTCTAGCACCTTTTTTAAGGACTTAATTACTAAAAGATTTTAAGACAAAATCATGTAAATTTTTTTTTTGATGATCCCAAATTTTTGATATTTTTGAAGATTTTGCTCTAGCACTTCTGCACACAAAACAAGTAAGAAAATTATTGTCGGTTAAGACCGACCATATAATACCCTACACCAGAGTTTCCCGGAAAATGGGTCCGATAGACCAATTAGATCTATATTTTGTCAAATCTTTAATACGTGTAAAAAACACTCAGAAATCAAATTTGAGTGAAATAGGCTAATATTTGTTGACAATAAACCCCTTTAACTGATTATCGTGCAAAATTTTCACAAGCGGCCTAAGTCCAAAACTGTTCCGATGATTATCAGATTTGATCATTTTATTAAAGTACGCGTTTAACATACACAAAACATATTTTAATTAAATATTTTCTTTTTTCATGAAATTTGAGAGATTTATGTGAAAATCGGTAAGGTATTTTGTATGGGGGCTACAAGATGAACTGGTTTACAAGAAGAACTGGTTCGAAATTTAAAATGCCAAATTTCGAAACGATACCTATTATAATGCGGTTATTAGAGTCATTTGAGTCAAAACTAAAGAGGACCTTTGTATGGGGTCAAGTCAGTTGATTAAAAATTGCGACCTGTATCGTGCTTACACCGTTTACATGGACAGACAGACGGACGGACGGACATCGCTAAATCGACTCAAAAAGTGATTCTGAGTCGATCGGTATACTTAAAGGTGGGTCTAGGACCAATATTTCGGGTAGTTACAAACAGCAGCACAAACTCATTATACCCTGTATACCCTATAAAAAACCTTGTCAAATTACTAGAAATCGTAATCCCATTTTACCAACATTAGACTGTTTTCCTTGTTTTTTAACAAAAAATTTTCGATCGAAATTTACAATTTTTATACCCTTCACTTAGTGATAGAGGGTACATATAAGTTTGTCATTCCGTTTGTAACTCATCGAAATATCGGTCTGGGACCCCATAAAGTATATATATTCATGATGTCCGATCGATTCTAAGACATTCTAGCGATGTCCGTCTGTCCGTCTGTCTGTGGAAATGGTGATTATGGCCAAAATATTATACGGAGATGACTGAAACTTAACATATTCATTGGAAGTTCTCCCGAGAAGTCTTTGCATTTGAGCGATATCGGTTCAGCGGTTCAAAAGTTATGAACGAAAATGCAAGGACACTCAAAAATTTGAGTACTTTAAACATGACCTAAAAATACAAAATTCTTTAATTCGACTGCTGGTTGACATATCGTCGCTGCGCCTAAAAATGGAGTCATGTGTAGTTTTTTAATTTTTTTTTTATTACATCTTTCTGATCCCCTATTCGTCATACGTTTACTCACTAAACCGTTTTTTGATATCTTGATTGGTTCAAAAGTTAGTAAGTAAAAGGAGCTATGTGTTCGTCATACTAAAAAAGGTCTGAAAAGGAGTTATGTGTTAAGCTACACATAACTTTTTTTGATAAAAAAGTAACAGCACGTGACAAAATGGACCACTATTTTAGTAATATGAGGTTCACACATAGCATCCAAGTATTTTGAATGAATTTGTCAAGATTTTTTGGAAAATATTTGCAAATTTTCATCCTGTTATCTAAATCCTAAATGGCTGGTAATAAAGGCTTGTGAAATCAATTAAATCATTGATGGCGGTAAATTTTAGTATCTAAAGTACAGCATCTTTCGCAGATGTCAATTTATGTCAAAGCTCTTAAATATTTACAAGAAAAAACAAAAAATCAGCATCAGTTTTGCGAAAAATCTGTTGTTCGCTGTTTAGTGAAGAGCTTTTAAATATCAAAATTTTAGGATCCTTGTCTAACTAATGTTTCATTAAACCGCCAACAAACTAAGTATTTTTAGTCTTTGTCCCTCTCGAAAGAAATTAACAAAAATAATGGTTTCATAAGCAAAAGGAGTTATGTGTTAAAAATATTTCCATATATTTAAATTTTGTTTCAAAAAGTACTTAAATAAGGAGTTATGTGTATGTTTTTTGAAAATTTCTGCACCATTGGAAACCGCTAAATGTTTCATAATTTCTTTGCAGTATGTGGATAGCATATCGGTACAAGAATTTTTTGTAGAACAAACTTTTAAAAAATATCGCGAAGGGACGAAAATAAACAGTTTTTTTGCTCTCCTGAACACTTGCCCCAAAACACATGACTCCATTTTTAGGCGCAGCGACGATATGTGAACAGAATTGAACACCAAATGGTATTTAAACAAGTACGAACATATTTTTTGCAAAAAAAATAAAAAAATCGCAGATTTTTTTTTTTAAATTTTTTTTTTTTTTTTCAAAAGTATTTTCCTTTTAAAAAAAGTTTTTTGCAATAATCTTTTTGAAATTGTGGAGGGGATCACTACATTCGGCAAGGCCGAATTTAACTTTTTTACTTGTTTTTTTTCTAATTTTATACTTTTTCTTATAATTTTACAAAGTTCCAAAGTTTTTGACTAAAAATATCTAGTAAATTCACGAGAATTTATTGTAAGTTGTATTTTGCCAAAAAAGTTATAAATTTACAATTTTTGGTAAAAAGCTTGTAAAATTAAAAAAAAGCTCGTAATTTTTACTAGAAATTCTCGTAAAATACGAGGTAGCAAAAAATCTAATAAAGTTACGAAGAGTCCTTGTTAATTTTATTGCGTCACAAAAATTGTAAATTTACAATTTTATTGGTAAAAAGCTTGTAAAATTACAAAATTATTGGTAAAAAAAATTGTAAAATTACAAGGAATTCTTGTAAAAAAGGAGGTAGCAAAAAAAAAGTTCCAAACTTTTCTTGTCATTTCACAAGGTTATTTTGAGTGTAGTTAAGCAAAAAATGCAAGTGAAATTTTTGGAAAAAATTTGTATACACTCAAAAAAAAAATGCTTCATCATATTGATGATACGGTTCCATCACTTGCTGTCATTAATTTTGTTGACAAATTTCTTCATACTGATGAAGCTATTCTTCAATATGATGGAAAATGTCATCGACATTTCATCATATCATCAAAAAGTGTCATCAATATGTCTTTCAAATTAGAAAATAACAAACAATATATAAAATAAATAAAAATAAATGGACCGATTTTCCCCATTTGCAATAGGATTTGTCCTTGGACCAAAAGATGCTTAAGTTTCAAATTTCAAGTCAATTAATTGAAAACTGCGACCTGTATCGTGCTTAAACCGATAGATGGACAGACGGACGGACGTACGGACGGACATCGCTAAATCGACTCAAAAAGTAATTCTGAGTCGATCGGTATACTTGAAGGTATGTCTAGGACCAATATTTCGGGTAGTTACAAACATCAGCACAAACTCAATATACCCTGTACCACATAGTAGTGTAGGGCAGGGTTGCCAGAATTGTTGGGTACACAAAATCGTCAAAAATTAATGATTTTTATAAAAAAACGTCATCCCATTTGCAGAAATCGTCATAAAATCGTCAAAATAAAAAAGGTATATTTCAAAAAGGTATATTTCATTGATTAAAGATTTATTCAAACGATGTCCGCCCGTCTGTTGAAGACATGTTGCAGTCTAAACCAAAAGAGCTAAATCCATGCAGTTTGGCTGAAATATATCTTATGGCCTTTGGATGGTTCAGTTTGAAAATTGGCAAAACCAGACCATGGAGAACAAAGTTCCCCCTGGTAAAACTGAACCTACCTCAGAAATTTCCTCTTTATATTCTTTATTCACCTTTAAACATATGTAATATTTTTATGAAAGAAAAGGTCATGCAGTTGGGTCAAGTTAATAAGAAAATTTATTTTTTCCGTTCACCCTTTTCTGTGGACACTTCCATAAAAAAATAATAATGATAAAATTGCGTAAATATCATAATAAATCAATTTGGTAACATTTATCACGAAAAGAAAAGTGTCCTCCGCCAAAAAACCCCCTATAATTTTTTTACCTTTTGGAGGAAAAAAGAAAATGTGACTCAATTTTTCCCTTTGTCCCTTTTTGTACAAAAATATGGGTGGATACTTTTTTTAACTAACAATAAGCAAAAAATATTCATTAAATATTAAAGTTATATTAAAAAACTTTTATAAAGTAGACAAAATCTACAGGTTTTTTTTTTTTATTTTTAAAAATCGTCATTTTTTTGGCAAAAATCGTTAAATCGTCATTTTGCTATTTTGGGGAGTAAAAATCGTCAAAATGCAGAGAAATCGTCAAATCTGGCAACAGTGGTGTAGGGTATAAAAATGTTATTGATGACACCGCTTCATCATATTGATGACAGGTTACATTGGACGAAAAATGATGTAACATTTCATCATATTGATGTAACTTTTCATCAATATGAAGAAGCTTTTTCTTTGAGTGTAGAAACACAGTTTTTGAAATTTATAGCGATGATCATCAATTGTAGCTATTCGCGCTCCCACCTCTAGTTAAGTATTTAATTATAATAACTAGGGATGAGATTTTCATGCACTAAAAAATCGGAAATATGCGCTTAAAATATGCGCTAAGAAAATTCAAAATATGCACTAAAGAATTTCAATATCGGCACTAAAAAATAAAATGTGTGTAATAAAAATCTTGTTTTCATAGGAAAAACTTCTCAAAAAGCAAAAAAAAAACGGCGGGTTTAAATATTAACATTAAAAACTTTATGTAAGCAATATTTTTTTAGAAATTCCCGAGTAAAAAAGTTTTTTATATAATTTTATATAATTATATAAAATTTGATAAAATTATATATAATTATATAAAATTATATAAAGAAGTTTTTGTTTTCAAAAAATTTGATAAAATTATATAAAATTATATATAATTTGATAAAATTATATGAAATTATATCCGAATTTTTTTTATATACAATTTTATCAAATCTTATATAATTTTATATAATTTTATAAAATTTTATCAAATTATATATAATTTGATATAATTTTATAAAATTTTATATAAAACAAATTTTGATATAATTATATATAATTTGATAAAATTATATATAATTTTATCTAATTTTATAAAATTTTATCAAATTATATATAATTAGATATAATTTTATATAAAAAAAATTCGGATATAATTATATATAATTTTATCAAATTATATATAATTTTATATAATTTTATCAAATATATATAATTATATATAATTTTATCAAATTATATATAATTATATATAAACTTTTTTACTCGGGTTAAGAAAATTTATAAAAAAAATTAAAAACAAAAAAAAATAATTTTTCTTATTTTCCAAATAAATTTTTAAAATTTAAAATAGTTTTTGAAAAAAATAAATTTCAATTTGTGTTTTTGCTAATACATGCCAAAATATGCAACAATATGCACTTAAAAGTTTGAAATATGCACAAAATATGCATTTAAAATCAAAATATGCAAAAATATGCATTTTTTACAAAAATATGCAAAAATATGCAAAAACAAATCAATGCCGCTTTAACGCAAATTTCTTGATTCGGAAAGATAATTGCACGATATCGTTTGTAGACTATCGACAAAAAACATGCATTTGCATGGAAATCTCATCACTAATAATAACAATTTGAGAAAAAAATCATAAAAATGGATTTATGGAAATTAAAAGGGATGATCTCAATTGAAGTTTCTTTCCTTTTTGGCTTCTAGTAAAGGATTTAATTGCAATTTATTATTTAAAAAAAAAAAAAAACATTTTTCAAAGTTTATAGCGATGATCACCAAATTTTCACTATATTCTAGTTAAACCATAAAATGCATGTAAAGTTATAAAGAAAATATCATATTAAAATTAATTCTTGGAATTTTATATCGATGATCCCTAATTTCAGCTATTTTCGCTTTAGGAAAAAACAATGTTTTTTTGAAGAAAAAAAAAAATAAATCATATAAAAATAGATTTTGAGGTATTTATAGGGATGATTTCAATTTCAGCAATTTTCGCTCAAGCGCCTAAAGTTAAACCATATTACGCAAGTTAAGTTTGTTTTTGAAAATTTATATAAAAATAAATTTTTAGAAATTTATAGGTATGGTCACCAAATTTAGCTTTTTTCTCCTTAGGACTTTTTAATTAAGGATTTAATGTTATTAAAGTTTGTTGGAAAAACATCATGTAAAAATGGATTCTGGATATTTATAGCTACACTCAAAATAATTCTACAGTAAAAGTTTTAGTAAGTGATTTTGTACCAAAATCTACTAATAATTTACTAATTTTAGTATCTTCAATGTACTAAATTTGGTAATTTTTACTGGTTTTCAATAATTTTAGTAAATAATTTTAATTGGTTACCAATTTCTGCACAAGGTTCTTTTGGTTAAATTTTTAGTATTTGGTTAAATTTTTAGTATTGAATACCCACTTTTTTTTTGGGTGTATGATCCGCAATATTAGTTAAGCGATACAATGCAAGTAAAGATATTTAGAAAAAAATTATATCAAATATATTTTTGGAAATTTGAAGGCACTCAAATAAAGCCATTTTTCGCTTTAGCACCTCTAGTTAAGGATTTAATTGCAATTTCATTATTTTTTTTTAGAAAAAAAAGTTTAAAATCGATTTTTAGTTATTTATATTTATGATCCCCAAGTTCAGCTACTATCGCTCTACCACTACTAGTTAGACCATTAAATTTAAGGAAATAAAAAAATATTGTAAAATTTTATTGGGATGATAACCAATTTCAGATATATTCGCTGTAATGCCTGGAGTTAAGAATTAAATAGCATCATTATTTAAAAAAAAAAGCTTAAAATCGATTTTTAGTTATTGATACACTCAAAAGAAAAACTCTGTCAAAAAATCTGTAAAACGACTTTCAATTTGAATTAGCAATCTTTTAGCAGATTGTTCTGCTGAGAAGGATATTTTTAGTAAAATCTCTGTCATTTAGTTTAAGAAAATAACAGACATTTTACTATGTTTATACTGATTTTGTTTGCTGAATTTCATTATTTTTTCAAGAAATTTTTTTATATAAAAAAAAAAGCAGAACAGATTGTCAGCAGATTGCTCTGCTGAAATCAGCAGATTGTTCTGCTGAAATCAGCAGATTATTCTGCTGAAATCAGCAAATTTTTTCTGCTAAAATCAGCAGATTTTTCTGCTAAAATCAGCAGATATTTCTGCTGATTTCAGCAGATCAATCTGCTGATTTCAGCAGAGTAATCTGCTGACAATCTGTTCTGCTTTTTTTTTTATATAAAAAAATTTCTTAACAAAATAATGAAATTCAGCAAACAAAATCAGTATAAACATAGTAAAATGTCACACATGTTTAATAACTAAAACGCCAGATAAAAGTATAAGCTTCCGTAGCGTAGTGGTTAAGAAGTGTGCTTTCAAATCGGAAGGTGGCGAGTTCGATGCTGGCTGGCGCCGTATGTTTTTTTTTTTTTTTTTTATTGTTATATTTATTCACCTCTTATGACAGATATTTAGCAAACCGTGTCTGCTAAAATCAGCAGATTTCTCATATGGCTCAAAATGGGTGTATTTTCAGCAGATTTTTCTGCTGATTGGACAGAGAATTTATTTTGAGTGTATCTATGATCCCTAATTTCAGATACTATCGCTCTAGCACTACTAGTTAGTCTATTAAATTTAGGTAAATAAGAAAATAATGTAAAAAATGATATAGATGATCCCCAATATCAGCTAGTTTCGCTTTAGCTTCTGGAGTGAAGGATTGAATTGCAACAAAAGTTGTTTTAGAAAAAATTGGTATAAAAATGGATCTTAATAGGGATGATCCCCAATTTTAACTATTTGCGCAGTTGCATTCTAGTAAAATCATAAAACGCTACTTAAGTTTTTTTTTTTTTTTTAAAGAAGCACATAAAAATGTTTGTTTTTTTTTTTTGGAAATTTTTAGGGATATTACCCAATTTTAGATATTTTCGTTGTAGCAGCTCTAGCTAAGCCATATAAATAAGGAAAAGATTTAAAAAAAAAAAAAAAATATTAAAAGAATTTTGGAAGCGATGGTTTAGCTATTTTCGAATTTTAATTCAAGCCATAAAATGCAAATATTGTTTAAAAAAATCACAAACAAATGGATTTTGGAAATTTTATAGGGATGATCCCCAATAACAGATGTTTTTGCGCGTCTAGTAAAATATTTCGTTTTTGAAAAAAATCATACAAAATTAATTCTTCGAAATTTTTATCTATTATCATCAAATTCAGTTATTTCCATGCTATTTGAAAAAAAAAATAATTATTTCGGAAAAACTTATTTAGATTCGATTTTTTTAATTTTATGTAGATGTTCCTAATTTCAGAAATTTTTTTTCTAGCACCTGCTGTCAAACCAAAAAAATGCAAGTAAAGTTTTTTAAAAAAATTCACGTAAAAAAAGATTTATAGGGATGATCCCCTATTTCAGCTATTTACGCTCTAGCAGCTGTAGCTCACCGAAATATGGGTCTGGGACCCCATAAAGTATATATATTCATGATCCCCGATCGATTTTAAGACATTCTAGCAATGTCCGTCTGTCCACCTGTCCGTCTGTCTGTCTGTCTTGGAAATGGTGATCACGGCCAAAATATTACACGGAGATGACTGAAACTTAACATATTTATTGGAATTTTTCCCGGGAAGTTTGATCTTGCATTTGAGCGATACCCGTTCAACGGTTCAAAAGTTATGAACGGAAATGTAAGGACACCTCAAAAATTTTAGTACATTCAACATAGCCAGCCTAAAAATACAAAATGCTTTAATTCAGCTGCTGGTCGACATATGGGAACATAATTGAACATCAAATATTATTAAAACAAGTACGAACATATTTTTTGACAAAAAAAGAAAAAAATCGCTGATTTTATTACAAATTTATTTTTTTTTTCGCTGAAATTTTTTTTTAAAGTAATTTCCTTTTAAATAAGATTTTTTGCAATAATCTTTTAGAAATTGTGAAGTGTATTACTACATTCGGCAAGGCCGAATTTACCGTTTTTATTTGTTTGATCTGTTTTCCCTCAAGCTCCTCCAGTTAGATTTAGTTGCTATTTATTTTTTAAATCAAAAAAAAAAAATTGGAAATTTATGCAATTAATTTTTAGTCGAGAATTTAATTTATATAAAAATTAAATTTTTTTAATTTATAAAGATGATCTTAAACTTTTGCTATTTTCTCTCTAGCACCACTAGAATGAGATTTTATTGCAAGTTAAGTTTTTGAGAAACAATCATTACAATAGTTGTAAATAATTTCAGCTTTTTTCGCTCAAGCATCTCTAGTTTCGCTTTAATGTAAGTTAAGTTTTTTATAAAAAAATTATATAAAAATGGATTTTTGAAAATGTATAGGGATTTAGAATCTCAAGTTAAGGATTAAACTGCAATTAAAAATTGTTTAGAGAAAATTCATATAAAAATTGATTTTTTGAAAATTTAAAGGTATTATGTCCAATTTTGTTATTTTTGGAGATGATCCCCCAATTTCACCATATTCGCTCTTTCACCTCTAGTCAAGCCAAAAAAAACATATCTTAAGTTTTTTAGACAAATTCATTAAAAATTTTTTTTTTAAACTTATAGCGATGATCTCCAATTTTCGCTCTTTTGGATCTAGCCCCTCTAATGAAGTCAAAAAATGGAAGTAAAGTTTTTTAGAAAAAAAAATTATACAAAAATTAATTATTGGTAGGATTTAAAAATTTTTTATAGAAAATTCATATAAAAATGGATTTTTGGAAATTTAAAGGTATTACGCCCAATTTTGTTATTTTTGGAGATGATCCCCCAATTTCAGCATATTCGCTCTTTCACCTCTAGTCAAGCCAAAAAAAGTTTTTTAGACAAATTCATAAAAAAATGGAGTTTTTAAAAATTATGATGATCTCCAATTTTCGCTCTTTCGAATCTATCACCTCTAGTGAAGTCAAAAAATGCAAGTAAAGTTTTTTAGAAAAAAAAAAAAAATTATATAAAAATTAACTACACTGCGTGACAAAACTAACCACTATTTTAGAAAACAAGAGGTACGACCATCATTTCAATATATTTCGGACATGCTGAATCGAATGGCGTACTCCGTTTTTCGATGTATGGTACAGTTTTCTTGTAAAATGTCATTAAAGATTTGCTGATTTTCAGCTGCTTTTTTAACAAAAAAAATTCCAAAGCTAATGATTTTTAAATTTTATGGCATAGAAAACAAAGATATAACTTGTAGCAATATTTCTAATATAAATTTGGTTTAAAGCTTTTCATCTTAACCCCTTTAATTCGCGGATTTCTTCATTTTTTTAAGTTTTCGCGAAATTAACCGCTAAATTGGTCTCTGATAAAAAACTTGCATTTTGTGGATCATAAAGGCGTCCATGACACTACGAATAGTGGGCAAAAAACATCTATGTTATATGGACCATCATGAAGAAAATCGCGAAAAACCGTTTTTTTGTATATGGCAGCATCACTTTAGGAGATAATTTGAGGCTTCATCTTTAAGTATATAATGTGGGAACCTTAAACAATGAACTGACCCAAAATTTGTCCAAAAAGTTTTCATTTGCAAAAGTTATCTTAACAAAAACTGTTATTTTAGTGTTTGCGACACAATAATTATAGTTTTTGTTAAGATAACTTTTGCAAATGAAAACTTTTTTGGACAAATTTTGGGTTAGTTCATTGTTTAAGGTTCCCACATTATATACTAAAAGATGAAGCCTCAAATCATCTCCTAAAGTGATGCTGCCATATACAAAAAAACGGTTTTTCGCGATTTTCTTCATGATGGTCCATATAACATAGATGTTTTTTGTCCACTATTCGTAGTGTCATGGACGCCTTTATGATCCACAAAATGAAAGTTTTTTATCAGAGACCAATTTAGCGGTTAATTTCGCGAAAACTTAAAAAAATGAAGAAATCCGCGAATTAAAGGGGTTAAGATGAAAAGCTTTAAACCAAATTTATATTAGAAATATTGCTACAAGTTATATCTTTGTTTTCGATGTCATAAAATTTAAAAATCATTAGATTTGGAATTTTTTTTTGTTAAAAAAGCAGCTGAAAATCAGCCAATCTTTAATGACATTTTACAAGAAAACTGTACCATACATCGAAAAACGGAGTACGCCATTCGATTCAGCATGTCCGAAATATATAGAAATGATGGTCGTAACTCTTGTTTATTTTTTAGTGTTCCGCAGTGTTATTGGTAGTTTATAGGAATGCCCCCAATTTCTACGTTTTTCGCTTTAGCACCTCTAGTTAAGAATTTAATTGCATATAAAGTTTTTAGAAACAGTATTTTTTTATCTATTTTGGCTCTAAGTACTACTATTATTTGCAATTAAAGTTTAACAGCAAAGACATTAACTTTTTGAAATTATTAGCACTATTTTAGCACTAAAAACTTTAGTTAAGGATTTAATTGCAAGATAAGTTTTTAGAAATACAAAACATTATTCAAAAAATGTATTTTTTAATTTATAGAGAGGATTTAAACATTTAGCTAATTTTGTTCTAGAACCTCTAATTAAGCCCCTCAAACTAAAGTAAAGATTTTTAAGGAACAATTCAGAAACAAATCTATTTCTGGAAATTTTAAGGGATAATCGCAAACTCTGCGATTTTCATTCTAACATATTTAATAAGTTAAAGTTTTTTTTAGATAAAAATGGATTTTTGAAACTTTATAGCAATGATCCTTAATTTCAGCTATTTTTGCTAAAGCACCTCTGGTTAAGTCATAAAACGCATGTTTATTTTCAAAAAAAGTTCATATATCAAGGGATTTTCGGAAATTTAAGGCCACATACCTAGGGTGACCATTTTTTTCTGAACACAAATCAGTACGCCCAAGTGTTTATGATTTTTTTTATAGAAAAAAAATGTATGATGAATATTTTCAACAATAAAAAATATTGGTTTTATTAAAAATTATAGTTTTTTTTTGAGTCAAAAAGTAGGTCGGTAAAAATAAATAGTCAGATAGTCTTAACAAACAAACCATTTGTGTGTTGAAACAATAAAAACACACAATTTTAAAGAATGAGATTATAAAACTTATTTGCTTAAAAAATCACTCAGATTTTGAAGACTTTTCCACCTAAGTTCTGAAATCATTGAAAAATTTACCGATAATAAGCAAATATTTCTTAAAAAACTGAACGTTCAATTTTTGGTCCATATTTCGGGAATAAAAATCCTTAGATTCTAATGAATTTACGTAATCAAAGTTTCATTTTGATTAAAAAATCCATCATCCCGTTAAATTTTCCTTAAAAAACACTTCATGACTTTGTAAGCATCTGCTAAATCTTTTGTTAAGAGCCTTTTTTCGGACTCACAAACTCTAAGCTTCTTAGAATTCATTTTATAGAAAATATATCTCATATTTTATGAAAATTATAGTTTTTAGACTGAAATTTTTTATTTTTTTTTTCTGTTTAAATAGTCCGAAATCAGTACAATCAGTACATATTTTTAAAAATCAGTACAAATCAGTACATGGATTTTTGATCAGTACACGTGACTAAAAATCAGTACATGTACTGATCAAATCAGTACGAATGGTCAGCCTACACATACCCTAATTTTAGCTATTTTCGACCTATCACGTTTATTCGAACATTAAATGCAGTTTAGAAAACAATCACAGAAAAAAAGGCATAATTCAAAATTTTGAATAATTTTTTTCACTCTAGGACCCCGAGTTAAGGATTTAATTGCAATTAAGGATCTTTAAAAAAAATCATATGAGGGGGTTAGAGCACAAGGGGTTCAAGTGACTTTTTTAAAAAAATTGAGTTAACATATGGAATTAGTAGGTGAAGTTCACAGTAGTTCATAGCACCAGAAATTAATGTGAAATTCTTATTCGTTAGCGAGATATGGCGACAATTTTTAGCTCTTGTTACTAAAATACCTGTTTTGCTTGGAGCACAAGGGGTATATGAGCACTTAAACCCCTTGTGCTCCAAGCAATTATTAAAATTTAGTTTTTCACGTGGACAAAGTGGTTGAATTCCGAGAAGTTCTTGTAGTAATAGTAATAAAATTTTGCAAGAGCATCTTCAGTCTGTAACCAGCGGTTAAAGTGTGAAAAATGGCGATTTCCGACCAAAATTCATGTCCGAATTTTTTGACCAAATTCGGCTCAAAAATTAGGAATTTTTGCGTACATAATAGGAAAAATATAAAAAAAATCCCAAAAAAAAAATATTGGTCCACAGATGCTGATTTTTAACATAAATATTATTTTTTTTATCCAAATTGGTCCTAAAAGTTGGAAAATGTAAAGCAAGTTATCTAAAAAATATTAAAAAAATATAAAAAACACGATTTTCGTTCAAAAATGCTGATCAAAGATTTTGATACCAGATGCTAATCAGCCTTTTTGGACCAAAGTCGTGGGTTAATTTATAAAATTTTTCACATAAAATACTCAACATTTTTCGACTTTTAAGACAAATTTGGTTAAAAATATTTTTTATGTTTATAAATCAGCATCTGTGGACCAAAATCGCAATTTTGAAATTTTTTAAATATTTTTCCCATAAAACGCGCAAAAGTTCCTTATTTTTGACCCAGATTGGGTTAAATATTTCAGATATAAATTTTGGTCCAAAAACGTAATTTTTTAAACTTTGACCGCTGGTTGCAGACTAAAAATGACCTTGCAAAAATTTTTCATAAATTTTCCCACAATTAGCTACTCCATGTCCATCGTTCGGCAGGTATCACGGCACGAAATTCGAAAGTTTAGATTTCAAGGGACGCCCTAATGAAGATGAAGATGAGCCCGATGATGTCATGGAATCTGATTATGACGACTTAAAAATTAAACAAAGAACCATTAAAGACTTTCGTAATAAAATGTGGTTTTCCTTTTACAAATAACTAACATTCTTTTCATAATTTAGAAATTTATAAAAAAAGTTAGAGCACAAGGGGTATAAGTGCCACTTACATACTTCAGAGGCAATTTTTGGGTGCTTGTATTTGTGAAATATGGTATTTTTTTAACTTGTTAGATTAAAATATATCTCAGGATCTCTATTAAGTAACTAAAAAATAATATTCTAGATATCATCTAACATTTTTTACTGCAATTTAACTATAACCTCTTTTTTCCCATTATTAAATTTAAGGCACTTAAACCCCTTGTGCTCCAAGCAATTATTAAAATTTAACTTTTAAGACCAATTTGGTTAAAAATAATTTTTATGTTTGAAAATCAGCATCTGTGGACCAAAAGCGCTATAGTGGAATTTTTAAAAAAATTTTCCCATAAAGTACTCAAAAATTCCTAATTTTTGAGCCAGATTTGGTTAAATAATTTTCGGCAGGTATTATAATACGAAATTCGAAAGTTTAGATTTGACGGGATGCCCTAATGAAGATGAAGATGAGCCCAATGATGTCATGGAATCTGATTATGACGACTAAAAAATTAAACAAAGAACCATTACAGATTTTCTTAATAAAATGTTGTTATCATTTTACGAATTTACAAATTTATAAAAAAAAGTTAGAGCACAAGGGGTATAAGTGCGACTTACTTACTTCAGATGCAATTTTTGGGTGCAAAAGGGTGTAAAAGACGGTATTTTTTTAACTTTTTAGATTAAAATATATCTCAGGAGCTCTATTACCTTAAAAATAATATACTTGATACCACCTAACATTTTTTATTGCAATTTTACTTTAACCCCTTTTTTCTCATTATTAAATATAAGGCACTTGAACCCCTTGTGCTCTAAATAGAAATTTATAAAAAAAGTTAGAGCACAAGGGGTATAAGTGCCACTTACTTACTTCAGATGCAATTTTTGGGTGCAAAAGGGTGTAAAAGACGGTATTTTTTTAACTTGTTAGATTAAAATATATCTCAGGATCTCTATTAACTAAAAAATAATATTATAGATAGCATCTAACATTTTTTATTGCAATTTAACTTTAACCTCTTTTTTCTCATTATCAAATATAAGGCACTTGAACCCCTTGTGCTCTAACCCCCTCATATAAAATCGACTTTTTGGAAATTTATAGTCACGATCGTCAATTTCTGATATTTTCGTTTCAGCACCTCTAGCAAAGAAATAAAATGCAAGCTAAGATTTTGTAGAAAAATTAAATGAAACTTGAGTTTCGAAAATTAATATGGATAATCACCAAATTTAGCTACTTTGGCTCTATTACTTCTAGTTAAAGTATAAAAGGCAATTGTAATTTGTTAGACGAAAATCATCTAATTTTTTTGGAAATTTAAAGCGGTCTCCAATCCCCAGCACTTCTAGTTAAAATTTTTTGCACAAAAGTACTATAAAAGCCCTAAAATGCATTAATTTTTGGAAAATTGTGCGAATGATCACCAAATTTGGATATTTTTGCTCTTGCACCTTTAGTTAAGGACTTTTAACTTCTTTAAAATAAGACTTTTTGTAATTTTTATACCCTCCACTCTAGTGATAGAGGGTATATATAAGTTTGTCATTCCGTTTGTAACACCTCGAAATATTGGTCTAGGACCCCATAAAGTATATATATTCATGATCCTCGATCGATTTTAAGACGATCTAGCGATGTCCGTCCGTCCGTCCGTCCGTCCGTCCGTCCGTCCGTCCGTCTGTCCGTCTGTCTGTCTGTCTGTCTGTCTGTTGAAAACACGCTAACTTTTGAAAGACTTTACGGAGGCTCCTGAAGTTTGGCATATATGTTGGACATTTACCTGGTCAGGTTGGTATTGCAATCCAGCGAAATCGGTCCAATGGTTCAAAAGTTATAGGCAAATGAGTGAATTTCGGCAAGGGTTTTTTTGGAATTTACGAGATAAAACACACGGTAACTGTCGAACGGCAATTCTGAGGGTGCTGAAGTATGGCATATATATTTACCGTTCCTCTGGTCCCGTTCGATTTAAATTTCAGCCAAATTGGTCCAGTGGCTCAAAAGTTATAAGCAAAACCGTAAATTTCAGATTAGTTTCACCTTAAATTCACGTGTTGAAAACCCGTTAAACATGTTTTAAAAACATTTGTAAGTCAGAAAAATATTTTAAAAGGCATTTTTGTCACAAAAAAATTTTTACACTAAAACAAAAAAAAAAAAATACACTCAAAAAAAAGTTTACACTCAAAAAAAAGTTTACACTCAAAAAAAATTTTACACTCAAAAAAAATTGGTAAATTATTATTTTTTTTTTTTTTTCAAAAATTAATAAAAAAAAAGTTTTTTTACACTAAAAAAAAATACACTCAAAAAAATTTTACACTCAAAAAAAATTAGTAATTTTTTTTTTTTTTTCAAAAATTAATAAAAAAAAGTTTTTTTACAGAAAATAAAATATTTCTAACCAAAAATTTTATTTTTTTCACGTTAGAAAATTTAATATCACTTAAAAAGGGCAATGTGGAGGGTATTCATAGATTCGGCCAAGTCGAATTTAACTTTTCTACTTGTTAAGGATGATTTCCAATTTCAGATATTTTTGTTTGTTAAAAAAAATGTGTATAAATTTAGTTTTTGGAAATAATAAGGATGATTACCAATTTTAACTATTTCTCTCTAGTGTCTCTACGCATCCCAGCAAAAAAATAGCATACTAAAATGTTAATAAAAAGTAGTTCAACTGCTGCTAAAGTAGTTCTAACTTTGCTGAAACTCTAGTGAATTTAACATGGCGGTGTCGCACAAAATAAGTAGTTTTTTTTACATTTTTTAAGTACATATAAAGTAGTACTTATACTGTTGTCATAGTTTAAGTTTTTGTATGTAAAGTTTAATTACATCTTTAAGATCACTATTTAAGAACATTTTTGCACTACTTAAAAAGTGTATTTTTAGAGTTCATTAGGAAGTAGATTTAGTAAGCGATTCTGACGATGCCAATGTTCTAATAACATTACTAAAAATCGAAAATGCGACTGGGATGCGATCTTATACAGTTGATTACATTAGTTCTGCTGGTCAAAAATCCGGTCTCCGCCCTTTTCCATCACATCTGGTTTTTGAGAAAATTGTGGTCAAAGTTCAAAAAAATCGCCGTTTTGGTCATTTTTGGAAACTCATAGCGGATGAACCCGATGTGATGGCGACTTCAAACTAAGTCGAGGGTTAAACGATTTTTGCCGCTACAAATCATGAATTGAGTTATACGTCTTTAAGAGCAATGTTTGAGCTTTACCCTTAAAAAGTATGGAGACCGGATTTGTGACCAGGAGAATAATTGTAATCATGTTTATAAGCCTTATACTATAAGGTGGCGTTCCATTCGAATAAAGTTTTTTTTCATATGATTTGTAGCGGCAAAAATGTTTTTTTTTTGGGAACAAGACATCATTGAGAGACAGTTTGTGACCTATAGGTTAAGGCGACTGACCAAAAGAGTTCAGAATCGCTAAGAGCAATGTTTAAGCTTTAGCCTCGACTTATTTTTAAGTCGCTATCATATCGGGTTCATCCGCTATGATTTGGCAAAAATTAACAAAACGACGATATTTTTTTAACTTTGACATCAATTTTCCCAAAAACTTTATGTGAAGGAAAAGTTTGGAGACCAGATTTGTGATGAGTAGAACAATTAAAATAACCCGTGTAAGGTCGCGGCCCAGTCGCATCAATATTTTTTCAAAATGTGCAGTAGTGTATTTTTTAAATAATTTTCATTTAAGGGTAGAATATAAAAGTTAAAAAAAAAAAAATATTCCTGGGGAAGTTTTAGAAATTGCATTTGGTGCGTGAACTTTTTTTCACCAAAATTAACTAAAGAAATGATTTTTATTATCAGTACAACATTGCCCATCGCATGGTTGGATGAGCTTTTTTTTGACATAAAAAAGTTATAACCCTATTATAAATATTTACGCATACAAAAGTGTTCGTACCTCAAAAAATTGGATCCAAGTTCAGGACTTTATACTTCATCCGACATAAAATTGTTTCATTTGCTTGACAAAAAAACAATGATCGCTAAAAAATTGCGTTTTAGAGGTTGGTTCGCTTCTCCAAGGTGAAACTTTTCCCCTCCGTTCCGATTTTAACCTACCTAGGACTATAAAAAATATTTGTACCAAACGTCAGGTGAATAGCTGTTTTATTTTGGACTACATCGTGTTACATACAGACAGACGGAGGGATGTTCATAGAACTTCTCAGAATCGATCACTGATCAATATAATATATCGTCACCAAAAATCCAACACATTTTGCTTTTTTAAAGTAGCAGCGAAAAACGTTGTGAAACATTTTTTTAATTTTGTTTATAAGTCCGTCATTTTTCATCGGATAGGTCTGAATTTTTGGAAATGGTTTCAGTTAATGAATTGTATTACAACTAGCAAATCACATTTTTATAATTTTATAGGGGGACAATGCATCACAATCAATAACTTGATTTTGAAAAAAGTGTTGTCACTTTGTTTTGCATTTTAGGCGACGATTCTCTTTATGGGGAATGACAAAGTGAGTGTACCCCCCATACTGAAGTTAAAAGGTATAAAAACAAAATCAGTTTACATTAGATTAAACAAATTAAAAATAAAAAAATGTTTTTATTCCTGGAATTGTAACCTATCAAATATTAACTTTTTGCCTTTCAATTATATATAAAACTATAGTTTTAACTAAACCTCCATTAAATAAATTTAAATAAATATGTTCTTTTCATTACGTTTGAAAAATATTAAAAAAAACTCATTCCGACTATAGTGTTCTAAAGTAGTGAAATCCATATTATTTTCCTTTTTATTGACATATTTGGATGTTATTTTAAACTACTTTTTTTGCAACAAAAAATATTCACTAATTGCTACTTTTTATGTAGTTTAAGTCTACTTCGTTTTGAACTACTTCGTATTTTTTTGCTGGGATTTGGCAGAAAAAAAACATACTGCTGATACTCCTTTTATAAAATTGGTGACATCTTTATACAATTTTTCCAAATGTTCCCAAGGAAAAGTCAGCAGTGGGTCAGCGGTTGTCTAAACAAATTATTAATGGCCATCAAAGGTTGCCCTTGGGGACATTTAAATATATATTTTTTGCCGACTGAGAAGAGGCACTAGAGCGAAATAGTTGAAATTGGTAGTCATCTCTATGATTTCCAAAAACTTAATTTATAGAATTTTTTTTTAAAAACGAAAATATCTGAAATTGGGAATCATCCATAAAAATTACAAAAAATTTGAATTTTATAATTTTTTTTAAATTACTTGCATTTTATCGCATAAAAAATAATAATAATTTTTGGAAAGTTATAGCGACAATCCTTATGTTCTGCTATTTTTGCTCTAGCATTTTCAGAAAATGTATTAAACTTAAGTAAGTTTTTTTCTTTTAAATTAAAAGAGAGTTTATTCTCGTTCGGGGCTTTTTCATTTATATTTACTTATACTAAATTTAATTCAATAAAATACAAAATTGAATTACTTAATAAAGAATTCGCTAAAAATTTAATTAATTCATTAATACTTTACTTTACTTTATTATATTTTTTACAACAAATGTTGGTAATTTTTTATTTCATTCTTTATAAATTTTAAATGAAATTCTATATTTACATAATTTACATTTGCTACCGAGCCACTAGTGTGTTTTCTGTCGACTCCCGCTATTAAATACTCCAAATAGGTCTTTGATGTATCTCGTATTACAGGTCGTCCAACATTAAAGCGATTATCGGTTATTAGATTAATATCGCTTTGAACATTTGGTAAACATATGGGTTTTAAGTTGTTGGAAAATTGAAAATAGTTTACTAATATTAAAATAGCCAAATCTTCCGTTTTCGGTGATGATTGTCTGAAATTATTAGAAAAGAAAATTTTTAGTATCCAAATAAGATTTATAAAAAGGATAATAAAAAAATGTACATAAAATAATTTTATTTAATCGAAAAGTTAAATTCGTCTTTGTCTAATGTATTGAAGCCCTCTACAATGTCAAAAAGATTATTTTCAAAAAAAAAATTCATCCTGTTTTAATTTTTAAATTAATAAAAATTATTTATTATTCGACCATTAAAATTCTATTTTGAGAAAGAATATTCTAACTCAAGTTCATACTTCTTTTACTAATCATTACGATGATATTGTCAAAGTAACAATTTTCAAGAAACTGTTTATAAAGTTCTTTGTTTTAAATTGATTAGTTTGGTCATTTTGCAAGACTTTCTCGACACGTGTTTCGGAATTCGTTAAATTCCGTTGTTAAGCAAATTGACAATCGTTAGTGGCAAAACATAAAGTCTTATATTCGTATGCAAGTAGATATAATGAGAACTTATGTACTAAATACACAACATAATACAGCTCAAAATTTCAAACTAAATGTCCGACCAAACCATCTCTAGTTAATTTAACTTTAAAATTTAGAGCTGTATATATGGCATTCCAGGCCAAATCACTCACTTTTAGTCCCGACCCACTTCGATTAATAAATTAATGTACGTTTTGAATGCAACTTGCATTCAAATTGTCAGCCTCTTTTACCACCCAGCAAAAACTTGGTAATGACACACCATTACCATTAAAATTACTTAGTAATGACAGAAAATTACCTTTAGCATTATTTTGAAATGTAAAATAAGGACTTATTAATGATGACTTACCTAAGTCACTATAATAAAATAAAAAAAATAAAAACCAGATTTTCACTTTTTTACTCACTGTACATTATTTTGATTAAAAATAAAATAAATTTAAATATTTTTTTATTTTTTTAATTTTTTTTTAAATAATTTTTTTATTACCTATAAGAACATATGTAATTAGTAGGGATGAGATTTTCATGCACTAAAAAATCGAAAATATGCGCTTAAAATATGCGCTAAAAAATTCAATATATGCACTAAAAAACCTCAAAATATACAAAAAAAACAAAAAAAAATGTTTTTCTTATTTTCCTAATAAATTTTTAAAATTTAAAATAGTTTTTGAAAAAAAATAAATTTCAATTTGTGTTTTTGCTAATTGATGCCAAAATATGCAAAAATATGCACTTAAAAGTTGGAAATATGCACAAAATATGCATTTAAAATTAAAATATGCAAAAATATGTATTTTAACCAAAATATGCAAAAATATGCAAAAACAAATCAATGCCATTGTAACGCAAATTTTTTGATTCGGATAGATAATTGGCCAATATCGTTTTTAGACTATCGACAAAAAACATGCATTTGTATGGAAATCTCATCCCTAGTAATTAGTTATTAAAACTGTTTTGATAATCATTTCATTTGGCACATTTGCTTGTAAATTTAATGGGAAAGGTAATTCAAATCAGAAGTAGTTATAACTTTTGAATTTCCCATTACACATTTCATTACTTGGTAATGCAAGGTTTTGCTGGGCAAGTTGTATTAAGTAATCAATTTTTAAAATGGCGTTTTTTTTATAAAAAAGAAAAAAATTAAATTTTCAATTAATTTCCCAGCAAAAAAAATGCGGAGTACTTCTATTTGGAGTGCTTTAAAACTATAACAAATGTAATAAAATACAACAAAAATAACAAAATACAACAAAAATAACAAAAAACACAAGAAAAAAACACACAAACAGTTTTTTATACTCCATAAAAAGTTGTTATTCAGCACTTAACTCATTACCTTCCGCGACACTCCCATAAAAATGTAATTAGATATTCAGTAGAAAAGAAGTACTCCGAGCTTTCAAACAACTTCCAACTACTTCCACGGAGTAGTTCTTATCTACTGAATATCTACTTACATTTGTATGGAGGTGTCGCGATAGGTAATGAGTTAAGTGCTGAATATCTATATATTCTGGACTAGAAAAAACTGTTTGTGCGTTTTTGTCTTGTGTTTTTTGTTATTTTTGTTGTATTTCATTACATTTGTATAAGTTTAAAAGCACTCAACTGAGAAGTGGTAATGACTTTTTTTTGCAGGGTTTGACCACACTCAGAAAATTATGTAAGTTACTACATGTTAGTTGTTTGTATATTTGACAGTAGTTAGTTGTTTTCAACTACAAAGTCAGTTGTTTTTGTATGAAAAATATCAAACAACTATTTCTGTTAGTTATTTTAAGTAGTTTTTTTTTGGACAACTAACAAAAAAGTACTGTGCTGTAGTAACAGTTATTTAAAGTAGTTAATTTTTTTTTATCTCTGAAAAATTTTCGAAGTATTTTTTCAAAAAATAAAAATAACTTTTCATTTTTTTATTTTTCACAACTTTAAAAAAAAAAAAAAAAAAAAAAAAAACTTGGAAAAAAATTGGTCTTCAATTTTTTTTCTGAAAAATTTTTTGAAAAATTTTTTGAAAAAAAAAAAATTATATATTAATTATTTTATTTTTACTACATTTTAGTTGTTTTGACTACAAATGTTAGTAGTTTTTACTACATAAGTCAGTTGTTTTTTGTCAGTTAAAATAACTGACATTGTTAGTTGATTTAACTGAAAAAGTAGTTGACCCCAAAACAACGTACAAAGTAGTTATTTTAACTGACATTTTCAGTTGATTTTACTAACATAATTTTTTGAGTGCAGTAAAAAATATAGATATCTTAACAAAAATTTGGACAACGTTTTGTTGGTATTTAAATGTAGTTTTAGAAAAAAAATACTAAAAAATTATTCGAAGTAATTATCACTTATTTTTGAACGTTTAAAAATTAAAATCGACTTTTTGAAAGAGTCCGAAACCTTAGATTTTTTTTTAAGTAAAAAAATTGCAAATTTTTTTGACTCTGGTTTATTTTAAATGGTGCTCCAAAAATATTAAATTGGTAGATATTGACCCTTACTTACCCTATATATATTCATTTGTGGATAAACATATGTCTCCCAAAAATTTAGGTTGATCGGACATGGGTTAGGCGTATCGCATCGGCCTTGAAATTTAAAAAAACGGATCACAAGGCAAAATATGATTTTTTTTCTTTTTCTTAATTTTTTTTGGTATGTTAAGTTAAATTTGAATTCAAGTGGTTACAGAATTTTGATTTGGAGTAAAATGTATCTCTAATAAGGTACTAAAATCTAAAATCGGTTGAAAATCGGCCAAGTTATTAAAACTTCCCCAGGCATCTAACGTATGTCATACTACATAATTAATAAATATCTCCAGAATGCGATTTGATACAACTTTTCTGATGACAGATTTGTGTTTAGGAGGCCAAAATACTTTAGCAAATGTACATTAGATGTCTGTGCAAAAAAAAGTTGATTTTTGTAGAGTAGTGTAATTACTTCGAATAATTATTTCATATTTTTTTTTTTTTCTAAAATAACGTTTAAATACCAACAAAACTTTGTCCAACTTTTTATACCCTACACCACACTGTGGTACAGGGTATAATGAGTTTGTGCTGATGTTTGTAACTACCCGAAATATTGGTCCTAGACCCACTTTTAAGTATACCGATCGACTTAAAATCACTTTTTGAGTTGATTTAGCGATGTCCGTCCGTCCGTCTGTCCATGTAAACGGTGTTAACACGATACAGGTCGCAATTTTTAATCAATTGACTTGAAATTTGAAGCTTAAGCCTCTTTTGGCCCATGGACGAAGCCATACAAAGGTCCTCTTTGGTTTTGGCTCAAATTACTCTAATAGCCGCATTTTAATAGTATATTTTCGAAATTTGGCAGGTAATCATATTTCATCCACACAAACCACCATTCCGAATTTTTAAGAAATCCAGACCAGTTCTTCTTGTAGCCCCCATGAAAACCACCTTCCCGATTTTAACATAAATCTCTCAAATTTCATGAAAATAGAACATATTTAATTAATATTCTGTTTGTGTATGTTAAACGCGTACTTTAATAACCTTATCAAATCTGATTATCATCGGACCATTTTTGGACTTAGGTCCCATGTGAAAATTTCGCCCGATATTCAGTTGAAGCGGTTTATTGTCAACAAAAAGAAGCCTATTCCACTCAAATTTGATTACTGATTGCTTTTTACACTTAAGTAAGTCATTCACACAATTTCCATATTTATATCAAAAATAAAAAAAATATATATATAAAAATTATGTTCGTTGATTTAACTTTAGACACTCTTAATACGCTTAAAACTAATTTTTAGTTAGATCAGACTAGTTAAAAAATCTAGCCGCCATATTGTTTCTTCCATATTGAATTTCATTAGTTCGATTTAAGATAACAGCTAGCTTCAACAAAGAAAAGGAATATAACAGTTTTTTAATAACTTGTAACAAACTTTACTAAGCATATCTAGTCCACCATTTTGTTTTTCACGCCATTTTGATTCAGTAACTCCAAGACCCCCTTAAAACAAAATTTGAGTTAAATCGGACAATTATTAAAAAAAATTGTCCGCCATATTGCATGCGTCATTTTGATTTTTTTAGTTTTTAGTTAAATTTTGAAATCAGGGACTCCGAAATACTCTAGAAGCACATTTTCAGCCGGATCCAACAACGATAAGGACTTTTGGTCGGAGTTTGATCATTCTTTAAACTTTAAGAAGCATATTTAATCCGCCATTTTGTTTTTCAAAATTCGGAGTAACAATTCTTTTTCAGTAACTCCAAGACCCGCATAAAATAAAACTTAAGTTCAATCGAACAATTTAAAAAAAAAACTGTCCGCCATATTGGATCCGTCATTTTGATTTTTAGCAAAATTTTGAAATCAGCGACCTGGACATAAGAGGTGTCCTTAAAAACGGAAATCACCTTTTTATACCTGGTAGGGTCCTATATTGTTCTTAAGTATCCAAAAATTAGTGAGCTAAAATTTCGGCTAAAATAATCGGCTAAAAATAACTCGTGCCGAAAATGGATTGAAGTTTTGGCACATTCTTTTATATGAACGAAAAACGTTTTTTTTTCTAGTTTTTGAAAAAATATTGGTATTTGATATTTTTTGTTAAATTTTTTGTGAAATAATATAAAAATGGTATTAAATTACCTTTCCAAAACGACTAAATAAATAAAAATCGGATAAAAAAAGGTGTTTTACGCATACATGCCCCAGACCATTGTATGGGTTTCTAAGCCAGAATTTCGAAATTTTAAAAATTTTTATGCAAAAAAATAATAAAAATTTTAATTATTGTTTCTGACAAGACAGTCGAGCTTAGGCTCTAATTATAATTATGCATGTAAAAATTTTAAGAAAAATTAAAAAAGATTTCTTTCACACCTTTCTCAACTCAAAACCATATATAATAAAAATTTAATTTTACTTTATGATCAAATTGAAAACATGTTTAAGATTAAAAATAGCAGATATGGTAGTCAAGCTTTTTTTATTTGGCGCGGGTAGTGATAAAATTTCCGCGGATTCCAAATAAAATGCGTTTTTCTACAATAATTTAGCAAATGTTGGAAAATTTGTGCTCTATTGTACGGATCGAAGTGTAAAACGTAAATTCTGTAACTTTTGAGAAAACGGATATATTCAGATATTTTGTATAATAGCAATGTATAATGTCCCAAATTTGTCATTTCACCTCGACAAAATGGGGTTAAAGATGCCCAATTTCTCCAAAAATTAATAGAATTTATGTTTTACACTTCGTATAGTACAATACAGAATTTTTTTTTACCCATGCCAAATGAAATAAAGCTAGGCTACCATATCTTTTAGATTTTATCTATAACATGTATTTAATGAGATAATAAAGTACAATTTATTTTTTATTATTTTTTGCCTAAAAATTTTGAAAATTTTCAAATTCTGGCTTTAAAAACCGTGCAATGGTCTGGGGCATGTCTGCATAAAATGCTTATTATACCCTCCAACCACAGTATGGGGCTATACTCACTTTGTCATTCCGTGTGTAACGCATCGAAATATCGGTCTAGGACCCCATAAAGTATATATATTATTGATCAGTGATCCATTCTAAGACATTCTAGCGATGTCCGTCTGTCCGTCCGTCTGTGGAAGACACGATACAGTCCAAATTAAAAGAGCTAGACTCCTGAAATTTGGCACGAATATGTCTTATGGTATTGGGCTGGTTAAGTTCGAACATGAGCAAAATCGGATCAGGGGGAAAAAAGTTCCCCTCTTAAGAACTAAACAAACCTCTAAAAAAAGCCATTTTTTATAGGTTTTTTGAACTTTTGCTTTGCAAACGAAACATTTTTATGTCTAAAGAAGTTCAAAGTCTTGCAGTTGGTTCCAGGAAGATTGTCTCCCACCGACGTTACCCCCCCCCCCCCAAAAAAAAAAGACGCCCCTGTTTTTTTTTTTTTTTTTTTTTAACGTGTTGGAGGGTATAAAAGATTCGGCACAGCCGAATTTAACACTCTTGTTTTTTAACTTATTTGAATTTCTTTAAGCTTTTTGGAAAGGTAATTAATTACCATTTTCATATTATTTATCAAAAAAAATTACAAAAAATATCATATACCAATATTTTTTAAAAAACTAGAAAAAAAGGTTTTTTCATTACATAAGAGTGTCCAAAAACTTCAATCCATTTTCGGCACTAGTTATTTTTATCCGATTGTCCCCAAATTTTGGCTCACTAATTTTTAGATACCAAACTACAATTTAGGACCATACCAGGGGGTAGGGTCCTAAATTGTAGTTTAAAAAGTGATTTTTTACCTTTGTCGTGAAAAATTACCTTTGTCGTAAGGACACCTTTAATGTACATATTAGTAATTAGGCCTATTGTGAAGTATGCGGCAGTAGTCTTGTGGCCCAGATCGATGGTCAAGACTATTCGATACAGGCTAAACGAACTACAAAGAGCGGCTGCTTTGCTAATTACTGGTGCTGTTAGCACCACCCGGGCGCAGCTTTGCACGTTATGTTGGAAATTCTTCAGTTGCCGGTCTAGTACCTTAAATCGCTCTGCATCTGGTTGATATTTGAACGACCAGACAGAAAAGTAGCTAACTATCTACTTAGGTCATTGATCTTACCTTATCTAACAATAAGGCGAGTACAATGATAAGGGATTGGCGTGTTCTGGATGTGGTATCCTTGTCGGACCACCGCTACATCGAGTTTAGGCTTGGGATTGATAAACCAACAATCCCACAGGGCCGAAACCCTCGAAAAGCGGATTGGAAAAGATTTGAGGAACTACTACATCAAAGATTACGTCCCATCCCAATTCCTAGTTGTATAGGGTCGGTTGAAGTGGAGTCTGAGAAATTGGGTAAAACTTTAACTGACTGCTATGAGACTGTTTGTCCGTTAAGGAAAAGCAGACCAGGTAACTCTGTCCCTTGGTGGAACGTGGAACTTGGTAAGCTGAGGAAAAGTTCAAGAAAGCTTCTGAATAGAGCCTTAAAATCTCGAAAGGATGCTGACTGGAACAATTACCACCTCATGCAAAAGGAATATAAGAAAAAAGTGCGGGAAGCCAAACTTGAGTCTTATAGGACTTTCTGTGAGGAGGTAAATGGTACGAGGGATACGGCAAGGCTCTGTAAAATCTTTCAAAAAGATAGTTCAGCGAAGCTTGATTCCCTCAGAAAGCCAGATGGTACCTACACAAAAAACCAACAGGAGGTCAATGATATTCTGTTATCTACTCACTTTCCAGGATGCAAAGTGACAACGATAAATACAGATATTATTGAGAGTCCTGTTGGTAATACTACTTGTAGGAACTGGTATATAGCATCTAGGGTAGTTTCTGAGGAATCGATCAGGTACGCCTTATCTTCCTTTGATAACTATAAATCCCCTGGACCAGATGGTATATATCCTATGATGTTGAAGAGTGGTGGAGATACCCTAGTGAAGGTTCTTAAAAATATCTTCAGAGCCAGCCTGGCTTATGGGTATGTTCCATCATCCTGGTGCGATGTCAAGGTTGTTTTTATTCCCAAACCTGGGAAGGAGGACTACACCTTGCCAAAAAGTTTTAGACCAATCAGTTTATCATCCTTTCTACTGAAAAGTCTTGAGCGAATGGTTGAGAAATTCATTAGGTCAGTAGCATTAATCGAATGCCCCCTAAATAGTCAGCAACACGCGTATCAGAGTGGTAGATCTTGTGAGTCGGCACTTCACGATCTTGTGGTCAATATTGAGAAGGGCATTGACAAACAAGACTATACTCTGGGTGTTTTTGTTGATATTGAGGGCGCTTTTGATAATGCTACTTTCGATTCTATGAAGACTTCGGCTGAATTGCATGGCGTGGATCCAGTTCTAGTCAAGTGGATTCATTTTATGCTCTCCCGGAGATTGTTGACGGCTGAAGATGAGTGGGGCACAAAAGTAACGGTTGAGGTTAGTAGAGGTTGCCCCCAAGGGGGTGTTCTCTCTCCTTTGCTGTGGTGTTTTGTGGTAAACTCACTCTTGGTTGAAATACAAGCTCTAGGTGTACACATACAGGCATACGCTGACGATGTGTGCGCATTAGTATCCGGAAAGTCACTTAACTTGGTATGCAAGAAAATGCAGACCGTTATTGACTTGATGGACAACTGGTGCAATCGACATGGATTGTCTGTCAATCCAAATAAGACAACACTCGTGTTGTTCACGCGAAGAACCAAACATAAGGGTCTTCAGCTTCCTACGTTGAAGGGCATAACTCTTCAACTGTCCACAGAAGTTAAGTATTTAGGGGTTACCCTAGATAGTAAACTAATGTGGACAAAACATGTTGAACAAAAAGTTTCACGGGCACTTCGGATTTTCTGGCAGTGTCGACGAGCTTTTGGAAAGACATGGGGTCTAAGACCTGCTAATGTACATTGGATGTACATAGCTGTAATTAGACCTATTGTGACGTATGCGGCGGTAGTCTGGTGGCCGAGAACGATGGTGAAGACTATTCGATCCAAGCTAAACGGACTACAAAGAGCGGCTGCCTTGGGAATTACTGGTGCCATGAGCACCACCCCAGGCGCAGCTCTGGACGCTATGTTGGATATGCTTCCCTTGGACTTACATATTCAAGGGGAAGCCATGAAATCTTTGTGCAGGCTCCGCAAAAGCGGAACATGGCATGGGGAGTACAATGTGGGACATGGTCGTCTGTTCAATAGGCTATCGGAACTTTGTCCGATGTTTTCTATGCCTTTGGACAGTACAACCTCTTGCATCGAGTTTGGTAGGAAGTTTACTGTAATATTTCCGAGTAGGGAAGACTGGGGAAACCCAGCAGACCTACTGGAAAATTACACGGATACTTTCTACACGGATGGATCCAGTAACTTAAATGGCTCTGGGTCTGGCTGGTATTTGGACGATGCGACCAAATGCTATATTGCTATGGGAAAAATGGCTACAGTATTTCAGACTGAAATATTTGCTATTTTGGACGTAGCGACCTGGATAATTGGGAACGGATGGATTAATAGGAGAATCAGTATTTGCAGTGACAGCCAGGCTGCGCTCAATGCACTTGAATCTCCAGTCACTTCATCCAAAATTGTCCAGGAATGTAGACGCAGACTCAATGAGGTCTCATGTGGGAATAGCGTCAGTCTTCTGTGGGTTCCGGGTCATAGGGGAATACGGGGAAACGAGATTGCCGACTCTTTGGCAAATCTTGGCTCTGATACAATTCCTTACAATCCGGAACCTCAAATTGGTATTGGCTTGACATGGCTGATGCGTTGGATCAACTCTCATATGAAAGAAACTTTCATGGAAAGATGGTCAAATGAGTTGGCATGCAAGAATACCAAACGTTTTGTGATTAAGCCAGACAGGAAAATGGCTAACTATCTACTCAGCCTCAGTAGAATAGACTGTCGCAGACTTACTGGCTTAATTACGGGACACAATGCCTGTGCTCGTCATATGACGAGATTAGGTATCTTATCAGACCCATTATGCGTGGCTTGTCTTGAGGATGATGACACAACTGAACATTACGTCTGTTGTTGTCCAGCGTTCTCAAGGGCTAGACTGCGGATATTGGGTTCTGATATTCTGTCTATGGACACAGTCCATGGACTTCCCTTGTCTGATTTTCTCAAGTTTGTGAAAGCAACTGAGAAATTCTGAACAAGCACTTTTCTTTCTTTTTCTTCTCAACCTTTTATCACCTTTACTTAATCTTTCTTTTCAGGGTACGGTACAATGGACTATTTTAAGTCTGAGCGCCATGGACTTGCCTAGAAAAATTTACTTATTTTTAGGCTTGTACAACCCACCCTCAACTCAACTCAACTCAACTCAACTCTACTTAGTCTGAGTAGAAAAGACTGTCGCATTAATGACGGGACACAATGGATGTGCTCGTCATATGACGAGATTGGGTGTCTTATCAGACCCCTTGTGTGCAGCTTGTCTCAAGGATGAGGACACAACAGAACACTACGTCTGTTGTTGTCCTGCGTTCTCAAGAGTTAGACTGCGGATGATGGGTTCTGATATTCTGTCCACTAACACCCCTTGTCTGACTTTCCCAAGTTTGTGAAAGCAACTGAGAAATTTTGAACAAGTTCTTTTCACACTGTTTTCCTTGAGCTTTCTTGCATAGATGGGACTAATTAATTAAAGGGACCAATTAATTGATGGTTTAATTACCATTTAATTGATGTCAATGGTAATGAAATTTTTTTCATTACCATTGGTTGTATCAATTGTACCAATTAAATTATTTATCAATTTAATTACTAATGAAAATTAAAAAAAAAAAATAATTACCATTGGTATGGCATCACTTAGAAAAAATAATTATCATTAGTAAAAGTCGTCACAATATTGTCAAAATCGTTAATATTTGGAAATATCTGTTGTTTTGTGTTATATGGTGTTTTAGTTTTTCACATTTTATAAACCAAACACACGTTGATTGCCTTTGTATAACACAATATTTGAAATTTTTATTTGCCTTTTGTTTTTTGTCTTTAACATTTTCATATTTTTTTGTAAAAACATACTTTGATATTTAAATTTTTAACTTTTCAAAAAAACAAAAATGTGCAAACCAATGGTTATGAAACCAATTATAATTGGTGTTTTTCAACAATTGGTGCATTTCATTACCATTAGTAATTATTTTTTCAATTAAAAAAATTTAATTACCATTAAATGGTAATGAAAATTTTTTCATTACCATTGATATCAACCAATGGTAATTAAATTTCAATGGTAATTAAAAATTCCCATCTATGCTTTCTTAAAACCTTTTACTTATCTCCTTTTATGGGTACGGTACAATGGACTGTTTTTAGTCTGCGCGCCATGGACATGTACAACCCACCCTAAAGTCAACTCAAACTCAACCATTGTGAATCCTAGCTTTATAATTTCAAAATTATGTCGCAGTACAATTTATACCCCAAAATTTTAGCCATAACATATAACACTGTAACATTTTGTATCTATTAGAAGTTAAGAACTTACATAATGATCCGCGATACGTTATGAACTCCATTTTCTAAATCACCTTGACTGTAGGACTGTTGGTAAACACCTTCAACTACATTATATAAAACATGATCTGTAGCATAATTATCCTGAAGTGTTAAAAAACAATTGCCAGCTAAAAATAAAAATAAATAAAATATATTTAAAATTGGCTGCGTATAAATACCAGAAAATATTTATTTACCAGTTAATACCACTTTTGGCGAAACAATTACACCACTACATACCGGAGCAAATAAGGCAGTATAGGAACGTTTAAAAATAGTTACATCCCAAGGTTTAATGGGATCTTCATGTTGCTCTGCCGTTAGAGTACCACAATCTGGTTTACATTTCTTTTTCGGATAATTCCATTCACCATCTGAATCACACACTATTCGGTTAACATCTTTGTGTGATTTTCGCTCAATATAACCAGGAGCACAAGTGATGTCTGCTATGGTGCCAGGAAGTAGAGAATGAAAACAACTTATGGGTGAATTATCATAGGAACAAGAAGCTTGACTGGAGTAACCATTTAACAAAGTATTGGCCGAACAATAATATAATGATGACTCAGATGTCTGAGGTCTATGGGTAGTAGGTGGTCTGGGAGGTGCTCTGGTAGTTGGTATAGGAGTTGCTCTGGTAGTTGGTCTAGGAGTTGCTCTGGTAGTTATAGGTAAGATCGTAGTAGTTATTTGGCTATCATAAATTTTAGTATCACAAATTCTTGGAATTTCATCAGAACCATCCATACAATTGACACTTCCATTACATTTTGCTGTTCCAGCTATACAGGCTCCATAACCACACCGAAAAGAATATTCGGGACATTTTAGAAAACTACATGTTTCCACTGTTTCATCGCTACCATCTCTGCAATCTTTAATACCATCACATACTTTATCATTATAAATACATTCTCCCGATTTGCAATTCATAAAGGATTTTGATCTAAATAAATTAATAATTTAAAATAAGTTGCTTTAATCAAATAAATTTTTATATAACATACTTGCAATTTCCTTGTAAATCCCTCATATAATTAACACCGGCATTACATAAGTACATGGTTTCATCAGAACCATCGACACAATCCACAATGCCGTTGCATTTAAAACTTCCCGTTATACATGCACCGTAGGCACATTGAAATGCATATTTTGGACATTCCCGCAAATGACAATTTACCACAGTTTCATCGGAACTATCGGTACAGTGAATAAGGCCATCACATAACTCTTCATTTCGTATACATTCACCGTTATTGCACTGCCAATAATATAATGGGCATCTAATTGAGGAATTGGAAACGTTGTTGTCTAGTGAATTTACTGTAATGAAGAAAAAAGTTTATAAAATATTATTCGATAACTCAAATTTGGGTTAAAAATTTTCAACTTTTGTAAAAACAGAAAATTGTGGTAAGGTTGTCTAACGGACCCATTACTTAATATGTTTTCATAAATTGTTTCATTAATGTCAGACTATTGCGAGATGTATGAAACAAGGCAGCCCATCCACAATGCTTGCGTTTTAATAAATACCTGAAAGACATCCCTGCAATGGACCTTCTTGAACGAAGAAGAAAGAGGTCCTATTTTGTACTTTCGATTTCCAAGAAACTAAAAACACTAACTCATATTAAGGAGACAAAAACGGGCACTTAATCGAGATTTTTAAAAAGAACTACCAATTGATTTTTATTGTCTAATCAATATAAATGAGAGAAAAACTATGATAATGGCGGAAATCTGAGTTTTCTGATATGCTGATCACGAAAACCCAAGATATATCCTCTTTAACTATATGCAGAATTTATGTAAGGGGGTTTTCGTGTCAACTGATACAACTTTTGAAACCGATGTCTTTCGATCGGGATGAAATTTGCTCCAAAGTTAGTCCTATTGGATAGTAGTTCAGACACAAAAATCGGTCAAGGACTCTCTGAGTTAGAGGGGGTCGAAATTTGTCATTTTGGCCAAAGAGGTGTTTATTCTCATCCTTGTAACTTCTTACCTATTGTTTTTAGCAAAATGTGTTTCAAACAGTTTAGATAGCTATTTTTTGAATATTTCGAAAAAAAAAAATTATACAAAAAAAAAAAAAAAAAAAATTTGATTTTTTTTTAAATCCAAAACTTTTTTGACTTTTTCCTTTCTTTTGACTCAAAAGAAAGCTTAGGTCTTTTCCTTCAAGAGTTATGGGGTCGCTTAGTGGGATGCGAGTGGGATATCTATGATTTTTTTTTTATAACTGTATAACACAAAAAACGATTTTTCAATTTGCTCTATTAGGCGTGGGATAGCTCACCAGTTTTCGATTTCGATCCGGGGCACCCTCTAATTTTTATATGTTCGAAAAAGAAAGCATGATCCAAAAAATAAGGGCGGTGGGGTGGTCCATATGGCCCCTCATTGAGGTTAAAGTTGGTCGTAAAGGGGTTAAACGCCCCTGGAAGGGTGCAATGGGAGACCGATCTCCATTAGTTTTCTGCCCCCAACATTTTTCTTGAACATACCTAACCTCTATTTCCACTTCCTAAGGGGGCACCCATACAAAATTTCATTTTTTTAAAATTTGCTCCTACCGCTCTAACTGTCCATAGTGTGTCCCTTTGGGTGCTCTAAAAAAATTAAGTTGTTAAATATTGGCCGTAACTCCCCCTAGAAATATGCATTTGGGTGTAAAAATATGTTTTGCAAAATTATAGGGTAATCAGATGTGGGTAAGGCGTGCCGCATCGGTCTTGAAGTTTGAAAAACGGATTACAAGGGAAAATATGACTTTTTTCATTTTCTCATTTTTTTGATATTTTAATTAAAGTTTGAATTAAGAGTTAATTCTCTATCAAATAAGGTATTAAAAATTAAGATCGGTTGAAAATTAGCCGAGTTATTACAACAATTTTTTGTATCTCAATTTCGCCCTAATTTTGCGAAATGAAGTATTCTATCTCGTGTTGATATAATTCGGTCCAAAACATATCAAGTTTGTAAAAAAACCAAAAAAAATAAATAAAAGCTAAAAAAGGGCCAAAAAACACTGCTTTCCCGAAATCCGCCAAAATTAAATCACTGTAAAAGCCAAATGAAAACAGCAAGCCCTACAATTTTTGGGGTTTTTATTCCTTTATATGTGCTTAACAAATCCTTAAACTCCAATAGTCGAGTTTTTAAAATTTCTTTAACAAAAAAAAATAAAAATTTAAAATTGGAGATTTGAAAATTGTGTTGAAAAATTCAGACCACTTTAGCATTTATTTAAAACAGGTTAGCAAAACGCAAAATGAAAAATATTTATCTTCTTCGCACATTGGGACTTGAAGAATAAAAAAATGTTTTTACAGAAGATAATTTCAATAAATTTAAAAAATGGGGCTCGAATTTCTTGACTATGTGGTCTGACACACGTTAGTTGTCAGGGAAAGTTGTAATAACTCGGCTGATTTTCAATCGATTTTTGTTTTTAATACCTTATTATATAGGCAATTAGCTCTTAATCACAATTCAGTAATCATTTGAATTCAAACTTTACTCAAAATACCAAAAAAAAAATGAGAACATTACAAAAAAGACATATTTTCCCCATGTAATCTGTTTTTCAAACTTCAGGACCGATGCGACACGCCTAGGCGCGCCTTACCCACATCCGATTACCCTATAATTTTGTGAAACATATTTTTACACTCAAATGCATATTTATAGGGAGAGTTACGGTCAATATTTAATAACTTTTTTTGTTTGGAGCACCCTAATGTTCACATATTTCTTTATTTAAATTATTGCATTTTAATAATACGACTTTTTCATTATTAAAATAACTTTATATATTCACGCCTACAGGAGGGGCGGGCCAAACTAACCAGGAAACTTACCAGTTCCCTGGGTTCAACTGCAGAACTTTGAAATTCTTTTCATATAAAAATTATTAATTTGCTCAACTTTTTCCCCTTGATCCGATTTTGCACATTTCCGAACTTGACTAGCCTAATACCAAAAGACATATTCGTGCCTTCTTCAGTCGGCAACCAGCGCACAGTGCCACATTTGGCCAATCTAGCACGACAATAATAAAAAAAAAAGTTTCCCGATTTTCATGATATGTTTGTATGTATTATTATATTTTAAATTTATATTTTTTATTAAATTTTTAACAATATACAAATTTTTGAAAAGAAAATTATATATTTTTTTTTATGGAATTACGTTTTTGGTCCGTATTGGTCGCCGGACTTTTTCAGACATATTGACCAATATCCATAGTACTTATTTCAACGGCTATTTTTTGCGACCGTCTGCGGAGCCGATTGGATATGTAAACCTTGTTTTTACATATTTCTTACAACATATTTTAAAAAAACTGGGCGTGGCATTTGTCTGACCGTCCTCTTTTTTTGTGATATTATTTCTACAGTCATTGAGAGTGTATATATACCAAATTTAAAGAAATTATAACCAAAAAATTACGTTTTTCGACCGAAATTTATGTCAGAGTTTTTTAAAAAAATAGGAACTTTTGCGTACATCAAAAAAATTATGTTAGTAAAATTAACTGAAAATGTCAGTTAAAATAACTACTTTGTAGGTTGTTTTGAGGTCAACTACTTTATGAGTTAAATCAACTAACAATGTTAGTTATTTTAACTGACAAAAAATAAGTGACTTATGTAGTAAATACTACTAACATTTGTAGTCAAAACCAAATTAAAGAAAATATTTTCCAAGTATTTTTTTTTTAAAGTTGTGAAAAATAAAAAAAACAAAAACTAATTTTTTGGAAAAAATACTCAGAAAATTTTTAAAAAATAAAAAAAATTAAATTAACTACTTTAAATAACTGTTACTACATCACAGTACTTTTTTGTTAGTTGTTTAAAAACGACTTAAAATAACTAACAGAAATAGTTGTTTGATATTTTTCATACAAAAACAACTGACTTTGTAGTTGAAAACAACTAACTACAGTAAAATATACAAACAACTAACATGTAGTAACTTACATAATTTTCAGAGTGTACTTTATGGGAAAAATATAAAAACTAAATAAAAATGTTGGTCCACAGATGCTGATTTTTAAACACAAAAATTATTTATTTAACCAAATTAATTTTAAAAACGCAAAATTGTTAGTATGTTTTGTAAAAAATATTAAATATTACCAAAATGGCTGATCAGCATTTTTAAATTAAAATCGCGTTTTTATTTTTTTAATATTTTTAGATAACATACTTAGCATTACCCAAGTTTTGGGACCAGTTTGGATAAAAAAAATATTTTTTGTTTACAAATCAGCATCTGTGAACCAAAATCTCTTTTTTGGAATTTAAAAAAAAAAATAATTATTAAACCGGATTTGGTTAAAAAAAGTTTCGATAGTTTATATTTGACGGGATACCCTAATATATATACTTTATGGGGTCCTAGACCAATATTTGGAGGCGTTACAATTGGAATGACAAACTTATGTATACCATATATCACTTCAGTGGAGGAAAATATGGAATAAAGTACTGTGTGAACTTAATTTCAGCATAGTTATTTTTTTCAGTGTATTTGACATTTCTACATTATCTGCATTTTATTTGGTAAAAAAGAGTAAATCAACTACGAAAATAAGAACAATCTGTTTATTTAATAAAACAAGTTAAAAACAAGTAGAAAAGTTAAATTCGACTTTGCCGAATCTATGAATACCCTCCACAATGCATTTTTTTTAAAGGGTAGTACATTTTTTAATGTGAAAAACTTAACAATTTTGATTAGAAATATTTTATTTTAAGTAAAAAACTCTTTTTTTGTAATTTTTTTTTTTTAAAGAAAAATTACTAATTTTTTTTTTTTGAGTGTAGAATTTTTTTCGAGTGTAATGTTTTTTTACTGTAAAAATATTTCTTACACAAAATATTGTCATTTTTGTAAAAAAAAAAAAAAAATTGTTTTTGTGTAAATTTTTTTTTGAGTGTAAAATTTTTTTTGAGTGTAAAATTTTTTTCGAGTGTAATTTTTAAGTTACCAATGCTTTTAAAACTAAACAAGTTTAAAAAGCATTGCTTTAAAATTAAACAAGTTTGAAAAGCATTGTTAAGTTACCACCAATGCTTTTAAAACTTGTTAAAACACGTGGCATTTTAGATGAAACTAATCTGAAATTCAAGGTTTTGCTTATAACTTTTGAACCACTGGACCGATTGAGCTGAAATTTAAAACCAAACAGACCCGGGGAACGGCAAAGATACGTGCCAAGCTTCAGTAGTCTCATTATTGTCTTTTGAAAGTTATCGTGTTTTTTATCTCGTAAATTCGCGAAATACCCTTGCCGAAATTTACTCTTTTGCTCATAACTTTTGAACCACTGGACCGATTTGGCTGGATTGCAATACCAACCTGACCAGGTAAATGACAAACATATATGCCAAACTTCAGTAGCCTCTGTAGAGTCTTTCAAAAGTTAGCGTGTTTTCTACGGTCAGACAGACAGACGGACGGACGGACGGACATCGCTAGATCGACTTAAAATCAATCGAGGATCATAAATATATATACTTTATGGGGTCCTAGACCAATATTTCGAGGTGTTACAAACGGAATGACAAACTTATATATACCCTCTATCACTAGAGTGGAGGGTATAAAAATTATAGTCGGTCAAGACCGACCGATATAATACCATACACCAGTCTTTTCCCAAGTCCAAACATGAATACGATTGGTTATATTACTTGTTAGATCTTCAATTAGTGTAAAAACACATACTAATGCAATTTGAGTGTAATAGACATCTTTTTTCTGTCAATAAATCGATTTAATTTAATAACGGGCGCAGTTTTTATATGGGGCCCAGAAATGGTCCAATTACAAACGGATTTAATTAGGTTACCAAAAGTACACATTTACAGCTACAAACAAAATTCTAACAAAACTTGAACAATTTCCATGAATTTTGAGAGATTTATGTAAATGGTGAAAAAAATTAAGAACTGTTCCGATTTCTTTTTAATTTGGAATGATATATATTATTGCCTTTATTCATAAGAATTATATACAAAGTTTTTGAAATAATTCGTAGAAAGTTCATGTAGTAGAACATAGGGCACCAACGAATCTTCTCCATTCAACGCGGTTACTGGCGAGGAATTTGATTTGGTTCCAAGATTTATTTGTCGTTTGGCATTCTTTATCAAGTGTCCGTTGCCAGGTGTTGCGAAATCGACCGGGTCGGCGATATCATTTATTGGTCTTCGGAGTATATGCCCTATCCAGGTCCATTTACGCGTTAAAATCTCCTTCGGAACAGGGGCCATATTTGAGATTGACAACAGTTGTTCGTTCGTCACCCAGTTTGGCCAGAAAATTTTGTGTATTTGTCGTAGACATCGGTTAACAAACGTTTGAATTTTGGCCACTTGATGTCGTGTTGTACCCCAAGTTGTGCAACCGTATAGCAGGATGGACATGACACTAGAGTTGAAAATACGTATCTTTGTTTTCGTAGATATTTGGTTGACCTCCATACCTTGTGTAGGCTATGGAAAGCTATTCTAGCTTTATTTATTCTGCTAGCTATATCACCTTCTAAGCCTCCGTCTTTTGTTAAAATACTTCCGAGGTAACTGAAAGATACAACGTCATCGATGGTTTCTCCATTCAGTTTAATAGGGGTAGCGATTGCTGAACCAATACGAAATAATTTAGTTTTCTTGATGTTAATTTTTAAACCCACTGCATTTGCGTTTGTAGCGAGCTTATGGAGTTTTTCTTCAATATCGGAGAAGCGGTGAACCATTAGGCATATATCATCGGCGTAATCAATATTTTTAAGATATTTATTTAAATTCCAGCGGATACCACGGGGACAATCGATATTCGTTTGTTCCATTACACAGTCAAGCAAAATCAGAAATAGCGTGGGAGACAGAACGCAGCCTTGTTTAACCCCTCTAGTAGTCTGAAATGTTTTACTTTCTTGACCATTAAAGCGTACGATGGAGACAGAGTCTGTGTATAGCTCCTTGATGAGGCTTATTATTTTTCTGGTATACCCTTCATCGAGAGTGCATCCCATAAAGCGCGCCTGGATACAGTATCAAAAGCTCTTTCGAAATCAATGAAAAGAAGATATAGCTGCGAGTTGTATTCAATCGATTGTTTTATTATAATACGAAGTGTGTTTATATAGTCAGCGCATGAGCGGTTTTGTCTAAAGCCGGCATGTTCCTTCCGTAACAATGGTTCTATCACTGGGCTAATCCTCTCTAAGATAAGGAGCGACATAATCTTGCTGATAGAATTTAACCGTGTAATTCCCCTCTAGTTTTTGCACTGGGTTAGGTCGCCTTTTTTGGGCACCGTTATGACCACACCCTCTTTCCAGGAATTAGGGATCTGGTTGTTGATATGCTCTTCTTATTATGGGTGTAAGGGATTGCGCTATTGTTGTAGCTCCGTACTTAAGTAGCTCGGCGGGCATGTTGTCAGTGCCAGGAGATTTTTGATTCTTCAGATTTTTGAGGCTCTTTAATACTTCATCTTGAGAAGGTGAGGATGTATATATGTATATCTCTTAGTGGGTTACGAGGAGCTTCTCTGAGAAAATGTGGGGATATCTGTGTGGGGGTGGGTTCAGAGGAGAAAAAGTGATGCCATCTGTTAAGTTGTTGGTCAGTAGTAGTTAGATCACTACCGTTCTCATCTTTAAGCGTTGCAGTAGTTCTAGTTTTCCTTCCGCTAAGTTCTTTAATTGCACTGTACACTAGACTGGGTCGACCATAAGGGAAAAAAAAAGTTCCAATTGGGCGGGCTTAATTTTAAAGCTTACCTCGAAAAAGTTCCATAGCCAAAATATAAGATTTTTAGGTCGCGATTTGGTACCGCCGAAATCGTTATTTGTTCACAGCATTTTCATTTGATGTCCGATCGTTATAAAAAAAATTTGTTAGAAAGTCCTCAGCGAGTACTAAATTTGACCCATATCTGGTTTTGACCTCTGAGGTCATCTTCGTGTTTTGAGTGTTAGTTTCTCAGCTTTCTACCCACTTAAATGATTTTTATTTTTCCATTAAATTATAGCACTAAGAAAATCATAAAATCCTTTCCTTGGAAGTATCCAGTTAAATTAATTAACAAAAAAGTTACATTTGATTCAAGATTTTTAAATACAATATAAAGAAAATTAGAAAAAAAACACTTGTTATTATGCCTTTAAACTATATTTAAATTTTTTAGTTTGTATTTAAATAAATACGAACAAGTGTTTCGAATCTTTTTCTATGGAAAATTAAAATCGAATGTAACTTTTTTGTTAATTAATTTACAAGGGTACTTCTAAGGGAAGAATTTCATGAATTTTTTAGTGCTATAATTCAATGGAAAAATAAAAATCATTTAGGTGGGTAGAAAGCTGAGAAACTAACACTCATAACATGAAGATGACCTCAGAGGTCAAAACCGGATATGGGTCAAATTTAGTACTCGCTGAGGACTTTCTAACAATTTTTTTTTTATAACGATCGGACATCAAATGAAAATGCTATGAACAAATAACGATTTTGGCGGTACCAAATCGCGACCTAAAAATCTAATATTTTGGCTATGGAACTTTTTCGAGGTAAGCTTTAAAATTAAGCCCGCCCAATAGGATTTTTTTTTCGACCCGGTCTACTGTACACATCTCGTAGGTTTCCGGTATTTGCTGCCTTTTCAATATCATTGGCTATATTATTGTAATATTTTTCGCAATCTAATTTTACCATATATTTAACTCTACGTGCAGCTGAACGATATTCTATTTTGTGTCTTTGTTTTTCTTCATACGATTTGAAGCGATCGACTTTATGTTTTAGTTGTTTACGAACTTGTATTTGTTGCCAAGTTTGATCACTTAGCCATGGTTTATGTACGCGTTTTTGTGTACCAAGAGCGGATTTTGCACTATCCGCGCAGACTTCTGCTATGGTCTGCTACTGGTATTCAGTATCTGGTTGTAAACGTTCCCTTAGTGCATTGTTGTTTGAGATAAGGGTTTGGCGGTTGGTAAGTTTTGAAATGTTATATTTAAGTCTTTTCGAGCTGTTTGTTTTGTTTGTAGCTGGACGAAGCTTAAAGGTACCAACCAGTTGGAATGATGATGTGAGATAAATGATAGAAAGCGATCTTTACAAAATTGTTTTGCCTTCTTCTTAAATATTGTTTAGATGTGCGCGTGTAAAATAATAAAAATTATCACAGTTTCCAATTATATAAAACGTGGACGCTCACAATAAGTAAAAAATAATTCATTTTATCTCATAATTTGAAAATTTTGTGTAAATGAAGTAAAAATAACTACATCTGTTTAAAAACATTCAATAAGTTAGATAGGTTAGGTTAGGTTAGGTTGTAAGTGGCTGCTGACGTTTTACGTCAACACACGTAGACTCTGAGAACCATTGTGATACCACGGGATCGTAATAGGTTTCCCTACTAGTCCCTGTCGTTAAACCAGTTTGAGCTTCTTATGAAACTCCTTAGATGTTGAATTTTGACATCCGACAAATCGGAAAGATCGTACAGCTCCCTAGATCCCAGTAAAGCAAGTCGCTGACCAGAAAGTGCCGGGCAATGGCAAATAAAGTGTTCGATAGTTTCCAACTCCTCTTCATCCATGCAACTTCGGCAAAAGTCATTCGACGGCACATTTAACCGCTCTGCGTGCTTCCCTATAAGACAGTGTCCGGTAATTATAGAAACCACCGTCGAAATCTCTCCTCTTGGAAGCGATATCAGCTCAATTGTGCGCCCCTGATTAAGAGAAGGCCAAATCAGTCGTGTTGTCTCACACGTCCATCCATTTGCCCATCTTTGATTAGTCTCCGTCGCAGAACAAAGCCGTAGGTTTTGCTTGCAAGTTTCTAGAGGCATACCAACACATTCCAATTCTGTTGGAACCTGTAAGGTAGTTCCTAGTCTTGCAAGCTCATCGGCTTTGCAATTCCCTGGAATGTCTCTGTGCCCTGGGACCCATATGAGTCGTATGTTAAACTGCTTGGCCATCTCATTTAAAGACGTGCGGCAGTTAAGGGCAGATTTTGTTTTCAGAAACATTGAATCCAGGGACTTGACCGCGGCTTGACTGTCAGTATAGATGTTGACTGCGGTTGTAGACAAGACATTGCAGCTCAACCAGTCAGCCACTTCCTTTATTGCCAGCATCTCTGCCTGTAAACACTGCAATGATCTGGTAATCTACGAGCCAGGCTCAACCCAAGCTCTTCCGAATAGATTCCAAAGCCCACTTGTTCGTGCAGCCTCGATCTGGTAATCTACGAGCCAGGCTCAACCCAAGCTCTTCCGAATAGATTCCAAAGCCCACTTGTTCGTGCAGCCTCGATCCATCTGTGTAAAAATTTATGGTAGCTCCACTACCCGGAGTATCCCCCATCCAAGACTCCCTGGATGGTATCATAGTGGTTAAGTGGCGCTCAAAGAGGCTCAAAGAGGGAGCACAATCCACATTTTGTGGTATTGTTATCTTTTTCAAGATCGCGCTATGGCCACAATCGCTGCTCCTCCATTGCAGCGTGCTATTAAGTCGAATTGCCGACGCAGCTGCATACTGCCTACCCTATATGTCCAAGGGTATCAGGTGAAGGAGGATTTCTAATGCAGCCGTAGGTGTAGTACGAAGAGCACCAGTGATGCACATTGACGCCATTCTCTGTACCTTCGTGATAAAGACATAGTTCGCTTTTGTTTGTTAGATAACTTATGTCAATATTCTATTGTTTTGTAAAATTAATTTATTAACAATAGTTTATACGCATCATTTGGGGAAATTTGATAATATCGATTCACGTTAATTTAATCATTATGTATTGTAAATGTTTTTAAACTAATCACTTTACTATTAGAGTATTAAAAGCCGTAAAAACCCGGCTAACCGGTTTTAGATTTTTTTTAGCGTTTTCGAACAGTTAAGAATTTTTAATGTTCAATTAATTGCACAGTGATACAAAATCGAACTTTGGGAATCGGAATGGGATGAAACCAAGAGCAAATGTAAGTCGACATTTTATATAACAAACCCCCCAAGGCTTTTTTCAGTTCCGTGCTATTTTTTTTACGCAGTTTTTTTTTTACAGTTTTTGTATACTACTAATTATGTCCCACTTCAGGGATCCCTGGTGGTACCCTTATTGAACATGTGGCGTCCAGCGTCTAAACTTAAGCTCGAAATTACGTTAGCTATAACCGGTATGAATTTCGCTGCAATCGGTCCAGTTCCTACTTACTGAAAGCCAATTTAGTAAAAATAAACCACTGTGCACCATTGCGTATGATTGTTATTTATAGGCAGTTACAAAATAAAGTACACGCCACTTATAAAGTTGTTAAATAATTATTATTATAATTACAATAAAAGCTCACCAACTTCAAAAGCGTGTAAAAAAAATCTAGCACTAAATTAAAAAAAAGCCTAAAATATTTTTTTGTGGAATATGTCAGCCTTCGTTTGCTTTTGGTTTCAAAAAAATTTCATTTCTGACTGTTGCACTGTGTAATTATTTTTAATTTGTATACAAAACTATTAAAAATGGCCAATTTTTTCGACTACCAAAAATTACCATAAGAATTATCCCGAACACTTGTTTTAAACATACATGCTCTGGATTTCAGATTCTTCCAGTGTTAGCTAGGACTATGTTTTTCAAAAATTAAATTAATTTAAAGATTTGCTTAATTTTCTATCTAAAAACATACCAACCAAAAAACTTTTTTCTCCATTAATATCGAAAACAGAAACCGGGTTTTGTAATGTTCGGTTATTTGAGTACTCTAATCACACAACGAAACCGTATATTATAAAGTGATAAAATATGACACATCATTAAATGATGGATTTTCCAGAGACTTTAAAAAATTTTAAAAGAATTAATTAATCATGATTTTTTAAATTTTAAACAATAGATAATAATTTTTTTCTTGGGAACGTTAGAAATAACTAAAATATTAGTTAACAATTTGTATGAAACATTAAATTTTTCTTGAAAACAAAAATATATTTGTGAATTTCCGTTTTCTAACATATAAAAATCTTGATGATCAAGAGTAGGGTGGTCCAAAATGACATTTTTATTAAAATCTTAAGCTCCACAAGGCTGCCACGTGTACTTGGTGCCTAACAACTCCCTGTGCAAAGATTCGGGCGAATTCGTTAAGGTTTAGAGGTCGCTCACTTTGACGACTTTCATAATTACATTTGTGTGGAGTTTTCACACAAAAAATTCTGTCAAAATAAAAAATTTTGGAATTTTAAAATGTCGTCAATATATCTTAGTTTTATTTAATTTTTTGTTTTTTATTTCATAATATGTGCCAAAAAATATTATTTTTTAAATATCGCGAAAACCGCGATTCTGAAATGAATTTGGATTTCTTAATCGTAATCTACACAATTTATTTATTAGATTTGATGTGCCACAGTCCAAAAAAATATATGTACGTAACTCCATTATGAAATATTATTTTTTTTTTAATAAAATTATAAAATTTAGCGGCTTTGAGCGACCTTAAGAAAAAACATTTTTTAATAGGGTTTTGGACAGAACTTGTTGTTTTTCAAGTAGGTATATTTGTAGCATCGTGAAGCTCGCGATTTACAACATTTTGTTTTTTTTTTGGACCACTCTAATCAAGAGCCAATAAACTATGAGAGTAATATTTCAGGGGGATGTACAAACATACTTCCTTATCTAGAAACACTCAAAATGGTATGCATGCAATGACCCCAACGTATTGAAGTTAATGGTTTGAAAGGGGATCTACCATTTTTAAATGATATTATTGTTATACATACGGGGCACACTGGGTAATTTGAGCCAATTTTTAGGCCAAAAATAATTACAGCCAAAGTTTTAGACCGATATGGCTGAAATTTTAAATTTAAGAGTTTTTTGTGAACACGCACAGCTGGATTTTATGAATTTGGTAATCGTGGAAATTTTTAGGGTTGCCACCATACGAAAAAAAGGGAAAATACTGAATATCTCGAAAACGAATAGGCTAATTTTTTTGAAACTCGGCACGAAGAAAATACGCAAGAAGGCTAACAAAATGGCACATAAACCATTTTGTTTGATTTTGCTGAAAAAAGCTGTTATTTTTTGAGTGGGCCTTGTACCACCTTAACGAAAAATTTTCAAAAAAAGTTCGTACTATTTTCTTCAACGAAGCCAAATATTGGTTTAAAACATTATTTTAATCAATTTTACTGACAACAAAATTATAAACAGCAACAGGGTTTTTTCTCTTAGTTCTTTTCCCAATCCAAACGTTAGAAAGTTCAAGATATGGCAAGATGAGGCTGTCTGAAAGAAAATTGATATCTCAAAAAGTGCAAAAAAGTGCAACGGAAAATAAAAAAAAATGAATTCAGAATTATTTTCTTTAAATTTTTCATCAATCAAAAACACGGCACACCACGGCTAACATTATTAAAAGCTTATGCGAAGTTTATATTCATTGAAAAAGTCATTTATTTAAGGTTAAGTTATAATTACACGTTTTGTTAAAAAAAGCAATAACGTCCACCAAAATATTTTGCTATTTTTTTATTACTTAATATCCCGTCTCTTCTCCATATTATACACGATATCCTTCTTTATGTTTAATAGCTGAAAAAATCGTTTGAATTTATATCAAAATTAGGCGTTTTATATTGCACTGTGCACGTTGCTTGAAAATGCCGAATTCGACTGCCCGTCAATCAGTTTATATTTGTTTTTTGGAAAAACCAAATATGCAGTTATTTGCTTTAATATTTTCTAAATCGAACGTAATTAACAAAAACATTATTATTGTTAGTTCGAAAAATGATTTTTGGCCAAGATTTCGGTTCAAATTACCTACTGTGCGGGGGTTTTCGTGTTAACTGACACAACTTTTAAAACCGATGTCTTCTGATCGGGCTGAAATTTGCACTAAGGTTAGTCCTATTAGTAGTTCAGACACAATTTTTCAACGAGATCGGTCAAGGACTCTCTAAGTTAGAGAGTTAAAGGGGGTCAAAATTTGACATTTTGGCCAAAGAGGTATTTTTCTAATCCATGTAACTTCTTACCTACCCAGTCAGAAAATTACAAACGGGCAACGTTGGAATGAAGTTGACAGCGACATTATCAACGTTGGCAAATCATACCCGTTTCTAAGTCTACGACGTCATTCCGAAGTGGAAATGATAACAGTGGCCAACGATCGCTCGAATTTTGTTTGGGTTAACATTGATTTTACAAATTTACGACATTGGATTGACCTCTTGCTTAGGGATGTATTGAAAATCTCGATGTTTCGATGAATCCAATACTCTTTTTAAGAAAAAAGGAAATTTTAATTAATATTATTTGTTTAATTAGGGATAAAAAACTTTTTTTATAACTTTTTCCCACCAAATCCCAAAAGCTATATCCTCCACTGCCCTCATTTTGCATAAAATCAGTAATGTACTTCCATTATACATTTGTATTAATAAAAAAATTATAATTGAATAGTTCATGCGAATAAAGACGAATAGACCATTTGTAGAATTTTACAGGGGACAATAAAAACGCAGGAAACGGTTAAAAAATAATATTTTTGTCAACTTTTTGGTATTAGCTTAAAGGTTTAAGTCACATCTACCTATATACAAAATTTTAGTAAGGTATTCGAAGGAGAACTTACCAAAAATTGGACTTCAATTTTTTGCTTAAATGGAAAAAGGGCGAATATCCAAAAAAATGTATTGAAATTTGAATAAAAATGTGTTATTTTGCAGCAGATTTTGACTACATTTTTACGAGACTTGCAAAACTTGACGAACTATGGTTGGTATTTGTTTGTAACACTTTAAGGACTTCGAGGATACACTATTTAAGGATTGCAAGGACATGCAAAAAAAATTTTTTTTTTTATTTTTTTTTTTCTAATATTCCTGCCTTTTGATGCAGTATTAATTCTTTATGACACTAAATACATTTTTAGGAATTATAATATTAACCCTTGACTGCATATTACGATGTAACATAAAAGGACATGAAAACATTTTTGTTTTTTTCGCAAATCTGGTTAATTTGTTTGTATGTGCTAAGATTGTTTTTTTTTTGTACAATTTCAAATTTTACCTAATATCAATTTTAAACTCGCAGTTAAATAATTTTTATATAATATTTTGTTAAGGATGGATATTCGCCCTTTTTGCTTTCCACACTTTAAAGTCTTATAACTCAAGAACGGTAAAATTTGTTGCCAATATAATAAGTGTGGTTTGTTCCTCGTAATGTTCTTTTAACACATTGTTACCGAAAGTAAAATTTTTGTATGTTTTTGTGTTGTATTTAATCAAAATTGTGCGTTAGTTCACTCCCAATTTAAACAAAAATATAAAAATATACGAATTATTGCACTTTTAAAGTCATTTTTTTAGCCTTAAAAGTCAAAATTTCCCCAAAATTTCTGCATAGGATTGTAGGGCTCTGCTAATAAAATGCATTTATGCAAAAAAACGTGTTTGCGAAAAAGTGGTCTATTCGTCCTTATTCGCATGAACTATTCAATTGAAGGTCTTATTATAAAAACTCTATAAGCAACATTTAATTTTATGGTGGTTTTTGCCTTAAAACTTTTAAAATAATGTAGAAAATATAACTTTTGCAGAACTTTTATTCTCAATATACTTGTATGAAGGTTTAAAGCAAGACTTCTGCCAAAAATCTGTCAATGGACCATGAGCAGAAGGCGAAAACACGAAAAAAGTAAGCCCTTCAATTATAAAAAATATTAAAATTTTAACAGCAACTAACTAAAAGGCTACTTTTCCGACCCCGATGTTTTCGAAATACAAAAAAAGCTAAATTTCCTCAACCCTATAATTTTTTAAATTATTTCTTTTTTAACCCATTTTGATCCTCTGTTCGATTTTTCGAACAGTAAATAACACCTTTTCCAAAAAAATATTTATGTATGAAAGAGGTTAAATTTCGGGTAAATATGGTTACGAATGTTAAGTCTCATCTTTTTTCACTTAAAAAAAAATATCCCCCCTTGACCACGGCCATGAAATGCAATGCAAATCAGCACAGAAATTGTTTCAAGCAAAAACGAAAATTTAGCATTTTTTGATTTTCGGCTTTTAGTTTTTTTGATTAATTTTAAATTTTTTTAGATTTAATTTATTATTAAATTCCACTAATTTGAATTATTTTCCACTAATTTGAATTATTTTGAAACTTTGTCCAAAATGTACAGAATGAAAAATGAATTTAGTTAAATCCTAGGATTAACTCAGATTTATTTATGTCATTTTACATTTTGGGCAACGCAAATTTTTTTTTATGTTTATATTAACTAATTGGATGTAGATTCAGAAAAAAATTATAAACAAAATTTCTGGACTCGATTTGACTCATTTTTTAAATAAATAGCGTTAATCCTAATCTTAATCCGGTCTGCAAAAATCAAGCCTAATATTTACGGGTATTTACCCGTTTTACATTTTTTTGCAGGGTTTTCTTGCCAAAATCTGGCATCTCTATTGCTCAATTAATTAATTCACATTTGTATACACGATCGTAGTTTTGAATACAGAATTTCATAAACAAACAACTTTGTTTACAAACAAAGAATTATTCTCTTCTCGTTTGTGGCCCCTTAATTTTTAAAGAGGAAATTAAAAGAGTTTGTGTGCAAAAATATTCAGAGTTGGAGATTTTCAATTTCTATGAAAGTGAGTAGAGGCAAAGAAACGGGTTTTTATGTAGACAAAAAATAAATACATAAATGTAAATCGCAATGTCACTGGTAACCTTTTTATAAAAAAAAAAAATAACACAAGTGAGGTGTTAAATTTGTTTGTGTCGAACCTTTTATACCCTCGAAAACATGAAAAAAACAAGTAAGAAAATTATAATCGATCGATCAACACCGACCATATAATATCCTACACTAGTGTTTTCCCGAAAATGTGTATTTAGCATACACATGAACTTATTGAGGCAGAAATAGATGAAAATAATTCGTTGACGTCCTATATTCTTCAAGAACATTTTATTTAAGTATTTTATGGTATATTTTTGTATTTATATTGTACTAGCTGGACCCGGCCTGCGTTGCTGACTTTTAAGAACTGCGACCTGTTGGCAAAATTGGGTAAAAAAGTTTAATTTTTCCCCACTGTGAAACGTAACGTAAAGTATGCTATAAAGGGGCGCCTCATTTTATGCATCTTTATCGAATCGTGCTTTAAGCCTAGTACTCTGTTTTTCACGATGAAAATTTTACTTTAAATTTGAACGCCTCAAATCGGAATAAAAAATGTACAAATCAACAACTTTTGGCAGTTCTAAGAAAGAAACTATCATAAAAAAACTAAAATGTCACTTTTTTACTTCAATTTTAAATGTCTTGTATAATAAAAATGCGTGGAAACTTTTTTAACAATTTTCCTACAATTTCTCGAGTTGCTAAAAATTATTTTTTTTATGCAGTTTGACAGATTTTTTCCCGTGAAATCGAACACAGAGTACTATGCTTTAATACAAAGGTACACTCAAAAAAAAAAAACTGTAAAGTTAACAAAAAATTTAGTTAAATTTAACTAAAAAAGCACCTGATTTTGGGCCTACTAAATTTTTAGTTAATTTAACTAAAAATATTTAGTTAACTTTTCGTAGAATGAATGTAGCAAAAAAAACCGTAACTTTAACTAAAAATTTAGCTGAAATTTCGTAAAGTTTTTATGTACATATATTAACAAAAAAATTAGTTGAATTCAGCTAAACTTTTTGTTAATTTTCGTAAACTAAAATTTAGAAAATATTTTGTAAAAAATTAAAAGTTTATTTTTTCTATTTTTTCATCAGCTTAAGTAGAACTTATGAGATTTGCATAGGAGGCTTCACAAGAAATTCCACTTAACAAATTTGTTACGAAAAATCAGCAAATTAATTAGTAAAAATTCGTAAACTCAGTTTTGAAGTCAACAAAAAAAATTAATTCAAAATTTGTTAAAAACTAGTATTTTCGTAAATTGAACTTAACTAAAAAAAGTAGTTAAAACGCTGATTTTAACTAAAAATTTGCTAAAAAGCCAGTAAACTCGAGTTAACAAAAAAAAATTTGTTAACTTTACAGTTTTATTTTTTTGAGTGTACAGAGGTATACGACAAATAGTGTTTGAAAAATTTATTTAATAAAAAGGGGTGTGGTGTTTTTCGCCGCTTTTCCTGATTGCACTCCTTTAGTTTTCGCTCAATTAGTAGTATCAGTAGTAAAAACCTTAACGAAATCGGTTCAGCTGTTTTTGCGTGAATGCGGATATTGTAGCTTGAATGGAATTAAAATAAAATTAAAGTATACCACTAGTATACCAAAACCCCCTAGGTTAGGCTGTAAGTGGCTAATGACGATTTACGTCAGCACACATAGCCTCTGAGGTCCATTGTGACACCACGGGCCTGCTATAGGTTTCCCTAGTGGTCCCTGCCGTTAAACCAATTTGAGCTTCTTATGAAACTCCTAAGATATTGAATTTTGACATGTGACAAATCAGAAAATTCGTGCAGCTCCTTAGATCCAGTAAGGCAAGTCTCTGACCAGAAAGTGCCGGGCAATGGCAGATGAAGTTCTCCATAGTTTTCAACTCCTCTTCATCCATGCAACTCCGGCAAAAGTCATTCCCTATAAGACAGTGTCCGGTAATTACAGCAACCACAGCCGAAATCTCTCCTCTTGGAAGCGATACCAGCTCACTTGTCCGCTTCTGATTAAGAGAATGCCAGATCTGTCTCACACGTCCATTCATTTGCCCATCTCTTATTAGGTCCGTAGTGGAACAAAGCCTTAGATTTTGCTTGCAAGTTTCTAGAGCCATACACATTCCAAATTTGTTGGAACCTGTAAGCTAGTTCCCAGTCTTTGCAATGTCCTGAAATGTCTGTGTCCTCGGAACCTAAATGTGTCGTATGTCAAAATGCTTGGCCATCTCATTTAAAGATGTGCGGCAATTAATGGAGGATCTTGTTATAAGAAACATTGACTCCAGGCACTTGACCGCGGCTTGACAGTCAGAATAGATATTGAATGTGGTTGTAAACAAGACATTGTAACTCAACCAGTCAGCCACTCTATTGCCAGCATTCCTGCTGGTAAACACTGCAATGATCTAGCAATCTTCGAGCCAGGCTCAGCCCAAGCTCTTGCGAATAGACTCCAAAGCCTACTTGTTCGTGCAGCCTCGATACATCAACGTAAAAATCTATGGAATCTCCACTACGCGGAATGGCCCTCATCCAAGACTCCCATAGTGGTAAAGTGGCGCTCAAAAAGGGTCATAGAGGAAGCACAGTCCACATTTTTGTGGTATTTTTTTACTTCTTCAAGATCGCGCTATGGCCATAATCGCTGCTTCTCCATTGTTCTATTAAGTCGATTTGACGACGTAGCCGCATACTGCCTACCAAATACGTCCAATAGTATCAGGTGAAAAAGGATTTCTACACTCAAAAAAATAAAACTGTAAAGTTAACAAATTTTTTTTTGCTAACTCGAGTTTACTGGCTTTTTAGCAAATTTTTAGTTAAAATCAGCGTTTTAACTACTTTTTTTAGTTAAGTTCAATTTACGAAAATACTAGTTTTGAACAAATTTTGAATTAATTTTTTTTGTTGACTTCAAAACTGAGTTTACGAATTTTTACTAATTAATTTGCTGATTTTTCGTAACAAATTTGTTAAGTGAAATTTCTTATGTAGCCTCCTATGCAAATCTCATAAGTTCTACTTAAGCTGATGAAAAAACAGAAAAAATAAACTTACAATTTTTTACAAAATATTTTGTAAATTTTAGTTTACGAAAAGTAACAAAAAGTTTAGCTGAATTCAACTAATTTTTTTGTTAATATATGTACATAAAAACGTTACGAAATTTCAGCTAAATTTTTAGTTAAAGTTACGATTTTTTTTGCTACATTCATTCTACGAAAAGTAAGCTAAATATTTATAGTTAAATTAACTAAAAATTTAGTAGGCCCAAAATCAGGTGCTTTTTTAGTTAAAGTTAACTATATTTTTTGCTAACTTTACAGTTTTTTTTTTAGTGTAGTGCAGTCGTAGTTGTAGTACCTTCGTGATAAAGACACACACCCAAAAAAAAACGTGGGTATTCAATACTAAAAATTTAACTAATTTTAGTCCAAAAGGACCTAGTGCAGAAATTGGTAACCAATACTAAAATTTTTAACTAATATTAGTCAAATCCAGTAAAAATTACTAATGTTAGTACATTGAAGATACTAAAATTAGTAACGAATTAGTAGATTTTGGTACAATATCACTTACTAAACCTTTTACTGTAGAATTATTTTGAGTGCAGTTCCCTTTTATCTCTAAAGCAGGCCACCAGACAATGATTCCATACAGCAATGTTACGTTCCGTTCCTCAATGTTATGTGTTGAAATTTACTACTCACTTATGCAACCCTGCATATTTTTGTTAATTCCTTTTCCATTATATTCTTTATCACATTTTGAAATGTCATTTTATATAAACCATTTTGTAAATCTAAAATTATAGTTAAGTTCTCAATAAACACTTGAATTAAACAGGTTATGGGCCCAGGCTCACGTGTATTGAATTTTAATTAATTGGAGAACATTGCGTTTGTCGCACAAGAAAAAAAAAAAAAAAAAACAATAGTTAAAAATTAATTATGAATTCGTCTCTTTATCAAATTGATAAACTTGGAGAAAATAATTATGACACTTGGTGTGTCTAGATGCAGTGTGTCTTGCGGCATTCTGAACTATGGCTTATTAGCAATGGAAAAATGATAAAGCCTGTCGACCCTGCCGAAGCGACAAAATGGGAACTCCTCAACGAGAAAGCACTCACAACAATTATGCTTTGTGTAAAACCTTCACAGCTAAATTATGTTAAAAACTGCGTAACAGCATCCGATGCATGGAGGAAACTAAAAGAAGTTTATAAGCCAAGTGGGCCACTCCGAAAGGTCAGCTTATACAAGAAATTGTTAGCTCTTCGTTTGTCGGACAACATATCAATGACACAATATATAAATATGTTTTTAGAAATATCGGGTAATTTGAGTGAGGTTGGTATCTTGCTTAATGATGAATTGCTCGTTATAATTCTACTATCCAGTTTGCCGAAAGAGTTTGAAAACTTTGTAATCGCGATGGAAACACGGGATAAATTACCCTCTTTAGAAGTTCTTAAAGTCAAACTTATGGAAGAAAGTATGCGTCGTGCCCAACAAGATGAAAAGGAAGATGTTGTTGGAAACCAACAAGCATTTTTGGCTCGTTCTAGTGTGCAAGCAAAAGGCAAAAGCAACAACAACAACAACAATAACAACAACAACAACCATAATAACAACAACAGCAATAAAAGCAAATTTAAATGTTATACATGTGGTAAACGTGGTCACTTTGCAAAAAATTGTAGAAGCGCGATAACAAAGAATAATGAAAAAGAACAACATAGAGCTTTTGCTATGTTAGCTGCATTTAAAAGCAACGGGCTGAATAAGACTGCATGGTGCGTCGACAGCGGCGCGACAGCACACATGTGCTGTGAACGGCAAAAGTTTACTTCGTTCGTCGAATGTAAAGAAAAAATAATGCTCGCATGTGATGAGTATATAGAAGCAGAAGGTAAAGGCAGCGTAATAATTAATGCAAAGGAAGGTAGTATAACTTTACAAGACGTTCTTTATGTACCAAAAATTGCTGGAAACTTTATTTCTGTAGCAAGAGCAACAAACAATGGTTACACTGTTCAGTTTGAGAGGGAGTTTGCTACTATTAAAGACGGAAATGGTAAACGTATTTTAACAGCTGAAAGTAATTTGAATTTATTTATATTTTCAGAGAAAATAAATAAGAATTTTTGTTTATCAGCTGATAGTGCAATACTTTGGCATAACCGCTATGGCCATCTAAACTATAAATCTCTTAGTGATCTAGCAAACAAAAGTGTGGTAAAGGGTATTGGTATAGATATGATACCGAATGAAATGGTATGCAAAACATGTATACGGAGCAAAATATCTTCCTAACCCTTTCCTACCGCAAGTGAGTCTCGTTCGAAAAATTTGTTAGAATTAATCCACACCGATGTTTGCGATCCGATGAACAATCCTTCTATAGGTGGCTCCCGTTATTATGTAACATTTATAGACGACATGTCTCGTATGATGTTTGTCTATTTTATTAAACATAAAAATGAAGTGTTTGATAAATTCAAAATATTTAAATTGTTTGTGGAAAACCAGACCGACAGAAAAATAAAAGCTATTAGAAGTGACAACGGTACCGAATACGTCAATAACAAATTTGACAACTTTTTGCAAGAATGTGGCATCCAACGTCAACTTACTGTTCCATACACGCCTCAGCAAAACGGCGTAGCCGAACGTGCAAATAGAACTTTAGTTGAAATGGCCCGAAGTATGATGTTACATGCTGATACAAACACATCTTTATGGGCAGAAGCAGTAAACACAGCGGTCTATATAAGAAATCGGGCTGTTACTAAAATTTTAAAAGACAAAACTCCGTATGAAGTATTTTATGGTAGGAAGCCCAACGTCAGCCATTTAAGGGTATTTGGATCACCAGCTATTGCACTAGATAAAACACAAAACAAAAAATTTTGTGCTAAAGGTAAAGATTACATTTTTGTGGGGTACTCGTTGACGGCAAAGGCATACAGATTATATGATACCAGTGAAAGAAAAATCGTTGAAAGAAGAGTTGTAAAATTTTGCGAAAATGAATTTAATAACACTTCATCAATAAAATTTGTAGATTTTTGTTTTCCTCAACAAATAACAACACCGCAAAACGAAGTAGAAAATAAAGAACAAGAACAACATGATGTGAAAGATGAGAATAAAGAAGAAGAGCAACATAAAGAAGGTGAGAAAGTAGAAAAAGAGAAGAAAAACAGCAGCGATGAATCAAGCTTTCAAAGCTGTAGCACTGAAAGCGATGGAGAGCACCAACCCAAGAAAACAATCAGAACACGAGGTAGGCCACGTATAGTCCGTACAGGTGGCGCAGGGCGTCCTAGAAAAAGTTATCAGAAACTTTATTTTACAACAAACGAAAATATTGTAATTCCACAAACTGTTGATGAGGCGTATGCAAGTGAGTATTGTGATTTTTGGAAAGAGGCAATGGCCCAAGAGTATGATGCCCTTGTGAATAACGATACGTGGTCAGTGATTGACCTACCACCCAACCAGAAGGTAATCGGTAGTAAGTGGGTTTACAACGTAAAGAGAGACGAACATGGAAACGTTCAGAGATTTAAAGCACGCCTTGTAGCTAAAGGCTGTAGCCAAGAATATGGCATTAATTTTAGCGAAACATTTTCCCCCGTCGTTCGGTATTCGACAATACGCATGGTTTTAGCATTAGCTGCAGAACATTGCCTTTATTTACACCATATTGACGTTTCGACGGTCCTTTGGAGGAAGAGGTGTTGATGAAACCACCCACTGGATTTTTGAATGAACAAAATCCAAATCAAGTCTTAAAGCTTAAGAGAGCAATATACGGCCTTAAGCAGTCTGGCAGAGCCTGGAATTTAACTCTCGATGCAGCTCTTCGTGAAATTGGTTTTACACCTTGTAATAATGAACCTTGTCTTTATAAGGCCAACAAAGAAAACAAATTTAATCTAATTGCTGTCTACGTTGACGATATTATGATTGCTTGTTCTGACAAGAGTGACCTAGAGGCAATTAAACGCAAAATTTCAGAAAAATTTAAAGTCGTAGATAGTGGTGATGTGAAACACTTTCTTGGTATGGAAATCGAGCGAAAAGGTGATGTTGGTCCAATATCCGTTGGCCATAAGCAGTATGTAAATAATCTTTTGCAGCAATATGGCATGGAAAATTGTCGACCCGTGTCAACACCACTTGATCCTGGTTTTCAGATATCGTGTAACAACATCGATTGTGAAACAACAGATCCTAAGCAGTACCAATCGTTAATAGGTGCATTGATGTACCTGGCTATATCAACCCGGCCTGACATATTGCACTCTGTGGGGAAGCTGGCACAGAAAAACAAGGAGCCACATGTTGAACATGAGAAAGCTGCAAAACATATATTAAGGTACCTATCTGCTACAATTGATTTAAAATTAATTTATTTTAAAACAGGTATGCCCCCGCAAGCATATGTTGATGCAGATTGGGCTAGTTGCCCAAATGATAGAAAGTCGTACTCTGGTTTTACATTCATCTTGGCTGGCAGTGCTTTTAGTTGGGAAAGTAAGAAGCAACCATCCATTGCTCTGAGTAGCACTGAAGCTGAATTCGTTGCGTTGTCTGCGGCAGCAAGAGAAGCTGTTTATTTGAAGAGATTACTGTGTGAGATAGATAGCTATAAAGAGAAAGAGCCTATGTTAATGTATGGCGATAATTTAGGTGCTCAGTATATTGCGAAAAATCCGGTATTACATGGCAGAAGTAAACATATTGATGTTAAACACATGCATATCAGAGAAGTCATAAAAGCTAATGAGATTGAGCTGCGCTATATTCCAACTGATGACAACATAGCTGATGTCCTAACCAAAAACCTTAGTAAACTGAAACATGCTAAATTTACAAAGGACCTTGGTCTGCAGTAAAATTTTATTTTAATTAGTTTCTTTTTTTTTTTTTTATATTGATTTTTGAATTTTATATTTTATATCAAAATATGCAAGATTGAGAGGGAGTGTTGAAATTTACTACTCACTTATGCAACCCTGCATATTTTTGTTAATTCCTTTTCCATTATATTCTTTATCACATTTTGAAATGTCATTTTATATAAACCATTTTGTAAATCTAAAATTATAGTTAAGTTCTCAATAAACACTTGAATTAAACATTATGTTTGAAATTCAACTTCCTATCAAAAAATACTGCAAGACACTTGGTTCCATCTGAGAAGGTGATTTCAGTGCCATCTAGAGAAATAACTTACTTAGGCACAAAATAAACTGATGTCTCTGTTTGGCGTCCTGGCATTTTTGGAGATTAGGGGAGATTTAGGGTAGATTTATTGTTCTTGATCACCACTATCACCCAAGAACAATAAATCTCCCCTAAATCTCCCCTAATCTCCAAAAATGCCATGACGCCAAACAGAGACATCAGTTTATTTTGTGCCTAAGTAAGTGATGCCGAGACGGCAAAACGCCAAAAACACCTGACACCCTTTCATTTTGGCCTATGTAAGAATCGCCCAGACGCCAAACTTATTTTGGCGTTAGAAGATTGAATAGCCTCTTAGGGGAGATTTATTGTTCTTGGGTTCAAAATCAGCAAATTTTCTTGTAGGTTTACAAGCTTTTTATACCCTAGTGTAAGGAAAACTTTTGCTGCACTATACACGTGTCGGAAATTGGTGGGCAGGAAATGGGGACTACAACCAAAGCTCTTTCTATGGTTATACTCGGCTATAATTCGACCAGTGATGACGTATGGTTGCCATGTATGGTGGCCAGTTGTTGATCATAGAGTACATGCGGATAAGATCAAGAGAGTTAACAGAATAGCCCTGCTCAGTCTCACAGGCGCGATGAGTACGACTTCTACTGATGCATTGGAAATACTACTAAACATCGCACCCTTAGATATTCACTTAAAGGAGAATGCTGCGATTACTCTTAATAGACTATGTCAAACAGGATCACTGAAAAACAGACAAGTACGACATATGGAACTTATAAGTGGCACTGAAAGGAACACTATTACTGATTATATTACTCCACGTAATGTTGTAAATGGGAGATTAAACATTGAAATCCCTTCATTGTATGATTGGCTCAATGATCAGGTGGAGTTCTATCCAATTAATGTCTACACGGATGGTTCTAAAATGGCAAGTGGTACAGGCAGTGGCTTCCACTGCAATGAACTTAACATGGAAGGATCATTTCGACTTGATAATGATTGCAGTATTTTTCAAGCTGAAATTTACGCTATTATCAAAGCAGCGGAGCAGCTTTCAGTGTCACCAATATACAGAAGTGATATTAGTTTTTTCATTGATAGCCAAGCTGCTTTAATGGCTCTGAAAAATGACAGTATAAGGTCCAAGGTAGTTAGCCGCTGCCACAGAGAGCTTAAGGTTCTCAGCGAGCAGCACAACATTAGACTGTGCTGGGTACCTGGACATAAAGATATACTGGGCAACGAAAAGGCAGATGAGCTTGCTAAGCGGGGAGCCAACCTTTCACAGGAATTGGCTGTGAGTGACGTCTATCCACCTCTATCTCTAATCTCGCAACGGATCAGACTGGAAGCGAGAGAAACTTGGTTAACCCGATTGACTCAGTCGGACTGCTGTATTCAGACAAAATCATTATGGAATGAAAATTCGTTGAAACAAAGCCAAGTTCTTCTTGATATGGATAGAAGACAATTGAGAATGGTAATTAATTTGATTACAGGCCACAACACCCTGGGTAAACACATGGTAAGAATTGGAAGAGTAGATGATGATACATGCCGATGGTGTAGGGAAGCTGTTGAAGACAGTTTTCACTTTTTATGTGAATGCCCTGCACTGTCTTTTAGAAGATTTAAATTATTTGGCTCTTTTTTCTTTCAGAATTTACATGAAATCCGAGGAATAAATCCATGGACCTTATTGGCGTTTATCAAAACATCGAAGTGGAATGCATATATGCAACTATTGATTTTTATCTAAGAAGAAGGGGAAACTGGAATCATAATGGGCCACAAGTCAGCCTCTATGGGCATTGGTTTATGCCAATGCCATCCACCATAACCTAACCTAACCCTCCAACTACAGTGTGGGAGCATACTCACTTTGTCATTCCGTGTGTAACGCATCAAAATATCGGTCTAGGACCCCATAAATTATATATATTTATGATCAGTGATCGATTCTAACACTCAAAAAAATAAAACTGTAAAGTTAACAAATTTTTTTTTGCTAACTCGAGTTTACTGGCTTTTTAGCAAATTTTTAGTTAAAATCAGCGTTTTAACTACTTTTTTTAGTTAAGTTCAATTTACGAAAATACTAGTTTTGTACAAATTTTGAATTAATTTTTTTTGTTGACTTTAAAACTGAGTTTACGAATTTTTACTAATTAGTTTGCTGATTTTTTGTAACATTTTTGTCAAGTGAAAAATTTTAAACATTTCTTGTGTAGCCTCCTATGCAAATCTCATAAGTCCTACTTAAGCTGTGAAAAAATTAAGAAAAAAAAAGTGAAGTGTTAGTGTTTAAAACCAATATTTAACAAACTTAAAATTTTTTACAAAAAGTTTAGCTGAATTCAACTTATAAAAAATGTTACGAAATTTTCAGCTGAATTTTTAGTTAAAATTACGGTTTTTTTGCTACATTCATTCTACGAAAAGTTAACTAAATATTTTTTGTTAAATTAACTAGAAATTTAGTAGGTTCAAAATCAGGTGTTTTTTTAGTTAAATTTAACTAAATTTTTTGCTAACTTTACAGTTTTTTTTCTTTGAGTGAAGTCATTCTAGCGATGTCCGTCCGTCTGTCCGTCAGTCTGCCCATCAGTAGTTAACACGATGCAGTCCAAAAAAAAAGAGCTAGACTCCCGACATTTGGCACGAATATGTATGTCTTATGTTCCTACACTAAAAAAAAAAAAAATGTAATGTTAGCAAAAATAGCTTGTAAACATACAAGAAAATTTGCTGGTTTTGAACCCACAATTTTTTGCTAAAGTTAGCAAAAATGTTTTGCCAATAATTAGTTAACTATTTTTTTTAACTTAGCTCATACACATCTGAGGACCCCATTGGGTTCGGACCCGATAGGTCCAGACCCCGATGGGCCCAGACCTAGTTGGGTTTCTTAAAAATCGTCATAGTTTTTGATCCAAAATTTATGTCCGTTTCGCTCTACCTTGCTTAGTTTTTGAGATACGTGATTATAGGGGACCACTGGGGTCTTGAGAAATAAAAAACTCGATAACTTCAAAAATATAATCGGAGAGCTTTTGACTATTTTGCGGTCTTGTTCTACGTGTTGAGACCTACAAAAATGGTTTTGGACTTTTTGTTGTGTCGGCAATATTTACCGAGTTATGAGCATTTTAAAATTTTCGGGAATGCGAAATTTTTTGGATCCAAAGTTAGGGCCCATTAGGGTCCACACATGTGAACAGGACCGGCGATACCATAAAGAGAGCTTGAGAACCAAAAATGGCCTCCATTTCGCTCTATCTGGCTTAGTTTCCGAGATAGCGCCATTTTAAGTTTTTTGAAAATAAAAAAAAATTTACCATTTATTTTGCTAATATTAGCAAAAAAGCTTGTAAAAATTTGGTCAACTCAATTTTAAATCTAGCAAAAAAAATTTGTTTAAATTTTGTTTAAAATTGCTAATGCGCTAAATGAAGTTTACAAGATATTTTTGCTAACATGCTAATCTCAACTAAAAATTTGCTAAATGTTAGCTAACCAGTGGGGGTGTTCTGTAATTTATGCGAAAAGTTTTCGCATCGAAAAGTATGAAACAAAAAATTCCATCGTTTCTCGATTCTGGAAAAAAAGCTGTTTCTGTATATCAATGCGAAAACGGCAGCATTTTTATTGGAATATTCCAAATCAGCTGTCAAAAAAATAAACAAGGCGAGAAAATAATAAAAATCACAACAAAAAAAAACGCAATTTCACATTTTTTTAAACAACACTCGTAACATTGGCAAACAAAAATTAAATAATAAATTAAGTTAATAAAAATAATGTGTAGTATATCATTAATAATATTAGTTGATAGTATTTTCTTAAAAAAAATAATGTTTTTTATTTATTATAACTCAAAAGTTGTTTAATTTACAAAATATCGCACCATTTTTAAATGTGAGTGATTTTGACACTTCAACTTCAAAAGTTTTCGATCAATTGGTTTACAGAAACAGTTTTTCTCGCATCTTTCCAATAATTTTGAAAAAAATCATATTTGACAGAAAGCTTTCGCATAACAAAATTACAGAAACAGTCGAATGCGAAAAGTCAGGTTTTGTGCCGATTCACGATGTTTCTGTTTCGTTTTTCATATTTCATGTGAGAAATCTTTCGATTCGAGAGTTATAGAACACCGCTACAGCATTAGCAAAAAAAAATTAGTAAATCTACTAATGTATTATTTTGAGTGTAGGTAGGTTAAGTTCGTAAATGAGCAAAATCGGACCAGTGGGAAAAAAGTTCCCCTTTAAAGAACTAAACCAACCTTTGAAATAAAAAAATTTTTACATGTTTTTTTTGTATTTATGTTTAATTTATGCTACAAGAAGGTCAAAGTCCTGCATTTGGACCCAAAGAATTAGAAATTGTCGTTTTTCGGTCCGCCCCCTTTTTATATTTGTTTTTAAATATTGATAAACTTGTATTTCTTTAGAGCAAAAAGCATAAATAGGAATTTATAAACAAATATTCGAGAGTAAATTTGCCCCCCCCCCAATTATCACTACCAACTCCCTCCCCCCCCCAAAAAAAAAAAAAGCCCCTGCATTTTTTTTTATACCCTCCAACTATAGTATGGGGGTATACTCACTTTGTCATTCCGTGTGTAACGCATCAAAATATCGGTCTAGGACCCCATAAAGTATGTATATGGGGCATTCCATGTGAAATCGGACACTTTCAAAAACTTTTTTTTTAGATTTTCCCAATTTGTTTACAGTTTTTAGTACCCATCGAAAGCTTCTTCGTGGTAAATTTTCAGATTTTTTTGATGACCCGTTCAAAAGATATCGAATTTTTAAAAATTGGTAGTTTGTTCCTTTACTCAAACTTCTTTTAATCATAACTTCTTCAATAATGGTCCAAATTTCAAATTCTTTTTTTCAAAATTTTTGTTTTTTTACGTACTTTCTAAAAAAAAAATCCCAAAAAATTCTTAAAAGAGCTCTAGTATACGATTTTTAAGTTTTAAAATTTAAATCTCATTTTTGAAAATGTTTGTACTCTTCGATGTTTTTGAAATTTTTTTGTGTAAAACTTCTATCAATTCTACAAATTTTTTGCCCAGGAAGATCGTGGGATAACGATTATTACTATTTTTTAAATTTTTTTTAAAAAATTTTATTGTAATTTTCCAATCTTAAAATCATTTCTACTGCTCCAATGGTGGGTCATAGAGGGGTCCTTTATAAGACCGACCCCCATTAATTTTTACGTCTTAACATTTCTTTGGAACAAACTAATACCCTATCTCCAATTTCTAAGGGGGCTCCCACACAAAACGACATTTTTTTAAATTTGTTCCAACCGCTCTAACTGCCCTAATAGTGCCCTTAGAGCAACAAAATGTATAACCGACCCACAATATTTTTTTAGTCCAAACATTTTCTCTGAACACATCTACCCTCTATCTTTAACTGTTAAGGCGGTCCCCATACAATTTTTTTTTTATTTTTTGTAAATTTGTTTTATTTAATCAGCTTCTACCGGTCCAATGGTGCGTCCGAGAGGGGTCATTAGTGAGACCGACTCCCATTTATTTTTACCCTACAATATTTTTTTAAAACATATATATGCCCTATCTCCACTCCCTAAGTAGGCTCCCATACAAAATTACATTTTTATAAAATTTGCTCCAACTGTTATTTGTATGGGAGCCTCTCTCGGACTGATTAAATAAAACAAATTTACAAAAAATAAAAAAAATTGTATGGGGACCGCCTTAACAGTTAAAGATAGAGGGTAGATGTGTTCAGAAAAAATGTTTGGACTAAAAAAATATTGTGGGTCGGTCATACATTTTGTTGCTCTAAGGGCACTATTAGGGCAGTTAGAGCGGTTGGAACAAATTTTAAAAAATGTCGTTTTGTGTGGGAGCCCCCTTAGAAATTGGAGATAGGGTATTAGTTTGTTCCAAAGAAATATTAAGACGTAAAAATTAATGGGGGTCGGTCTTATAAAGGACCCCTCTATGACGCACCATTGGAGCAGTAGAAATGATTTCAAAATTGGAAAATTACAATAAAATTTTTTCAAAAAATTTTAAAAAATAGTAAATATCGTTATCCCACGATCTTCCTGTGCAAAAAATTTGTAGAATTAATAGAAGTTTTACACCAAAAAATTTCAAAAAAAATCGAAGAGTACAAACATTTTCAAAAATGAGATTTAAATTTTAAAACTTAAAAATCGCATACTAGAGCGCTTTTAAGAATTTTTTGGGATTTTTTTTTAGAAAGTACGTAAAAAAACAAAAATTTTGAAACAAAAATTTGAAATTTGGACCATTATTGAAGAAGTTATGATTAAAAGAAGTTTGAGTAAAGGAACAAACTACCAATTTTTAAAAATTCGATATTTTTTGAACGGGTCTTCAAAAAAATCGGAAAATTTACCACGAAGAAGCTTTCGATGGGTACTAAAAACTGTAAACAAATTGGGAAAATCTAAAAAAAAAGTTTTTCAAAGTGTCCGATTTCACATGGAATGCCCCATATATATTAATGATCAGTGATCGATTCTAAGACATTCTAGCGATGTCCGTCCGTCCTTCTGCCCGTCCGTCTGTCCGTCTGTAGTTAACACGATGCAGTCCAAAATAAAACGGCTAGACTCCCGACATTTGGCACGAATATGTCTTATGTTCCTAGGCAGGTCAAGTTCGTAAATGAGCAAAATCGGACCAGGGGGAAAAAGTTCCCCCTTGAAGGACTAAAGCAACCTCTGAAAAATACCAGTTTTTACCTGGTTTTTTTGTATTTATTTTTAACAAATGCAACATTTTTATGTTGCAAAGTCCTGAATTTGGACCCAAAGAATTAGAAAATGTCTTTTTTTCGGTCCGCCCCCTTTTTATAGGCGTGGAATAATGTTTTGTTTTTAAATATTGATAAACTTGTATTTCTTTAGAGCAAAAAATCATAAGAAAGAATTTATAAACAAATATTCGATTGGAGAACAAAACGCACAAAAACGCGATCTAAAATATTGAGCCGTTCCAAAGTTATAGTTTTTTGATCACTGACACTAACAAAAAACACACTGTGCAACGGTGCGTATGATTAGCATTAATATACATAATTTCTAGATTCAGAGTTGCAAACCGGAAACTTAATGCAAATTTCCTAGTTTTTTTATATTTTGGGTGTAGTTACCCAAAAACAAATTAAAATATTAAAATTACATCCAATGACATCATCACATGTAAATAAGTGAAATTTAAATTTGCAATCAAATAATGACATTTAATGCCAAATAATTTTTCTTTTTTTGTAAAATTTATTATTTTTATTAGTAATGAAAGTTTTTGCTGGGTAGTTGTTACAAAAAAGAACCCATGACTTACATTCTCCGCGTACAATTTGTAAAAATATTAGCAAAAGAGCACACTTCACATAATTTCTTATCATTTTTTTTTTATTGTGATTTAATTTTTTAAATTCTTAATTAACTTGTTTATAATATTTGTCAAAAATAATATAGTCGGATGCATAACATTTAATTATTTTTTTTTAATTAAACAAACGCGTCAACGCGCTAAAAGAAAAAGATGAAGACTAAAACGTAAATACATGTATAAATTTATTTAATACTGACTCTTTGCAAGTATTTTTGAGTGCATGAAATGAGAATAAAAAAGTTCTTATACATGCATAAAATAAATTAAGAGAGGCTTTGTATAGAGTGAAGATCGAACATAACGAACAGTATCAAGTTGTAATAAAGTTATTGACTTATTTTATTTATACAGTACTTAAATTTTTTGAATTTATTTTTAAAATTTTATACATCTTTCAATTTGTTGAAGGCAGCCGTGATCTCTTTTTTTATACCCTACTAGCTTAATATCCCGGTACTTCGTTACCGGTTGTATTGAATACCGGATAATAAAAGGATCAGGATTACTCTATCGATTTAAAAAAAATCCTCTACTTAGTTTTTGTTTTATTTACTTGTGGACGTTTAAGTCTTTCATAAAATAATATTTTAATGAACAATTTAAACAATAAAATTTGAATAACTTCGCTGGTACGTCATCATGCTCGTTTCGGTGAAAAAATATATGGACAATTTTCGAGCCCTTATATCGAGTTTTAAGATTTTGAGTGACCCTAGTAAAAAAGTTTTGATATATTGATATATAATTTGATACAATGATATTAAATTATATAGGACTTTTTATACGTTCAGATCTAATTGTATCTAAGATTTATTGAGGCTCCATTTTCTTATCTGAGGCTATACATAAATATATCTGACTTAATGTAACTATATAAATCTATATTAATTTATATAAAATAAGATCAAGTGGATTTAATTGGATGTGACCAAAATTCGGGTCTAATTTTATAATTTTTTATATTTGTGTATTTAAAATAATACAATTAGATCAAAATTTGATCCAACTTGATACAGCCAATTTTGAGATCAAATTAGATCTAAAAAGTTTTTTTTTACTCGGGGAATAAATATTTCAGTGAAAAAAAAAAATTGGAATAAAAATAAGTTTGAAAGGAAAAACATATAGAGAGAAAAAATATGAAGTAAAAAGTAACATTCCATATTGTTCCCAGCTCTATTCCACTTCGTTCCCCGTTCTATTCCATTTCACTTCCAAATCCATCTCCTTTCGTTCCATGTAAGTTTCATTCCTCTCCGAATAATATGCGTTAAAAAATAAAAAGTTCTATTGTCTTTATATTGTAGATATGAAAAGTACCATTTTACACCACTGTTACCAGGTACACCTTTTTACCCTAAAATTTTAAAATATGTCCTTGTCTTGGGTGTTATTTCTGCGGCTTTTAGTTCAATAGTTAGATATCTCCAAATAACCATTTGCCCCCTTTCCCCGTAAAATTATATTTTCCAAAAACTGTTTTTTTGTGCTAGGTGATCTTTTATTTAAAACTTCAAGTTTCTGAACCATTATTTCAAGAAATATAAGAATAACCAAATTTGCGCTTTTTATCCCCTTTACGATCGGTCGCGACCCTTAGAAACAGAATTTCCAAAAAATAACTTTTTAAAGCATTCAAAATTTCAGGGCCTAGGATAATTACTTCATGAAATATAAAAAGTATCAAAAAACACTTTTTTACAGCTCTAGAAACAGAATTTTTTGAAAATACTTTAGCAGAATGTTTTTTTCACCGAAGTCCCCTACATTCCAAAATTCAAGCTTCAACGGTCATTATTATAGGAACCAAAAAAAAGTACCAAAAGTACACTTTCATACCCCCGTTAGAAACGAAACGAAAAAGTACCTTTTCCAGAAGGTTTTTTTCTTCACCGAAAAATCCTACATTCCTTTTTATAAAAGGTTATTTTTATAAAAGATGCTTTTATAAATCGTACTTTTTATAAAAGGTACTTTTTATAAAAGGTACTTTTTATAAAAGGTACTTTTTACAAAAGGTACTTTTTATAAAAGGTACTTTTTATAAAAGGTACTTTTTATAAAAGGTACTTTTTATAAAAGGTACTTTTTATAAAAGGTACTTTTTATAAAAGGTACTTTTTATAAAAGGTACTTTTTATAAAAGGTACTTTTTATAAAAGGTGCTTTTTATAAAAGTATTTTTTATAAAAGGTACTTTTTATAAAAGGTACTTTTTATAAAAGGTACTTTTTATAAAAGGTACTTTTTATAAAAGGTACTTTTTATAAAAGGTACTTTTTATAAAAGGTACTTTTTACAAAAGGTACTTTTTACAAAAGGTACGTTTTATAAAAGTTACTTTTTATAAAAGGTACTTTTTATAAAAGGTACTTTTTATAAAAGGTACTTTTTATAAAAGTTACTTTTTATAAAAGGTACTTTTTATAAAAGGTACTTTTTATAAAAGGTACTTTTTATAAAAGGTACTTTTTATAAAAGGTACTTTTTATAAAAGGTACTTTAAATAAAAGGTACTTTTTATAAAAGGTACTTTTTATAAAAGGTACTTTTTATAAATGGTAGTTTTTATAAAAGGTACTTTTTATAAAAGGTACTTTTCATAAAAGGTACTTTTTATAAAAGGTACTTTTTTTTAAAAGGTACTTTTTATGAAACGTACTTTTTTTACCCTTTTTACCCCCGTAGAATCAACATTGGCAAAAACCCAGCCTTATTGAATCTTTTTTCCGGAAGGTGAACCCACATTACAAATTTCAAGTTTCTAGTACCATTATTTAAGTAAATGTAAAAGGTACCAAAAGTACAGTTTTTTACCCTTTTTACCCCTTTAGAATCATCATTGGCAAAAAATCCAGCCTAAATGGATCTTTATTCCGAGAGGTGAACATACAGTCCAATTTTCAAGTCTCTATGACTATTATTTCAGGAGATATAAAAAGTACCAAAAGTACACTTTTTTACCCATTTTACCCCCGTAGAATCAACATTGGCAAAAACCCAGCCTTAGTGATTTTTTTTCCGGGAGGTAAACCTACATTGCAAATTTCAAGTTTCTAATTCCAATATTTAAGGAAATAAAAAAGGTACCAAAAAAGGTACATTCCGGGAGGTGAACATACTGTCCAAATTTGAAGTCTCTATGACCATTATTTCAGGAGATATAAAAAGTACCAAAAGTACAGTTTTTCACCCTTTTTACCCCGTTAGAATCAACACTGTCAAAAGTCCAGCCTTAGTGGATCTATGTTCCGGGAGGTGAACATACAGTCCAAATTTCAAGTCTCTATGACCATTATTTCGGGAGATATAAAAAGTACCAAATGTACAGTTTTTTACCCTTATTACCCCCTTAGAATCAACACTGTCAAAAATCCAGCCTAGTGGATCTATATTCCGGGAGGTGAACCTACAGTCCAAATTTCAAGTCTCTAGCTTCAGCGGTTTGGGCTGGGCGATGATGAATAAGTCAGTCAGTCACTCACTCACCCTACTCTTTTATATATATAGATAACTGCAGAATACACAGAAAATAAAATAAAATTTGAATAAATTTTTAATATTATTGAATAAAAAATTACTCAATTTTGCACCAGTAAACGATTGAATAGTGTTGAGTAAACTTTTAATAAAAATTTATTAAATGTGTGCCAACAAATTTGGGTAAATTTTTAATTGACTCAATTAAAACTTTAATTAAAATTTTTCAGTTTTTTAAGTAAATGTTTAATTCTGTCATAAAAATTTGCTAAACATTTATCAATTTATTTTTTTAAAAAGTTTCATATTTTTTTTTTAAATGTTTGTTACAAACTTTACCAAATATATTTATGTCTTAAAGACTTAAACACGTTCATCTTTTTTTTCGAGAAAATCGTATTTGAACTTTAAATTTCATAACAATTTTGCTATTTGCTTGTATTTCTTTGTTTTAAAGTTGCGAATGAGTAATATTAATTGCATAAATATTCGTCATACGCTCTGTTGACACAAGAAAATACAAGCAAATTACTATTTTTTTTCATATTTTTTTTTTAAATGTTTGTTACAAACTTTACCAAATATATTTATGTCTTAAAGACATAGAAAATGTCATAAAGATTATTTCAAACTTTCATATACATATGGGGCATTCCAGGCCAAATCACTCACTTTTAGACCCGATCCCTTTCGATTTATTTTATTTTTTGGATATGTTTTAGTACTTATTAAATGCAACTGGGACACCAATTTTTAGCCTTTTACTCCAAGATGGTGTTGAGTAACCAATTTTTCAAAATGGCGATTTTTTCAAAAAAATTAAAAAATTCAAATTTTCAATTAATTTTGACCAGTTAAAAATATAGATATCTTAAAAAAAGTTGGACAACGTTTTGTTGGTATTTAAATGTAGTTTTAGAAAAAAATATTAAAAAAATTATTCGAAGTAATTATCACTTATTTTTTAACGTTTAAATCGAATTTTTGAAAAAGTCAGAAACTCTTCGATTTTTTTTTCAAAAACGTCTTAAAGTTCTACTCTAAATTATGCAACTTTTAAGTCATAATTCGAGATGTGATCGTAATTTGTTCTATTTTTTTTTTTTTTTGAAAATTGCACCTTTTATTTTTTGGCTCTGATTTATTTTATATGGTGCTCCAAAAAAATTTAATTGGTAGATACTGACCCTGACTTACCTCAGATATATTCATTTCAAGGTAAAAATACGCCTCATAAAAATTAAGAACGATCGGAAATGAGTAAGGCGTTCCACAGGGGCTTGAAGTTTAGAAAACGGATTACAAGGAAAAATATGAATTTTTTTCTGTTTTCTCAATTTTTTTGGTATTTTAAGTTAAGTTTTAATTCAAGTGGTTACAGAATTATAATGCGGAGTAAAATGCCTCTCTAATAAGGTACCAAAAACTAAAATCGGTTGAAAATCAGCCAAGTTATTACAACTTCCCCAGGCATCTAACGTATGGCAGACAACTTGATTAAGCAATACAATTCGATTTTTGAAATTCATTGAAGTTTTTTACTGTAATAAAATTTTTTTATTCTTCAAGTTCAAACGTAATTAGGTGACAAGTATTTTTCATATTGTGTTTTGCTAACATGTTTTAAACACCCTTTTGAAATCTCTATTTTAAAAAATTTTTATTTTTTTTTTGTTTTAAAATTTGGAAAAACCAAAAATATATTACATTGAAACATGAATAATGAAAAATTGTTATTACAGTAGAAAATTTCAATATATTTAAAAAGGGACTCTTTTTCTTTAATCAAGTGGTATGACACACGCTAGATGCCTGGGGAAGTTAAAAAAACTTGGCTGATTTTCAACCGATTTTAGGTTTTAGTACCTTACTAGAAAGGTATTTTACTCCACATATTAGTTTTTAATCTCCTGAATTTAAACTTAACTTAAAATACCAAAAAAATTGAGAAAACAGAAAAAAGTTCATATTTTTCCTTATAATCCGTTTTCTAAACTTCAAGGCCCATGCGGAACGTATTACCCATGTCCGATCGTTCTTAATTTTTGTCGTACGTATTTTTACCTCGAAATGAATATATCTAGGGTAAGTTAGGGTCAATATCAACCAATTTAATATTTTTGGAGCACCATATAAAATAAATCAGAATCAAAAAATAAAAGGGGCAATTTTCAAAATTTGAAAAAAAACGATCGAATTGCGATCACATCTCGAATTATGGCTTAAAAGTTGCGTACATTAAAGTAGAACTTTTAGACTTTTTCTAAAAAAAATAGAAGGTTTCGGACTTTTTCAAAAAGTCGATTTTAATTCGTAAATGTTAAAAATTAGTGATTATGACTTCAAATAATTTTTTAATATTTTTTTTTCTAAAACTACATTTAAATACCAACAAAACGTTGTCATACTTTTTTAAAGATATCTATATTTTTAACTGGTCAAAATAAATTGAAAATTTTATTTTTTTAATTTTTTTGAAAAAATCGCCATTTTGAAAAATTGATTACTCAACACCATTGTATCCAAGTTGAAGGTTTTCCCGCTAAATCTAGCGCTTTTTGTTTGGATTTAGCGGGAACGGTGCTTTAGCGGGAAAATCTAGCGCTTTTTGAATTTAGTGGGAAAAGTTTAGTTTTTTTCCAATTTTTCAATCGAAAACGCCAAGTGTGTCGAATTTTAGGGCTTTTTTTGTAACTTAGTGGGAGAATTTTATATTTACCCGCCATTTTTTTTTTCGGCGGTTTCTTGCGCGTTTTTAGTGAAAAGTAAATTTTCGTAGAAAAAATAATTTGGAGGTTTTTCTTAATTTTTCTTTTTTGACAATCAAAAATGCCAAGTTTTTCAGTTTTTACCGCTTTTTTTCGTAATTAAGCGGGAGAATTTTAAATTTTCCCCGCTAAATTTATTTTTGGCGGTTTCTTGCGCTTTTTTAGTAAAATTTAGAGGTTTTTGGTTAAAATTAGTTGGCAACAGTGCTCAACACCATCTTGGAATAAAAGGCTGAAAATTGGTGTCCAAGTTGCATTTAATAAGTACTAAAACATATCCAAAAATAAAATAAATCGAAAGGGGTCGGGTCTAAAAGTGAGTGATTTTACATGGAATGCCCCATATACAAAAAACTATAAACTAAATGAGAATTCAAAACACCAGTGTATTGAATTATTTTCTCAATTCTTTTTTTTTTTAATTTTTGAGTAAATTTTTAATTCCGTCAATTAAACAGTTACTTAAAGTGATTACTGAAATTGTTTTCTCAATATTATTTTCTGTGTAGGGTTATACTCACTTTGTCATTCCGTATGTAACTCATCAAAATATCGGTCTGGGACCAGATTCTAAAAAAATAGAAAATTCCTAGATTTTCTAAATACATATGAGGCATTCCACACCAAATGTCCAGCGAAAAAAAACATGTGTACCGTAAACTTCTGAATAGGTGATATGGAAATTTAAAGTTCAAATACGATTTTCTCGAAAAAAAAAGATGAACGTGTTTCTGATTTTTTTTGTGTGGATGGACAAACATCTAAACATTTAAAAAAATAAATAAAAAAGAAAAAAAAAATGGCCGGATTTTTGATAAATTGACTTTTTTAAAAAATGGAAAATTTCAGAACGGGTTCTGAAAATTTTCCAAAAAAAAAAATTTGAATCGATAGCCCATACAAAACTATATAAGAACGTAAATTTTTGACATTGTGGTGCATTCCGTTTTAATGTGATAAATATTTAATCAAGGCAACTCGCCACAAATTTTACCATTTTTCCAATATTTGACCACGCCTCCTAAGCCCAGTTTTCGAAAATTTGAAAAACCAAAAACGCAATTTTCTTAGTTACATATAGGGCTATCTAAACAACCTATTCAGAAATTTACGGGACACATGTTTTTCTGTAGCGGGACATTTGGAGTGGAATGCCTCATATGTATGTCCCCATTCCAAAGTTAAAATCCACATTTTAGGTTTAAATCCCCTATCCGGCAACAATGATCAGAGCTGCACTGTACTTACTTATAACTCTTTGTTTTTTTTTTTTTGTTGAAGAAATCAAAAAAGAGATTAACTCTTAATTTAAGAGTCTTAAATTTAAAAAATTAAGAGTATAAAATCTGACTGTGGTGCAGGGTTGCCAGAATTGTTGGGTACAAAATCGTCAAAAATGTACGATTTTTAAAAAAGAAATCGTCAAAATCGTCATCCCATTTCCAAAAATCGTCAAAAAATCGTCAAAATAAAAAAGATGCATTTATCCTTGAATAAAGAGTAATTCTAAGACATTCAACCGATGTCTGTTGAAGACATGATGCAGTCCAATTCCAAAAGAGCTTTTTCCATGCAGTTTGGCACAAATATATTTTATGGCCATTGGATGATTCAGTTCGAAAATCGGCAAAATCAGACCAGGAACAACAAAGCCCCCCCTTGTAAAACAAAACCTACCGCTGAAAATTTTTTCTATATTTTTTGTAATATTTTTAAGCATATGAAATATTTTTATGAAAGAAAAGATTATGCAGTTGGGTCAAGTTAATTGGAAAATGATTTTTTTTTCTGTCCACCCCTTTTTGTGGGCACTTTTATAAAAAAATAATTATGATAAAATTGCGTAAATATCATACAAAATCAAAGAAAAAAAGGTCCTCCGCCAAAAAACTCCCTATAATTATTTTACATTTTGGAGGGAAAAAGAAAATGTAACACTCTCACTTGTTTCCTTTGTCCATTTTTGTACAAAAATATTGGTGGATATATTTTTTTACCTAACAAAAAGCAAAAAAATATTTATTGAATACTAAATTTCTATTAAAAATTTGTTAAAAAGTAGACAAAATTGTCAGGTTTTTTTATGTTTAAAAATCGTCATTTTTGGGGCAAAAATCGTCAAATCGTCATTTTGCTATTTTGAGGAGTAAAAATCGTCAAAATGCAGAGAAATCGTCAAATCTGGCAACAGTGCTGTGGTGTAATATTTTGTCATACATACATACGAGGCATTCCACAACAAATCTCCCGCTGCCGAAAAACATGTGTACCATGAATTTCTGAATAGGTTGTATAGATAGCCCTATATGGAACTCAGAAAATTGCGTTTTTGGTTTTTTAATTTTTCAAAACCTGGACCCGTTTTTTCATTTTTTTTTTGTCGGCAAAATCGCATTTCAATATTAAATTTTATAACAATTATATAATTTGCTGGTATTTTCTTGTTTCAACATAGCGTATGAGTAAAGGCCTAGTTAGCCGAGAAAACGTAACCGTATCTTTACCCTAACCGTAGCGTATTTATTCAGTGCAATTATCGAAACTTAATAACGTGTCATATGTTTTTGACGTAAAAAAACTCGTCGTACATTTTTGTTATTTTATTTATGTTTTTTTATATGTAGACTTTAAATTAGTTTGTTTATTTAAATGGAATTAGTGATTTTTCCATTTGTTTTGCACTTTTTGTTTTGTATCACATTTTTTTTTGGAAAAAAACAAACCGAAAATCAGCTGTTTACAAATGTCACGTAGAAACGTTGTAAAATTCTATTTTAAACAGGTCGGAACGTTCCGTTTACGTGACAATTGAATTCGGTAATCGTTTTCATTAGTTTACGCATATCAAAAACAATCAGCTGACTTTTTACGTTAGGGTTACGGTTACGTTTTCTCGGCTAACTAGGCCTTAACATTTATGCAAATATTTATTTATTCATCCGCTATGTTAAAACAAGAAAATACAAGCAAATTACAAAATTGTTATAAAATTTAATATTTAAATGCGATTTTCTCGAAAAAAAAATAACGAAAAACACGTGTCTGAATTTTTTTGTGTGGATAGACAAACATCTAACCTTCAAAATAAAAAATTAAAAAAGAAAAAAGTGGCCAGATTTTTGATAAATTTGCTCTTTAAAAAAGGGAAATTTCGGAACGGGTTCTGAAAATTTTTTAAAAAAAAAAAATTTAATCGATGGCAAATATACAAGAATGGACATTTTTGAGATTACTGTGCATTCCATTTTTATTTGATAAATATTTAATCAAGGCAACTCGACACAAATTTGACTATTTTTTCAATATTTAGCCATACCTCCTAAGACCAGATTTTGAAAATTGAAAACCCAAAAATGCAGTTTTCTTAGTTCCATATAGGACTATCAATGCAACCAATTCAGAAATTCATGACAACAGGTTTTTTCTTCGCTGGACATTTGGTGTGGAATGCCTCATATGTATATCTGTGTAAATTATTTTTATTTTGTTTTTAAGCTATAAAAACAATTGTTTAATGTAAATATTTATTGTATTCGAAAATCAACAATCTTTGGGTTTTACCGAAAATTAATATTATTCTCTGTTTTCTTCAATCAAACCCGTTTCAAAGAATTTTATTCATTTTTATTAGTTGGGAAATGACTGTTTTATAGGTGGTTAACAAAGGAGGTCTTCTTACCAGCGCTGCCAACTTTGACGATTTTTAGAGTAGAATTTGCTAGAATAACAATTGACGATGGCCGATTTTTTAATTTATATACATACTAACAAAAATGACGATTTTTCAACATGATTGGTTGTAAGTGGCTGTTGACGTTTTATGTCAGCACACGTACTCTCTAAGGTCCGTTGTGATACCACGGGACTGTAATAGGTTTCCCTACTAGTTTCTACCGTTAAACAAATCTGAGCTTCTTATGAAACTACTTAGATATTGAATTTTGAAATCCGACAAATCAGAAAGATCGGACAGCTCCCTAGATCCTAATGAAGCAAGTCTATGACCAGAAAGTGCCGAATCATGTTTTCTCGAATAAAAAAAGTAATACGGTGCCATATATCATTTGATCCCGAAAATTGAGGATCTAAAAATTATATCTTATTATATCTACACACAAAAATAAACTTTGTCAAATAACTAGGAAAAGTCTCGTAATCCCATTTTACTAATATTTGACAGTTTTCCTTGTTTTTTAACAAATCGAAATTTATTTTTTTTTTTTTTTGTAATTTAACAATTTTTTATTGTAATTTTACAAATTTTTAAGATAGTTTTACAAAAAAATCTAGTAAATTCACGAGAATTCCTTGTAATTTTAATTGCGCGCTACACTCAAAATAATTCTACAGTTAAAGAATTAGTAAATGATTTTTTACCAAAATCTACTAATAAGTTACTAATAAACATTAGTACAGTAGTTTTTTAGTATCTTCAAAGTACTAAAATTAGTAATTATTACACTAGATCATTTTGGACTAAAAAATTAGTTCATTAGTTAAATTTTAAGTATTAAATACCCACGTTTTTCTTTGAGTGTACATTTGTTAGAGCTTTTTTTGCTTATATTGGCAATAACTGCTTATTTTTCGTTTATTGGCTTTTTATGCTTTTTTATCCATTTTTAAACCCTCCACTTACAAGGGAAGTCTCCCTGGTGTCACCCTCCGATCTTCATGAAATTTGGGTATATTGTCAAGAACGAAAATTAATTCGACACGTATTTTCTTTTTAGCTGCCCAAACTCATTTTTAGGGGGGTCGATTTGTATTTGTGGGAAATTGACCTTTTTCAGATTTTTACGATTTACGCATATTTAAACAAAATTAATATAGTCATGTGTGGCATCAGATTAAAGGTATTAAAAATACCTATCTCGTGGTGTTAACAACGGGCCAAAGAAGTTAATACTTTTCGACTTACTATCAAAAATGTCCAAAAATGTTGGTATTTTACACAATATGACGAAATGTTGTGCATGTTTGGACACGTTCTTAGCACACGTAGATAGGTTTTCCAAAGACCTTTCATTTGGTATGTAACATGACTAGGTTTCTTTGCACAATATACGAGATAAACGAAAAAAACTGAAAAATCGCCTTGTCTTCCCCCTCCTTTTACCTCCTAAATATGAATTTGGGCCGCTAAAAAAAATACGTGTCCCTTTATTTTTTTTGCTCTACAAAATAAAACCAATTCCATAAATTTTCGCGGGTGACACTAGGGAGACTTGTTAGATGTTTGTCTATACACTCAAAAAAATTCAGACACGTGATTTTCGTTTTTTTCGTTATGCCCCTTTATTTTTTCTGCTCTTCAAAATAAAGCCAATTTCATAAAGATCCGCGGGTGACACTAGGGAGACTTTCCTTGTTAGTGATAGAGGGTATATATAAGTTTGTCATTCCGTTTTTAACTCATCGAAATATCAGTCTGGGACCCCATAAAATATATATATAATTGATCAGTGATCGATTCTACGACATTCTTGCGATGTCCGTCTGTCCGTCTGTCTGTCTGTGGAAATGGCGATCACGGTCAAAATATTACACGGAGATGACTGTAATTTAAAATATTTATTGGAAGTTCTCCCGAGCAGTTGGGTATTGCATTTGAGCGATAGCGGTTCAGGGGTTCAAAAGTTAAGAACGAAAATGTAAGGACAAATTTTAGCGCATTCAACATAACCTAAAAATTCAAAATGCTTTAATTCGGCTTCTGGTTGACATATGTGAACATAATTGAACACCGAATGGTAATTAAACAAGTACCAACATATTTTTTTGAGAAAAAATTTTTTTTTCAAAAGTAATTTCCTTTTAAATAAAGTATTTTTTAATAATCTCTTTGAAATTATGGAGGATATCAATATATTCGGCAAAGCCGAATTTAACTTTTTTACTTGTTTAGGCTTATTTTTGCGTTTTTATAGCTTGTTTCCGCTTATTTTTGAATTATTAGCTTATTTTAGCTTTTTTTTTTTTATATAATTAAAGGTAAACAAAAAATATTTTTATTTTTTCAAAAAAAAAAATTCGAGGATTATATGTAAAAAAATATTGAATGTCAATTTAATTAAAATTACTTTTTACTTATAAAGAAATCCGATGATTTCAAATAATTTTTTTATGAAACACCTAAAATCTTATAGACATCATGGACATTGACGTTTTTGATGAAAATCCACTAAAGGAAAGAGCTTTTTTTAATTCTTACTCCTTATTTTTTTTTTTACTCCTTATTAATCTTAAACTTTATTTTCAAAAAACAAGCCACAATTTTATTTTTTTACGTGTTTAAACAATAGTTAAAGTGTATATCTATCTGTTCTGAAATTTTCAGAGATATTTTTTGCCTTGTTTTCGAGGAAAAATTTTGAACATTGTACTACGCTTATATTTTACAATATTGGGGTATATTTAGGGTGACCATTTTTTTCTAAACTCAAATCAGTACGCCCAATTTTTTTTCTAGAAAAAACACTCTCTGAAAACTCTTTTCTATGAAAAACACTGATGGTGTTTTCAACATTAAAAAAATGTTGGTTAAACTAACAAACTTATTTAGTATTTCAGTAAAAACAACTGTTGAAAAACAACTGTTAAAAACAACTGAACTGTTGTCGTTATTTTGCATAAAATTTAGTTGACTTCAAACTGCTTCATTTCAGTGCATTAAATATAACAAACCCCACAGGTTTTCAGAATAAGAAAATCCCTCAGATTCTGAGGACTTTTTCTCTAAAGTTTTGATAACTTTCCAGATAATAAGCACATGTTTTGAGCGCCTTTTCCAATAAAATCTGATGAAATTACCTCATCGAACATTTCAGAATCGTTTGGATTCGTGCAATTACGTTATCTTTCATAAAAGATAGAAAATTCATTATCTCGTGAACTTTTCGTTATAGAAAACCTCAAAGATTCAAAATAATCTCATGCTCAGATTCATTTCTGCGTTAAGGAACCTCTTGATTTACGAACTCTACGCTCCTTATAATTAATTGAAATTATCTAATTGTCAGACTTAAGTTATAAAAAACTACTCTGAAGACGTGGAAATTCAAGTTTTTATATAGAATTTTCGAAAGAAAATATTTTTTATGTTGAAATGTTCAAAAATCAGTACAATCAGTACATATTTCAAAAAAATCAGTACAAATCAGTACAACGTTTTTTGATCAGTACACGTGATCAAAAATCAGTACATGTACTGATCAAATCAGTACGAATGGTAAGCCAAGGTATATTACTAATGCGTATGCGTGATATTAACTCGCCCAAGTAAAAATGTGAAGAATCATTACTGATCCGAAATATGGATGACTAAGATTAGATCAGTTTTAATCGGATGGATACAATTTCATCCGATTAAAACTGATCTAATCTTAGCGATCCATTTTTGGGATCAGTACTGATCTTTCAAATTTCATATCAGTACTGATCTTACTCGGATCAGTACTGATCTTTTAAGTCTCGGATTAGATGTGGTATATAAGAATATATCTAAAGATTTTTACTCGGGATCTTAAGATCTTAAGAAACATTTAAAATAGAGATGTGATCGTGGATGAGTTTTTTTTTTTTTTTTTGATAATCACGCACTCTCAATAAGAAAACATTTTAATCAGACACGATTTTTTATTCTGCTTACACTCAGTCACGCTCACGGGAGTATCGCGACCGTGACTAAATTTTTTTCTACTCACAGGAGTGTGAGGAAAATAAAAAGTGGATTTTAGTTTTTTTTTCTCTTCGAAATCGCTAATTTTAAAAATTCCTGAAATATCCTCTGTTTCAAATTGTAAATTTTTTTCTATTTCACTGGCTTGAAATTACCAAATTTTGGGATACATAATTAAGACTAGCAAAACCTTCCAATCACTATATTTACTTACCCAAAAAAATTCTACCAAAATAAAATTACAATGTATTTTCGGATTAATTTTTATTTGTAATTTTTATTAATGATAAAGTGTTTTTATCCAAAGATTCTTTAAATGTATGCGGCATTGCATAGCGTAATTTATTCCAAAATTTTGGATCATCCCATCTCAGATAAGTGTGCATTTTTAAATAAGATTTTAGTTCAGAATCCAAATTGTCTATTTCACCAATATCACCATAAATTATAACAATAATACGATAACGTCCCTCATTTAAAGCAGCTTGATGAGCGGTTTTAAATTCCAAAGTAGACCATACAGACTCTATGAAATGCTTAGATAGAACTACAATTGTTCTTCTAGAGTCTTCGATGGATCTAATAATTTGATCGGGTATACATTCACCGACCAGCCAATCTCTGACATGAATACATAGTTTAAACGAAGGTAGACCATTTTCCAATTCTGGCACCAGATAGTCAGCTATAAAATTTTCATCTTTATGAGAATAGGAGACAAATGCATCATACTTTCTATCTCGGTCCAATTCAACTTCTCTTATCCAGTTTAGACAAATATTATGGGCATATAACCATACTTTTAATTCTTGCTCATATTTACAGTAGAAACCAAACAGGAGGGCCAGTAAACTTATTATAAATAAACCTGCTGCCAGAATTAGGTATGAATAAAACTGTTGCTCATTTGAGCAAAGATTTTGAAATTTATTAAAATTTCTAAGATCGGGAGTATTAAAACATTTCATTTGTTGATAGTCCTGAAACAAAAGTTGATTGCTATAAGCAAACTGTAGCAGAGATTGTTTTTTACAATCACATATCCAAGGATTATTGGCAAGTAAAATAGTTTTCAATAATTTACTTTCATTTAGCAACCTCAAGGTTTCAAAACTTAATAATTCAAAATTATTATTACGAATATCTAAATGTGTCAAGTTATTGGGTAATTGGAATTCAGTAAATGATGTTAAATTATTTCCAGACAAATATAATTTGCTTACATTTTTAAAACCGTCCGATGTAACAGCATCGGGCAACTCGGTCAAATTATTATTTTCCATATACAATTCAATAATTGTTAGATTTACTATGTCAACTTTAGGTAACTCAGGTATTGTAATCAATTCCAAATTTGAGCAATTCACTTGAAATACTTTATTATATGGTTTAATCCAACAGTTGCATTTATTTGGACATAATTTTAAATTGTTTTCAGTAATGAATGGACATTTTAATTCCTCCGGATTCAATTCATCCACTTGTTGTCCTTTCAAATATTCTGGACTATTGCAGGTAAGATTATAAGTTTGCAAATGTATATTATCAGTGATTTCCCGATCTTCTCTTAAATATAACAAAAATTTCAAAAGTTTACAATCACACTGTATCGGATTATTATTTAAATTAATTGTTAGCTTTTGATAAGACCATACTCCGATATTTTCAATATTTTCAAAACACATTGATCTCAATTGATTATTTGATAAATTCAAATTCATTATACGTATATAAGATAATAACCACTGTAGATGTTGAACATTAAATATTTCTATATTATTGAAACTTAAATTCAATTCCTTCAAATTACTTGGTATATTCCAGTTTGTTGGTATATTTGTAAAATGATTATTTGCCAGTTGCAGTAATTTTAATTTATTTTTATTTCGCAGTATTATTTCGAATTTAACATTGTCATTGGTTATTTGATTGTTGTTTAGGACTAGCGCTTCCAGTTTGTTGAGATTTTGAAATAGACCACTGCAATTTAAGAATAATTTGTACTTAAGTAATATTTAGATTTGCAAAGTTGTTTAAAACAGACAAGGTAAAAATTCGAATTTTATTTAAAATTCATAAAGTATTTGAAATAAAATTTTTGTTTAAATAAATTTCTCAAAAACATTTGAATGCTATGATTTCCAAAAATGAAATTCTGAAAATAAATAGAATTTTAATGATTTTTCTGTTAGTAAAGATCGAGCACGGGCTCTAATTCTATTTGTTATAAGAGTTTGAGTTGAAAAATGTAGAAGAAAAATTTTAATTTCTAAAAGCTATAGACATTTCTGGGCGCTATGAAAAAACCCCCAATGAAATTACCCCCAAATAGGAAAATGAAAAAACCCCCAATGAAATTATCCCCAAATAAAATGAAATAAGCCCCAAAGAAAAATAATGAAATTACACCCAAAATAAATGCAATTACCCCCAAATAAAAATGAAATGTTTTTTTTTTTTTAAATTTTTAATATTTTAAAGTTTTTAGGCGTTGCCGGCCTTCGGCCGGGCTTAGGGATTACAAACTCCATGCATTAAACCCACCCTCTCCGCAAAGTAAAGTTTTCTAGGGTAGCAGGCCTACACGCTATCAAATTTGTTATGCCTCAAAAAGGCCTGATAACCAAAATAGCTTTGGTTTGCAGAGAGGGTGGGTTTAATGCATGGAGTATGTAATCCCAAAGCCCGGCCGAAGGCCGGCTACGCAGAAAAACTTTATTACAAAAAAACTAATCATAGAAGTCGTAATTTCGACATTTCGCAATATTTTGGATTTTTTGACAACTTTGTTTTGGGAGAAATAACATTTTTATACCTATCATTTTGGGCGATAAGACCTTGGGCGCTATGTCCGTACGCCAAAAAAGGCGTACGGACATAGCGCCCAAGGCCCTATCGCCCAAAATCGTAAATGACGTATCGCCCACGCTGCGACATATAGCCCAAAATGATAGGTATAAAAATGTTATTTCTCCCAAAACAAAGTTGTCAAAAAATCCAAAATATTTTTTTTGGGCGAAGTGCCGAAATTACGACTTCTATGATTTGTTTAATTGTAATAAAGGTTTTCTGCGTAGCCGGCCTTCGGCCGGGCTTAGGGATAACATACTCCATGCATTAAACCCACCCTCTCTGCAAACCAATGCTATTTTGGTTATCAGGCCTTTTTCAGGCATAACAAATTTGGTAGCGTAAAGAACTGCTTCCCTAGAAAACTTTACTTTGTGGAGAGTGTGGGTTTAATGCATGCACTCAAAAAAATACGTTAGTAGATTTACTATTTTTTTTTTGCTAATGCTAGTTAGCTAACTTTTAGCAAATTTTTAGTTGAGATTAGCATGTTAGCAAAAAATTCTTGTAAACTTCATTTAGCACATTAGCAATTTTAAACAAATTTTGAACTAATTTCTTTTGCTAAATTTGAAATTGAGTTGACAACATTTTTACAAGATTTTTTGCTAACATTAGCAAAAATAAATGGTATATTTTTTTTTATTTTCAGAAAACTTAAAATGGCGCTATCTCGGAAACTAAGCCAGATAGTGCAAAATGGAGGCCATTTTTGGTTCTTAGAATCTCCATAGTATCGTCGCTCCTCTTCACATGTGTGGACCCTAATGGGACCTAACTTTGGATCCAAAAAAGTTAGCATTCCCGAAAATTTAAAAATGCTCATATCTGTAAATATTGCCGACACAACAAAAAGTCCAAAAGCGTTTTTTGTAGCTCTCAACACGTAGAACAAGACCGCAAAATAGTCAAAAGCTCTCCGAGTAATATTTTTGAAGTTATCGAGTTTTTTAATTCTCAAGACCCCAGTGGTCCCCTATAATCACGTATCTCAAAAACTAAGCAAGGTAGAGCGAAACGGACACAAATTTTGGATCAAAAACTATGACTATAAGGAACCCAACTAGGTCTAGGCCCATCGGGGTCTGGACCTATCGGGTCCGAACCCAATGGGGTCCTCAGATGTGTATAAACTAAGTTCAAAAAAAAAATATTTAGTTAACTAATTATTGGCAAAACATTTTTGCTAACTTTAGCAAAAAAATTGTGGGTTCAAAATCAACAAATTTTCTTGTAGGTTTACAAGCTTTTTTTGCTAACATTACAGTTTTTTTTTTTTTGAGTGTATAGAAAATTTGTCTTTGAGAAAGTTTCTATAGAAAAATTGTCTTTGAGAAAGTTTCTGTAGAAAAATTGTCTTTGAGAAATTTTCAATAGAAAAATTGTCTTTCAGAAATTTTCTATAGAAAAATTATATCTCAGAAATTTTCTATAGTATAATTGTCTCTCAGAAATTTTCTATAAAAAAATTGTCTGAGAAATTTTCTATAGACATATTGTCTTTGAGAAAGTTTCTATAAAAGAATTGTCTTTGAAATTTTCTATAGAAGAATTGTCTTTGAAAAATTTTCTATAGAAAAATTGTCTTTCAGAAATAGAAAAAATATCTTTCTGAAATTTTCTATAAAAAAATGTCATTGAGAAAGTCTCTGTAGAAAAATTGTCTTTGAGAAATTTTCTATAAAAAATTGTCTTTGAGAAATTTTCTATAAAAAATTGTCTTTGAGAAATTTTCTATAAAAAATTGTCTTTGAGAAATTTTCTATAAAAAATTGTCTTTAAGAAATTTTCTATAGAAAATAAATTATTCTTTTTATAAACCCAGATGATGAAACTCATAGAGTTTCGAAATATCGGCAAACAATAAATAAAATTTATTTCATGGCCTCGAGCTCAAACAACGAATTTATTATTTTTAAAATAATATATATAATTTTTGTAAAACAACATAAATGCTGGGAAAGCGTTCCAAATGAGAAGAGAAACCTAACGCCTAATGACAAAATAACCAAAAAACAAATTCGGCAGTGCCGAATCTATAATACCCTCCAACATATTAAAAAAAATACAAAAAAAAATTGCAGAGGCGTTTTTTTAGGGGGGGTCAGAAGGGGTCATTGGGGGACACATAAACCCATGCGGTAAATGTTTTAAAATTCATTTATTATGATTTTTGAGCTTAAGTAATAAAATTTTATTATTATTTAAAACATTTTTAATATCCACGCCCACAAAAGGGGGGACGGGCAAGAAAAATATTTTTTTTTATTTCCTAAGTGCAAGCAAAATTTTCTGTTCCAAATAATCGGTTCCAGAACGAATCAAACTACCCTGCAACCGGTTCTACTTAACATTCCAGAATCAATGATTTTTGTTTGAAACTGTCCCGAAAGCAATCGTTTTTTTAGAGCAAGTAGTTTTTTTGAAAAATAATTTTACATAGAAAATTTTGTTGTGATTACTGTAGAATGTATTCAAGAATCTATTGAACCAGGAATTTGTTCCAAAAAATTTTCCTGGGCAGGACCTTGAACTTTTTCTGGCATCAAATTGTTTCATTTGCTTAACAAAAATACAAAAAACCTGTATATATAATATGGCGTTTTTCAGAGGTTAGTTAAGTTCTTCAAGGGGGAACTTTTTTCCCGCTGGTCCGATTTTGCCCATTTACGAACTTAAACTGCCTAGAACCAAAAGACATATTCCAGCCAAACTTAACGAGTATATCTCTTTTATTTTAGACTGCATCGTGTCTTATACAGACGGACGGACATACGGACATTCTAGAAAAGTCTTAGAATCGATCATAGATCAATAATATATATACTTTATGGGGTCCCCGACCGATATTTCGATGCGTTACAAACGGAATGACAAAGTGAGTATACCCCCATACTGTAGTTGGAGGGTATAAAAATGAACGACCGGACTGAAAAATTAAAACGAATAAATGACCATTTGAGCTGAACGCAATGACCTAAAAGAGCTGAAATGAACGAAATAGATAAACCGCTCAGTCAAGTGAATAGTTCAATTGAACTAGTTCGTTCGTGAACGACACAGCTCTAGTATTCCAGGATTGTAGATCTTACGACAGGAAATGCGTCCCGGTGACCCTCCTCTTGTTTGTGGAACCAGACCCTCCAGTTTCCGATTTCAAGGCCCTAGTTCTGCATACGGATTCGTGCGAGCATTTTAAGAATCTTGAGATTACCAGGAATTCATTCTTACTTCGTTTTTTTATACGAAAGTAATCAGTTTAATTATAATACTTAAATATAATAAAAAATTAACAAAATAATCACCTTGAAATATTTTTTAAATCATTATGAGACAGATTAATAAGCCGCAAACTTGTTGTGTTCTGCAATAAATTGTCAGCTAAAAATGTCAAACTATTGTTTGTCAAATCCAAAATTCTTAAATCCGGCTGACTTTCAAACAGTTGCTGTGGTAAATTTGATAATTCATTATTAGATAAATTTATACTCGTGATATTTGAAGAATTTGCGAATAAATTGCTGGAAACAGATGTTAATCCCGATTGCAAAGTAATTTCTAGTAGTTTGGGTAGATTTGAGAAAAGTTTTGCTGGTAAAGCTGACATGATTTCAGTATTGTTGACCAAGATAAAACTTTTTAAATTCAAATTATTTTTAAAAAGATTTTTGGGCAAAGCTTTAACGGGATTTAAACTAAGTGTTATATATTCCAAGCTGGATAATAAATCGAATACATGAGATGACAAAGTTTTAATGTTATTCTGAGATAAATTCAATACTTTTAATGGCATTTGAAATGCAAATAGATTTTTAGATATATTATACAATTTATTTTGTTTCAAATTTAGTTGTAGTAAATTCTTTTGATTTGTAAAAATTCCACTTGGTAAACTTTGTAAGTTTCTACCCAAACTTAGGTATTGTAAATTTCTAAAATTTTTAAATGTATTAACAGATAAATTAATATAATCTGTAAGAAATGTCAATTTCTTCAAGTTGTTTAAAGATACAGTGCCGGTCAAAAAAATAGCACCAATGACAAAATCTCTATTCATTCAATTAAAACAAAATATTATGTGCGTATTCGTTTAAAGTAAATATGCAATACTCTTATACTAAGTATATACCCCTTAAATGTTTTTACTTTTTCCAAAAATTGTGAACGGTTCTCTTTTAATGATCGATACTTTAAAAAAACTCTAAATCAGTGCAGTCAATAAAATAGCACCGAATGACAAAATTTCTTTAAAAAAAATAATATTGTTTTAATTATTAAAATAAAAGTGTTAAATATTAAAGAAAGATAGTTTTTATTTATAAAAAATTTAATTCATTACAAAATTTGACATTTATTTTCATAAAAATATGACGTGGAAGGAATTACACTCCTCAAAAACGTGCTTTTGTAAAAAAAATTGATTTCTGAACATAAACCATACTCTGAAATAGGAAAATTGATTGGATGCGATTATAAAATGATCGGAAATTCAACAAAATTAACTTTAGAGCTTGAAAAACCTAGTCACTAGCGATGTTTGTCACCATTAGTGGTTAGGTGTTTGTAAAGACAATGGAAGAAAGCCTCATTTACGGCAGCTCCAGAGCTAAAAAAGGACAGCAAATGGCGAAAAATGTTCGTCAAAGATTACAAAACAACAACATTGACGCTTGTAGATACGGAAAAGTGGGCCTACTCTCACTTAAACATGCCGCAAGTCGTTTGAAGTTTGCTAACAGTAACTTAGAATGACCAGCTTAAAAGTGGATCAATGTTCTATGGACAAATGAATACATTGTTGTTTTATTTGGAGACATAGGATCACATACCTATGTCAGGAGACCCTATACCGCGGAATTCAATCCAAAATTCGAAATAAAAATAACTTTAAATGGTGCTTATGGAGTGGGGGATATTTTCCTACTGCGGAGTGGGGTTCATATATTGGACCATGGCTCTCATATTGGACTAGATCAACCGTGGATATACACTTAACGTTTATATCTTCCAGAAAGTAATGTAACTATAAGTTTGTGAGCAAATTCCACAAATTAAGGTCTTTTAGCACGTCAATTACCCAAAGCATGACGGGAAATTGGCGAAAAATTGGGTCTGGACAATAAAGTAAACGTGATGGAATGGCCTGGTAAGTCCCCAGATCCAGACCAAATCGATAGTTAATGGACAGATATAGAGAAGGGAGTGTCTCGAATACAACCAACTTGTAATGAAGCTCTTTGGGTGGATGTTCAGCAAATCTGGAACTTAATTTCTTATTAAAGATTCCAAAGTCTTGCGAATTCGGTACAAAAACGTTCTACAGAGGTAATTGTCAATAATGAGCACTCGACAAAATTTTTTTTTTAATATTTAAAGATATCAAAACAATACTGAATTCATAATCCATTCGTTTTTCAAATTTAAGAATTTAATTTTAATACAAAAAGTACTGTGGTGCTATTTTTTTGACTGAGTCTTTTTGAAGTTTTTTTAAAAACTCTGAAAATTTTTAATAAAATAAAAAACCAAATTAGGCTTTTCTTATGTAATATTGTTTCACACTCTTGTAAGTATCTTATGACACGTTTTCAGTGGCATAAGTTGAAATCGTTAAAAAAAAACCAACGAAGAAAATTTTGTTTTATACTGGTGCTATTTTTTTGACCGCAGCTGTATATCCATAAATAAATCTTCGGTTCCATTATAAAAACCGTCAGCACTTGTTGATATATTGAGGGTTAATTCCATTAAACCATTTGTAAAATTCCTTAGGTAGTGTTTGTTAAAATTCGCATTTATATCGTTATTTATATAATTTATTGTTGTATAATGAATTACGCCCATTTGTTGAAGCATATTCCCAATGGAAGTATACTCTGGTATAGAACATTCCAATAATTCCACCTTTTTAATTTTACCTAAGTTAATATTAGGTAATTGAGTTTTAAATTCACTGCCATTTACATTATAACACTTTATGGTAATTTTATCTTTGTGATCATATAATACTGATAACTGTGAATGATTTTTAGTACAATCCATTTCAGTATAACTTGCATATTTGGAAATATTAAATTTTGTAATCAAATTATTTTCTTGTAATTTTGTAGAATTCAAGAGTGTTGCAGATAATTTAGTAATTTGAAGAAGAATTATGATAAAAACGATAATATTGTTGTGCAAATTTGTTGTCAAATTCATTATAAATATTTAAATGTCAATTTAGTTGAACTTTTCTCTATCAGCATGTGTTTCGCTTGTAAGTTGTTATTGAACTAGAAATATGTGCTGGCATTTATTTATCGAAAAAAAGCTGAATAATAGAGTGGACTAAAAAGTCAGATTTTGAAGAATTATAAAATGGACTGTTACACTGTTCCATAAATTTGAGGAGAATTTATGTCTTTGGCTTGAGACCAAAAAATATTAAAGTATACTAATTCACTCAAAAAAAACCTTGTAAAATGAAACGGTGTGCTTTGTCGTTGTGTCGTCCTTTGGCAACATTATTTAGCTACTCGTACCGGGTAGGAGTTTTTCCCCCTTGCTGGAAGGTGGCCAACGTCCAGCCAATTCCAAAAAAGGGAGAGGCTACAAACCCTGAAAACTACCGCCCAATAGCAATTTGCTCTACGCTCTCGAAAGTCATGGAAAGACCTGGTAAATTATTTGGAGTCTAATTCACTTTTGTGCGATCGACAGTATGGCTTTCGTAGAGGTCGTTCTACGGGAGACCTGTTAGCGTTTCTTTCGGAATGCTGGAGTCGTTCTATTCACCAATTTGGTGAAAGCAAGGTGGTTGCTCTAGATATTTCCAAGGCGTTTGATCGTGTGTGGCACGGTGCACTCGTTTCGAAGCTTATTGCGTTTGGTGTCGGTAGTGATTTCTCTCGATTCATATCGAGCTTTCTTAGAGACCGCTCTATACGTGTTGTTATAGATGGGTTCTCATCGGATGCGTTTCATCTGAATTCAGGGGTACCGCAAGGTTCTGTTCTATCTCCTACACTTTTTCTTATTTTTCTTAACGACCTTCTGGGTATAACTTCCAATCCTATCTATTCTTTTGCATATGACAGCAACATTTGTCATTCATTTTCCTTTAATCATACCAAGCCTTACTGAGGTTGAAGCTATGAGGCAGAACATGAATGACACACTCACTCATGACCTTACGAAAATCTCCGAGTGGGGTCTTGCGAATCAGGTCGATTTTAATGCTCGTAAAACCTAATGTTATATGCTGACCCACAGACGTCTTGTGGAATCAGCGTCATCTGTATCCATGGGCGGTATAGCTATTGAGGAATCAGACACTCTTGATGTTCTAGGCATGAGAATCCAATGTGATGTTCGATGGAACCAACATGTTTTTCAAGTGTCGAAAGAAGCATTCAAGTGTCTTGGTTTTTTAAAACGGTGCAAGAATTACTTCACCCCGTCTGATCTTCTCACTATTTATACCGCCTATATCCGACCGAAAATGGAATACAACTCCCATATCTGGGCAGGTGCTTCAAGGTCTATCTTAAAGCTTCTGGACCGGGTGCAAAGGAGTGCGTTGAAGCTCATCAATGACAGTAGGGTGTCCAGCTCTATTGATTCATTGGAGCATCGTCGGAATGTGGGTTGTGCGTCATTGTTCTATCGATATTACCACGGTAAGTGCTCAGCTGAGATGGGTGAACTCATCCCTGAGACGCGGGTGCATACCCGTAGTACTCGCCTTTCCAGCAACTCACATCCGTTTGTTGTCGATTGTCCAATGTATCGCACAACGCATTACAGAGAAAATTCATTTCTCGGTCGAACTAGTCGTATGTGGAATAAACTCCCCGCAGAAATCTTTCCAGTGGGCTATAATTTAGAAAAGTTCAAATTGTCCACAAACACTACTCCCTCTTTCCTTCTCCTCATAACCTTTTTTCCTAATACCAACACAATGCATTGCATTAGTAGGGGGCATCACCTGAGTGTTGGCTCAAAGTAAAAAAAAAGAAAAGCTTGTTACTTTAATTTTTTGCAACCTCCTATTTTACGAGAATTTCTAGTAAAAATTACGAGCTTTTTTTGTAATTTTACAAGCTTTTTACTAATAAAATTGTAAATTTACGCCTTTTTTGACGCGATAAAACTTACAAGGAGTTCTCAAGGTTTCCTAGTAAAAACTGTGAGCTTTTTTTGTAATTTTACAACCTTTTTACCAATTAAATTGTAAACTTTTCACTTTTTTAACGCGATAAACGAAAGATTTTTTTTCTAAAATTTGGAAATTAGAACATTTACAAAAAAAAAAAAAAACTGTAAAATTACATAAAAAAAATGTAGACTTTGATCGACCAAAACACAAAATTTTATGTTAAAAAACAAGGCATATCAGTAAAATAAAATAACGCGATTTTTCTAGTATTGACAAGGTTTTTTTTTTGAGTGTAGTAGACTAAAACCCCCAAAGGATTTTGGCTATATACTTACAGTTTTTTTCTATGGGCCACTGAAGTTTTTTTTACATTTTTGTACAGAGATGTTTGTAATAGAGATGGGCGCATGAGTGATTTTTGACTCACTAAATTTAATACAACTCACACTCACGTGCACTCACACTCAAGTGCACTCATACAAGCTTCACTCACGCTTACGTTGACTCACACTCACGAAACTCTTACTTAAAAAAAAAAAAAAATAAAAACTAAAATTTCAAAAATCTTACAAAATTTTGAGCAAAATTTGCAGTTCAGCTAAATTTTACAATTTTTTTTTCTTTTTTTGACGAAATCTTAAGTTTAGCCAAATTTTAAAGTTTTTTTGTTGCTTTTTTTGGTACGAAAGAAAATATGAAGGTGAAAATAAATCACGGAAACTCACGCAAAAATCCTTCTCACGCGCACTCACTCATGCAATTTTTTTCGCCACTCACAATCACGGGATTAAAATTGAATTCAGTCACACTTACGCGTGATCACGCTCTAATCTGCTCATGTTCCCATCTCTAGTTTGGAATAAGAAAAATAAATGATGTAAATATACTTCTGAGAAAATAACACTGTGCAACAAATGAAGACTTTTTGAACAACTAAAGAACTTGATCATATATGAGGCATTCCACACCAAATGTCCCGCTACAGAAAAACATGTGTCCCGTAAATCTCTGAATAGGTTGTTTGGATAGCCCTTTATGTAACTAAGAAAATTGCGTTTTTGGTTTTTCAAATTTTCGAAAACTGGGCTTAGGAGGCGTGGTCAAATATTGGAAAAATGGTAAAATTTGTGGCGAGTTGCCTTGATTAAATATTTATCACATTAAAACGGAATGCACCACAATGTCAAAAATTTACGTTCTTATATAGTTTTGTATGGGCTATCGATTAAAATTTTTTTTTTTTTGGAAAATTTTCAGAACCCGTTCTGAAATTTTCTATTTTTAAAAAAAGTTAATTTATCAAAAATCCGGCCACTTTTTTTTTCTTTTTTATTTATTTTTTTAAAAGTTTAGATGTTTGTCCATCCACACAAAAAAAAAACAGAAACACGTTCATTTTTTTTTTTCGAGAAAATCGCATTTGAACTTTAAATTTCATAACAATTTTGTTATTTGCTTGTATTTCTTTGTTTTAAAGTTGCGAATGAGTAATATTAATTGCATAAATATTAGTCATACGCTCTGTTGACACAATAAAATACAAGCAAATTACTAAATTGTTATGAAATTTAAAGTTCAAATGCGATTTTCTCGAAAAAAAAGATGAACAGGTTTCTGATTTTTTTTGTGTGGATGGACAAACATCTGAACTTTTAAAAAAATAAATAAAAAAGAAAAAAAAAAGTGGCCGGATTTTTGATAAATTGACTTTTTTAAAAAATGGAAAATTTCAGAACGGGTTCTGAAAATTTTCCAAAAAAAAAAATTTAATCGATAGCCCATACAAAACTATATAAGAACGTAAATTTTTGACATTGTGGTGCATTCCGTTTTAATGTGATATATAGGGATGAGATTTCCATGCAAATGCATGTTTTTTGTCGATAGTCTAAAAACGATATCGACCAATTATCTTTCCGAATCAAGAAATTTGGGTTAAAATGGCATCGATTTGTTTTTGCATATTTTTGCATATTTTGGTGAAAATGCATATTTTTGCATATTTTAGTTTTAAATGCATATTTTGTGCATATTTCCAACTTTTAAGTGCATATTTTTGCATATTTGGGCATAAATTAGCAAAAACCCAAATTGAAATCTATTTGTTTCAAAAACTATTTTAAATTTTAAAAATGTATTTTGGAAATAAGAAAAATAATTTTTTTTTTTTTAATTTTTTTTATAGATTGTGTTAACTTCTAAAAAATCTTGCTTATCTAAAATTTTAAATGTTACTATTTAAACCCGGCGTTACTTTTTGCTTTTTAAGAAGTTTTTCCTTTGAAAAAAAGATTTTTATTGCAGACATTTTATTTTTTAGTGCATATTTTTAGGATTTTTAGTGCATATTTTGAATTTTTTAGCGCATATTTTAAGCGCATATTTTCGATTTTTTAGTGCATGAAAATCTCATCCCTAGTGATATATATTTAATCAAGGCAACTCGCCACAAATTTGACCATTTTTCCAATATTTGACCACGCCTCCTAAGCCCAGTTTTTAAAAAATTGAAAAACCAAAAACGCAATTTTCTAAGTTCCATAAAGGGCTATCCATATCACCTATTCAGAAGTTTACGGTACACATGTTTTTTTTCGCTCGACATTTGGTGTGGAATGCCTCATATGTAGGTTCAATTCTACTACCAATAGGTAAAAATACCCTATACTCGGAATTTCCAATTTGGAGACCTTTTTTTTTATTTTAGGAACATATAAATATAATCAAAGAGTGATTGGGTTCACAAAAATTGGTCGATTTTGACTAAAAAATTCAACAAAAAGCCCCACAAGATTATATATTTTATAAAACTTTTCCTACAGCTCTAACTGCCTGAAAAGTGCCCCTACAGGAGTTAAATGTATGATCGACGCTTAATATTTTGTCCATCACATCTTCTCAGAACATACCCATGCTCAGGCGCGGATCCAGGATTTTCATTTGGGGGGGGGAGATTTTTTTTACCAAAAAAATTTTATGCAATCAGAAGGCAAAAAATTTTGGTTGGAAGCGGGGGGGGGGGGGTGGTTGTGTTGTAGAATTTTTCGTAAATATTTGTAATATTGCTTAGCAAGACCATTTATAGTCAAATAAACGGACCTATACTCAGTTATAGCTAGTCACAAATCTAAAAAGACCCGTAAACTTTTATATAAAAATTCTATATAAAAAACTGAAATATTTCGAAAAAAAAATTAACCATATTATTAGTTTTTTATAAATGTTTCCTTTACAAAATTTTTCAGATGTTGAGACATTTTTTTTATATACGGATTCTAAAACTGTGATATAAAAATGTTCTTAAATTCTCAGATAGTATTTTCTTAAGAAAAACTCTCTGATTCAACATTTTCTTATAGAAAATGTCTCCGATTTTAAACTTTTTTCTATAATCTGAGATTCTGAGGCATTATTTATATAAAAAAATTTCATATTCTAATGTCTCTTTCTTCTAAAAAATCTCTGAAATAATGCTCATATTTTAATTCTCAGATTTTAAGAACTTTTTCGTATAAAAATATTATTAGATCATATTTCGTAAAAGAAAATTATCAGATACTAAAAAATTATTAGTTCAACAACTATTTATGAAAAAATTTTGATACACTTTTCTAAAACTTAAATCCTAGATTTTTTTTTGCATTTTTCGATAGAAAAATTTTACGGTTTTGATGCCATCTAATGTTTTAAATTTCTTAGATTTTGAAACATTTTTCATATAGAAAAATTATTATTAAAATATTTACATATTTCAGATTTCCTGTAGACAAATTTTCAGAATATTCTATAGTTTTCTAAAAAATTAATAGATCTTGATAATCTTTTCCTATAGAAAAATTCGCACATTTAAAAGATTTCTCAAATAGAGAAATTCTCATTCTCAAGAAGTTTTCTATAAGAGAAATTAATCCTGGAAATATATTTCCATATAGAAAACTCAAATTCTGAGACGTTTTTCTTGTAGAAATGTTATCTGATTCTGAGATTTTTTTGCCTAAAAATTTGTGGCAGATTTTGAAACATTTTTTTTTAAGTAAAAATTCTCAGGTGCTGAGGTATTTTTTCTATAGAAATGTAATAAGAAATTTTTTATAAAATTTGAGATAATTTTTCAATTAAAAAATTCTTACATTCAAAGTCGATTAAGTATAAAAATATTTTTTAAAGGTAAAGTCTGAAATTTTGAAAAATATTTCTATAAAAAATTATACTTTTTCCATAGAAAATAATAAGGAAAGTTATTCGGTTAGAAAATGTCCACGACTCTATTACCATATAAGTTTTTCATATGCAATTTCTTTGATTCTGAAACATTTTATCCTAAGGCTATGTTTGCTGAAGTAAATGATCAGCACACATATAAATCCCCTAAGAATTTTTTACATTCTAGCATTTTCTTTCTATCTTTCCTTCCTTTCCTTTCCCTTTCTTTTTCTTTTTCCCTTTCCTTTTTTTTTTCTTTTTTCCTTTCCTTTTTTTTTCTTTCGAAATCATTTTGGGGGGGGAGAAATCCCATTCTCCCCCCCCCTGGATCCGCGCCTGCCCATGCTGTATCTCTAAACCTTAAGGCGATCCCCATACAACTTTTTTATTTTTATATACCGCTTTCATGGTGCCTCCTAGAGTGGTTTAAAGGGAGACTTCGGTCTCTCCCTATTAATTTTTACCCCTCAAAACTTTTTCCGAACTTACCTACACCCTACCTCTACTCCATACGGGGGTTCCCATACCCTATCTCTACTCCCTATGTGGGTTCCCATACCCTATATCTACTCTCTATGGGGGTTCCCATACAAAATACAATTTTTAGAAAACTTCAATATTAATTGAGGGTTAATTTCGCTACAACGAGACGACGGTTATTTGTTACCAGTTCTCGGTTAGGTTGAATTTATTAAAAATGAGTTGTAAATAAATAGAAAAACTAAATAAAAATAATTGATCATTTGATCAAAATTATTATTAAAAAAGTAAAAATAAAAAAAAATATTTACATAATTTATTTTACTTATCCCACACGCCTTTGAAACAAAAAACTTCAGTGGGCCATAAAAAATATGTATGGAAGTGCAAAATCCTTTTCGTTTTTTGTGGTCTCAATTCAAATACGTTTTCATCTTAAACAGTGTTATTATATCCACGCCTCCAAAAGTGAATGGGCCGAAGAGAATACATTTTTTTAGAATTTTTTGTAGAATAAGCTGAGAGCAATATAGGAAAATTTGTCTTCTCTTGTTCTAAAACGACTTCTTAGCCCCACTCTATTTTATAATTGTGTTAAATCATATTTTCATTAACAAGAAAAGTCTCCCCAGCGTCATACACAGATCTTTACGAAATTTTGATAAGTTTCTTGGGATAAAAATATTATGGAACCAAATTTATTTTTAGGTTGCTAGATTTGTAGAGGGTAACTTGGATCTTGTTCAGTTTTTTACGCTTCCCATTTTTTTGAAAAATATCCTTATATTTGTTGCTAATGCCTACACTCAAAAAATTATGTCATTAACTGTTTGTAGTTTATTTAAAAAGTTTTCCGTTTAGTCGTTTTTAAAAGAAAAAACATTTGTTTGATGTTCAGTTTTTATTAATGACTACTTCTGTCCTTTGTTTCAAAACTAACACACTAAAAAATAATGACTTTCATTAACATTTAATTTTTAAAGTCATTTATTTTTGTTCTGTAAGTAAAAACTACTGATTATTCTTTAAATTTTTAATGATTTTTGTAAGTAATTTTTTTTAAATTGTTTGTATTTTAAAATGAAATATCATTAGCTTTTACCTATGTATACAAGTAGGTTATTTTTTTGTAGAAAAAAAAAATCAAAAAATGATTTATAGAAATATAAAAACATGTTTGTATCAAGTGACTTTGATACAAACATGGGTAGAGTGTCTGGCCAGAATGTAGTTGATTGCGGGATCTATTCCCCAAAATTTTATTAAAAATTTTTAAAAAAACATATCAATAGAAAATTGTAAAAAATAACCTACGAAATCATTATTTTTTAATGTTTTCGTAGGTTATTTTTTTGGAATTTTTTGGTAAAAATAACAGTACTATCATTAATTTTTAATGTTTTCGTAGGTTATTTTTTTCGAATTTGTTGGTAAAAATGAATGAGAAAAACGTAGTTTTTTAATGTTTAATGTTATTTATTTTAGAAAATTTTGTCAACAGTAAAAAATAAATTTTGATGGTTTTCAATTGTTTAATCACTGGTTTTAAATGTGTTTTCATTTGTTTTTGCCTACAAAATATTTTGAGTGTATCAAGGTCTAGACAAGTATCCAATTATTTTCAGATTTTATAAGGTTACCAAAATACACGTCTAATAGGTTAAGTTATGTTAGAGGTGGTAAGTGAGAGTAAATATAAATAGTTACTTTTCCTCACATTATAGCATGACCACAATCTTCTCCTGGATGTGCTCTTTGTTAGGTCTCTCCACTTTCTATTAGCCATTTCGGTGTTTAGATTGTCGCGTAGCGATCTAAAATACCAATACCATCAGCACCTTGTTTCGCGAGCTCGTCCGCTCACTCTTTACAGGTTTATAGCTACACACAAAATATTAATCAAAAGTTTATTATTTGCACGAATTTTGAAATACTTATGTAACGAACGGAAGGGTGGTTTGTAAAATATCAGATTTCTTTAAAATATCAGATGATTTCTTTAAAATATCAGATGATATAACTGTAAAACACTTTAACTATTATAATGCGGTTACTAGAGTCATTTGAGCCAAATTAGAGGGGACGATTTTTTCCAATCTCAAACGTTTCGTCCTTGTGCCAAAACATCTTAATTTTCAAATTTCAGCCAAATCAACTGGTAACTGCTACGGATGGACGGATTTTGCTAAATCGACACAAAAAGTTAGTTTGAGTCAATCAATTAACTTGAAGGTAGATCTATGAAAAATATTTCGGGTAGTTAAAAATATCAGCACAAGGTCTTTGTAATCTGAACTACCGAGAGGAATATGGTATACACATTTGTGAAGATCGGATTATGACGATAAGAAGACTTCCCTTGTTAACTTAAACAATATGTTTTCAAAGCAACCAAACAGAAAAAAATTCAGTTAATTTTATTGAGTAAAAAACAACGCAATTTTTTACAAGCACACAAATTATGAGTATTGAGTAAACTTGTTCGAGGCCCAAAAATTCTATTTATGATGTACGAATTTTTGACACAATATAAAGTATGATATAACAAATAATTCTGTATCGTTTACTTTAAAATTAAATATTTTGAGTTATGGCACTATACATTAAATGAGCGATATAATAATCTCTATTAAAATTAATTTCTGCTAGTTCGGATTTTATTCGGATTTCCCCGAAAAACCACACTTTTCATAAAGTGGCAAATCCTTTTTTAAATTTGAGATTGTGCAGCTAAAAAACAGGAAACTCCTATTTTTTCTTTCCTCATTTCCATATGCAATTTTCAGGACAATCGGTGGGTGCCCTCTGAAAGACCTCCCTTGTAAGTATGCCCTACTTTCAGGGCCCCTATTGGTACCCTTATTGGACAAGGGGGAGGTCTAGCGTCCTAACTGGTATGAATTTCGCTGCAATCGGTCTAGTACCTACTTACAGAGTAGCCAAAATTATTCAAACCATTACGAGGTAAGCGAGACGGAAAGGAGTACCCAAAAAAAAATTGAAAAATCGAAAAATCGAAAAAAAATTTTGGTTTGTATGGAAAAAAAAAATTTGGGGCAAATCTCCCCAAAGGCACGGTTTTATTTTGTCCAATGTGGCTAAAAATTTAACATAAAACTAACCATAATTTGTCCGGCGATTGACTAAATTCGAAAAAAGTCACCCTAATATACATTCCCATGTAAACTACCCCATTGTTTATACATTTTTGACAATAACGAACTTCACGAAATCGAATTTGGACACGAACGATACGACATTGGATAGACCTTCAAGAAACCTTTCGGCTTGTACAAAATGCTCATATAGTTTCTTTTAAAGAAATGGAAAAAATCCTTAAAGAAACTAAAATAATCCCATTTTCCCCCCTCCTCTTTGACCAGCAGAGAACACCAACCGATTGTCCTGAAACTTGCATATGGGAAAGAGGGGAGGAAAAGAAGAGTTTCCTGTTTAAAGACCAAATTTTTTCATAAGATGGCAATTCTTTTTTATTGATATAATTTGAGCCAAAAAAAAATATGTAACTCTTTTTTTTCTCTCCTTATTCCCATATGCAAGTTTCAGGACAATCGGTGAGTGAAAGACCTCCCTTGTTAACTCAGAAGTGTATTCACATCATTTATTTCACTAATCCAATACACTTTTAAAAAAAAACTTTAGTGGGCCATAAAAAAATAACTGTAAGTAAGTGACAAAAATCCTTTTGGGGGTTTTACTCTACTATTACACTAAAAACAAGTGAGAGTGTTAAATTCGGCTGTGCCGAATCTTGTATACCCTCCAACGTTTAAAAAAAAAATATAAAAAAAATGCAGGGGCGTTTTTTTTAGGGGGGAGGGGGGTGCTTGTTGGGGGTTCTTGGGGACACCTTCTCTCTGGTCAAAAATGTTTACAAATTTAATTACTACGCTTGTTGTGCAAAAGATATACTATTTCATCATTATATAAATTATTTGCTAATATCCACGCCCACAAAAGGGGGCGGACCAAAAAAAAAGTCATTTTAAAATCCCCTGGGTCCAAGTCCAAGACTTTAAACTTTTTCAAGCATAAAAATGTTTCATTTGTTTAACAAAAATACAAAAAAAACCTATAAAAAGTTACCTTTTTTCATGGGTTGGTTTACTTCGTCAAAGGGGAACTTTTTCCCCCCTTGTCCGATTTTGCCCATCTCCGAACCTAACCAGCCCTTGAACATAAGACATATATGTGCCAAATTTCAGGAGTCTAGCACTTTTATTTTGTACTGTATCGTGTCTTCCACAGACGGACGGACGGACAGACGGACGGACGGACGGACAGACGGACATCGCTAGAATGTCTTAGAATCAATGATGGGTACCAATACCTTTTCGATACCAATACCCGTTAATACCAATTCAAATTGAAAACCAATACCAATTAAAAACCAATACCTTTATTTGTGCGATACCAATACCGATAAAAAACCAATACCGATTCCCCACTACCAATACCAATTAAAAACCAATACTTTTATTCTTCAAAACCAATACCAATAAAAAACCAATACCAATTCATTTTTTCTTCTTTCGTATCGGTTTTGTTTCGGTTTTTTGTATTCTTATTTTCGTTTGTTTTAATTATGAATTCAAACATTTTCTTTCCATCACATTATTGGGTTTTACCTGCCTAAAGATGTTCACAAAAGATGTTACATCGATCAGTAATAGTTTGCATGCAATATCACATAACAAAAAGGAGTTAGCTACTTGAATTTTAAAAGCCATAAAAACATAAAACAATTTTTTTTTTGTCACGTAAAATATCCTTATTTTTAACCCAATTTGATTGTTATGACCCCTAATAAAAGTAGATCTTAAAAAATTTAGACCTTTTCTGTGATAAATTTTTGATATTGATAATTGATATTAGGTTTTACCTGACTAACGAATTGCTAAAGATGTTCACAAAAGATGTTACATCGATCAGTAATCGTTTGCATGCAATGTCATATAACAAAAAAGAGGTTAGCTACTTGAATTTAAAAAGCCATAAAAACATAAAAAAAAAATTTTTTTACTTCTTTTTAACCAAATTTGATTTTTATGACCCCTAATAAAAGTAGATCTTAAAAAATTTAGACCTTTTCTGTGATGAAATTTTTTCTTTTGCAAACATTGTTTGTATTTGATATACATTAAGTGTCACTGCACTTTTCTTTGGGTTGTTAAAAAAAAACTAATGTCCTTTTTTGGAAATTCCAATCAAGCAGTCGTTACAAAATTTTATGTCACAACACCAGAATCCAAAATTTTTTTTTTGTTTTATTAGAGGCACACTGTGCCGGGCACAGTTATATTATATAAGAATTTATTTTATTTTAGTGTGCGGTTCACACTTGCTATTTTTGAGAGTTTAAGGGCTACGTATTTAAAAAAATCTTTGTTCTGTATCCATTACGTTTTTATTTTGCAAAACGATGTTCGCACTCATTTTTAACTACCCAAGCAGAAACTGCCAACCGTTCCACAAAAAAAGTCTCGGCAAAGCACTTTATTTTTTGTGTATAAGGTAGTACGAAAAAAAGTGCTTTGCAAGCGCTTTGCCAATGTTTTCTATTATATCCGTTCAAAGTATAATTTGTAATTAAAATTTATTAATTTTCATAACAATTGGAATATTTTTCATTTCCCTGCAGTATTAGATATTGGTCCTTGAAAGCTCTCGTGATATGTCACTTAGACACAATTCCTATCACAAACTTGACACCTTTTATATAAAAACACGGTTCTTTTGTGAGGAAGTGTCTTAAACTCCGGATACATCACATGTGAAATGCCACTGGGTCTATCCTTTTGGCAAACAACACGTTTCGGTTCAATACACATTTTTTCGGTACTTTTTCTAAAAGGTTAATCTAGGACTATTATTTCGGGCAGTTTCAAACATAAGCATAAACTCGTTATATCCTGTACCACACGGCACTTTAAAATAGCAACGGCATACCGTTTACCGTGGTTATCATTTTGGACGTTGGGAGAGTACTAAACTGTGATGCTTTCCCACACTCAAAAAATTATGTTAGTAAAATCAACTGAAAATGTCAGTTAAAATAACTACTTTGTAAGTTGTTTTGGGGTCAACTACTTTTTCAGTTAAATCAACTAACAATGTTAGTTATTTTAACTGACAAAAAACAACTGACTTATGTAGTAAAAATTACTAACATTTGTAGTCAAAACAACTAATATGTAGTAAAAATAAAATAAACAATATATAATTTTTTTTTCAAAAAATTTTTCAGAAAAAAAATTTAAGACCAAATTTTTTTTTTTTTTAAAAAAAAGTTGTGAAAAATAAAAATAAACGAAAATTTATTAATTTTTTTTGGAAAAAACTTTGAAAATTTTCCAGAGATAAAAAAATAAAATTAACTACTTTAAATAACTGTTACTACATTACAGTACTTTTTTGTTAGTTATTCAAAAAAAAGACTCAAAATAACTAACAGAAATAGTTGTTTGATATTTTTCATACAAAAATAACTGACTTTGTAGTTAAAAACAACTTACTACTGTAAAATATGCAAACAACTAACATGTAGTAACTTACATAATTTTCTGAGTGCAGCACACAAGCGACCATTAAAGGTACTTTGCCAGCGCTCTCCCGTTCGTATTTTTCTGCCTGGGTAGTTTAATTATTGGTTTTCCCCATACAATTTAAACGTCAAAATAAACCACCGTTTTATTTTGACAGATAAAGTGCTTAAAATTGTATGGGGAAGACACATAATTAAACTAGTTTAAATGAATGCGAATATGGTATTACTGGTGTTTTGATAAACAACTTGTTTAAGGTCGTAAGTTTGAACCCCATATAAGAAAACAATTACCCGTGTAATCGCAATTACCAAAAGATCTAAAATCGAAAAAGAGGCCTTCACGATAACCTATTTCGATTACCTTTTCAAAAAATATTTATGTATGAAAAGGATGAATTTTAGGTATATTTTGTAACGAATGTTAAGTCTCAACTTTCTGCAATTAAAAAATATCTCTCCTTGGCCACCGCAATTTATATGTGCATTAAATGCAATGTTCATCAGCACAGAAATTGTTTAAAGAAAAAACGAAAACTTTGTATTTTATTATTTTAGGCTTTTAATTTTTATACCCTCCAGCGACTTAAAATTTTAAATATAAAGTCGACTATTAAAAATATATTTTAGAAGTCGATTTTATCGATTTTTTGAGGACTTGTGTTGAGGCTGTTTGAATTTTAATTTGGTTATAAAAACTAAATTAATTATATAACAAATGCTATTTACATCATTAATAAGGGGTTCAAATACCCTTGCCTATTATTTTTTTTTAAAGAAAAAATACTGAAAAATGTCTAATATTAGAGATGGGCGCGTGAGTGATTTTTGACTCACTCACGCTTAGACAGGAATTTTTTAATCACGCACACTCACTCACGAGCATATTTTTTCTACTCACACTCACTCACTCACAATCAAGTGAGTAAATTTAACACAACTCTCACTCACGTGCACTCACGCAAGCTTCGCTACACTCACGTTGACTCACACTCACAAAACTCTTATTTATAAAAAAAAAATTTCAAAAACTAAAATTTTGAAAAATCTTTTAAAATTTTAAGCAAAATTTAAAGTTCAGAGAAATTTTACAATTTTTTTTTTGCTTTTTTCGGGATGAAATCTAAAGTTAAGCCAAATTTTAAAATTTTTTTGTACGAAAGGAAATATGAAGAGAAAATAAATCACGCAAACTCACGCAAAAAAATCAACTCACGCACCCTCACTCACGCAAAAATCTTACTCACGCAATTTTTTTCTCCACTCACACTCACTCACAATCACGTGAATAAAATTGAATTCAGTCACACTCACGCGTGAATCACGTGAATCACGCTCTAATCAGCTCATTAGCCCATCTCTACTTAATATAAGAAAAATAAAAAATAAATCATTATTCAAAAATCCACCATGTCCGATCGATGGCTTAAAATCAAAACTAAACTCGGTTAAAAATTGCACATAAACGTATATTTTTCTCCACTGTGGACAGAAGGACTACGTACGTTAAATTAATTAATATTAACGACAAAACCTTTTGCATACAAATTCCAAAACCGATATAAGATAAATACCAATACTTATTAAAAACCTATACCGATTCGAGGCTAAAACCAACACCAATACCCAATACCTAAATAATTCAAAACCAATACCGAAACCTATACCAATTCAACAAAAAAAGAAAACCAATACCTATACCAATACTAATATAATTTTAAAAACCAATACCAATACCAATACTTTTATCGAATTGGTACCCATCCTTGCTTAGAATCGATCACTGATCAATAATATATATACTTTATGGGGTCCTAGACCGATATTTCGATGCGTTACACACGGAATGACAAAGTGAGTATACCCCCATACTGTAGTTGGAGGGTATAAAAATCTTGTTAATTTACTAGAAAAAGTCTCGTAATCCCATTTTACCAATATTCCTTGTTTTTTGACAATTTTATACCCTCCAACCACAGTATGGGGGTATACTCACTTTGTCATTCCGTGTGTAACGCATCGAAATATCGGTCGGGGACCCCATAATGTATATATATTATTGATCAGTGATCGATTCTAAGACATTCTAGCGATGTCCGTCTGTCCGTCCGTCTGTGGAAGACACGATACAGTCCAAAATAAAAGAGCTAGTCTCCTAAAGTTTGGCACGAATATGTCTTATGGTCATAGGCTGGTTAAGTTCGAAGATGGGCAAAATCGGACCACGGGGAAAAAAGTTCCCCCTTTAAGAACTAAAGCAACCTCTGAAAAAACGTAATTTTTTATAGATTTTTTATACTTTTGCTTAGCAAACGAAACATTTTTTACGTCAGAAGAAGTTCAAAGACCTGTAGTTGGACCCAGAAAGGTTGTCCCACCACCAAACCCCCCCCCCCACAAAAAAAAAAAGACGCCCCTGTTTTTTTTTTTTTTACGTGTTGGAGGGTATAAAAGATTCGGCACGGCCGAATTTAACACTCTCACTTGTTTTTTTTTTTTTGTTTTGGTCGATGGAAATTTACATTTTTTTTTTGTAATTTTACAATTTTTTTTGTTAATGTCAAAATTTTCAATGTAAAATTACAAAAAAAAAATCTTGTTAAATCCCGAGAATTCCTTGTAAGTTTTATCGCGTCAAAAAAAGTTTTAAATTTACAGTTTTATTGGTAAAGAGCTTGTACATAACTAGTATTTTTTACTAGGAGTTCTCGTAAAATAGAAGGTAGCAAAAATTCTAGTTAAGTCACGAGAACTCATTTTTATCTCGTCAAAAAAGTTGTAAATTTACAATTTAATTGGTAAAAAGCTTGTAAAATTACAAAAAAGTTAGTAGTTTGTACTAGAAATTCTCGTAAAATAGGAAGTAGCAAAAAAAAAAGTTACAAACTTTTCTTGTCATTTTAAAATGTTTTAACATGATAATGTTTTTAGGCTGGTGTCTAATTTTAAAAAAGTTGCAGAACGCCACCTCAGTTTGACTATATAAGCTAACAATTAACGAAAAAGAAAACAAGAATTACTATTTTCATTTTCTTAAAACCAAAAATTTGAATAACTTGTGTTTGTAACTTGGATAATAATTCACCTCGTGGTGAATAAAAACGTTTTTCACCAGCTGGTGAATAAAAAGTAACACAATTATTTTTCAACAAAAAATTTTTTTTTTCCTAAATTTTTTTTTTTTTTATCAAATTTTTTTTTTATAAATTTTTTTCCATCAATTTTTTTTTTTCATCGAACTTTTTTTTTCATCAAATTTTTTTTTCATCATTTTTTTTTTTTATCAAATATTTTTTTTTTGTTATCAATTTTTTGTTCATAAATTTTTTTCATCAAATTTTTTTTTCATAAAATTTTTTTTTTCATAATTTTTTACTTTCATAAATTTTTTTTTTTATCAAAAAATTTTTTTCGTCAATTTTTTTTATTTTTTTATCAATTTTTTTTTTTCAATTTTTTCAAAAATCAATCAAAATTTTTTTTTCGTCAATTTTATTGTTTTCTTATCAAAAAATTTTTGTTTTCAACAAATTTTTTTTTTCTTCAATTTTTTTGTTTTTTCGTAAATTTTTTGTTTTTTCATCAATTTTTTTTTTTCATAAATTTTTTTTCATTAATTTTTTTTTTCATTAAATTTTTTTTTCATAAATTTTTTCATCCAAATTTTTTTTTCATAAATTTTTTTATCATATTTTTTTTTCATAAATTTTTTTTTCATCAAATTTTTTACTATCAATTTTTTTTCACCAAAAAATTTTTTTTTTCATATTTTTATACCCTCCACTCTAGTGATAGAGGGTATATATAAGTTTGTCATTCCGTTTGTAACACCTCGAAATATTGGTCTAGGACCCCATAAAGTATATATATTTATGATCCTCGATCGATTTTAAGTCGATCTAGCGATGTCCGTCCGTCCGTCCGTCCGTCCGTTCGTCTGTCTGGCTGTCTGTCCGTCCGTAGAAAACACGCTAACTTTTGAAAGACTTTACAGAGGCTACTGAAGTTTGGCATATATGTTTGTCATTTACCTGGTCAGGTTGGTATTGCAATCCAGCCAAATCGGTCCAGTGGTTCAAAAGTTATGAGCAAAAGAGTAAGTTTCGGCAAGGGTGTTTCGCGAATTTACGAGATAAAAAACACGATAACTTTCGAAAGACAATAATGAGACTACTGAAGCTTGGCACGTATCTTTGCCGTTCCCCGGGTCTGTTTGGTATTAAATTTCAGCTCAATCGGTCCGGTGGTTCAAAAGTTATAAGCAAAAACCTGAATTTCAGATTATTTTTATCTAAAATGCCACGTGTTTTAACAAGTTTTAAAAGCATTGGTGGTAACTAAACAATGCTTTTCAAACTTGTTTAATTTTAAAGCAATGCTTTTTAAACTTTTTTAGTTTTAAAAGCATTGGTAACTTAAAAATTACACTCGAAAAAAAATTTACACTCAAAAAAAATTTTACATTCAAAAAAATTTTACACTCAAAAAAAAATTTACACAAAAAAAATTTAGTTTTTTTTTTTACAGAAATGACAATATTTTGTGTACATACGTACGTGCATTCGCTCTAAAATATTTTTACAGTAAAAAACATTACACTCGAAAAAAATTTTACACTCAAAAAAAAATTAGTAATTTTTCTTTTTTAAAAAAAAAAAAAATGACAATAAAAGAGTTTTTTACTCAAAATAAAATAATTCTAATCAAAATTGTTAATTTTTTCACGTTAAAAAATGTACTACCATTTAAAAAAATGCATTGTGGAGGGTATTCATAGATTCGTCAAAGTCGAATTTAACTTTTCTACTTGTTTTTCATCAATTTTTTTTACATCAAAAAATTTTTTTTATCAAAAAAATTCACCGAAAACTTTTTTTCATCGAAATTTTTTTTCACCAAAAATTTTGGGTTCATTAAATTTGTTTTAACATAATTTTGTTTTTCATGAAAAAAAAATCATTTTTTTTAATAAAACTACTTTTTCACCAAGTCTAAGTGCCAGTTTACAGAAGGCGAATGATACACACGAACGAAAATTTTACATGTATTTTGTTGTTGTTACAATAACAAAACACATGCAAAATTTTCGTTCGTGTGTAACGTTCGCCTTCTGTAAACTGGCAATAAGCTTTTCGCATAAAAATTTTCCATTTGTTTATCAAATGTACATAAAACAAGTGAAAGTGTTAGATTCTTTGGTGCCGAATCTTTTATACTCTCCAAAATGTAAAAACACTTTTTTGCACTCACTTACGAAATGTACTGCTCTTTTGATTTTTTAATGGGGTCCTAGACTGATATTTCAATTCGTTTTGCATGGAATAGCAAAGTAATATAAGGCCTCTGTTCTGTCTTTCACAACTTTTCAATTCGCATGAAAATTTCCGAATCACATGAAATCAAGTTTAGTGTTTTGTTGATCACGTTTTCATTCGAATAATTAAAACTTAAAAAATTACAAGGAAAAAAGCGCATTCGTTTTACTTTCACCAAATTTTATTTATGTGAAACAAAACGAAAAAGAAATTTTAATGTGAAATCTAGAACACCAAAAAAAATCGAAAATTTTCATTTTCACATTTTTTATGTGAATTACTTTTTTTGGAACAGCGGCCTAACATTATTTTTTCTAAAAAAAAAACTTTGCTTTGGCAAGTACACCCAAATCTTCCGCAAAACATTATCATGATTTAATGTTTTGGGCAAGAGTACAAAATTCGCAGGCATTTTTTTTGAGTGTAGGGTAAATTAACTTTTTTGGTTTAAAGTCAAGTTCATTTTCATGTTGAAGAATGCACGTGAATGTGAGTTATCTAAATATTACTCATATGATTGTGAGTGAAAGTACACTAAAAAAAAATCTTGTAAAATTACAAAAAAAACCTTGTAAAATAAGTATTTGCTACCTCCTATTGTACGAGAACTCTTAGTAAAAATTACAATTTTATTGGTAAAAAGCTAGTAAAATTACAAAAAATTTTCTAGTTTTTTACTAATAAAATTGTAAATTTACAATTTTTTTGACGCGATAAATATTGCAAGCTCCTCTCGTGACTTTACTAGATTTTGTGCTACCTCCTATTTTACGAGAATTTATTTTAAAAATTACGAGCTTTTTTGTAATTTTACAAGCTTTTTACCAATTAAATTGTAAATTTACAACTTTTTTGATGCAATAATGCTTACAAGGAATTCTAGTGACTTAACTAGACTTTTTTTGTAAAATTACCTTGAAAATATCGACATTCACGAAAAAAAAATTGTAAAATTACAGAAAAAAAATTAAATTTCGATCGAAAATTGTTTTTTAAAAATCAAGAAAAACTTTGGACTTTTTCTAGTAATTTGACGAGGTGTTTTTTTAATATAGAAAAAATATGTTCGTGATTAGAGAATTTCTTTTGTGAGCGTGAATGTGAGTTAAAAGCCATTCACGCGCACATGTCTAATAAAAACCTCTTTAAATAATTTATTTACAATAAAAACATTTCATCACCTTCAATTTCAATTAATTATTTATTGCACATTTTTTATTGTTTTCTTGCATTAACCTAAAAACTTATTTTCTACAACTTAAAATAATTGTGTATCATTCAAAAAAGCTCCACTAAGAATTATTTTTAATTCGTGGGCTATGTTGCGTATACCCGTTACGGCGACATACCCATCCTTATCGACACGAGAGCATTCATTAATCACAGCCGGTGTATTGCTGATAATGCCTAATAATTTATAAGTAATTTCATTTTCGTCATCCAAGTTTTCTGTAATAAATCCACCTCCGCTGTCACCTCCACAAACAGAGGCACCATCATTATTGTTAATACAAAATTTATCAGAGGCAATTCGTGTATCTTTGGGACTAATATTATAACAAGTTTCATAACTTAGTGTTTTCATTCGTACCCTTTCCAAACGATTGTAGAGACCATAACCGGTGATAAAACCATTCACACCATTGAGAACAACTGCACTATTCCGCAGGTTGGTTGGTATACAAACTGATGCAACAGTTTCAGTGTATTCAAGAGGAGTTTTTAATATAACAATGGCAAAATCGTCAAGAAAACGCCCTGCACGATCTGCATATCTGAAATAATAAAAAAAAAAGCAGCAAAAATGTTAATGTTGTTCATAAAATTTGTACAGCTAATGTTTTTTTCACACTCCAACAAAAAAAAAGAACTCAAAAATGGGAAATTTTACTAAAGTGGACAAAAAATTTGTATTGATATGACGCTAAGGACTGTTTTTCTTTTCTTTTACACAGAATAAATTTGAAACGAATTTAAATCAACAAAAACGCGGATTCAATCAATTTTTTGATTTAAATTCCACCAATCAAGAAAATTGTTATACCAATCATCAAATTGTAGGTGACTGATTGAATATTTTTTCAATCAAACATTTTTTCGATTTTGATCAAAAATTTGATAAATTTTTTATTAATAGTCAATCAAAATAATGATTGATCCAACAAATGAAATGTAAGGTTATGACAAAATTATGAAAAAAATCATCGTTTTTGCTTTCCAATATGTTGCCAACAATAAAAAAGTAAAACCCGATTATTTTGTATATTTTTAAATTAATGTATTAAAATAAATTAAAGCAAAAAAAAAAAAGGCTGATATGTTGAAAATTTGTAGTTCGACAATTAAAGAAAATAACAAAAATTTTAATCAAAACATTGATTGACACATTTAAATTTTGTAGATCATTAGATTTAGTTGAAAATTATTAGCCAATAATTTGTTGTGTGTACCATTTCATTTCCTTCTTAAAAAATAAAAACAAAATGGTTTAATATCTACTTATATTAAATTATTCTTGTGTACACAGAAAAAAAATTAATTGTTATATTGACTCCCATATTTGTGAATACAATTAACTTTTTCTTCAACTAACGTTTGTAAATATTGATTGTTGAAAAAAAAAATGTAAAAAAAATTGATTAAAGAATTTGTAATAGTTCTCTAAAATTATTATTTGTATTGACAAACGTACAAAAACTTAATTTTTTTTCAACAAAGAAATTCAACAAACACAAAATCGAAGTTTTGTATTATAGACAAATAGGCGGCCGTTTTTATTAAATGTTTGGTTGATATCATGTTTGGTTGATTTATAATTGCTGTTTGTTGATTTAAATTTGACGATTTTATTTTATGTGTATAGTTGATCTGTTATTTGTGTTGTTTTATTATTTCGCCTTGAAGTCCTTTATAAATAATAAATAAAAACTCAAAATTTTATTTATATATTTATTATTTTCCCCCAATATTTCGGCCAAAATCTCTAGCCATTATCAGGGGGATATTTAAATAAATAAAAATAAAAATTGAAAAACTCCGACAATTAAACACTTCACTATTCAAGCTTTCATTAACTTAGAAAGCTTGAATAGTGTTTAATTGTCGAAGTTTTTGAACTTTTATTTTTATTTATTTAAATAACCCCCTGATGATGGCTAGAGATTTTGGCCGAAATAATGGGGAAAATAAAATAAATATACACTTAAAATAATCACTCTGTTAAATTACAGAGATACTCTGCCGAGCCAGCAGAAAATACCATAGATTTCCAACCAGCAAGATTTTTTGTTATTTTATGAAGAAAACTCTGTACAATGATTTTGATAAAAAAAAACTGTAAATTTATTGAATTATCTGTAAAATATTGATAAAATCGAAAAAATATTACCAAAAAAACTCTATACATTTATAAAGTTTTAGTTAAATGCATTTTATAAGTTCAAAATTTAAAAAAAAAAAAAATTCTGTAAATTTACAAAGTTTTAGTTAAATCCATTTTATGAATAAAATTTCTTGGGTTAAAAAACATTTATTAAATTTAAAAAAAAAATAATTAATTAAAATTTTGTTAAATTTTCCCGCTTTAATGCTTCCAAATTGTAAATTTCCTTTTTTATTTTTGTGAATATTACGAGTTTTTAACAAGTAACTCCAGTTTTACACGTTGTCCTCGTAAAATTTACCAGTTTTTATTGTAATTTAAGACACTTTTTAAAAGGGGTTTACCGGTCATATTTAGAAGTTTTTTGAAGTGATTTTTATTTTTACAGAGCAATAAATATTTAGTATTTTGGTTACGAGAAAAAAACAAAGTATTTTTCTAAAATCCGTATTTTAACAAAAAACTGTTTATTATCTGTAAAATAGAGATTACAAAAATGCCCGCGAATTTTGTACTCTTGCTCAAAACATTAAATCATGATAATATTTTGCGAAAGATATGCGTGTAATTGCCAAAGCAAAGTTTTTTTAGAAAAAAAATGTTATATTTCTTTGCTATTCCATGCACAACAAATTGAAATATCAGTCGAGGACCCCATTAAAAAACCAAAAGAGCTGTACATTTCGTTAGTGAGTGCAAAAATAAGTGCAAAAAAGTATTTTTACATTTTGGAGAGTATAAAAGATTCGGCACCAAAGAATACTCTCTCACTTGTTTTATGTAGATTTGATAAACAAATTGAAAATTTTTACGCAAAAAGCCCAGACTGGGTGAAAAATTAGTTTTGGTAAAAAAAAAAATATTTTTTTTTTACGAAAAACAAAATTATGTTAAAAAAATTTAATGAACCCAAAATTTTTGGTGAAAAAAAATTTTGACGAAAAAAAGTTTTTGATGAATTTTTTTGATGAATTTTTTTGATGAATTTTTTTGATGAAAAGAAAAATTTTTTGATGTAAAAAAAATTGATGAAAAAAAAATATGCAAAAAAAAATGTTGGTGAGAAAGAAATGATAATAAAAAATTTGATAAAAAAAATTAAAAAAAAATACGATAAAAAAATATGATAAAAAAAATTATGAAAAAAAAAATGTGTTGAAAAAAAAATTTGATGAAAAAAAAAATTAATGAAAAAAAAATTTGATGAAAAAAAAATTTGATGATAAAAAAATTTGATGAAAAAAAATTGATTAAAAAAAAATTGATAAAAAAAAATTGATAAAAAAATGAGGAAAAAAAATTATAAAAAAAACAAAATTGATGAAAAAAAAATTTGCTTGAAAAAAAAAATTGATGAAAAAAATTTATGAAAAAAAATTTGATGAAAAAAAAATTTGATAAAAAAAAAAAATATAAAAAAAAATGTTTGATGAAAAAAAAAAAAAATTTAATGAAAAAAAAGTTTGATGAAAGAAAAAAAATTTTATGGGAAAAAATATTTGATGGAAAAAAAAATTGGTGAAAATTTTTTTTTTTTTTTTGTTTAAAAATAGTTATGTTACTTTTTATTCACCAGCTGGTAAAAAAAGGTTTTATTCACAACTAGGTATGATTGCAGCACACCAAATCACCCATAATTGATCATATATGTGACAATCATACAATGATCATCTACAATTATAAAGTGACAATTTTTATCATACTACGATTAGCGAAGATCATAATATGATCGCTACAATCATAAAAGTTATCAATCAAATTATGTTTTCCCTCCATTATGGCCGTCGCAATCATGTTTCTTCTCTTCGTGCAATATTGATTTATCGCAATTTAAGTTTTGTTTCTTTAGATTATATTTGTTTTAAGGATGTACTAGATAGTGGAAAAAATATTCATAATGTTTTTCGTATCACTATATATTTTTTAATAAAATAAATCAATTAATTCAAAACATATTATACATCTAAAAATTTTTAATTTAACGAATAATTCACAGCCCGTATGTGTTAAAACCGGTATTAAGCGTCTCTAGGTAATTTTTAATGAGGTTTTTTTAATGAATTTTAAAATATAGCAATTTCTAGCCATTTTTGTTCTGAAATCTAGCCATTTTTTCTCCTTCAAAAATATTTTGAAAGTAAGAAAAAATATTTTTTTATTTTAATTTTTTTTTTAAAGATTGTCTTAATTTCTAAAAAAAAATCTTGCTTACATAAATTTTTAAATATTAAAACCTGGCGTAATTTTTTGTTTTTTAAGAACTTTTCGTATGAAAACAAGATTTTTTATTTTTAAGTGCATATTTTGAACATTTGAACATTCATATTTTTATCGCATATTTTAAGCGCATTTTTTAAATTCTTTAGTGCATGAAAATCTCATCCTTATTTATCAACATAATTCAGTTGTGGCTCCAATATTTATTTAAATCTAGTTTTATGCAATTGTATGAACCGAATTTTTATTGCATTATAGTAATGATTTTACACACAGTCTTTCGAGTCTAATTTTTTTTCAAAAAAGAACATCTATACGTATAAGCAATTCTATAACAATTCTATACTTTATATAACGAGAGCTACGCTTTCCATTCCTTAATATAAATAATAGAGTTAATTTTGAAAATTTGATCTGCGAATATCATAATTTTTTTGAAAGATTTAGGGGAACTAAAAAGAATGGCGATATTTTTTTGTAAAAAAATTCACTCCTTGGGGTGGTTCAACGCATCTGAAAACGCGAATTTTGAGCTGATTTTTCTGCAGAGCAAAAACGGCTGAAAATATCGCAAATCTGATCACCAGTCGATTCTACAGCAAAAAATAATGCAATGGTCGTTTTTCGAACTCTTAAAAAAACTTCCAAAAACCAACCACAGAGGGCGGAAATATAAGATTTTTCCATTTTCTTTTTAAATTAATTTTTTAAATATGCACAAAGCAATTTTCAGCTTAACAAAATGGTACCAAATTTTCCATTCTATCACAACCCGTTAAAAAGTTATAAGCTCTCAAAAATGGACGAAAACACGTTTTTTGAGAACTTTGACCTCAATTTTCTCGAAAACATGACTTAATAGAAAAATTTGAAAATTAGATTCAGAGTCAGCATCGAAATGTTAATGGAAAACAAGTTTTATGATCCCAGAATATCATCCAAAAACATAACAAAAAAATGCTCTCAATAATGCACAAAAATGCGTTTTTTGTGAACTTTGACCTCAATTATCTCAAAAACCAGACGTTACGGAACATTTTGGAAGCCAGATTTGGAATCAGCATTAAGATAAAACTCGAAAACGAGTGTCAAGACCGCTGAGCCATCCAAAAAATTTTCAAATTTCGGTCAGTGTCTTATAATTTTGCCATTAGAAGAAAAACTTTGAAGCCTTATAACTTTTTAATGGGTTGTGATACCAATTTTCTTAGCAAAAACTGCCTCTTCATCGTGCATGATTAAAATAAAAATTTAAATTTAAAAAAAAAAACGATTTTTCCACCCCCTGCTGTGGCTTATTGGAACTTTTTTTAAGAGTTCAAAAAACTGCAATTGTTTTAATTTTTGGTGTAAATCGACTGGTGAAATTAGATTTGCAATATATTCATCTGTTTTTCTCTGCATGAAAAATGAGCTCAAAATCCGCGTTTTCAGATGCTTTGAACCACCCCAAGGAGTGAAAATTTTTCCAAAAAAATACCGGCATTCTTTTTAGCTCCCCTAAATCCTTTAAAAAAATGATGATATCCGATAAACAGATGAAGTGACATAGTCACCAAACGAACTCTAATAAATAACAATTTAAGTACTTACTCTGAAGGAATATAGAATGTTTCAACGTCTCTTGTCTGTGATGCTTCGTCACTACTTGTATAATTTCGAGATCCTTTTCCAGCTATGATTTGATAATTGACATTACGTTGCACAATTTTGTTGGCTTGGTCCCAAAAACAATGTGCAGCTAAAATGATGATAAAAAGAAAACCAAATAAATATTTTATTTAATGCTTTAATTACACTGTGCAACACGATTTTGATTTTTGGATAGGACAAACAAATAAAAGTATAGCAATAGTTAACCAAAATTCCCGAGGGGTTTTGAAAACTTAGCACGAGTTAATTTTTTAAGGTCCACTGAAGTATTCAGTAAAAAATGCCTGCGAGTTTTGTGATCTTGCCCAAAACATTAAAACATGATAATGTTTTGAGGAGATTTGGGTGTACTTACCCAAAGCAAAGTTTTGTTAGAAAAAATAATGCTATATTACTTTGCTATTCCATGCATAACAAATTGAAATATCAGTCGAGGACCCAATTAAAAAACAGAAAGAGCTATATATTTTGTAAGTGAGTGCAAAAATAAGTGCAAAAAAGTGTTTTTACATTTTGGAGAGTATAAAAGATTCGGCACCAAAGAATATAACACTCTCACTTGTTTTATGTACATTTGATAAACAAATGGAAAATTTTTATGCGAAAAGCTTAGACTTGCACAGAAAATAATATTGAGAAAAACAATTTGAATAATCACTTATTTACATTTTTGAAACAAATTTGAGTAATTTTTTAATTAACGCAATTAAAAATTTACTCAAAAATTGAAAATAAAATTTGAGTAAATAATTTAATACAATATTATAATTTTTTTATATTTTTTTTATTCTCTTGGTGTTTTGAATTCTCATTTAGCTTATAGTTTTTTGTATATGGGGCATTCCAGGATATGTTTTAGTTCTTATTAAATGCAACTTGGACACAAATTTTCAGCCTTTTATTCCAAGATGGTGTTGAGTAATCAATTTTTCAAAATAGCGATTTTTTCAAAAAAATGGAAAAATTAAAATTTTCAATTAAATTTGACCAGTTAAAAATATAGATATCTTAAAAAAAGTTGGACAACGTTTTGTTGGTATTTAAATATAGTTTTAGAAAAAAATATTAAAAAAATTATTCGAAGTAATTATCACTTATTTTTTAACGTTTTAAAATTAAAATGGACTTTTTGAAAAAGTCCGAAACCTTCGATTTTTTTTTTACAAACGTCTAAAAGTTCTACTCTTAATTACGCAACTTTTAAGCCATAATTCGAGATGTGATCGCAATTTGTTCTATTTTTTCAAATTTTGAAAATTGCACCTTTTATTTTTTGACTTTGATTTATTTTATATGGTGCTCCAAAAAAATTAAATTGGTAGATACTGACCCTAACTTAATCTAGATATATTCATTTTGAGGCAAAAACACGCCTCACAAAAATTATAAACGATCGGACATGGATAAGGTGTTCCGCATGGGCCTTGAAGTTTAGAAAACGGATTACAAGGAAAAATATGAATTTTTTTCTGTTTTCGCAATTTTTTTGGTGTTTTAAGTTAAGTTTTAATTCAAGTGATTACATAATTATGATGTGGAGCAAAATTCCTTTCTAATAAGGTACCAAAGACTGAAATCGGTTGAAAATCAGCCAAGTTATTACAACTTCCCCAGGCATCTAACGTATGGCAGAACACTTGATTAAGCATTATAATACGATTTTGGAAATTCATTGAAATTTTCTACTGTAATAACATTTTTTTATTCTTCAAGTTCAAATGTAATTAGATGACAAGTATTTTTCATATTGTGTTTTGCTAACATTTTTTAAATTAGTGCTAAAAATGCCTGCATTTTCAACACCCTTTTGAAATCTCTATTTAAAAAAAAAATATTTTTTTTGTTTTAAAATTTGGAAAAAACCAAAAATATATTACACTGAAACATGAGTAATGAAAAAATTTTATTACAGTAGAAAATTTCAATAAATTTAAAAAAAGGGACTCGTATTTTTTAATCAAGTGGTGGGCACACGCTAGATGCCTGGGGAAGTTGTAATAACTTGGCTGATTTTCAACCGATTTTAGTTTTTAGTACCTTATTAGAAAGGCATTTTGCTCCACATCATAATTCTGTAATCACTTGAATTAAAACTTAACTTAAAATACCAAAAAAATTGCGAAAACAGAAAAAAATTCATATTTTTCCTTGTAATCCGTTTTTTAAACCTCAAGGACCATGCTAAACGCCTTACCCATGTCCGATCGTCCTAAATTTTTGTGAGGCGTATATTTACCACCAAATGAATATATTTAGGGTAAGTTATGGTCAGTATCTACCAATTTTTTTTTTTGGAGCTCTATATAAAATAAATCAGAGCCAAAACATAAAAGGTGCAATTTTAAAAATTAAAAAAAAAAAAAAAATAGAAAGAATTGTGATCACATCTCGAGTTATGGCTTAAAAGTTGCGTAATTTAGAGTAGAACTTTTATAGTTTTTTAGAAAAAAATCGAAGGTTTCGGACTTTTTCAAAAAGTCGATTTTAATTTTTAAACGTCAAAAACTAAGTGATAATTACTTCAAATAATTTTTTCATATTTTTTTTCTAAAACTACATTTAAATACCAACAAAACGATGTCCAACTTTTTTTAAAATATCTATATTTTTTAATGGTCAAAATTAATTAAAAATTTCAATTTTTTAATTTTTTGGAGAAAATCGCAATTTTGAAAAATTGATTACTCAACACCATCTTGGAATAAAAGGCTAAAAAATTGGTGTCCAAGTTGCATTTAATAAGGACTAAAACATATCCAAAAATAAAATAAATCGATAAGGGTCGGGTCTAAAAGTGAGTGATTTGGCTTGGAATGCCCCATATGTATATGAAAGTTTTAAATTATCTGTATAAAATTTCCCTTTGCCTTAAAGACATAAGTATATTTGGTAAAGTTTGAAAAAGCATTTTTTTTTGAAAAAAAATTCAAAACTTTTTAAAAAATAAATTGATACATTTTGTGTAAATTTTTACTTGACCCAATTAAAAAGTTGCTTAAAAATATTGAAAGGTTTTAAGTAAAGTTTTAATTGTGTGAATTAATAATTTACTCAAATTTTTTATTAAGCATTTAATAGTATTGAGTAAAAAGTTTACTCAATACTATTAAATCGTTTACAGGTGCAATAGTATTAAAAATTTACTCAAAATTTCTTTTTATTTCTTTCTGTGTGGTGAAAAAGTAGTTTTGGTAAAAAAAATGATTTTTTTTACGAAAAGTTTGAAAAAAAAATTAATGAACCCAAAATTTTTGGTGAAAATCTTTTTTTTTTAAATTATTATTATATTTATTCGACCTTTAAATTTTCAATCCTATATTAATTGACAAGCTCGAGGCCACAGTTGTTTTTAATAAATTTTTATTCTTTATTATTTTTCTTTTCAATATTTCTCCATCCTTCGGATGGCATCTTCAGGAATCTTAAAAAAATTAATATAGGATTGAAAATTTAAAGGTCGAATAAATATAATAATATTTTAATATTACGGAAAGCACGCCGTCAAATAAACAAAAATGGTTTATAACAACATCAAAAGTAAACATCATACCTTAAAAGGAAATATCAACAAACATAAATCTTTAAAAGTGAAACAACTGAACACAAAATCTACAATAACTTTTCTTATAAAATGTAGGCGAACAGGTATTACACCAAACTTTTTAGATAACTCAACTAAGAATGTGAATAGAATTTTCGATAACAAGGAAACAAACCTTTCAAAAATAAATAGTTCCCTTAACACAATTGTAAAAAATTTTCATATTAAATTACTAAATTTACTAATTAAACAAAAACACGAGATTTTAAAATACAACGAAGATGAAATAAGAGAGATAGAAACAAATATTAATAAATATTTGACGGTTGAAGAACAAAAACAGCTTTGGAGTAGCGAAACAACAATTCTAAATAAGAACAAGTGAGAGTGTTAAATTCGGCTGTGCCGAATCTTTTATACCCTCCAAAATGTAAAACAAAACAAAAAAATATAAATTTCAGGGGCGTCTTTTTATTTTTTTGGGGGGGGGGGGCATTTTGGGGGTTTGGTGGGAGTCATTGGGGGACATCTTCCCCTTGCGATAGATGTTATCAAATGGATTTATTATGATTCATGCAATTATTTAATCCAATTAATCATTATTAAAATACATTTTTTATATCCACGCCCACAAAAGGGGCGGGTCAAACTTTATTTTTATTTTTTATTTTTTTATCCGCTGAGTCCACATACAGGGTTTTGAGCTTTCTCCGACATTAAAATGTTGCATTTTCTTAAAAAAAGTACAAAAAATCCTGCAAAAAATACCGTTTTTCAGAGGTTGGTTTAGTTCTCCAAGGGGGAACTTTTTCCCCCCTGGTCCGATTTTGCCCATCTCCGAACTTAACCAGCCTATGAGCATAAGACATATATGTGCCAAATTTTAGGAGTCTAGCGCTTTTATTTTGGACTGTATCGTGTCTTCCACAGACGGACGGACAGACGGACAGACGGACGGACGGACGGACGGACAGACGGACATCGCTAGAATGTCTTAGAATCGATCACTGATCAATAATATATATACTTTATGGGGTCATAGACCGATACTTCGATACGTTACACACGGAATGACAAAGTGAGTATACCCCCATACTGCAGTTGGAGGGTATAAAAACACCGAAATTAAGAATAAGCACAGAAGAAAGTTTGAAAGTTTAAGGGAAAAACAAAGAAAAGAATTGGAAATAGTATTCAACGACAAGTGGTTTGTTAACAAAACCAATATACAAATACCGGAAGATGTTAGGTGGGTTCTCTCTCTAGGGCAAAAACATACAATTCCAACAGAAAACAAACAATTCCCTTTGTTTAAATTCATTGCTGATGGCGAAGACTACATCCTTACGTTAGAAGACAAAGAACAACAAGAAATTGCACGAACGAAGTTTACTACGATGATGGAAAATCATTTGAATAAAAGAAGTCTAGATAAAAGAGAGCGTTTTGTATTAAACACAGTGGGTCAGGCGAAAGCATTTTTGAACAGAAATAAGAACATTCTGATACTAAATGCCGATAAAGGCAACGTCACAGTGGCCATGGAAAAACATGATTACGAGACTAGAATGAATGAGATTCTGAGTGATTTAATGACATATAGGAGATTAACTAAAGATCCTACTTCAAAAGAAAAACAATGATCTAGTCGATGAATTATTTAAGTGCAATACGATATCTGTGATAGAAAAAAGACGAATGAAAACTGACGCGGCACTGGCTCCGAGAATATATGGGTTACCAAAGATCCATATAGAGGGCTTTCCGTTAAGACCAATTTGTTCTTCAATAAAATCGCCATCGGGAGAACTTTGTAAGTTTATAATAAATATTCTTAATAAACTAACGGAAAAATCTGAATTTAATGTAAGGGATGCAGTGCAATTTAGTAATAAGATTAATAATACAGCAATAAGTGACGATGAAAGATTAATTTCCTTTGACGTAATATCATTATTTCCGAGTATTCCCGTTGATTATGCTAAAGAAGTTATCAAAAATAAGTGGAGTGAAATACAGCAGCACACAACGATGTCCAGGGAACTTTTCCTTAAGGTCTTAAAATTCTGTATTAAGGAAAATAGGTATTTCAAATACAAAGATAGAATTTACACTCACAAGGGAAGTATCTCAACCCTTATGAACCGATTTGCATGAAACGTAAAATATATATAAAAGAGACAATTCTAAGGTTGGGGTGTCTCGGCTTATCGGCCATATCGGGGATTTAGGGGTTCAAAACATGGGTCAAAAAATGGCGAAAAAATCGTTTTTTGGATTTTTCAGCCATTTCTTTCTAAGAAACTATATGATGTTTACATATGAGAAGAAAGGTTTTTTTAATGCCTATCCAACGGTGGCATAACCTTGTAAAAGTTTTGCTTCGTTAAATACTTTTTTCATGAAAATGTGAAAATTTTGGGGGGTATTTATATGAAGACATAGAGCTACGATGTCCATATGAATACGAAATAATCTTTATTAAATTTAAGTCGACACGTATTTTTGCTCTAGAGGATATTCCTGTTAGTTCGTGAGTTATCGAAATTTTCCCGGAGGTCCATATGGTTTCATAAGGGAACAACAAAATTTTGAAACACTGATATGGCCGAAAAGCCGAGACACCCCAACCTTAAAATCGTCTCATTTATATATATTTTAAGTTTCAGGCAAATCGGTTCATAAGGGTTGAGATACTTCCCTTGTCAGTGTAAGGGCCTTCCAATGGGCTCACCAGCTTCACCTATTGTAGCGGACATAGTAATGGAGGAATTACTCAAGCATTGCGTTCAACGTCTTAAAATTAAACCCAGACTACTCACAAAATACGTCGACGACCTGTTTGGTATTATCAACATAAGTGCAATAGACGACACACTAGCTCAACTTAATAGTTTTCACTAGAGATGGGCACATGAGCAGATTAGTGCGTGATTCACGTGATTCACGCGTGATCACGCGTGAGTGTGACTGATTTCAATTTTACTCACGTGATTGTGAGTGAGTGTGAGTGGAGGAAAAAATTGCGTGAGTGAGTGTGCGTGAGTAAGATTTTTTCGTGAGTGAGTGTGCATGAGTCGATTTTTTTGCGTGAGTTTGCGTGATTTATTTTCTCTTCATATTTCCTTTTGTACCAAAAAAAGCAACAAAAAATTGTAAAATATGGCTTAATTTCATATTTCGTTCCGAAAAAACCAAAAAAATTATCAAAATTTCGTTGAACTTTAAATTTTGCTGAAAATTTTGAATGATTTTTGAAATTTAATTTTTTGAAACTTTTTTTTGTATAAATAAGTGTTTCGTGAGTGTGAGTCAACGTGAGTGTGAGTGAAGCTTGCGTGAGTGCACGTGAGTGTGAGTTGTATTAAATTTACTCACGTGATTGTGAGTGAGTGTGAGTAGAAAAAATATGCTCGTGAGTGAGTGTGCGTGATTCAAAAATTCCTGTCGTGAGCATTAGTGAGTGTGAGTCAAAAATCACTCACGCGCCCATCTCTAGTTTTCACCAACAGATCAAGTTTACAATTGAAGAAGAAGAAAATGAAAGATTACCATATTTGGATACACTGATAGTAAGAAAAGGCAACAAAATTAAAATAGACTGGTACCAAAAACCCACTTCATCTGGGAGAATTATCAATTTTTATTCATGCCAACCCAAGAATATCATCATGAACACGGCTAGCAATCTTATAAATAGGGTACTCACGATTAGCGACAGGGTATTTCATAGAGAAAATATCAAAAAGATTAAGGAAATCCTAGGAAAAAACTCTTTCCCACAGAATATTATCAATAGTCTTTTAAGAAATAATAAGAAAAAGAAAAACATCACAAGAGAAGAAGAAGAACCGAGAATTTATAAATCAATGACATATATACCACAAATATCAGAAAGAATTGAAAAGTCAGGAATTTACAACAAAGTAAAATATAAAATAGCGCCAAGATCAGAAAACACACTTAGAAATCTGTTTTCTAACACAAAAACAAAAGTAGCACGGTGCCCTGGAGAGGATTTAAATAAAATTTTGGTGTTACTCCAATTTTTAAGCGGATTATGTTTTTGGACTATAAAAGAAAGAAAATGAGCCAAAAAAGAAAAAAAAGTACTAGGCGCTTTTTTTTGGCGGGCAAAAAGATGAATTTCAAAAAAACAAAATAGAATTTATTCTTTCAAATGCATTAAAAAATTTTTATACAGATGTAAATTCATCACATATTCACTTGTCAGTGAGATTTAATTATATATGTGACATATTTTTTCAAATATGAGACTTAAAAGAATAATTTCACTATTTAGTGAGACTAAATCAAATTTCTTCTTTAATTTAATAAAAATTTAAGCTCTAGCAGTTACTTCACATTTAATATTGATCCTGTTTCTAGATTTTGAAAGGGGGAAAGTAACCCCAACAATACAAACAAAATTTACAAAGGATTTTTGGCGAAATAAACAAAATTAAAAAAGGATATTAAGTCCATCCATAAGTTTCGCAATAAACAAATAGTCCAAACCACTTTCTGTATCTCTTTTTAAACTATTTACTTTATTTTACTCTCCCTTAGGCATTGTAAACACATTTTTAATGATTTTTACTATCGTTTTCTGATTTTTCATAGTTTTGAAAAAACATTTTTAACAAAAAAGTATTAATTCTTTTGAAATTATATGACTCACTAAGGTCTAAACTGAGGCAACTTTGTGTTCTGCTGTCCGTCTGAGTAGTACACTGAAAACTTTTAAGAACTTACATTTATAAATAATTTACAAGGACATATTTCATTTAGTCTCAATTAATAGTGAAATTATTCTTTTAAGTCTCATATCTGGAAAATTATGTTACATATATATCTAAATCTCACTGATAAGTAAATATGTGATGAATTTACATCCGCATATACAAATTTTAATGCATTTGAAAGAATCAATTCTTTTTTGTTTTTTTGAAATTCATCTTTTTTCCCGCCAAAAAAAAAGCGCCTAGTACTTTTTCTTCTTTTTTGGCTCATTTTCTTTCTTTTATAGTCCAAAAACATAATCCGCTTAAAAATTGGAGTAACACCAAAATTTTATTTAAATCCTCTCCAGGGCACCGTGGTAGATAAAATGGAAAAGTCAAACGTTATTTATAAAATAGAGTGCAATGGTGATGGAAACAACATATGCGACCAGGTTTATGTAGGAACGACCAAAAATAAATTAAAGACAAGAATGGCAGGACACAAATCGGATTTAAAATGTAGAAATAATTCACTGACACAAAAAACAGCACTTGCGGCCCATTGTGCGGAAAGAAATCACACACAAATCACCAACTATTTGAGAGCAAAACGCGCACAAAAATTTTATAAACGGGTAAAAACGCGTAAATTTGGTTTAAAAAAAGGGTAAAAAAGCACTGGACTCTTTTTAAATAGATAAAAAAGTAAAAAAAAAATAATATTTATATTCAAACATTGTAAAACTATAACGGTACTATCATTAGAAAAAGTAATCAAAAATATGTAAACAAACACCAAACCCCTTGACTTCAACAACTCCAAATAATAAAGCAACCCAACAAACAAAGAAATAAAAGGAAGATTTCCAATCGCATTTCATTGGAGAAAAATGGCTATTGTTCCAAAAATGTGTTCGTATTGTGAATATTAACCGATTTGTTTAAAACCGTGGTTTAAAGTTTTGTATACGGGCATAAACATAACCACTTTTTGGAGTATATTTTCAAATTGTCTGCTGGGATTTCTTGTTTATTTTGTTGTTTATAATTTTTTTTTGTTTTGATTTTTTTTATTTATTTGAATTTTGATTTTTAAAATTTGAAATTAATAGGTGGACGTTGTTGACAACAAATTCTAATAAGACTACCTGGTATTATTGTGCCATGATATTCAAATAAAATTTAGGATAAGTTTGTTGGTTAAAATTTTGAGCAACTGATATTAATCTTTGTACAATTTTATATGGTCTGGATTTTCCGCTTCAAAACAGCCAAATTTAGTGTTTGAACTTCATCCAGAACAGAGTTCAAATATTAAAACAAAATACCAAAAAAAACCTACAAAGAATGGCATTTTTCAAAGGGTGGTTTAGTTCTTTAAAGGACAACATTTTCCCCTTAGTCCGATTTTGCCCTTTTTCCGAACTTAATACGACCAATAGTCATTGACCATAAAAATATATTCGTTCCATATTTCAGGCGTCTAGCTCTTAGTTTGAACTGCATATTGCTTTCCACAGACAGACATTCAAAAAATGTTTTTGAATCGATCATAAATCAATAAAATATATACTTTGTGGGGTCTCCGACTAATATTTCGGTGCGTTACACTCGAAATAACAAACTTTGTATTCCGCCATACTTTGTTTGGAGGCTATAAAAATTAATTTTAAAAAGCACTAAAAGCACCAACTGAAAATTTAAAAAGCACCAAGTTAGTGCGTTTTTCTAATTTGGCACTAGGTGAAAATTTTTCGCGTTTTGACACATCAAAAAGCACTAGATCTAGCGCGAAAAGCACTAAGTTGGCATCCCTGATCACACACCCAAACTAGACGACGTACAAATATTGCAAACAGAAGAGAGGTACAATAAACGGTTTACATTAGAAATGCTACATATAATAAACATAAGACAAGATAAGAGAATAAACTTTAAGAGCGATGTAGATAATGTAGCACAGAGCCAGTGATGCCATTTTAGCACTTTTAGTGCTAGATCTAGCACTTTTTTTTTTGACTTAGCACTAAATTTTTGGAAAAAAGTGCCAAGTGCTAACTTAGCACTTTTTTAAAATTGTTTAGCATTTTTAGCATTTTTTTTTTTTAACATTTTAATTTTTGTTAAAATCTTTTGTAAAAATTTTTAGCCTGCGGCGCTTTCTTCACACCCATATATATTCAAATCTTTTCAAATGACCATCAACATAAATTTTATAATTAAGAAGAGCAGACAGATCTAAAGCTAATTTTTCAAAGTCCATTTCGCTTACACTTTAAATAATTTAATGCGCGTGCCCAACTTCCAGGACCCTAAAATTTTTTCTTACTAGGTTGTGGGTTTAGTTAGGCATAAAGGCTCCCATACATTTCAAACAAATTGGATGACTTGTTGGATGACCAATGTAATTTTTCTCGTGTATGGGGCTGTCGGATGGTCGGATGGCTGGGCGGATGAAAATCAAAAAGTTTTGATTTTTCGATGGTCGGATGAAAAGTTGGATGACATGTCGGATGGTGTATTGACTTGTCATCCGACCGTTGTACGAACAGAGACGTTTTAATTCATTATTTGTTATTGTTTTTCACAAAGTAATGTTTTTGTATAAAGCAATGATGTTAAAAAGTAAATTTTAACCTAAATATATTAAAAAAACATAAAAAAGAGTTGAAAAATAAAAAAAATTTTCATGTTACTCCTTCAAGAATTCTAAAAAAATGAGCGGTCATCCAACATGTGTATAAATATGTCGGATAAGTGTATTTTGAAAATATTTTTTCGTCAACTAACAAGTCATCCAACATGTATTGTGTCTCTGGGCGGCTTAACATTTTTTTTTTGAAGAGCTCGACATTTTAAGCAATTACTCGCGGTGTGCATTTCGCATTGCAGAAAATGTTATATTTTCTACTGATATTGATTGATATTGTTGTAATTCTGAATAATGATTGTTCTGAATTTATTTACAAAATGGTTCAATAATTTCAAAGTAAATAATTTCTATTTTCATAATTAAAAATTGTTGAGACAAATTGTTAAACAAATTTGGGAGTTATTTCATAATGAAATAACTGTCAAACTTAATGTAATGTAACAACTTTCAAAAAAACTAAATAGGTCTAGTAGATTTGGGAGTTATTTCAAAATAAAATAACTACGAAATCGTATGGATTTTTGGGCCTTATTTCATTTTTTCTTGGGACTTATTTCATGGTGCCCAGTTAAAATTCAGAAAACCCAATTGAAATTCAGAAATGCAAATTGAAATTAATAAAAGACTAATTGAAAAATCCCAATTTGAAATTCAGAAAACCCAATTGAAATTTAGAAATCCCACTAGAAATTCAGAAGATTAAAAAAAATAATTTAAATTTAGGAAACCCAATTAAAAAAAACCTTTTTGAAATTCAGAAAAACCAATCAAAATTTAGAAGACCATTGGAAATTCAGAAATCCAAATTATTATTATGAAGTGATAATTTGAAATTCAAAAATTTTCAATGAAATTAAGAAAACCCAATTGAAATTAAGAAAACCGAACTAAAACTAAGAAAATGTGTGTACAGTTATTAATAAAAAATAATTATTTGTGGATTTTATAAAAGAAAAAATTAAAAAAAATCTAGCACTTTTTTTTTGGTCTGTAGAGCATTTTAGCACTTTTTTTTCTGCTATTTAGCATTTTTTCAAAATTATGTTATGGCAACACTGCACAGAGCTTTAGGCACATTATAAATAACAAGTGAGAGTGTTAAATTCGGCTGTGCCGAATCTTTTATACCCTCCAACACGTTAAAAAAAAAACAGGGGCGTCTTTTTTTTTGGGGGGGGGGGGGGGGTTGGATCGGTGGGAGACAACCTTCCTGAATCCAACTGCAAGACTTTGAACTTCTTTTGACATAAAAAAGTTTCGTTTGCTAAGCAAAAGTACAAAAAACCTATAGAAAATGGCTTTTTTTTAGAGGTTTGTTTAGTTCTAAAGAGGGGAACTTTTTTCCCCCTGATCCGATTTTGCCCATGTTCGAACTTAACCAGCCCAATACCATAAGACATATTCGTGCCAAATTTCAGGTGTCTAGCTCTTTTACTTTGGACTGTATCGTGTCTTCCACAGACGGACGGACGGACGGACGGACGGACAGACGGACATCGCTAGAATGTCTTAGAATGGATCACTGATCAATAATATATATACTTTATGGGGTCCTACACCGATATTTCGATGCGTTACACACGGAATGACAAAGTGAGTATACCCCCATACTGTGGTTGGAGGGTATAAAAAGAGACAGGATCAATAGTGCAATTTTACATGTGAACGCGAATAGTCGTTGTATGTTTTATTATTGTTACTCGTAATAATTGTGAGTTTTTTCTTTTTTAGTTTTTTGTTATTACCGTTTGTTATATTTTTGTACAACAACAATTAGAATTAGTGTTAAAGTGAGTTTCAAATTTATGCTTATGTTTTTGTTTATATTTACATATTTTTAAGATTCCTAAAGATGCCATCCGAAGGATGGAGAAATATTGAAAAGAAAAATAATAAAGAATAAAAATTTATTAAAAACAACTGTGGCCTCGAGCTTGTCAATTAATATAGGATTAAAAAAATTTTTAGTGAGAAAAAAATGTATAATAAAAAAATTTGATGAAAAAAAAATTGATGAAAAAAATATGATAAAAAAAATTTATGAAAAAAAAAATTTGATGAAAAAAAAAAAAATAATGAAAAAAAAATTGATGGAAAAAAAATTTGAGGAAAAAAAAAATTTGAGGAAAAAAAAAATTATGAAAAAAAAAATTATGAAAAAAAAAAATTATGAAAAAAAAAAAAAAATTGATAAAAAAAAGTTTAATGAAAAACCAAAAAATTGATGAAAAAAAATTTGATGAAAAAAAAATTGAAGAAAAAAATTAATGAAATGCAAAAAAATTGGATGAAAAACAAATTTGATGAAAAAAAATTGATGAAAAAAAAAAATTGATAAAAAAAAAATTATGAAAATAAAAATTGATGAAAAAAAAGTTTGATGAAAAAAAAAAAAAATTTGATGGAAAAAAAATTTGATGGAAATAAAAAATTGATGAAAAAAAAAAATTTTTGATAAAAAAAACATTGATGAAAAAAAAAAATTTGATAAAAAAAATTTTTTTTTGTTGAAAAATAATTATGTTACTTTTTATTCACCAGCTGGTGAAAAACGGTTTTATTCACCACGAGGTGAATTATTATCAAAGTTACAAACCCAAGTTATTAAAATTTTTGGTTTTAAGAAAATTGTTTTCTTTTTCGTTAATTGTTAGCTTATATAGTCAAACTGAGGTGGCCTAAAAACATTATCATGTTAAAAAGGTATTAAAATTAATTCTGAGGTAAATAATTTTAAATGTCTGCAGTGAAATTTGATGACGGTTCTTTTTTTAGAACACATTAACCCTATTTTTAGGAGCCATGTGGGTCTTTTTTTTAAAATATCGTTAGAGAACACCACTAAAACGTACGTTAACCGGGTTAAAATTTTCTACAAAAATTTTCTTTATCAAATTTCACTAGGGAAATTTGGTCTAAGACCAAAGTTCGTGCAAAAAGTACAAAATGCTCAAAAGTGTAAAATTGTAAATTATAACATACTGACAGTATGATACTGTTAAACTGTATTTCACCAAAGTGAAATAAGTCGAAAAGATGTTATTAACCTGCTTCTGAGTTAAATAATGTTAAATGGTTTCTTCAGTGAAATTTGATTTCGGTTCTTTTCTTAGAACATATTAATCCTCTAGCTCCTATTTTTAGGGGTAATTTTATTTTTTCAAATACCATCACAAAACACCACTAAAAAAAGTGTTTAAAAGTTTAAAATACTCTACAAATATTTTCTTCGTCAAATTTCACTAGAGGTTGTCGAAGGCCAAAAGTTCTTGCGAAAAGTGCAGAATGCTTAAAAAAGTAAAATTTTAAATTATCTTGGTGAAATACAATTTTAAAATTTATTATAATTTAAATTTCCCCTTTTTAAACATTTTGCTTACATCGCACGAACTTTTGCTCCTTGAAAACTCTCAGAAAATGTTTGTGTAACATTTTAAACCTTTAAACTCACACCTTAGTGGTGTTCTATGAGGATATTAGAAAAAAGGACAAAAATTACCTCTTGAAATTGGAAATAGAGGGTTAGTATGTTCTAAGAAAAAAAAGTTTTCAAAACCCTTCGCGGGTTTTGGTCTACATTGGAATACTTAAACTTTTTTTTTGCCCATTAAATTTTTCAAAATTTAAAAAATTTTATTAAAAAAAAATTTAAATATACCATTTTTTCTTTCTGAATCCATTCAGAACACCTTGGAGAAGAAAAATATGAAATATGGCGAATATCCGTCAGGCCACTTTTCGGGAATCGCGAGGGGAAGTTAGCGGATTTCAAGGAAATGTTGGTTTTATCAATAATTTGGATTAATAAAATCTTATAAATTTCATTTTTGGGAAAATTAACTGTTTTTTTGGTGTCGTGGCATTCTATAAGATAACTTCAAGTCTGTAATGAAATCTTACCGATCTAGGACATCTTCAACCCACATTGGCTGGGGTTCAAAAATGACCCTCGCAGATAATTTGAAGTTAAGAGCTTGAATTTTTTGCTACACTCAAAAAAAACAACTGTAATGTTAGCAAAAAAAGCTTGTAAACCTACAAGAAAATTTGCTGATTTTGAACCCACAATTTGTTTGGTAAAGTTAGCAAAAATGTTTTGCCAAAAATTAGTTAACTGAAATTTTTTTTTCAACTTAGTTCAGATTTGAGGACCCCATTGGGTTCGGACCCGATACGTCCAGACCCCGATGGTCCTAGACCTAGTTAGGTTCCTTAAAAATCGTCATAGTTTTTGATTCAAAATTTGTGTCCGTTTCGCTCTACCTTGCTTAGTTTTTGAGATACGTGATTTTAGGGGACCACCGGGATTTTGAGAATTACAAAACTGAATAACTTAAAAAATATTACTCGGAGAGCTTTTGATTATTTTGCGGTCTTGTTCTACGTGTTGAGAGCTACAAAAATGCTTTTGGACTTTTTGTTGTGTCGGCAATACTTACCGAGATATGAGCATTTTAAAATTTTCGGGAATGCTAAATTTTTTTGGATCCAAAGTTCGAACCCATTAGGGTCCACACATGTGAAGAGGACCGGCGATAGTATGGAGAGCCCGAGAACCAAAAATGGCCTCCATTTTTCTCTATCTGGCTTAGTTTCCGAGATAGCGCCATTTTAAGTTTTTTGAAAATTAAAAAAAAAATTTACCATTTATTTTTGTTAATATTAGCAAAAAATCTTGTAAAAATGTTGTCAACTCAATTTCAAATCTTAGCAAAAGAAATTAGTTCAAAGTTTGTTTAAAATTGCTAATGTGCTAAATGAAGTTTACAAGAATTTTTTGCTAACATGCTAGTCTCAACTAAAAATTTGCTAAAAGTTCGCTAACTAGCATTAGCAAAAAAAAAAATAGTAAATCTACTAACGTATTTTTTTGAGTGTAAGAAGTTTTCTATGAGGAAAAAGTTACTTAGGCTGGATTACTCAATACTTCGTTGTCAATTAAGTTTCTATTAAATTTAACTTTTTCATACAAGTTTTGACATAAGGCTCCGTTAAGTCGACAGTTTACAGCTAACTGGACATTAAGTAATCCGGACTTAATCTGAGAAGTTTTCTATACGAAGAATTTTTCTTAATATAAGAAATTTTTTGTGGAAACATTGCCCAAGTGTCTGAGAATTTTCTATATAAAAGTGTATCAGAATCTGAAAATTTTTAAAAGCTTTTTTGTAGCAAAATGACCCAGAACCTCATAATTTTTCTATTAGGATAATGTCTCAGAATCATAAAATTTCTCTTTAAGCAAATGACTCAAAAAAAAATCAAGGTTGGCAATCGAAACGAAAAACGTTATCGATTTCGGTATTGGCATCGTTTTTATTTTATTTCGGTATCGGTATAAGTTACGGTATTTATGCAATCAGTTACGGTAATACCGGTATTATCAAAAAATTATGTTAGTAAAATCAACTGAAAATGCCAGTTAAAATAACTACTTTGTAAGTTGTTTTGGGGTTAAATCAACAAACAATGTTTGTTATTTTAACTGACAAACAACAACTGACTTATGTAGTAAAAACTACTTACATTTGTAGTCAAACAACTAAAATGTAGTAAAAATAAAATAATCAATATATATTTTTTTTTTTAAAAAAATTTTCAGATAAAAAATTGAAGACTAAATTTTTTTAAAGTTTTTTTTTTTTTTAAAAAAAAAGTTGTGAAAAAAAAAAAGAGAAAATTTATTTTTATTTTTTGGAAAAAAATACTTTGAAAATTTTTCAGAGATAAAAAAAAATTAAATTAACTACTTTAAATAACTGTTACTACATTACACTACTTTTTTGTAAAAACAACTGACTTTGTAGTTGAAAACACTAACTACTGTAAAATATACAAGCAACTAATATGTAGTAACTTACATAATTTTCTGAGTGCATTAAAAAAAAATTTTGGTGCAAAAAAGCTGATCAGCGTCTGTCAAAAAAATCCTAGTGCACCCAACCCACATCGTGGATTAAATAAAAATCGAAAAAAAACAATACTATGCGAGTACAATGGCCGTATGGAGTTTTCTTTTTTTGACCTTAAAGGTGCTCAGAAAATTTATATTGGGAGTCAAAAATGACTACATAAAAATTTCGAAAAAATCAATAATTTCCTGTTGAAGTATGGATTTTTCGGAAATTTTTACTATATCCGCGATGTGAGGGCCCAATTTTTTTGTTTAACTTTTATGAGACTTTGGAGGAGGCATCTGGAGTTCCAGCAGTTCTCCACCATAGCGTAATTTTTTAAAGAGGCTTAACTCGGAGAAATCGCTAATGAAGTAACGATTTCGCGATAATTTATTACTTAAAAGTCGCATAATTCGCGAAAAAAATTTTTTGGCAATATTATTGCTTGTGATCTTGGTAAGACTGGGAAGACCTATTTTTCCAAATATATAACACCAAAAAAAGGGATTGGTTGCCAAAAAATAAGACAAAATATGTGATTTTTTTGGATTTTACTGAAAGGAAGTTTTTGATTTTCACGAAAATTTTATGGAGTCATTTTGACATACAATAGAAACTTTTTGGACCCCTTTCAGCTCAAACAAAAACAAGTAAACAAGTTATAGTCGGTCAGGAAAATGGGTCCCAAGTCCAAACATGGACCGATTAGATCTGTCTTTTGTTAGATCTTTATTTAGTGTAGAAAACACAAACAGATCAAATTTTAGTGGAATTGTTTTTTTTTTAGTCAATAGACCGATTTAACTGAATATCGGTCGAAATTTTTATAAGGGGACTAAGTCCAAAAATGGTCCAATTATATTCCGATTTGATTAGGTTACTAAAGTACACGTTTAACACCTAATAATAAAATTTTTATCAAATATTTCCATTTTTATGAATTTTGAGGGAATTATGTGAATATCGGGAGGGTGGTTTGTATAGGGACTACGAGAAGGACTGACCCGATTCCTTTAAAATTTGAATTGATGATTCGTACATACAAAATTTGGTACTGCGCAATAACTCCCAAATGAAATAACTCCCAAAATAAAAATGAAACAACTCCCAATAATTTTACATACGATTTGGGACTTATTTCATTATGAAATTAGTCCCAGTGTAGTGGGACTTATTGCAAAAATTTTGTTGGGATTTATTTCATTATGAAATAACTTCCAAATGAAAAAAACCCCAACAAAAAATAGATTGGAAGTTATTTCATTTCTTGTTAAGCATTGGGAGTTATTTCATCAATGGTTTTTTCCGCGTAGCCGGCCTTCGGCCGAGCTTAGGGATTACAAAATCCATGCATTAAACCCACCCTCTCCGCGAAGTAAAGACTTCTAGGGTAGCAGGCCTAAACGCTATCACATTTGTTATGCCTCAAAAAGGCTTGATAACCAAAATAGCCTTGGTTTGCAGAGAGGGTGGGTTTAATGCATGGAGTATGTAATCCCTAAGCCCGACCGAAGGCCGGCTACGCAGAAAACCTTTATTACAAAAAAACAATGGGAACTTATTTCATTTTCTTTGTCACTTATTTCATTGGGAGTTCTTTCATTTTTTTGGGAGTTATTATTTTGATTTTAAATAACTCCCAAATATTGGGACATATTTCATTTTTTCTTTGGGAGTTATTTCATTTTTTAAAGTGTGGAGTTAATTCATTTTTCTTGGAACTTATTTCATTGGGAATTATTTTATTGGGACTTATTTCATTTGGGAGTTATTGCGCAGTACCAAAAAACATGGGTTTTTAAGAAAACCCGTTTCATTACCTGTACGTACCGGTACTGAAGGAAAAGGTTTTTGGATACCGGTATCCGATACCAAAACTGGGTTTCGGTATTGTTATTGGTACCGATATTCAATTTAAAGGGTTTTGAAACGGATAACGGTATTGAAAAGGTATCGATTGCCAACATTGAAAAAAATTCAAAATCAGGAAACTTTTTTGGTTTTTTTATGTCTCGAATCAGAGTAAAGAAACATTAAAAAACCTTAACAACTGATTCAAATCCTACCCGAGGATCTCTGGAAAAAAATCCCCCCCCCCCACCCCAAACCCAAGAGGTGAATCCGAGCCTATAAATGGGACTAGGAAACTTTTTCCAGAAATTTGACGAGGTTTTTTTTGAGTGCGTAGATTCTTGGGCAAGTTTCCTTGGAATTTATTACATTTTTCTACACGTCTTTTAAAAAAAATTTACCCACCCTAACATACAAATATTTTATGGGATCCTTGTCCGATATTTTGATGCATAATGTGGTTAGAGGGTATCAAAATCTTACAGATGTTGTTAGAATTTAAAAAAAAAATAAATAAAAAACATACCAGATATAATAATACGTGGAGATATAATAGATCCACTGCAAAAAAATGTGTAGCCCGTGGTTAAATTATAATTTACATAAAGGGCGACATGCCAAGGTGCCATGCTGGGTTTTATCGGTATACCATGTTTAGTTAAAGGATTTTCCGATGACGCAACTTTTCCGCAGATTTGCTCACAAGGTTGACGTTGTTTATCATAAATACCACCTGGTAAGCATGTTATTAATTGCTCTTTATTAATCGACGATAAAAGCAGCCCTTTAGTAGGCGTCCTAGCGAAACCAGCAGCACAATAAATGCTGATTTTAGTATTGGGACTAATTTCATTTTTGCATTTTCGGGGACCAGATTTCGTTTCACACAAAGCACGAGTAGAAATACCTTCTAAAAGTGAAAGATCACAAAAACCTGAAGAGGAAAAAAAAGAATTAATTTATTTTAAAAGCATACCAACAACAATAAAACTTACGCGAACATGATGGGAAATTAATATTCCATGAACCATTTATACATATGAGATCACGTTGCCCCCGAAGGGAAAATCCATCATTACATTCCATATGTACTGCTGCATAATTTTCTACAAATAATCCAGCTCCAATAGTAAAGTTACCTGGATGTAGTCTTATCACCATGCCTTCAACAAGTTTCTTATTTGGAATTTGGCAATTTAAGGTGGACGTAGGGTCTGGTGTCGGTAAAGGCCTTGTTGGCACAGGGGAATTAGTTGTAAAACCACCATTAGTTTTCTTTCTTGGAGTCTTGCACAATTCCCAGGCTTCATCGGAACCATCAGCACATTCAATAGTACCATTACATTTAGCATCACCGACAATACAAGCTCCATAACCACATTGAAAACCAACCGAATGGCAACCGTATCCGATACACACTTGAACACTTTCATCAGAACCATCTGAACAATTGATTCGGCCATCACATACAACATTCGCATCAATACATTCTTTTGAGTTAAGACATTGCATTTCATCTTCTGGACTAATACAAAATTTTGCAATATTTAAAATTTAGAAATTTATTTATAAAAATAAAATATTTGAGGTCGAGGGCTGGATTTTTAAATTACAATTCTTCTTAATTTATTATATTATACACTATTAAATAAGATTATTAATTTAAAAATTCAGGCCTCGAGCTCAAATATTTTATTTTTATAATTAAATTGGAAAGATCGAATAAAAAAACAACCATAATTTAGAAATTTAAATAAATATAGAAATCATACATCCATACCATTGTCCTTGTAAACTGGCTTCACTCGTTTCCTTACATATCAATTCATCCGAGTTATCAGCACAATCCGTTTTATTGTTACACCTTCGAGCATTGGCTATACAGGCACCGTAACGACATTTAAATGCATACGACGGGCATGTATCATAAAACTGTATACAATTTTCAGCGATTTCATCAGAACGATCGTCACAATTCACTATACCATCACATTTATCTTCATCATCGATACACTGGCCATTGTCACAGTTCCATTCGCCGTCAGCACACTGGGATAATGCTAATTATAAAGGTATTTTTAATATCGTTGGATATTTGTAATATTTCTAAGAAATAATTTGTGTAACTAGGGAGAAAAAGTGAAAGACTCAAATAAAAACTATTACGTAGATTAGATAAGAAGGATATGGATTGATGGAAAATGACACTTTGTGGGATCTAGTCAAAACTAAAGTTGCTTTTTGTAGTTTTAATCAGTATGTGTTGCTTAGGAAGGAATTTTCTGAAGACTTCGCTGACTGCAGGTAATAAGTGTACCGGGGCATGGAATGGCACACACATGTGCCGCAATTTACATTTAAAAATGTGTCGTGTGCCTATAGCATGGCACTCGACACATGTGCCATGTGAAATAGTATGACACACGGTACATTTTATATGTGTCATGTGCCATGCTACCGGCACATTGTACATTTGAAATGTGTAATGTGCCCTAGTATGACACATCTCACATCTAAAATATGCCGTGTGCCAGTTATGGGTTCATGGCACAATTCAGATGTTTTATTTTCAATAATTATTTTAAGAAATAAAATAATTTTTTTAGAAAAATAGTACTTTTTTTTAGGAAAAATAGTACTTTTTAGAAAAAATAGCACTTTTTTACAAAAAGATTAGTTTCTTAGAAAAATATAGTCCTTTTTTTTACTATTTAAAAAATAATTTTTCTAAAAAAGTAGTAAAAATTTACTTTTTTTAAAACAGCATTTTTTCTAAAAAAAAACTTTTATTTTTAAAAAGTACTTCTTTGTCTAAAAAGCATTTTTTTTAAAAAGTACTTTTTTTAGGATATTTCTTTTTAGAGAAAAATAGTACTTTTTTTTGAAAAGTATATTAATTTCTTAAAAAAATACTACTTTTTTACTATTTAAAAAGTAAATTTTTTACTACTTTTTTTTAAAAAGCACTTTTTTATAAAAAACATTTTTTTTTTTACTTTTTAGAAAAAAAGTACTTATTTGGAAAAAATTTTACTTTTTCCTAAAAAGTATTATTTAAGAAATAATAGTACTTTTTGGTCTAAAAAGTATTATTTAAGAAATAATAGTACTTTTTTTTTTCTAAAAAGTACCTTTTTTCCAAAGAATTATTTTTTTTTTTTCAAAAAAAGACGTTTTTTTTTTAAATTACTTTTTTTCAAAAAGTACTTTTTTTTAGGAAAAATAGTAGTTTTTAGAAAAAAATTATACTTTTTAAGAAAAAGATTAATTTCTTAGAAAAATATTACTTTTTTACTATTAAAAAAGTATTTTTTTAATACTTTTTAAAAAAAACAAGTAAATTTTTCTAAAAAAGTAGTAAAAATTTACTTTTTTTATAAAGCACTTTTTTGTCTAAAAAGCAATTTTTATACCCTCCAAGCACAGTATGGGGGTATACTCATTTTGTCATTCCGTGTGTAACACATCGAAATATCGGTCGGGGATCCCACAAAGTATATAATATTGATCCATGATAAAATCTAAGACATTCTAGCGATGTCCGTCCGTCCGTCTGTAGAAATAACGATGCAGTCCAAACCAAAAGAGCTAGACCCCTGAAATTGGGCAAAAATATCTCTTATGTTACTGGTAAGGCTAAGTTCGAAGATGAGCAAAATCGGACCAGGGGGAAAAAGTTCCCCCTTGAAGAACTAAAACGACCCCTGAAAAATTTTTACGATTTTTTTTAATTTTTGCTCAACAAATGTAACATTTGTATACCATATAATGTTCATAGACCTGCGCTTGGACCAAGGGGGTTAAGAAATTTGATTTTTTTCAGGACGCCCCCCTTTGGGGGCGTGGTTATAGAAATTAATTAAAAATTACGATAAAAATTTATTATTTAAGCGTAAATATAATTTGTAAACATATAAAGCGGGGGTACAGGTATCCCCCAACAACTCCACCGACCCCCCAACAAAAAAAGACAGCCCTGCGATTTTTTTAATTTTAAACGTGTTGGAGGGTATAAAAGATGCGGTACATCCGAATTTAACACTCTTACTTTTTTTTTCTAAAAAGTACCTTTTTCCAAAAAATTACCGATTTTTTTAAAATGCTGTTTTTCACGAAGTTCTTTTTGTTTTTCAAAATGTACCATATTTTTTTAAATAATACTTTTTAGGAAAAAACTAAAATTTTTTCCAAATAAGTACTTTTTTCCTAAAACGTAAGTTTTTTTCTTAACGGTGCTATTTCACCAAAAAAAAGTAACACTTTTTCCAAAAAGGCACCTTTATCCTAAAAAGGCACCTTTTTTCTAAAAATGTCCTTGTTTTTAATAAGTACTATTTTTTTAACACTTTTTTGAAAAAAGGTACCTTTTTCCTAAAAAGGTACTTTTTTCTAAACATGTACTTTTTTTATTTAAAAAAGTCCTTTTTTTTTTAAGTACTATTTTTTTAAAACGTTCAACTTTTTAAAAAAAGTACTATTATTTTTTTTAAAAAAAGTACTATTTTTTCTAAAAAAAAGTACTATTTCAAAATTTTTTCTAAAAAGGTACTATTTTTTCTTAAAAAGGTATTTTATTTTTTAAAATAATTATTGAAAAAAAAAACATCTAAAAGGTGCCAGGTGCCCATAACTGGCACACGGCACATTTCAGATGTGACATGTGTCATACTTGGTCCCATTGCACATTTCAGATGTGGCATGTGCCAGTAGCATGGCATATGACACATCTGAAATGTGCCGTGTGCCATACTAGGGCACATGGTACATGTGTCGCGTGCCATGCTATGGCTCACGTGTCACATTTCAAATGACCGTCACTTTACCACTATGATACCATCCAGGGAGTCTTGGATGAGGGGCATTCCTGGTAGTGGAGCCTCCATAATTTTTTACACAGATGTGTCGAAGCTACACTAACAAGTTGAGTCTATTCGGAAGAGCTTGGGGTGATCCTGGCTCGAAGATTACCAGATCATTGCAGTGTTTACCAGGCAGAGGTGCTGGCAATAATGAAAGTGGCTGACTGGTTGAGTTACAATGTCTTGTCTACAACTGAAGTCAATATCTATTTTGACAATCAAGCCGCTGTCAGGTCCTTGAAGTCAATGTTTCTAAAAACAAGAAACATTCACTGCCGCACATCTTTAAATGAGACGGCCAAGCAGTTTGACATACGACTCATTTGGATCTCAGGGCACAGAGGCATTCCAAGGAATTGCAAAGCCGATGAGCTTCCAAGACTCGGAACTACCATACAGGTTCCAACAGGATTGAGTGCGTTGGTATACCTCTAGAAACATGCAAGCAAGATATTCGGCTTTGTTCCACGACGGAGCCTAATCAGAGATGGGCACATGGACGGACGTTTGAGACTACACAACAGATTTGGCCTCCTCTTAATCAGAAGAGTACAAATACGCTGTTATCGCTTCCCAGAGAAGAAATTTCGACGTTGGTTGCTGTAATTACTGGACACTCTACGTTGTGGAACAAAGCCCCAGATTTTGTTTGCAAGTTTCTAGAGGCATACCAACACAATCCAATTCTATTGGAACATGTAATGTGGAACCTGCTTGGCCATCTCATTTAAGGACGTGCGGCAGTTAAGGAAAGATCTTGTTTTCAGAAACTTTTACTCCAGCGACTTGACAGCGGCTTAACTGTCAGAATAGATGTTGACAGCGGTTGTACTTAGGTTAGGTTGTAAGTGGCTGCTGACGTTTTACTTCAACACACGTAGACTCTGAGGTCCATTGAAGCAAGTCTCTGACCAGAAAGTCCCGGGTAATGGCAAATAAAGTGTTCGATAGTTTCCAACTTCTCTTCATCCATGCAACTCCGGCAAAAGTCATTCGACGGCACATTTAACCGCTCTGCGTGTTTCCCCATAAGACAGTGTCCGGTAATTATAGCAACCACCGTCGAAATCTCTCGTGTTGTCTCACACGTCCAACCATTTGCCCATCTTTGATTAGTCTCCGTCGCAGAACAAAGCCGTAGGTTTTGCTTGCAAGTTTCTAGAGGCATACCAACACATTCCAATTCTATTGGAACCTGTAAGGCAGTTCCTAGACTTCCAAGCTCATCGGCTTTGCAATTCCCTGGAATGTCTCTGTGCCCTGGGACCCGTATGAGTCGTATGTTAAACTGATTGACCATCTCATTTAAGGATGTGCAGCAGTTAAGGGCAGATCTTGTTTTCAGAAACATTGAATCCAGGGACTTGACCTTGGCTTGACTGTCAGAATAGATGTTGACTGCGGTTGCAGACAAGACATTGCAGCTCAACCAGTCAGCCACTTCCTTTATTGCCAGCATCTCTGCCTGGTAAACACTGCAAAGATCTGGCAATCTTCGAGCCAGGCTCAATCCAAGCTCTTCCGAATAGATTCCAAAGCCCACTTGATCGTGTAGCTTCGATACATCTGTGTAAACATTTATGGAAACTCCCCTACCCGGAATTCAACTTATTAAAGACTTCCTGAATGGTATCATATTGGTAAAGTGGCACTCAAAAAGGCTAATAGAGGGAGCGCAGTTAAAATTTTGTGGTATTGTTATCTTGGTCAAGATCGTGCTATGGCCACAATCCCTGCTCTTCCATTGCAATGTGCCATTCAGTCGAATTTGCGACGTAGCCGCATACTCCTATCCAATATGTGCAATGGCATCAGGTGAAGAATTATTTCTAATGCAGCCGTAGGTGTAGTACGAAGAGCACCAGTGATGCACATTGACGACATTCTCTGTATTTTCGTGATAAAGACACAGACTTCATTTTGTCTCTGAAGCAGGCCACAAGACAATGATTGCATACAGCAGAATTGAACGCACAACTGCTGTATAAATCCAATCAGCGACTTTAGGGCTAAAACCCAATCGTTTTCCAATTGTTCTGTTACAGGAATATAAAGCAATCGTTGCTTTTCTCATCCGTTCCTCAATATTACGCCTGAAATTCAACTTCCTATCTAGAAATAACCCAAGATACTTAGCTCCATCTGTAAAGGAAATTTCAGTGCCATCCAAAGAAAAAGGATCAAAAGCAGAAATCTTGTTTTTTCTTCTAAACAAGACAAGCTCTGTTTTAGTTAGATTTACTCCCAGACCACAGATTTTTTTGAGAACCCTGATTAATGTCCCTCAATGTTGGCAGGTGCTTTTCCCTTACCGCTATCGCGACATCGTCAGCATATCCGACAACATTACAACCACGTGCTTCTAGAGAGAGCAGCATTCAATTCAGTGCCAGGTTTAAAGGAAGTGGCAAAAGAACACTTCCCTACAGTGTGCCCATATTGATACATCGATATATGACAGACTTTACCAATACAGACATTACACGTCTATTGGCAAGTACACTCAAAATAATACATTAGTAGATTTGCTAATGCTAGTAAGCTAACCTTTAGCAAATTTTTAGTTGAGATTAGCTTGTTAGCAAAAATATCTTGTAAACTTCATTTAGCGCATTAGCAATTTTAAACAAAATTTGAACTATTTTTTTTTTGTTTAATTTAAAATTAAGTTGACCAAATTTTTACAAGCTTTTTTGCTAATATTAGCAATAATAAATTGTATTTTTTTTTTAGAAATCTTAAAATGGCGCTATCTCGGAAACTAAGCCAGAGGCCATTTTCGGTTCTTGAGCTCTCCATAGTATCGCCGGTCATCTTCACATGTGTGGACCCTAATGGGTCCTAACTTTGGATCCAAAAAAGGTATCATTCCAGAAAATTTTAAAATGCTCATATCTCGGTAAATATTGCCGACACGATAAAAAGTCCAAAAGCATTTTTGTAGCTCTCACGTAGAATAAGACCACAAAATAACCAAAAGCTCTTCGAGTAATATTTTTGGAGTTATCGAGTTTTTTAATTCTGAAAACCCCAGTTGTCCCCTAAAAGTATCTAAAAAACTAAGCAAGATAGAGCGAAACGGACAAAAATTTGGGATCAAAAACTATGACGATTTTCAAGGAACCCAACTAGATCCAGGCCCATCGGGTTCTGGGCCTATCGGGTCCGAACCCAATGGGGTCCTCAAATCTGTATGAACTTAGTCGAAATAAAAAAATTTCAGTTAACTAATTTTTGCAAAACATTTTTGCTAACTTTACCAAAAAAATTGTGGGTTCAAAATCAGCAAATTTTCTTGTAGGTTTACAAGCTTTTTTTGCTAACATTACAATTTTTTTTAAGTGTAGATCCTCCACCATTAAACGATCCCACGCTTCACTACCAGACCAGACAATGAAACAATTATCGAGTCTGGGAAGACATTATAAAAAACCCCCTCTATATCAAGAAAATCCACCATAGTCCACTCATTTACCGAAAGCGATCTCTCGACACTCAAAAAAAAGTGAACTAAAATCTCGGAAAATTAACTTAATTTTAAGAAAAAGAGGGAATGATTTGGCTCCAAAGATTTTTTTTCTTGGTTTTAGTTCATAATTTTCCCAAAAATAAGGAAAACAAAGTTAATTAATTTTAAGCCAATTTTAACTAGAAATTGGGAAAAATTATATTACACTTTAGTTCATTCACATTTTAAAACTGGATTGGGTCTAGACCGTGGACCCATGGGTTCGGACCCCATGGGTCCAGCCCCTTGTTAACTCAAGACCTCGGTCATTTAAGGGTCCCCATAGATTTTGACCCAAAATTTGTGTCCGTTTCGCTCTAACTTGCTTAGATTTTGAGATACGGTAATAAGGGGTCTGATAGGGTCTTGAGAATCTTAAAAACTAGATATCTCAAAAACTATTAATCGGAGGGCTTTCGGGTATTTTGCGGAAGTGTTCTACGAGTCTACAAAACTTCCGTTGGACTTTTTCTCGTGTTGGCAGTATTTACCGAGATATGTGCATGTATAAAATCTCGGGAATTTCAAATTTTAGATCTAAATTTAGGGTCTTGAGACCCCGACAGATATGCAGAGCTAGGCTATTCCATATTTTTCTTTGTAGTCTTTCTTTTGAAAATTTCGTCCGTTTCGCTCTATCTCGCTTAGTTTTCGAGATATCGCCATTTTGAATTTTTAACTAAATTCTAAGAAGTTATTTACTAAATTCTCAGAAGTTATTAACTAAATTCTAAGAAATACACTTCCTCAATGCAAAGAAGAGAAATACAATGATGTTTTTTTTAGTAAATTTTAACTAAACTTGAACTAAATTGTTTTTTAAGAAATATGTCTTAAAAATAAAGATACGTTTCTTAGATTTGTGGAAAATTTCTTTGGCAGTAAGAATTTTTTTCCTAATATTTAAAAATTCCATTTAAAGAAAACTATGAACTACTTATAAGTAAATGAACTAAACTTTTTTCCTCATAGTTAAGAAAATTTATCATTTTTTAGTTAGATTTTACTAAATTTTATGAAAATTCATGATAAATTTTCAAAGACATTTTTTCCTTAATTTTGGTTATGTCTTTTTTTTCTGTGGATTATACCAACGAGCTCATGAAGAGCTGTTTCCGTTAATCTACCCTTGCTGTATGCATGTTTTTGCTCAACTTTTGATAAGAATTTAAAACTCGAAATCCTTTTCATGTAGTAGATTTTAAAATTTTGAGGAAAAAGTTTGTTGAGGATTTTTGGGGTTAAGAAATTGAAAGTTGAGGATGCCATTTAAAACAAGCAAAAAAGTTAAATTCGGCCTTGCCGAATGTAATGATACCCTCCACAATTTCAAAAAGATTATTGCAAAAAACTTTATTTAAAATGAAATTACTTTTGAAAAAAAAAAATTTTTTTGAAAAAAAAAAAATTTTCGCGAAAAAAAATTTTGGTAAAAAAATCCGCGATTTTTTTTTTTTTTTGTGTTCGTACTTGTTTAAATACCGTTTGGTGTTCAATTATGTTCACATATGCCAACCAGAAGCCGAATTAAAGCTTTTTGTGTTTTTAGGTTATGTTGAATGTACTGAAATTTTTGAGGTATGCTTACATTTTCGTTCATAACTTTTGAACCGCTGAACCGATATCGCTCAAATGCAATACCAAACTTCTCGGGAGAACTTCCAATAAATATGTTAAGTTTCAGTCATCTCTGTGCAATATTTTGTCCGCGACAGCATTTTCAACAGACAGACAGACGGACAGACGGACAGACGGACAGACGGACAGACGGACATCGCTAGAATGTCTTAAAATCGATCGGGCATCATGAATATATATACTTTATAGGGTCCCCGATCGATATTTCGATGAGTTACAAACAGAATGACAAACTTATATATACCCTCTATCACTAGAGTGGAGGGTATAAAAAAAAAAACTGGCAACCTTGATAACTACCATATATTAAAAATTGTTCTCACACTTCCAATTTATTTAAAAACAACACATAAGAGCACTTTGTCACTTAACGTTTTATCTGAGCCTTTACACTTTTAATACTAAGTATATTGTATTTTGGTTTTTCCGACAAGTCTAATTTGAAATTTCTTATCACTTACCGCATTGGAATTTTATTAAACATATTAAAAACAACGTAAATGTAATTAAATCATAAAGATTTTTTCTATATTTCATTACAAAAACTGCCGGGGTGGCCGGAACTTAATTTAAACACATTCACTAAAATTGTTTTTCTTTTTTTTGTTTTCTGATATTTTGTATATATTATTTTGTAGTTTTTCGCACGAAAATAAAATACCGCTTTCAGTTGACTCACTAAGCATCTCTTTCATACTAAATTTCAAGTTTAACATTTAGACTTGAAGTGAAAAAGCGTCATAGTCAGCACAATGTATAGTGCGTTTCATAATTATAAAGTCAGTTTTTGTTTTTAATTTTTCGGACCAATTTAATTTGGCTGGCATTGCTCCAAATTTATAAATTTTTTTTTATGAAGTAGTCCTTTTCAAGGAGAATCAAAAGAAAAAAATCAAGGATCAAATTTCAATAAAATCGCCAAACAAAGTTTTTCTAAAAAGAAAAATGTTAAAAATTTTGAAATGTATGTATCTAAAAAAAATTCATATATTGTACCATAGTTTTATTACGTAGTATTAAAGCCAAGGAAATAAGCTTTTATTTGAAACCAGTCTCGACCTCGTAGCCCTTCTTTTTGGATAGTTTTATAGGTATTAAAATTACCTTTCCAACGATACCCTATTTATTCCGCTCGGATCATTACAAGCTGAGATATAAGCGATTTCGCTTTTAACTTAAAAGAGATATATCTCGGGAAATATTTCTCGCCGATTCTTGATTTTTTTTGTTGGAATCTGCTTGATGAGATCTATCAATGATATTAATCTTTAGAAGTGTGGAAAAAGGTAAACTAGAGTATAGCCAATTTTTCTTTTTAACCTACTAGGTGGTCCGGACCGCGTTGCCGGCCCAAATGTAAGATCAGTGTTATATTTCATTGAGACTTAAATATATGGTGGTTGAGTCTCAAGAGACACAACTTTTGAAACCGATGTCTTCCGATCGGGATGAAATTTGTACCAAGGTAAGTCCTTTTGGAAACAGTTTGTACACAATTGTTCAACGAGATTGGTCAAGAAATCTCTGAGTAAGAAGGGGCCAAAATTAGATTTTGGAAAACCCGTTTTTTTTTGTACCCAAGTAACATTAGAGTGGCATTTTTTCTTCAACTTTTGATTTTCCGAAGTGTTTGGAAAAAGTGGACCTAAAAAATATGTGGTACAAATTTGAGGTCAATCGGTTTAAATTAACACCTGGCGCCGGCGGTCAAAATTTGGGATTTTTAAAAATTTTTTGAAAAAAAAACTATACCTTACATCTACACCATTTACAGATGTAATTCGAAAAAGATCAATTGTAATTCGAAGATTCTATTTGTAATTCGAAGATTCCATTTGTAATTCGAAGATTCCATTTGTAATTCGAAGATTCCATTTGTAATTCGAATACTCCAATTGTAATTCGAAGATTCCATTTGTAATTCGAAGATTCCAATTGTAATTCGAAAAAGATCAATTGTAATTCGAAAAAGATCAATTGTAATTCGTAAAAGATCAATTGTAAATCGTAAAAGATCAATTGTAATTCGAAAAAGATCAATTGTAATTCGAAAAAGATCAATTGTAATTCGTAAAAGATCAATTGTAATTCGTAAAAGATCAATTGTAATTCGAAGATTCCAATTGTAATTCGTAAAAGATCAATTGTAATTCGAAAAAGATCAATTGTAATTCGAAGATTCCAATTGTAATTCGTAAAAGATCAATTGTAATTCGAAAAAGATCAATTGTAATTCGAAAAAGATCAATTGTAATTCGTAAAAGATCAATTGTAATTCGTAAAAGATCAATTGTAATTCGAAAAAGATCAATTGTAATTCGTAAAAGATCAATTGTAATTCGAAAAAGATCAATTGTAATTCGAAAAAGATCAATTGTAATTCGTAAAAGATCAATTGTAATTCGAAAAAGATCAATTGTAATTCGAAAAAGATCAATTGTAATTCGAAAAAGATCAATTGTAATTCGTAAAAGATCAATTGTAATTCGTAAAAGATCAATTGTAATTCGAAAAAGATCAATTGTAATTCGAAAAAGATCAATTGTAATTCGAAAAAGATCAATTGTAATTCGAAAAAGATCAATTGTAATTCGTAAAAGATCAATTGTAATTCGAAAAAGATCAATTGTAATTCGAAAAAGATCAATTGTAATTCGTAAAAGATCAATTGTAATTCGTAAAAGATCAATTGTAATTCGAAGATTCCATTTGTAATTCGAAGATTCCATTTGTAATTCGAAGATTCCAATTGTAATTCGAAAACAACGAGTATAAAATCGTTTCTTACGCCTTTAAAAACATTGTTTTTTTGTTGATTTACTCGTTGGTTTTCGAATTACAATTGGAATCTTCGAATTACAAATGGAATCTTCGAATTACAAATGGAATCTTCGAATTACAATTGATCTTTTACGAATTACAATTGATCTTTTACGAATTACAATTGATCTTTTTCGAATTACAATTGATCTTTTTCGAATTACAATTGATCTTTTACGAATTACAATTGATCTTTTTCGAATTACAATTGATCTTTTTCGAATTACAATTGATCTTTTTCGAATTACAATTGATCTTTTTCGAATTACAATTGATCTTTTTCGAATTACAATTGATCTTTTACGAATTACAATTGATCTTTTTCGAATTACAATTGATCTTTTTCGAATTACAATTGATCTTTTTCGAATTACAATTGATCTTTTACGAATTACAATTGATCTTTTTCGAATTACAATTGATCTTTTTCGAATTACAATTGATCTTTTACGAATTACAATTGATCTTTTTCGAATTACAATTGATCTTTTACGAATTACAATTGATCTTTTACGAATTACAATTGATCTTTTTCGAATTACAATTGATCTTTTTCGAATTACAATTGATCTTTTACGAATTACAATTGGAATCTTCGAATTACAATTGATCTTTTTCGAATTACAATTGATCTTTTACGAATTACAATTGGAATCTTCGAATTACAATTGATCTTTTACGAATTACAATTGATCTTTTACGAATTACAATTGATCTTTTTCGAATTACAATTGATCTTTTTCGAATTACAATTGATCTTTTACGAATTACAATTGATCTTTTACGAATTACAATTGATCTTTTTCGAATTACAATTGATCTTTTTCGAATTACAATTGGAATCTTCGAATTACAAATGGAATCTTCGAATTACAATTGGAATATTCGAATTACAAATGGAATCTTCGAATTACAAATGGAATCTTCGAATTACAAATGGAATCTTCGAATTACAAATAGAATCTTCGAATTACAATTGATCTTTTTCGAATTACATCTGTAAATGGTGTAGAGTTTTTCACGGGAATTCCCGGGACGGGATTTCCCGGGAATTTCCGTAAATTTTCGATCCCGAAATTCCGGGAAATAGAGCGGAAATTTTCGTTTCTTTGAAATTGTTGATTTTTCGACATCTATTGATTATTTTGTATGTGATTTTTTAGAGATTTTATTAAAATTCTTCATTATTGGTGGCAAAAACTTACGCAGGGACTAAGAGGGTCCAAAAAGTACTCTAAGAGAGACCTTCTAACTAAAAAATGTTAACAAATCTGAGACTTACGAAACGAGTCTCAAAATATCTATATCTTCGATAAGATATAATTATCAGAACCTAATACATTTTTCAGAAACTGAACCATTTTCTTCCTGAGACCTGCATTACAAAAATTTGCCATATGATTATTTGTTTCTATAGAAAATATTTATGTCTCTGGACATGATTCTTTTTAAATCAATAAATTGATAAAAAATCTGTGTAAGGAATGACTTTGAAATTAACGGGGTTTTTTCTTTTAGAAACCAGAATTTTTTATTTTTTTTTTTTGGGTAAATTTTCTTATAATTTCATATCTTTGAAACAGTAACATTCAGTTTTAGAGACATTATTGAGAAATCCTCTGAATCAGTTTCATTGTGATTAAGGAGCACAGCGTTGAGAACCAATTGTAAAAATGAACTGAGATGAATTAGAATTAATGATAATAATAATGATAATAATAACATACTCTATTAAAAATACTTTTAAAATACTTTGACATATTTGGGCCGTTATTTTATAAAAACTGGGTAACAGAAATTGTTTTTTTTTTTCTCGAAACTTATTTTTAATTTTTTTTTAAAGGCACTTAATACGATTTTTTTTAAGGTGTTTATAAACAAAATAAATTGTGTAATCGCATTTGTTAGGTTTTTTATGTATTTTTTTGACAAAAAATTTGGGTTTTTAGTTTTTGCGGGAATTCCCGGGATCCCGGGAAATTTATAAATGAATCCCGCTTTCCCGGGAAATGAAAAAGTCCGGGAAAAGAAAAACTCTACTTACATCATACTTATTATTTTGATGCACTGAATACGAATATCAAAAAATTTTGAAAATCGGTCAAACTGTTTTCGAGATATTGCTATTCGAAATTTGGAAAAAATTTAGGTTTTTTCGTACATTTTTTTTATAAAATTTATTAAAAAATATATCAAAATTTCTTTCCCTTGACCCTTTCAAAGAGCTTAACACAATCTTTCATTCAAAATTAATTTGAGTCAAATCCGATCATTTTTATCCGTGGCGACCTTCGATCAAAGTTTTGATTTTTTACAACATTTTCACCAAAAACTCTAAAGTTTGTTCAAAGGGCGCTTTGGGTTAAAATAAGCTCCTAAACATGTTTATGTACCTTCACAGGCTTAAATGTAAACATGTTTAAGTGGTTAAACATGTTTAAAAAAATTAATGCGAATTTGCACAGAAAAAATATCGTAAAATCAAAAGTAACCAAACAAATTGTTAACAACTAAATACTAGTTCAACAACGTTTTTAATTGTATCAACAATGTATATTGTTAATGTGACAAAAATTTATTTTTATTTTATTAATAACACAGACACTTTATAAAGTCATTTAATCAAGCAAACATATATGTGACGATAGCACGGTGGTAGTGTGCCAGACTCGAATCATGAAGGTTGCGGGTTCGCTGCCAGTTGGCGGAACCCCATTTTTTTTTATTTAATTGTGATAGTTTTTTTGTTATTCTATTTTAAATTTTTTAAACATGTGTGAAGCCACATTATTATTTATTTTTAAATATAATGCCACATTTTTTGTTATTGTAAAAACAGCAAAGGGTACACACTGATTCTACAGACACTTTATGTACACATTTAGTCAACTATAAATATATATGAGAAATAGCATGGTGGTAGTGTGCTAGACTTGTAGCACGAACGTTGCGGGTTCGATGCCAGGTGCCGGTGGATGATTTTTTTTTAGATATATATATTTTTATACCCTCCAACTACAGTATGGGGGTATACTCACTTTGTCATTCCGTGTGTAACGCATCGAAATATCGGTCTAGGACCCCATAAAGTATATATATTATTTATCAGTGATCGATTCTAAGACATTCTAGCGATGTCCGTCTGTCCGTCCGTCCGTCCGTCCGTCCGTCTGTCCGTCTGTCCGTCCGTCTGTGGAAGACACGATACAGACCAAAATAAAAGTGATAGACTCCTGAAATTTGGCACATATATGTCTTATGTTCATAGGCTGGTTAAGTTCGGAGATGGGCAAAATCGGGCCAGGGGGGAAAAAGTTCCCCCTTGAAGAAGTAAACCAACCTCTGAAAAATACCATATTTTTACATGATTTTTTGTGTTTTTGTTTAACAAATCTAACATTTTTATGCTAAAAGAAGTTCAAAGTCCTGCATTTTGACCCACAGAATTAAAAAAAACTGTTTAACGTTCCGCCCCCCCCCCCCTTTATGGGCGTGGAATAATTATTTTTTTTATATAATGATAAATTTGTATTTCTTTAGTGCAAAAAGCATAAGAATTATTTTTTTTAACACTTATTCGAGAGGAATTGTGCCCCCCAATTACCACTACCGACCCCCCCCCCCAACAAAAAAGAAGACGCCCCTGAAATTTTTTTTTATTTATTTGCATGTTGGAGGGTATAAAAGATTCGGCACAGCCGAATTTAACACTCTTACTTGTTTTTTTCTTATTTTAGATTTTTTTATCATTCTCTTTTTTAGTGTTTTTATACCCTCCAACTACAGTATGGGGGTATACTCACTTTGTCATTCCGTGTGTAACGCATCGAAATATCGGTCTAGGACCTCATAAAGTATATATATTATTGATCAGTGATCGATTCTAAGACATTCTAGCGATGTCCGTCCGTCCGTCCGTCCGTCCGTCCGTCCGTCCGTCTGTCCGTCCGTCCGTCTGTGGAAGACACGATACAGTCCAAAATAAAAGTGATAGACTCCTGAAATTTGGCACATATATGTCTTATGTTCATAGGCTGGTTAAGTTCGGAGATGGGCAAAATCGGACCAGGGGGGAAAAAGTTCCCCCTTGAAGAACTAAACCACCCTCTGAAAAATATCATATTTTTACATGATTTTTTGTGTTTTTTTCCAACATTTTTATGCAACAAGAAGTTCAAGGTCCTGCATTTGGACCCACAGAAGTAGAAAATATCGTTTTACGGTCCGCCCCCCCCCCCCCCTTTTATGGGCGTGGAATAAATTTTTTTTTTTTTTATATAATGATAAATTTGTATTTCTTTAGTGTAAAAATCATAAGAATTATTTTTTTTAACATTTATTCGAGAGGAATTGTACCCCCCAATTACCACTACCGACCCCCCCCCCCCCAAAAAAAAAGAAGACGCCCCTGCAATTTTTTTTTTTTTTTATTTATTTGCATGTTGGAGGGTATAAAAGATTAGGCACAGCCGAATTTAACACTCTTACTTGTTTTAAATATGCTGTTTAGTCAAGCATAAATATATATGAGGATAGCACGGATAGTTACAAAAGTCATTGCTGTATTGACAATATCCAATGAAGGCTCGGTTTCAATTAAATGTTTAATTGTATTAACAATGAAATTAATTGAATTGACAATTTTTTTTTTCTCTGTGGTATAAGTTTACTACGAAGAAAGAAAACGTATGAATTCTGTTTTTCTTAAACCTCAACAAAGCTGATTGGTTTTAAACTATTTTTGAAAAGAGACTTTATAATTATGAAACGCACTTTATACAATTCTGGTTTCTTACGTATTGATAACAAATTAAATATATTTTATAGTATTTGAGTATCAAATCTTTATTCTCAATTCAATTTAAAGTCATGTAAACAAACAGCTATATAGGAATTAAGAGAATTTGATTTGTAGAATGCTCTTCAGAAGTATCGAGATACATATTTGGCATATTGATATAAATAAAAGACGCTATTTTGTTATGTTTTTTTTTATGGTTTTTATTAGTGTTGTGAATTATTCTTCGGTTATTTACTTTGTTCGAAGTAAAAAAATTTATTAAAGAAAAATTTTAAAGATGAATTTTTTTTTTTGCAAAAGTAGGAGAAACAGTATACATTTAAACTAGAGATGAGCATGAAACACATTATTATCGTGATTCACGTGAATTGTGAGTATACTCACTTGAGCGTGAGTAAATAAATATATTCGTGCTTGATAGTGGGCAGGGCTGCAAGACTTGGGGATTTATCCCCAAAGTTGGGGATTCAATGCCAGCAATAAGGACAAAAAATCTCATTTGGGGATTTCAAAAATTATGTTGGTGATTTTTTGGGGATATTCGAAATCAAATCTATTTAATACCACAAAATAAATTAAATGTAATCAACTATTTTTAAAAGTAGTTTTAGAGAAAACCAATCATTGGTACTCGATTACGATGCGCATTTAGTATAACTTACATACATATATCGGCTGTAAAATATATAATAACATTGCCAGAAACCATTTATGCGTTTGGGGATTTTTGGGGATTTTTTAGTTACAAAATCTACAAAATAAAATTTAAAATTACCACCCAAATTTTTTTTTTAAAAATTGAAGAAATTTTTTTTTGTGTAATTTAAAAAAAAACATATTTTTTATTGTGTGGGTATTTTTAGGGATAATTTGTTATATTTTTGGGGACAACTAAAAAAAATACCTGACAACGCTGATTGTGGGTGAATTTTTTCGTGATTTACAATACGGGGCATGTTGCAGACTCGTTCGGATTTGGAATACTCGTAAAACGCAAAACGAATATTTTTTCGGAATGAAACCACTTCTATGCGATTCAATTCATTTCCACTTTGATTTTTATACCCTACACCACTATGTGGTACAGGTATGGTTGCCATCCGTCCTCTTTTCCCCGGACACCGTCCTCTTTTTTACGGCGTCCGGGGCAGTCCTACTTCTTTTTTAGAAAGTGTCCGGGGTTGTCCTACTTTTTGCACTTTTCCCCAGAAATTTTTTTTATTACTTCTTAACGTTTGAATTATTGGATTGTTGCACAGAAAAAAAAAGTTGTCAATACAATTAATTTCATTGTTAATACAATTAAACATTTAATTGAAACTGAGCCTACATTGGATTTTGTCAATACAACATTGACTTTTGTAACTTTTAAAAAAAATATCAACTCATTTTTGTCAATTAAATTCATTGTTGTATCAACAATGAAATTAATTGAAAAGTTTGTAATAAATTATATTAACGGAAAAAAGCATGTTTTAATGTCATTTTATAAAAAAAAATCTAAAAATAGAACAAAAAAAATCTAAAAAATTAAAAAAAAAAAAAAAAAAACATAAGCCGGCAGCTGGAATCGAACCCGCAACGATCATGATACGAGTCTAGCACACTACCACCGTGCTATTCCTTGTATATATTTGTAGTTGACTATACGCGTATATTAAAGGAAATAACCCGCTTTTAATATCATTTTATTTAAAAAAAAATATATAAAAAACTAAAAAAAAAAAACATCTAGCGGCAGCTGGAATCGAACCGGCAACGAATATGGTACGAGTCTAGCACACTACCACCGAGCTATCGTCACATAAATTTGAGCTTCATTAAATGAATTTATAAGGTGTCTGTGTTATCAATGAGCATTTTGTGCGTTTTTTAACAATGATTTTAATTGATGCATTTAATTGGAAATTAAATTGGATTTTTGTCACATTAACTATATACATTGTTGATACAATTAAAAACGTTGTTGAACTGGAAGTTAGTTGCTAACAATTTGTTTTGTTACTTTTGATTTCACGATATTTTTTTCTGTGTGTATTTTTGCTTAGGTTAGGTTAGGTTGTAAGTGGCTGCTGACGTTTTACGCCAACACACTGAGGTCCATTGTCAACCTTTTGTGAACAGAACTCGAATATAATAAAAATAAAACACTTAAAAACTCGTATATTTTGAGTAAAAAAGCACTTTATGTAGAGCGAAATAACTACGTTGACATCACTTATTACACCGTCCGACAAAAATGAAAAAAGTCGTTGAACGCGAACAGGATAATATACGTTTGAAATTACAGACTAAATGTAGTAAAACAGCATTAACAGTTTTAAAATTCGTGATCATGTTTTCTTTTAAAAGGACTTCAAAGTTTTAGAGGATTAAATTTTATAAAATATTTTTTAAATATTTTTACTTGTCCTAGGATGCCACTATTGACAGCAAATGAATGAGGAGGATTTCCCTTAAATTGCCTATTTTATTATTTTTACATATTAGGAAAAAGGAGGTAAGTTACGTCCTTTCAAAAATGTATCCTTTAATATCATTCAACATTTTTAACAAAATATTTTGATAAAGTTTTCAAATGACTTTATTCACATCCTTTTATCCTGATACGGCAAAATAGAAAAATGGATAAATTAGGGGAGATCTTCCTCTTTCATTTTCCGTCACCAGTGTCAACCTAGGACAAGTACAAATATTTCAAAAATATTTTACAAAATATATCCTTTTAAGCTTTGAAGTCCTTTTAAAAGGAAACAGGATCACGAAATAAAAAACTGTAAATGCAGTTTTACTCCATTTCATCTCTACTTTTAGACGTATATCATCCAGTTCATGTTTAATATTGGCTGTCAGGTGGTGTTATCAGCTATTGTGTGTCTTAAAGTTTGCTCTCCGAAAAAAAATTTGTCTATCAAAAATTTCCATTTAAATATTTTTTAAATGATTTCAAGCAAATTCCTTTTGAATTGCCCGAAATTGTATATCAGAAATTCGCAATTGTAATTCAAAAGTTTCCATTTGTATTTTAAAATTTTCTAAATGCTTTTTAAAAATTCCATTTCATAAATTTCCAATTGTATTTAAAAAATTTCCATTTATATTTTGTGAGGATCTTTATTCTGGCTCGAGGTCATTATTTTCTTTACTAATTAAAACCATGATATTCTCATAGCATAATTTTCAAGAAAATTATTTTTTGTTTTAAATTTATTTATGTTGGTCATTTTTGCAAGACTTAATCGACACGTGTTTCGGAATTTGTCAAGATTCCATTGTCAAGATTATTTAGCAAAAATAGAAACGATATACTACAAAGTAGCAAACGAGTCTAATGACAAATCGTTTGTGCACAAACTAAAACATTAATACATATTCGACTCTATCCACAATGTGAATTAGAAAGACGAAGAAATTGTACTATGTTAGTAAGTAACGATTGTCAATAACCAACAAAAATATTTAAAACATTTTACATACGATAGTCCATTGGACTACAACAATATGTTTTTTGTTGTTGTGAATGAAATTATACCATTATTAGGGCTAATCATCACTATGGCGTGCCAACCATTATGTTCAAATTCTGATTAATTTTTATTAATAAATAAAAATTGTTTTATTCGACCTTTAAAATATTATATTTTGTGAGGATGTTTATTCTGGCTCGAGGTCATTATTTTCTTTACTAATTAAAACCATGATATTCTCATAGCATAATTTTCAAGAAAATTATTTTTTGTTTTAAATTTATTTATTTTGGTCATTTTTGCAAGACTTAATCGACACGTGTTTCGGAATTTGTCAAGATTCCATTGTCAAGATTATTTAGCAAAAATAGAAACGATATACTACAAAGTAGCAAACGAGTCTAATGACAAATCGTTTGTGCACAAACTAAAGAAAATAATGACCTCGAGCCAGAATAAACATCCTCACAAAATATAATATTTTAAAGGTCGAATAAAACAATTTTTATTTATTAGTAAAAATTAATCAGAATTTCCATTTATATTTCAAAATATTCTAAACGCTTTTCAAAAAATTCCAATTAAATATATATCAAAAATTTATTTCCATATGTATTTCAAAATTTTTCAAATGCTTTTCAGAAGATTTTGATACACAAATGAAATTTTTTGAAAAACATTTACATAATTTTTAAATCAAAATGGAAGTTTTTGAAATACAATTAAAATATCTGAATTTATTTAAATTGAAAAGTAATTTTTTTAAAATTATTTAAAACATTTGGATATGAAAATGGAAATTTTTGAAAAACAAATAAAATTTTTTGAAATGCATTTAGAAAATTTTGAAATACCCAGCAAAAAAAGGGCGGAGTACTTCTATTTGGAGTGCTTTACAACACAAGAAAAAAAATGCAAAGGCATTCTTTTCTACTCCATAAAAAGTTGTTATTCAGCACTTAACTCATTACCTTCCGCGACACTCCTATACAAAAGTAAGTAGATACTTATTCAGTAGATAAGAAGTACTTCGAGCTTTCAAACAACTTCCAACTACTTCCCTGAAGTAGTTCTTATCTACTGAATATCTACTTACATTTGTATGAAGGTGTCGCGATAGGTAATGACTTAAGAGCTGAATATCTATGTATTCTGGAGTAGAAAAAAATATTTGTGTGTTTTTTGTTATCTTTGTTGTATTGCATTACATTTGTTATAGTTTTAAAACACTCCACTGGGAAGTGGTAATGACTTTTTTTGCAGGGTACAAATAGAAAACACTGATATACATTGAACATTTTTGACTTATATTTAGAATTTTTTTAAATATAACTGGAAATTTTTTAATTCTAAAGAGATATTTCCAAAATATAATTGAGTGGATATTTCCAAAATATTGAAATATAATTGGAAATATATTTTTCTTAGTGAAAAAAAATTGTTTATTCTTAATAAAAATGTTTTTTTTGCATGTTGTATCGCGTTAACTTTTTTTAAAATTAATTTGTTAAAAAAAAAAGTCCTCTTTTTTGGGTCAAATGTCCTCCTTTTTTGAGGCTGACGTCCTCTTTTTCTCAAAATGCAAATGGCAACCCTAGGTACAGGGTATATTGAATTTGTGCTGATGTTTGTAACTACCCGAAATATTGGTCCTAGACATACCTTCAAGTATAAAACAATGGTGTAGGGTATCATATTGTCGGGCTTGACCGACTATAACTTTCTTACTTGTTTAAAATGATTTCATTTAAAAAAAAAAAAGCATTCGTTTAGCGTTTTACAAGTAAACCACTTATTTCAAATCCGTACGGAATTAAGTCTGTTGAGTGATTAAAATTTTTGTTTCGTGATCGTGATTGAAAAGCCACTCACGATGCCATCTCTAGTTTAAACTGATCTTTCGTTTTATTCAAAGAACAGATTTTAAAGATACGTACTTGGTTAATATGAAAAATGCATTTAGATATTGTTTTATTAAGATGTATACGTTTTTCAGAAATTTCGTGATATTCCATCGTTTTAAACATCATCATCATAATCTGATCACCTTCCCTTGATTTTAAAACGGACCTTTGTGCAGTGGATAATATAAGGTGAATGCATATCATAATTGATTTTGGAAAAGTTAACCATAAAAAATAAATCTATCGTAAAGTAAAGGGGCAAATCAATAAAACTGTGCTAGTCACAAAAATTAACAAGCTGGTCACCTTGCTGGTAAATCAAATTTGTACGCTAAATTCAGTGGTTCTAGCCGTTTTTCAAAATTATTTTTTAATTCGCGATTTAAAATTGTAATGCTTAGGTACCACAAAAATATAATTTTTCTGCTTTTGGAATAATTTTTAAATACAAATTTAGAAAACGCATTGTTTTTTTTTGCAATTTTTTTTTAACTTTTACTTCTAAATATATATTGAAACTGGGTTTTCATTGAAAAAGGCCGTGTGCAAAGAACATCATATTGAGTAAAATACCAAAAATTTTGGACATTTTTGTTAATAAGTTGAAACATATTTACTTTTTTGGCACTTTGTTAGCACCACGAATTAGGTATTTTAAATACCTTTAATCTGATACTAAATATGCCTATATTAATTTTGAGTTAATAGGCGTACATCGTAAAAAACTCAAAAAGGTCAACTTCCCCCCATACAAATCGACACCCCCTAAAAATGATTTTGGGCCGCTAAAAAAAATACGTGTCGAATTAATTTTCGTTCTGAACAACAAATCCAAATTTCATGAAGATCGTCGAGTGACACCAGGGAGACTTCCTTGTTAGTAAAGCGATTAACAATATTCAACCTTTGTTTTCTCAATAGTAGTGTTGGTGCAAATAGAACCTTGTTGTTCTAAGGTCGCGATATATTACACAGGCCAACACTCAATTTGCTTCTTTGAATTTATCTGACTGATTTTAGTTAATTTGGGTGCGCTGAATTCAAATCTTTAATCAGTTTGTCTCTATCAGCTCTAGTTTTCATAATTTAGCTTTTTTATACCCTCCACGTATGACCTCCAATTTTGACAGTCCGTCAGGTTTTTCAAAAATTTTTTTTCATCAAAATTTCTTATTTACATTTATGGTAGTTACCAAAAAAAAAATTTTTCCGGAAAAAAATTTTTTACCCAAAATTTTTTTTAATTTAAATATTTTTTTCGTTTGAAAAGTATATTTTACCTTCCAGTCAACTTATAGGTATCAAACCGGTTCGCTTAAGATGTGCTTTTTTGATGAATTCAGTTTTGGCAACTACCATAACTGTAAATAAGAAATTTTGATGAAAAAAATTTTTTTGAAAAAAACTGACCGACAGCCAGACTGTCATAATTGGAGGTCATAAGTGCAGGGTATAAAAAAGCTATATCATGAAAACTAGAGCTGATAGAGACAAAGTGATTACAGATTTGAATTCAGCGCACCCAAATTAACTAGAATCAGTTGATAAATTCAAAGAAGCAAAAATCTTTTTTAATTTTGTCGGGCTGTGTTATTGAACAATGAACGATTCTAAGACATTCTAGTGATTTCCTTTTGTGGAAGGTACAGTACAGAACAGTCCAAAATAAAAGAGCTATACTCCTGAAGTTTAGCACGATTATGTCTTATGATAATAGGCTGGTTCAGAGGCATTTTTGTATATTTGTTCAACAAATGAAAATTTTTTTTATGCCATATGAAGTTAATTTGAACCAAGATGATTAGGAAATGCTTTTTTTCGGCCTGCCCCCTTTTAAGGTCGTGGCTATAGAAAATAATTAAAAATAATGATAAAAATGAATTTGTAAACCTTTATGAAGAGGAAAAGTGTCCTTCAACGTCCCCCAGCCGACTCCCACCAACTTAAAACTTAAAATTATTCAAATTTCAAGTTTTTTATGCATTTTTTACATAAAAAAAGTAAATTCAGTTATGCAACTTATAAGTTTTTAACTAATTTTTTATTATTAATATATTAATTATTTTATTTTTAAGTTTTTTTGTATGAATTGTTTATTTTTTATACCCTCCAACCACAGTATGGGAGTATACTCACTTTGTCATTCCGTTTGTAACTCATCGATATATCGGTCGGGGATCCCATAAAGTATATATATTATTGATCCATGATCGACTCTAAGACATTCTATGAATATCCGTCTGTCCGTCCGTCCGTCCGTCTGTGTGTAGATAACACAATGCAGTCCAAAACAAAACAGCAAGACTCCTGAAGTTTGGCACAAATATGTCTCATGTTCATAGGCAGGTTAAGTTCGTGAATGGGCAAAATCGGGCCAGGGGAAAAAAGTTCCCCCTTGAAGAACTGAACCAACCTCTGAAAAAAAACACTTTTTTAAGTGTTTTTTTGTATTTTTGGTAAATAAATAAAACATTTGGTATATTTATCGCGATGGGAAGGTGCTCTCAACGTCCCCCACTGACCCCATCACCCCCCCCCCCCAAAACGCGCCTGAATTTTTTTTTTTTTTTTATTCTTTTTTTTTAGAAGATTCGGCACAGCCGAATTAAACACTCTCACTTGTTTTTGTTAATAAAATTATTTTTTAATAACGAATTTTTTAATCGTTATTCTCATCGATTAATCGAATAATTTTTTAAATTTAATCGTTTGATCGAACGAACAAAAACAATTATTTGAATTATTCGAACAAATTTGAAAGGCGAATAATACTGTGCAACAAATTTTAGGTCATCGCTTTGAGCCTCAATGCCTTCAACGCCATATGAAAGTAGACTATCAAATGGACAAATTCACCAAAGGGTTTTGCTAAGTCAGTTCGGATTTATTTTTTATAGCCCACAGAAATTTTCATTTTTTTATCAAAGTCGTTTGGAAAACGTAAGAAATACTATAATAAAAACACATCTGAGCTTCAAACTATGGTTTGATGTCTTCAGTAAAATTGTATGGCGGTTCTTTTCTTAGAACAATTTATCCCTCTAACTGCCATTTTAACGGGTCATTTTAGTCCTTTTTAGAAAACTAAACACAGAAGTCTAATTAAACGTCCATTTAGAGGGTTAAAATATTCTACAAATATTTTTCTCATAAAATTTCACTAGGGGTTGTCAAATGTTCAAAGTTTGTGCGACATGCGCAAAATGCTTAAAAAGGGTCAAGTATAAAAAATCAATATTTTTTATTATTTTTACAAAAGCAGTGTTAACAAGTAAAAAAGTTAAATTCGGCCTTGCCGAATGTAGTGATACCCTCCACAATTTCAAAAAGATTATTGCAAAAAACTTTATTTAAAAGGAAATTACATTTGAAAAAAAAAAAATTTTGAAAAAAAAATTTCCGCGAAAAAAAATTTTGGTAAAAAAAATCCGCGATTTTTTTATTTTTTTTGTGTTCGTACTTGTTTAAATACCATTTGGTGTTCAATTATGTTCACATATGACAACCAGAAGCCGAATTAAAGCATTTTGTATTTTTAGGTTATGTTGAATGTGCTGAAATTTTTGAGGTGTGCTTACATTTTCGTTCATAATTTTTGAACCGCTAAACCGATATCGCTCAAATGCAATACCAAACTTCTCGGGAGAACTTCCAATAAATATGTTAAGTTTCAGTCATCTCTGTGCAATATTTTGTCCGCGACAGCATTTTCCACAGACAGACAGACAGACAGACAGACAGACAGACAGACAGACAGACAGACAGACAGACAGACAGACGGACAGACGGACAAATCGGACAGACGGACAGACGGACATCGCTAGAATGTCTTAAAATCGATCGGGCATTATGAATATATATACTTTATGGGGTCCCAGATCGATATTTCGATGAGTTACAAACAGAATGACAAACTTATATATACCCTCTATCACTAGAGTGGAGGGTATAAGTAAAAAACACCGAAAAAAACAGTGCAAATATACTTCTGAGCTAAAAATTATGTTCTGATGTTTTTTATAAAATTTTATGATGATTCTTTTCTTTGACCAAATAAACCCTCTAGCTCCCGTTTTAAGGGGTCATTTTTGTCCTTTTTTAAAAGAAATGCAAAAAAGTCTTTAAAAAACGCAGTTAGAGGGTTAAAATGTTCTACAAATATTTTCTGCACAAATTTTACTAGGGGTCGTCAAAGCCAAAAAATTCATTTTGACTATGTAAAATGCTAAAAAAAGTAAAGTTGTAAAATTTGCACATGTGTATGTATACAATTTTTGCACATATTTTTTTAGCATTTTACATGGCCCAAATGTCGTTTTAGGCTTTGACGACCTCTAGTAAAATTTGATGCAGAAAATATTTGTAGAACATTTTAACCCTCTAACTGCGTTTTTTAAAGATTTTTTTGCATTTCTTTTAAAAAGCCGTTTTTTTAAAGACTTTTTTGCATTTCTTTTAAAAATGGACAAAAATTACCCCTTAAAACGAGAGCCAGAGGGTTAATTTGGTCAAAGAAAAGAATCATCATAAAATTTTATAAAACACATCAGAACATAATTTTTAGCTCAGAAGTATATTTGCACTGTTTTTTGTCTGTGTTTTTTAACACTGCTTTGGTAAAAAAAAAAATAACAAACATTGATTTTTTTATACTTGACCCTTTTTAAGCATTTAGCGAATGTCGCACAAACTTTGAACATTTGACAACCCCTAGTGAAATTTTATGAGGAAAATATTAGTAGAACTTTTCAGCCCTCTAAATGGACGTTTTATTAGACTTCTGTGTTTGGTTTTTGAAAAAGGACTAAAATGACCCCTTAAAATGGCAGTTTAAGGGTTAAAATGTTTTAAGAAAAGAATCGCCATACAATTTCACTGAAGACATCAACTCATATTTTGAAGCTCAGATGAGTTTTTATTATAGTATTTTTGACGTTTTCCAAACGCCTTTGATAAAAAAATAAAAACTTCTGTGGGCTATAAAAAAGAAATCTGACTTTGCAAAACCCTTTGGTGATTTTGTCCATTTGATGGTCTACTTTCAAATGGCGTTAAAGCCATTGAGGCTCATTGTTTTTGTTGCACAGTGTAATAATAGGCTGGTTCAGAGAAAAAATCGGACAAGGGGGAAAATGTTCCCCCTTAAAGAACTAAAACAACAAAAGAAAAACACAAGTTTTTTTTGTATATTTGTTCAACAAATGAAAATTTTTTTTATGCCATATGAAGTTAATTTGGACCAAGATGATTAGGAAATGCTATTTTTTCGGCCTGCCCCCTTTTAAGGGCGTGGCTATAGAAAGTCATTAAAAATAATGATAAAAGTATTGTTTTGGGCGTAAATATCGTAAAAATTAATTTGTAAACATTTATGAAGAGGAAACCTGTTCTTCAACGTCCCCCCGCCGTCTACCCCCAACTTAAAACTATTCAAATTTCAAGTTTTTTATGCATTTTTTACATAAAAAAGTAAATTCAGTTATGCAACTTATAAGTTTTTTTACTAATTTTTTTATTATTAAAATATTATTTTTTTTATTTTTAAGTTTTTTGTATGAATTGTTTATTTTTTTTTGTTAATAAAAATATTTTTTATAACTAATATTTTATTCGTTATTTTCATCGATTAATCAAAAAATTTTTTAAATTTAATCGTTTGATCGAACGAACAAAAACAATTATTTGAATTATTCGAACAAATTTGAAAGGCGAATAATTGATAACTCTAGTATGAACACAGAAAGAATTGAAAACGAATTTGAATCAACAAATACGCGGATTCAATTTATTTTTTAATTGAAACTCCTCCGATGAAGAAAATTGTTATATCAATTGTTAAATTGTGGGTGATTAATTTATTTTTTTTTTCAATCAATCGATTTTTCGATTTTGATCAAACATTTTATCAATTTATATTGGTCCTAGACCTACCTTCAAGCATACCGATCGACTCAGAATTACTTTTTGAGTCGATTTAGCGATGTCCGTCCGTCCGTCTGTCTGTCCGTCTATCGGTTTAAGCACGATACAGGTCGCAATTTTCAAATAATTGACTTGAAATTTGAAACTTAAGCATTTTTTGGCCCAAGGACGAATCCTATTGAAATTGGAGAAAATCGGTCCATGTTAAGACCTAGCATACAAACGCCCCCTTTTGATTCGGCTAAAAAACTCTAATAACCGTATTATAATAGATGTCGCTTTAGCAGGTAATAAAATTTTGTATGCAAGAATCACCATTCCAAATTTCAAAGGAATCGGGTCAGTCCTTCTGGTAGTCCCCATACAAACCACCCTCCCGATGTTCAATAATTCATAAAAATGGCAATATTTGATAAAAATTTTAATTTTACGTTTTAAACGAGTACTTAAGTAACCTGATCAAATCGTAATATAATTGCCCCATTTTTGGACTTAGTCCCCCATATAAAAATTTCGACCGATATTCAGTTAAATCGGTCAATTGACAAAAAAATAAAAAAAAATCCAATAAAATTTGACCTGTGTGTGTTTTCTACACTAAATAAAGATCTAACAACGACAGATCCAATCGGTAAATGTTTCGACTTGGAACCCATTTTCCGGGAAACACTGGTGTAGGGTATCATATGGTCGGTCTTGACCGACTAAAACTTTCTTACTTGTTTTTGAATTAATGTATTCAAATAAATTGAAACTAGAAAAAATCTTTGTAATTTGATAGTTAAAGAAAATAACAAAAATGTTGATTAAAACAATAATTGACTAATTTCAATTTTTTTGATCAATAGATTTAATTGAAATTTTTTAGCCAATAATTTTTTGTGTGAACTAAATCAAAGAACTTTTTTCCTATTTTCTAGTTAGATTTGGAAAAATATTAACAGGCCTATTTACAGTTATGACTGGTTATGACTAATTTTATTATTTTCAAACTTCATATTCTCTGTGTTTGTTGTAAACACAATCATTAAAAGTATCAAAATTTAAAATTGTTTGTCAATTTTGAGACGATCTATCGTGATCTCGATCTGGGTAGCAGGTCTTTATTTTTTTTTTTAATTTTCAAACAAAATTACACTAAGAAAATTATGTCATTAACTGTTTGTAGGTTATTTTAAAAAGTAATCAGTAAAGTCATTTTAAAAGAAAAATCACTTATTTTATAAAGGATTTAATTTTTTTACTGTTTCTGTAATTTAAAAAAAAGAATTTACTGTATTAAAAACGAATTTTCTGTTACATTTAATTTCGGCAGTAAAAAAATTCTTCTATAGTTTTACTGTTTTTCAATACAAAATAACTGAATATTCACTAGTTTTTTAATGTTTTGGTTAGTCATTAAATTAACATTTAAAATTGACTGTAATGTGTTTTTATTTTAAATGAAAAAACAGTGGAATGGTTTTTAAATAAAATTTCATTTGTTTTAAGTGAATATTCACTGGAATTTACCTACATAATTCTTTGAGTGTAGCAAAAAAATATTTGAAAACAAAAATTTAATTATGACTATTTTCTGTGAATCGGCCCCTAAATTAATTTGATTTCCTTACCTTTAAGAATAATTTTAAAAAATTTAAATCATTTCAAATTTTTTTCTAATTAAGTTAATTTTCCTATTTTTTTGTTGTGTAAAGAGCTGGAACCGCGGCTAGTGATGAGTAACACAAATTAAATCAACAAACTTATTTATTTTTTGGAAATTCACACATTTTTAATTAATATTTATTAAAGCAGATATTTTGCAGGCATTTTCATTTAAATTATTTATAGATTCAATAAAAAGAATTTATTTACAAAATTTTTATTACTAATAAACGCTTTTATTGCGAATTTTCAAATTATTGTTTTTTTTTCTGTGCATGCTGGGAAATTAAAAGTCCATTTTCCATTTACACATAAATTATCACGTTGTCCTCTAAGAAATAATCCATCGTTACATTCCATATGTATTGTGCCATAGCTCTCCACTACAGATCCAGGTAATATGGTAGAATTAGCTGGATGTAATTTAATCACCAAACCTTCAATGAGTTTTTTGTTTGGAATTAGGCAATTTAATGAGTCCGTAGAATCCGGTTGTGGTAAAGGATCTGTTGGTGCGGATGAAGTTGTTGTTAAACCACCATTAGTTTTCTTTCTTGGAGTTTGGCACAATTCCCAAGCTTCATCGGAACCATCAGCGCATTCAATAGTACCATTGCATTTAGCAGCACCGTCAATACAAGCTCCATAGCCACATTGAAAACCTGTAGAATTACAACCGTAACCAATACAAACTTGAACAGATTCATCAGAACCATCTGAACAATTGATGTGACCATTACATACAGCTTTCAAACTAATGCATTCTTTTGAATTAACACATTGCATTTCATCTACCGAACTAATAGAAAAATTTTAAAAAATTTAAGAAGATTAAATCAATAAAAAAACTTAATTATTCCAACCTACCATTGTTGTTGCAAACTGGCCTCAGTCGTTTCTTTACATATCAATTCATCCGAGTTATCAGCACAATCTTGTTGATTGTTACACCTTCGATCAGCGGATATACAGGCACCATAACTGCACTTAAATGCATATGACGGGCATTTATCATAAAACTGTATACAATTTTCAGCAATTTCATCGGAACGATCGTTGCAGTCCACGTTACCATTACATTTATCTTCATCATCTATACACTGGCCATTGTCACAATTCCACTGACCTTCAGCACACTGAGAAAATGCTAATTATGAATAAATTTAAATAAATATATTAGAGAATAATTAAAAAATTGTCTACGAAATTATTAACATAATGAGAGACTGAAAAACTATGTGAAAATATTAAAGTCGGCTGGGCCGAATTGTTTATACCCAGCATTCTATTTCGGGTTTCTTTACAGGAGTCCCAACGCTGGAAGGGTGTCTTCCTTAGATGGTCAAGACACCCTTTCTGATTCCATTTCGAGGATCCTGGAGAGTTGTCCGAGCAGTGAAATTGCCGTTGCTGGCGATTTTAATGTTCACAACTCCTCCTGGATCCTCCATTTAAACCATTCGACTCCCGTTGGCAATTACGTTGAGTTATTCGCCGCGCATAACCACCTGTCGTAACTGGTGAAAAAAACCAAGGCGATTAACGGGCGTTGGAAATGAACACCGGAACACTCTCGACCTTTTTCTTACCTCACATCCTAACAAATATGAAGTAAGGACATTTGCACCTCTTGGTAATTCGGATCACTGCACCATTTCCGCGTCCTTCTCGTACTCCGAACTTCGTAACGTTTCAACACCAGCTACGAAGCGTTCAGTGTTTCTATATGAGAAGGCTTGTTGGGCTGAGCTCAATGACTTTTTTCCGGCATTTCAATTGGAAACTTTGTTTTCTCGACGGTAACGTCGTTGCCGCGGCGAAAATGGAGGAAAATATTATAATGCTTGGAATGAAGTCATAGGCGTGACGACAAAAACGTTAATACTGATCTGCTACGCAAAAAGGCAAGATCCGAGTGTGCAAGAGAACTTAGTCGCGAAAAGCGACTTCGTGATAAAGTTATTTCCGCTCCTTGGGGCAGTAAGAGCTTTTGGTCTTTCGTTAAAAGAGTCAAAGAAAATGCTAGTTCTTCTATTCTGACTCTTATAAAAGACGACCAAGTGTTCACTGAACCGGTTGACAAAGCTATCCTGTTGGCTGGCCTTTTGCAAGAAATTCTATCTTGCCGGAAAGTAATCAATCACTGCCCGAAATCGAGAGGGTATCCCATACTATGCCCAAGATATTTTTTCGAGCTCGTGCAGTTAAAAGGGTTCTTGCGGATCTTAACGTAAATAAGTCACCGGGGCCGGATGGTATACCAGCACTGGTACTTAAACAGTGCTCTTCGACGTTGGCGCATCCACTGGCTAATCTTTTCATTTCGTCTTACGGTGCGGGAGTTTTTTCCTCTTGTTGGAAGCTGCCAATCCCTAAAAAGGGTGCGGCTAATAACCCTGATAACTACCGCCCAATCGCAATATGCTCAGCGCTCTCGAAGGTGATGGAGAGCATGGTAAATTGCCATCTTGTTAGGTATCTGGAGGCTAACTCTACTTTTTAACGATCGACAGTATGGTTTTCGGAGAACTCGTTTTACCGGGGATTTGTGGGAGTTCCTTTCGGAACGTTGGAGTCGATCGATCCACCGTTTTGGTGAGAGTAAGGTAGTTGCTCTGGATATTTCCAAGTCATTTGATTGTGTGTGGCACGGTGCGCTCATATCTAAGCTTAATGCCTTTGGTGTCGGTAATGACTTCTCTCGATTTGTTTCGAGTTTCCTCAGGGATCGTTCTATACGTGTTGTTATAGATGGGTTCTCATCAGATGAGTTCCAGCTCCAATCGGGGGTACCGCAAGGTTCTGTTCTTTCTCCTACCCTTTTTCTTATTTTTCTTAACGACCTTCTAAGTCAAACTTCAAATCCTATCTACTCTTTTGCAGATGAGAGCAACATTTGTCATTCATTTTCCTTTGACCGTAGGCCAAGCCTTATTGAGGTTGAGGGCAAAAGGCAGATTATGAATGACACACTTAATCAAGACCTGTTGACAATCTCTAAGTGGGGTCTTGCGAATAGGGTCAAGTTTAATGCACGCAAGACCCAATGTTGTATGTTGACTCACAGAAATGTGGAACCAACAGCGTCACCTGTACATATGGGTGGTATTGATATTGACGAATCAGACACTCTTGCTGTTCTGCTGTTGGAATAAGCATATTTTTCAAGTGTCGAAAGAAGCATTCAAGTGTCTCGTTTTTTTAAACCGGTGTAAGAAATACTTCACCTCATCCGATCTCCTTACTATTTATACCAACTACATCCGACCGAAGATAGAATACAACTCCCATATATGGTCAGGGGCTTCAAAGTCTATTTTGGAGCTATTGGACCGTGTGCAAAGGAGGGCGTTGATGCTTATCACTCATTGGAGCATCGTCGGAATGTGGGTTGTGTGACTCTGTTCTATCGATATTACCATGGAAAGTGTTCTGCTGAGATAAGTGAACTTATCCCTAGAGCCCGAGTTTTTGTTCGAAACACTCGGTTGTCTAGTATTTCACATCCGTTTGTTGTCGATTGTCCAGTTGATCGCAGAGCACATTACAGAGAAGGTTCGTTTATCAGTCGAACTAGCCGTATGTGGAAAAATCTCCCCGCAGAGGTCTTTCCAGTTTCTTTCAATGTAGATAAAGTCAAGTCAAATATATACAAACACTATATATTTGACTCCAAAGCATTTTCCAAACCTAAACCTTTTTCGTAACAAAATTTTTAAATTCAACGATTTTTCCTTACAAAATTTTTTTACAGTCTGGAAAAACATTTTTTTTTTAGAAAAATTTTGAGATTTTCAATAAAAAATGTTTGGAAGAATTCAGATTCTGTTATATTATTTTCGAAAATACCCAGTTGGAAAATGTGTCACTGAGGAAATTTCCACAGTGATTCCTTGAGGAAATGTCTTCAGGTTCTGACAAATCATAGGTAATCCTTGATGACATGTCCTAACATTGTCAGCACTGAAAGTTTGATTAAAGAGTGTAGACAATTCCTCTAAGACGTCTAAAAGGAAATGTCTTCAGAAAAGCAGTACATTAAATTAGAACTTTAAATCTGGGCAACTCTTCAATTTCCAAGAAAAAGATGGCAATATTATCGATTTATTTAAAGTAAAATCAAAATCTTACAAGTAGAATAAAAGTAATAAATAGACAAACTATTTTTAAAATAAAGTTTGGAACAAGTAGTTAGGTACGGGACTAATAAACTGGAGGTTCCAGGTTCAAATCCAGTTGGGACTAAAAAAGGCGAAAAGTTTTTTCTAAATATGAGAAAGATAATTTATAAAGGAAAATGGATAAAAGTAAAACCTAAAGGAAATACAAACATTTTTTGTATTTTCGCATGACCTACGTCAGGCATTTCCCCAAAGAAGTCTTAGGTGACACGTCCCCTGACCACTGCTGACTTTGAGTGTGGACATTTTGAAAATTTGTATGAAACTGTCCTCAACCCAGTACATAGAAATGTCTTGTGGATGTCAGCAGTGACTCTGACATGTCACCGCTCCGTCACTGAGGATGGCTCGAGGACGTTGCCAACTGGGTAATCTCCGATTTAAATGAAAAGCTCTTAAAAAAAACATTGATATTTTTGGTATAGATAATTTCTCAAAGTCGAAATTCTATACTTTTATTTTATAGTTGTTGTTGTTGTTTATCTAATAACTGAAAATACATTGCCATATGTTTGTTTGTTGTTGTAGTTGTGGTTGTTGTGTTTATATTAATGTAAGTAAAAAATCTGTATGTATGTACTCATACACGTGATTTCTTTTAATTGGTTGAGTTTCATAGAGACTTAAAATTATGCATTAATATACATATGTTGGCAAAACAAATATACAATGAATACATTCAGCCTTACCACAGAAAATTTAAATATATTTAAAAACAGATTTTAATTCTTTTTCCATACAAATTGTTTTTGTTTTTAAAATGTACGGAAAATTTGATATTTAAAATAAAACTTTTGTTAAAATAGATTTTTTCTGTTGTACGGGCCATTATTTTTATACCCTCCAACCACAGTATGGGGGTATACTCACTTTGTTATTCCGTTTGTAACGCATAAAAATATCGGTCGGGGACCCCATAAAGTATAAATATTATTGATCTATGATCGATTCTAAGTCATTCTATGAATGTCCGTCCGTCCGTCCGTCTGTATAAAACACGATTCAGTCCAAAATAAAAGAGCTAGACTCCTGAAAATTGGCACGAATGTGTCTCATGGTCATAGGCCGGTTAAGTTCGGATATGGGTAAAATCGGACCAGGGGCAAAAAAGTTCCCCCTTAAAGAACTAAAAAAACTTCTAAAAAAACGACAATTTTTACACCTTTTTGTTAAACAAATGAAACCTTTTTATATCAGAAGGAGTTTAGAGTACTACACTTAGACCCCGGGGGCTACAAAATTTAGTTTTTTTATATATTTTTCAACATGTTGGAAGGTATCAAAGATTTCGCACAGCCGAATTTAACACTCTCACTTGTTTATCTGGGTGAAATCAAAAAATGTCAACCAAACCATGTAATCGTGTAATATCTCATACATGGGTTAAAGTATTCGCATATTTTTTAATGTACAACGTCGCATAGATTGGCGTTCTACATAACTAACAACAATCCGGATACTAGTAAGCTATTTTAAACAAGTTATTTTCATTTTTGTAGGCCAAATGTAAACTCCGTCGCCAGTAACATTTTCAATTTTTAAACTTTAACCGGTTATATCTTAAAAACCAATAACCCAAACTCTTAATAATTGACTACATTTTTAAAGAGGGCATGTTGACGTTCTTAAAAAATATTTTTGTATAGTCATAACTATCTCTTTTACCCATACAAACACGGCTTCAATTGAGTAACGATTTTTCGACACTTTTTTTCGACATTATGGAACCTGACAATTTTGTTGTTTTTGACGTATTGTGTTTAGAAAAATAATAGGTTATTGCCCCATTTATTAAACCCGAGGCTATAAAGTATCATTTTGCATCATTGGTTTCAAGTTTGCTCCCTGCATATTAATTTTCCTGTAAGAAAAGCTAAATCATAAATGAAAAATCGAAAAATGCTGTAAACTCCGTCTCCACGTTTACAACAAAACTACTTAGCGTGCATCTGAAATATCGTCATATTTTGACGTATCTAGTTGACATCTAATGATTTTTTTTCGGAAACCAATTTCCGACAAATAGTTTTCGAAAAAATGGGCAAAAAGTGACGAAATGTAAACTCCGTCTCTGTAAACTCCGTCAACTTTTTTTTTTTTTGCAGATTGCATTAAAAAACCTTATGAAGTTGTTAAAACCGACGCAAATATTAACACTAGTCATTCAAAAAAGTAAAAAAACTTATTTTAACAGAAATAATAATAAATTTATTTTACAAATTTCTTAGAAAAATCCTATTAAAATAAAAAATAATTGTAAAATCTTTAATAACAAAAACCAGAAAAAAATCCTAATTACAAAAATTGTTAGCAATTACATAAATAAGTGTTTTAAATTACAATAAAATGTTTTCAAAGAAAATTCAAAAAATTTAATGTATTTTTCTAAGGTGAATGTAAACTCCGTCACCAAAAAAATCATAAAAATGTCGATAAAATTTGTTTGAAACAGTTTGTAGATGAGATCTTTTATAGTTATATTAGTAGTGATGTAACATATCGATTTTAATAAAAAAATTTACCAAAAATTAAAATTTTTTGCTTCTACAATTTTGGCTCAAAAACACTGACATTTTTTGATTTCACCCATCTCTTCATTGGTTAATATTGTGGAGGGTATTCATAGATTCGGCAAAGCCGAATTTAACTTTTCTTCTTGTTTTTCTTCTCTTTCTTCTTTTTTTTCTTATTCTAAGTTGGTTTGGGGGGGGGGGGGGGGGGGGTGGGTTATCTCCATTCCCCCATCCCTGGATCCGCGCCTGTCACTCACTTGTTTTGCGCTTTTGTATCCAAAATTATTTTACTTTATGATGAATTAAGCCAAGTCGAACTACTTTTTTTTTATACTTTATTTACAGGCCTATTCAGAATCTTGAGGTTTTCCTGGCTATCACTCACCGTTTTGAAATATCGATAAACATATAAGACACACGAATATTGTAAAATCACAAACAAATATTTTATATTTCATTGCAAAAATTCTAAGAAATTATTTGAACGATCGATAGCTTGAACTGGTTTGATTTGTTAGTATTTTTAACTCGTAAATAAAACTTCCGCTTGTAGTTGTCGTACTAAAAATCGCTTCTATACTAATGGAATAAGTTTGCAAACAGATAACTTGTCGTAATAAGTTGATTTATGCTAAATAACATTGTGCAACAGCGTAAGGGCTGTTTTTTTTAAACTTCAGCTGCACAGTGGTTTAAAATGGATTTTTTTTTTTTTGGAAATAATTCGGCCAATCAGTAAGTACTGGACCGATTGCAGTGAAATGTATAGCGTTTATGGCCAACATAATTTCGAGCTTAAGTTTGAACGATGGGCCCCACATGTCCAATAGGGGCATCTCCAGGAGTCCCTAAATTAGGACACCTTTTGAATACAAAACCTTTAAGTGCTTGCCAATTTGTTGTTTATAATTCGAATTTTTTGAAATTTAGATTTTTATAAACCGCTAATTTGTGGGGACCAAAAAATTTACCCATTTTTAACACAAATTTTAACTTTACCACCTAGGGAAAAAATGTCGACGCCTCTGTTGCAAACATAGATTCTTTGATATGTAAGTAGCTTACAACATGAATAGCTAATAATCCCCGCCTTTAATATAGGCGTGGCAGCAAAAATTGCAAAAAATCAGATTTTTGGAAATTGTTTACAAAAAAATTGGGGGATTTCTTTGGTCAAATCTTTTTATTTTGTTTTGTTTTTCCGGCTCTATGAAATAAGGCCCTAATGAAATAAGGCCCCAAATCAAAAATGAAATAAGGCCCCACAAATTTTTACTAAAAAAATTGGGGTGTTATTTCATTATTTGGGGCTTTATTTCATATTTTGTTTTGGGGCTTTATTTCATTATGAAATAAGTCCCCAAATTTTAAGAATGAAATAAGGCCCCAAATAATATTTTTGGGGTGTTATTTCATTTTCTCTGAAATCTGCGGAAGCCAACGACGCAATGAAAAAAACTCCCAATGAAATAATTTTCACAGAAATAAGTCCTAAATGAAATAACTACAGAAGCTGAAAAAAAAATACCAAAAAAGATTAGTGCAATTGCTAACGCGCCGACTAAATCTGCGATAAGTATTTCATAAATTCTACTGTAAGATCGAAAGAGAAACTGCATACAAATGAATTGAAATATGAATTTTAATCTCTACATTAATTTAAAATTATTTTCTCAAAACTACTGAATTTAATCAATAATAAACTTTTGTTAAATTTATTATTGATTCTCAAAAAAATAAACATCCTCAAAATATTTTGTTAAAATATATTTACAAACCTCGAAAAGGAATTGAAATTGGTTATATTCTTGGACATTTGTAGGATTATTTTTAATTACCGATGAAATAATATGACGATTGTTTTAAAAATATTTAAATTTTTTGTTAAAATCTCTTGTAAAAATTTTTCGCCTGCGGCGCTTTCTTCATCACCACATGCATTTAAATATTTTTAAACCAAGCATCATATTATAATGTCATGAAAGATATATTAAAGACGACAGTAGGTTGTACAAAATCGAAGAAAATTTCGCCAAGTCCATTGTGCTAACTCCTTAAACAATCGAATGTGCCACGCCCTCGTCAATAAAAGCAGTTATTTAGACGTATCCAGAATTTTTTGTTCACACGCGGCGTGCATTTCGGTTGGTAGTAGATAAAATAAATTTTGGATTTAAATTGAGTCCTTTGTATATATGTATAACATTTTTAGTTTACCAAAGTTTTGGGAGCAATTTTATAATGAAATAGTAGATGGTAGTAAGCTTATCGAACGGACCTAATATTAATTTTTGTTTTTAAATTGGGGCCTTATTTCATTTTCAAAATGGGGCTTTATTTCATTATGAAATAAGGCCCCAAAAATGGGGTGTTATTTCATTTTATCTTTGGGGTATTATTTCATTTCATTGGGGGCTTATTTCATTTATTTTTTGGGGTGTTATTGCATAATGAAATAAAGCCCCAAAAAATGGGGCGTTATTTCATTTTTGGTTTGGGGTCTTATTTCATTGGGGCCTTATTTCATAGAGCCTGTTTTTCCATTAGCTATAGTAAGAACTACACTCAAAAAAAAAACTGTAAAGTTAGCAAAAAAAGCTTGTAAACCTACAAAAAAATTTGCTGATTTTGAACCCACAATTTTTTTGGTAAAGTTAGCAAAACCGTTTTGCTAAAAATTAGTTAACTGAAATAATTTTTATTTCAACTTAGTTCATACACATTTGAGGACCCCATTGGGTTCGGACCCAATAGGTCCAGACCCCGATGGGCGTAGACCTAGTTGGGTTCCTTAAAAATCGTCATAGTTTTTGATCCAAAATTTGTGTCCGTTTCGCTCTACCTTGGTTAGTTTTTGAGATACGTGATTTTAGGGGATCACTGGGGTCTTGAGAATTAAAAAACTCGATAACTTCAAAAATATTACTCGGAGAGCTTTGTGACGGTCACCTTGATAACCATTGGCCACAACCAGGAAAATCACCAGGATGTGGTTTAGAGCGTCTGCTTTGTGATGGCATCTTGAGTACTTCGGCCAAATTACAGGAAGCGACAATGATGAGAAAACTGTGGGTGCCTTTTGCTTCAATTCACCGGCTTTCTTAGTTTTACGTTTTTATTTATTTTTATTTGTTTTATATTTTGTTTTTTTTTCACATAGAGAATGAAAAAAAAAAATTAACAAAAATTTTGTCAACACGAAAATAAAAAGAAAACAAACTTTGACAACTTCTACAGAAAACCAGTGATGCCACACTTTTTTTATTCAATCGATGACTTGTTGCAATCTAGAGATGACAATCAAAGGCCTGAATTGTTTACACCTGTCGACACTCGTGTAAAGAATGTAAATAATAGAGTTGTTAATTGTTTATCTAAATTCGTTGAATTAATTTAAACTTAAAAGGCTTAAAATACCAAATTCGTGTTGAACAGAGTTCTCACATTCCCCTATAACCTTTTTATGGAATTATCCAATTGATATTGGGTGATATGGTTACAAATGGCGGTTACTTTTTGCGAGACGGACTTTAATACATAAAATCCCAGGATATCTTTGTAGAATATAGAAAAAATATAAACAAAAATATCAATATATTTCTATTGTCTGCTCAAAATAAAACCGGGGAACGTAAGAAGCAGATTTAAAAAAAATAAAACTTCATATTCGTAAGTTTTTTTTTTTGTTTCATTCATACAATCCAGTGGAAGCAATTTAAAAGATGTTTTTTGGGGGTAATAAATTCCCTACCCAGGGCTATTGAGTTCCGATATACGTTTTTTTTAAAGAATACATTTTGGACAAATTTAAAAAATATTACTTTTGTTATAAATTTGAACAAATGTTAAATAAATTCACAACTCCTTTTAACGTAATGGCTAATTTTAATCAAGCTCAGATAATCGCGAAATATTGAATGAAAAGGAAATTAGTCAATAATATATTTCTTCAAATATTTCGAACATTTGCCCATCTACCGAAATTATACTTATCTCTTCTTCTTCACTCTAATGACGATTCACAATTGGACTCCTAATTTACTCCTATTAAGCCGAGTTGTATTTTTTAGTCCTAAAGTAAACTCCAGGGAATTGCCAGGTTTAAAGAACTTGTAATTGACCTTCCTTGTCATTGTAAGTTTAATTTTTGTTGGTCATTGTGACTTTAATTTGACTTCTGTTTAAGTCACGATAAAGTCTATAGAACACTCGAAGAATACAATCGGATGTGTAAAGTTGTTTTACATAAAATTATTATAAAACATCGAAACTCGTTTTTTTTCAAATTGAAATAAAAAAAAAGGAAATTTATTTTAAAGTTTAAATCAACTTAATAAAATTAATTAATTAATTTCCTTTGATAAGAGAATTATCAGATTTCTCAAAGATTTTTTTTGTGGTTGCAAATCAAAATTGCGAAAGCAGGATAAGGTATGTGTATAATCCATTTCGTGCGATTTTTTTTATGTATTTTTTCTTGACCGTAATTAACGCCACCTTTTGATTAGGTTTCACATTTGGGGAATATTCCCATTTAAATCGGGATATTTTTGACTACAACCCAAATAAATTCCCGAAGGGCTCCATCTCGTTGTGAAGACAGCGAAGTCTTAGCTAAAATTACCCGCAAGATCCTTGCTCCATCTAGGGACAACTAGCAACACTGAGCGATAAATCGATAAATAACCCATTTTTGTTGATTGCAGTATTGGAAAAGGGAAGAAATATAACCAAGTTTCGTAAGTCAGTGAAATTTACCACCAGTGCATGCAAAACTTATTGCACTGGTGGCCAAAAAAATAGAAACGTTCAAAAAAGAACAAAAATCTTGAATTTTGAAAAACTAAATTAAAAACTACGAAAAATATAAATTTTAAACTAAAAAAAAGATAAAAATAAATTAAAAGCACGTGGGTCGTAATCTTTAATGTTACGTAACCCTTAGTGTTCAAAAAATTTATTTATTAATTATATACTTATATATTACTAGCTTACAATCCCGGTACTTCGTTACCGGTTGTATTGAATACCGGAAAATAGAAGGATCAGGATTACTCTATCGATTTCAAAAAAATTCCCCTACGTAGTCTTTGTTTTATTTACTTGTGGACGTTTAAGTCTTCCATAAAAAATATTTCAATGAATAATTTAAACAATAAAATTCTAATAACATTGGTGGATGAAAAAGTCGTTATGCGCTTTTTACACCTGCAGAAGAACTTTCGGGAGAAGGTGGGGTTTAAAACCGTATATCATACACTGGATGTATGGTGCGATAATTAGACCAATACTTACCTATGGTGCCCTTGTGTGGTGGAAAGCAGTGGATAAGAAATCATATCTCTGCAATCTACAGAAGGTACAGCGACTGGCGTGTGTGGGTATCACTGGTGCTATTAGATCAGCACCCCAGGCGGGTTTGGAAGTGATACTAAACATTCAGCCCGTGGATATTTACGTCAAGAGCACAGCAGCAAAATCGGCTCTCAGGTTAAGAGAGTCGCAAATGCTTAAGCAACGCTCTTGGGGACACTCGACTATATTAAGAACGGTGGGCGGAACGGAACTGGAACAGAGAACCGACTATATCTCACCACAGACGAACTTTGACAGAACCTTCGAAGTCCAAATACCGACTAGAGAAGACTGGGCGGAAAACTCTGTTATTACAGAGAATGCGATCTCAATCTTTACGGACGGATCGAAAATGGAGATGGGTACGGGTTCGGGAGTCTACTCTGAATGCCTCGAAATCGGGGTCTCATTGAGGCTTCCGGATAAGTGTAGTGTGTTCCAGGCTGAGGTGCTTGCAATTGACAAAGCTGCGCAGTTAATTATGGCAAGGGATCTTCGTCCTTGCGTCATTAACATTTTCGTGGATAGTCTCGCAGCTCTGAAGGCCTTAGAGTCAAATACTGTAAAATCGGGAATAGTTTTGAATTGTATACAATCGCTTCGTCGAATCGGTCAGCACACAATCAGGCTAATTTGGGTCCCAGGCCACAGTGGGGTCGCTGGGAACGAATTGGCTGATGAGTGTGCGAGGAAGGGCTCTGAATCGGTGGGGGAACGTGTAGAACCTGACATCTCGGTTCCTATAGTAGAATTGATGAACGAAATTGATAGGATATCTGAGAATAGTATGAAGGATAGGTGGACATCACTGACTACGTGCAGGATATCTAGAACCCTGTGGCCATTGCCGAATCCTAAGAGGACAAAATGTCTTCTTACTTTTAGCAAACGGACGGTTAGCCTATTAGTTGGAGTACTTACAGGACACTGTATGATTGGCCAAATGGCCGTGCGTATGGGAATTTCTGATAGGGACTATTGTAGGAGCTGTGGGGAAGTGGAGGAAGAGGAGTCAGTGAAGCACTTGCTATGCGAATGTCCGGGTCTGATGAGGAGCCGCCTTAAGCATTTAGGGCAAAGATTTTTCGATGACCTAGACTGCCTAAGCGGTGTCTCATTGACGTCTCTAGCGGAATACCTCAGGGAAACGGGGTGGTTTAAAAGATAGAATTTTATATTAGGGGGGGAGAGGGGGAATATGATTAGGGGAATCACAATGGGCCTTATGGCCTCCGAGTGAACTCGCCAAATGGCGAGCGCCCATCCAACCTAACCTTGGTGGTACGTTATCATGTTCGTTCCGGGGGAAAAATATAATGACAATTTTCGAGCCTTCATGTCGGGATTTTGGATTTTGAGTGGATAAATATTTCAGTGACAAAAGAAATTGGAATAAAAAAAAATATGAAGTAAAAAAAGGTAAACACTAAACTAAACTAACTAAAAATATCATTCCATATTGTTCCCTGCTCTATTCCATATTGTTCCCCGTTCTACTCCAATTCATTTCCAATTCCATCTCCAGCTTCTAAGGTCATTATTATAGGAACAAAAAAAGTACCAAAAGAACACTTTATTATCCCCATTAGAAACGGAATTTAAAAAAAGTACCTCTCCCAGAATGTTTTTTCTTCACCGAAGACTCCTACAATCCATATTTCAATTATCTAGAATCATTGTTTCAGCAAATATTAAAAGTACTTTTTATCCCCGTTAAGAAACGGAATTCCCAAAAATAACTTTTTCCAATCTATTTTTTCACCGAAGGATTTTACATTCCAAATTTTAAGTTTCTGGGACCATAACATCAGGAAATAAATAAGTACACTTTTTTATTCCTTTTAACCCCTTTATTTTCCGAGAGGCGAACCTTTTCCAATTTCAAGTTTCTATGTTCATTATTTCAGGAAATAAAACAGTACCAAAAAGTGTAGTTTCCCAGTTGGAAAATGTGTCACTGAGGAAATTTCCCCAGTGATTCCTTGAGGAAATGTCTTCAGGTTCTGACAAATCATAGGTAATCCTTGATGACATGTCCTAACATTGTCAGCACTGAATGTTTGCTTTAAGAGTGTGGACAATTCCTTTAAGACGTCTGAAAGGAAATGTCCTTCAGAATAGCAGTACATTAAATTAGAATTTAAAATCTGGGCAACTCTTCAATTTCCAAGAAAATAATGGCAATGTTATCAATTTATTTAAAATAAAATCAAAATCTAACAAGTAGAATAAAAGTAATAAATAGACAAACAATTTTCAAAATAAAGTTTGGCACAAGTAGTTAGGTGTGGGACTAATAAACTGGAGGTTCCAGGTTCAAATCCAGTTGGGACTAAAAAGGCGAAAAGTTTTTTCTAAATATGAGAAAGATAATTTATAAAGGAAAATGGATAAAAATAAAAACTAAAGGAAATACGAAAATTTTTTGTATTTTTGCATGACCTACGTCAGACATTTCCCCAAAGAAGTCTTAGGTGACATGTCCCCAGAAGGTCAGCCCTGACTACTGCTGACTTTGAGTGAGGACATTTTGAAAATTTGTATGAAACTGTCCTCAACCCAGTACATAGAGATGTCTTGTGTATGTCAGCAGTGACTCTGACATGTCACCGCTCCGTCACTGAGGATGGCTCGAGGACGTTGCCAACTGGGTTCTGTACTTTTAACAAAACGTACTTTTTAAAAGGTACTTTTTATAAAAGGTGCTTTTGATAAAAGGTACTTTTTATAAAAGGTACTTTTTATAAAAGGTGCTTTTGATAAAAGGTACTTTTTATAAAAGGTACTTTTTATAAAAGGTACTTTTTATAAAAGGTACTTTTTATAAAAGGTACTTTTTATAAAAGGTACTTTTTATAAAAGGTACTTTTTATAAAAGGTACTTTTTATAAAAGGTACTTTTTATAAAAGGTACTTTTTATAAAAGGTACTTTTTATAAAAGGTACTTTTTATAAAAGGTACTTTTTATAAAAGGTACTTTTTATAAAAGGTACTTTTTATAAAAGGTACTTTTTATAAAAGGTACTTTTTATAAAAGGTACTTTTTATAAAAGGTACTTTTTATAAAAGGTACTTTTTATAAAAGGTACTTTTTATAAAAGGTATATTAAATTTACTTTCATTGTACAAAAGGTAGTATTCCACATTCAAAATTTCAGGTGTCTAGGATAATTAGATTAGGAAATATAAAAAGTACCAAAAGTACAATATTTTACCCCCCTATGAAACGCAAATTCCAAAAAGTATTTTTTCCAGAATGTCCAAATTTTAAGTTTCTATGCCCATTATTTCAAGGAATAACAAAAGGTACTAAAAGTACCATTTTTACCCCTTATAATCCAAATTTTCAAAATTAACTTTTTCAGCAGAGGATCCTACATTTTAAGTTTGTAGACCATTATTTCAGAAAATAAAAAAAAAGTACCAAAAGTACACTTTTTTACCCATTTTACCCCCGTATAATCAACATTGGCAAAAACCCAGCCTTAGTGAATGTTTTTTCCGGGAGGTGAACCTACATTGCAAATTTCAAGTTTCTAGTATGTACCATTATTTAAGGAAATGTAAAATGTACCAAAAGTACAGTTTTTTACCCTTTTTACCCCCTTAGAATCAACATTGGCAAAAGTCCAGCCTTACTGGATCTAAATTCCATAATGTAAACATACAGTCCAAATTTCAAGTCTCTATGAACATTATTTCAGGAGATATAAAAAGTACCAAAAGTACAGTTTTTTACCCTTTTTACCCCCTTAGAATCAACACTGGCTAAAATCCGGCCTTACTGGATCTAGATTCCAGGATGTGAACATAGAAACCAAATTTCAAGTTTCTATGACCATTATTTCAGGAGATATAAAAAGTACCAAAAGTACAGTTTTTTACCCTTTTTACCCCCTTATAATCAACACTGGCTAAAATCCGGCCTTAGTGTATCTATGTTCCAGGAGGTGAATATACAGTCCAAATTTCAAGTCTCTATGACCATTATTTCAGGAGATATAAAAAGTACCAAAAGTACAGTTTTTTACCCTTTTTACCCCCTTAGAATCAACACTGGCAAAAATCCAGCCTTAGTGGATCTATATTCCGGGAGGTGAACCTATAGTCCAAATTTCTTGTCTCTAGCTTCAGCGGTTTGGGCTGGGCGATGATGAATCAGTCAATAAGTCAGTCAGTCAGTCACATTACTCTTTTATATATATAGATTACCATGCTTTAATTATTTTTCTATATACCATTTTTGTTAAAATTTGTTAGTATTTTGTTAGTTTAAAAATTTGTTAGTATTTTGTTAAAAAAATTATTTAATATCTAAAAAAATTATAAAAGAAAGGGAAGTTTAGAAAATGTTTAGAAAGCATTAAAAATATTTTGAAGAAAAAAGATTAGGATAAATATATAAAATTGTAAGAGAACATATACAGGTTAAAGTTTCAAGTTAGACAGATTGCGAATGTTGCATATAACGATTTGCTATATATAGATATATTGGGCCCAGGATTTTTATATATAGGCAGTTTTTTTTATCTTCAGCTCATTAGCAAAGAAAACGTAAAATTTAGTATGTGTTCTTAAAAACAGAAAAAAAAAATTAATTCATTTAAAAATTCCAGTTTATTTAATATCGAATAATTTAAATTTTTTATTAAATTTTTCTTTATACCCAAGGGTATGTAACAAATCTTTATAAAAATTTAAAATTTCATAATAAGATTTATTATTTAAACAAATTAAATTTTTTTTCTTTTTTTTTATTTGTTTAAAAAAAATTATGCATGTTTAATTTTATCTTCATTTATTTAAAACCCCCATTTTTCATTACAATAAAAAAATTATGTTTACATTTTGAATAATATCAAAAATAATGTGTTGCTAAATATTTAAAAGGTTGAGAGTGTAAGTATATGCGGTGAGAGATAACTTTGTAGGGATGTTCTAAAAATCGTTAGGTCATAGTAGGACATCATAGGATGACTCTTTCGAGGCATATTGTGGGAGGGCTGCCTATAGGTTGACTACAACACAACCTCGTACTTAACGACTTCAAATCAAAAGGAAATAACAGTATAGTGTCCGTCCGTCAACCATTTCCGGTTTATAAATTTTTCATTTCCGCTTTGTCTTTTTTTTCTTTATTTTGTATTTTTTGTTTGGTTACAGGCACGAATTTTTTAAATTTAAATGTAACGGTAATTTGAGCACAAAGAACCACGCGTTTCCGACGAGTTCAAGCCGACAACACCTTCGTGCCGCCAAAGCTCAAGTCCCGCCCGTTACAGCTTTTGGTTATTTTGCGGCCTTGTTCTACGTGTTGAGAGCTACAAAAATTCTTTTGGACATTTTGTTGTGTCGGCAATATTTACCGAGATATGAGCATTTTAAAATTTTCGGGAATGCTAACTTTTTTGGATCCAAAGTTAGGTCCCATTAGGGTCCACACATGTGAAGAGGACCCGCGAAAGTATGGAGATTCTAAGAACCAAAAATGCCCTCCATTTTGCTCTATCTGGCTTAGTTTCCGAGATAGCGCCATTTGAAGTTTTCGGAAAATAAAAAAAAATTTACCATTTATTTTTGCTAATGTTAGCAAAAAATCTTGTAAAAATGTTGTCAACTCAATTTCAAATTTAGCAAAAGAAATCAGTTCAAAGTTTGTTTAAAATTGCTAATGTGCTAAATGAAGTTTACAAGAATTTTTTGCTAACATGCTAATCTCAACTAAAAAATTGCTAAAAGTTAGCTAACTAGCATTAGCAAAAAAAAATTAGTAAATCTACTAACGTATTTTTTTGAGTGTATATAAATTTAAAATTTTATTACAATATGGGCAAAAACAAAGATTTTATTGCATATTGAAAAATTACATGTTAAAATTTCGCCCATTATTTTAAAAAAAAATATTTTTTTATGGGAGCTCCCTTAGAAAGTGAAGAAAAGGTATGTTCTTAAAAAATGTTGGGAGGGGAAAAAATGGGTGTCTGTCATACATTTTACCCCTCTAGGGAGAACCATGTGAGCGCTACAAGCTGATGTCCTTAAGGGTTTAAGATTGACGATTGGTATGTTGCGAGAAAATGTTGGTATTGAAAAAAATATTGGAGGTCGATCATTCATAAAATTCGTCTAGGGGCAACCCTGGGACAGTTAGAGCGGTGGTAGAATTTTTTTATTAAATGGCATTTTGTATGGAAACTCACTTTGGGAAACTCACAGTTGTGTTCGGAAAAAATTTTTGGGGGAAAAAAGTCGGTTATACATTTTAACCCTCTGAGGGGAACCATGTGGGCGCTATGAGCTGATGACCTAAAAAACAAAATTTGAAATAAAAAAAATGTATGGGAACCACCTTAAGGGTTGAAGATTGAGGGTAGGTATGTTCTGAGAAAATGTTGACATTCAAAAAATATTGGAGGTCTGTCATAAGCTTGACTCGTCTAGGGGCAACCCTAGGGCAGTTAGAGAGGTGGGAGTAAATTTCATAAAAACGCTATTTTGTATGGGAGCTCCTTAAAGGGTTGGAGATAGGGAGTAGGTTTGTTCAGAAAAATGTTGGGCTGTACAAATTAATGGGGTTGGTCTTACATTGCAACTTTCCAGGAGCAAATCGGATAATAAACAACAAATTGGCAAGCACTAAAAGCTTTTGTATGAAAAATGTGTCCTACTCTAGGAGCTCCTGGAGATGCCACTATTGGACATGTGAAGCCCACCGCCCAAACTTAATCACAAAATTATGTTGGATTTCACTGCAATCGGTTTGAAGGGCCGAATTATTTCCAAAAAAAAAAAATCGAATTTAAGCCACAGTGCGCTGCTGGATCTAACCCCATCTTAATTTGGTTTGATTTTAGCCACAAACCAGTACAAAACAAGTAAGAAAGTTATAGCCGGTCAAGACTGACCATATGATACCCTACACCACTGTTTTTTGAAAAATGGGTCCCAAGTCCAAACATGTACCGATTGGATCTATCTTTTGTCAGATCTTTATTTAGTGTAAACAAGTGAGAGTGTTAAATTCGGCTGTGCCGAATCTTGTATACCCTCCAACGTTTAAAAAAAAAAATTAAAAAAAAATTGCCGGGGTTTTTTTTTGGTGGGGGGGGGGTACTTGTCGGGGGTCTTGGGGACACCTTCTCTCTGGTCAAAAATGTTTACAAATTTAATTACTATGCTTTTTGTACAAAAGATATACTATTTCGTCATTATACAAATTATTTGCTAATATCCACGCCCACAAATGGGGGCGGACCAAAAAAAAAAGTAATTTTCAAATCCCCTGGGTTCAAGTCTAAGACTTTGAACTTTTTCAAGCATAAAAATGTTTCATTTGTTTAAAAAAAATACAAAATAAACTATAAAAAGTTACCTTTTTTTCATGGGTTAGTTTACTTCGTCAAGGGGGAACTTTTCCCCCCTGAATTTCCGAAATGAACCAGCCTATGAACATAAGACATATATGTGCCAAATTTCAGGAGTCTAGCACTCTTATTTTGGACTTTATAGTGTCTTCCACAGACGGACGGACAGACGGACATCGCTAGAATGTCTTAGAATCGATCACTGATCAATAATATATATATAGTTTATGGGGTCCTAGACCGATATTTTGATGCGTTACACACGGAATGACAAAGTGATTATACCCCCATACTGTAGTTGGAGGGTATAAAAACACACGCAAATCAAATTTTAGTGGAATTGGTTTATTTTTTTCCCAATAGATCGATTTAACTGAATATCCGTCAAAATTTTTATATGGGGGTCTAATTGTAAGTCCAAAAATGGTCCAATTATATTTATATTTGATTAGGTTACCGAAATACACGTTTAACACCTACAAATAACATGTTAATCAAATATTTCCATTTTTTTTTTTTTAATTTTGAGGGAATTATGTGAATATCGGGAGGATGGTTTGTATGGGGACTACAAGAAGGACTGACGCGACTCCTTGGGAATTTTGAATGATGATTTTATTACCTGTTAAATTTCAAAACGATATTTATTATAATACGGTTATTAGAGTCATTTAAGACAAATTCAAAGGGGGCGTTTGTATGGGGGCTAGGTCTTAACACGAACCGATTTTTTCCAATTTCAATAGGCTTTGTCCTTGAGCTAAAATATACTTAAGTTTCAAATTTCAAGTCAATTGATTGAAAAAAAAAAAAAAAAAAAATTCCCAAAAATAAGGAAAACAAAGTTATTTAATTTTAAGCCAATTTTAACTAGAAAATGGAAAAAATTATACTTCACATTTTAGAAATAGATTGGGTCTAGACCCTGGACCCATGGGTTCGGACCCCATTTAACTCGAGACCCCGTTGGGTCCTTTAAGGGTCCCCATAGATTTTGAACCAAAACTTGTGTCCGTTTCGCTCTAACTTGCTTAGTTTTTGAGATACGGTAATAAGGGGCCTGATAGGGTCTTGAGAATCTTAAAAACCGGATAACTCAAAAACTATTAATCGGAGGGCTTTCGAGTGTTCTACGAGTCAAGAGCTACAAAAATGCCTTTGGACCTTTTCTCGTGTTGGCAGTATTTACCGAGATATGTGCATATATAAAATCTCGGGAATTTCAAATTTTAGATCTAAATTAGGGTCTTGAGACCCCGACAAATATGCAGAGCTAGGCTAGTCCATATTTTGCTATGTAGTCTTTCTTTCATCCGTTTCTTGCTATCTCGCTTAGTTTTCGAGATATCGCCATTTTGAATTTTTAACTAAATTCTAAGAAGTTATTTACTAAATTCTCAGAAGTCATTTGTGGAAAATTACTTTGGTAGTAAGAATTTTTTTCCTAATATTAAAAAAATAAAAAAAAAATAAAGAAAACTATGAACTAATTATAAGTAAATGAAATTTTTTCCTTATAGTTTAGAAAATTTCTCATTTTTAAGTTAAATTTAACTAAATTTTAGGAAAATTCATGATAAATTTTTAAAGACATTTTTTCCTTAATTTTAGTTATGTCTTCTTCAGTGTAGATGGACAGACGGGCGGACAGACAGGCGGACGGACATCGCTATATAGACTCAAAAAGTAATTTTAAATCGATCGGTATACTTGAAGATAGGTCAAGGACCAATATTTCTGGTAGTTACAAACATCAGCACAAGCTCATTATACCCTGTACCACAGAGTGGTGTAGGGTATAAAAAATAAAAAAAAACATTCCTGACAGAATTAATCAATACGAAAATGCACAAACTCTAAATAAAATTTGCCACTGCACTACATCTCAAATATTTTTTTTAAAACAAAAGATATAACTAAATTTTCAAAAGAAAATTTCTTTCAAAATATAAAAAATATAAAAACAAAATTTCCTAAAATTTTGTTAAATTTAAATAAAAATAAGAAATTTACTGAACTATGAAAATAAAAATTTAGTTCATGTACTTATTGATAGTTCATTGTTTTCCTAAAATTTAACTCTTTAATATAAGACAGAAATTCGTTCTGAATATGAAATGTTTTAAATATCTAAGAAACATATCTTTGTTTTTAAGACATATTTCTTAAAAATAGTATGTTCCTACAAAATTAAGTTCAAATTAACTGTCAAGTTCATCATATTAGTTTCCAAAATTTAATTAAAAACTAAATTTTTATTTAGTTCGGTTTGAGTCCATATTAATTATTTCTGAGAAATAATAATTGTTGTACAATGAGAAAATCTAAGAAATAAAAACCAAGTGACAACACTGGCTAAGTGGAGATGTCGACAGCTTTCGGAAGATGCCACCCTTCCATCATCAGCACTCCTTCGATTGCCACACACTTAATGTGTGTCAGATTAAAATTAGCCATTTAAATGAAACTTTTGAACAAATTGAATACCAAAATTACTTTTATGTTTAATAACCCGTTTACCCACCATTATTCGTGTTGTATTCGTTTGGCAGAAACTTAATCAATCTCAACTTTTAACAGAGTTGTATTTTTCTCATTGTTAACCCTTAGTAGGACTCTTTAACGGACATTTTCAAGACTTGAAAAGTCCTACTAAGGGTTAACCATGAGAAAAATGGTTTGATTTATTGTTTAAACATATTTAAAAACTACAACTATTTATAAAAAACACCAAAAACCTCAATATTAGTATTAGAAACTTGAAACTTTAACTAAAGAAAACTTCACTGCACCAAAATATTATCCTTAGTTTATCTTTCTTGGAGTATTGCACAATTCCCAGGCTTCATCAGAACCATCAGCACATTCAATAGTACCATTACATCTAGCGTTAGCATTAATACAAGCTCCATAGCCGCACTGAAAACCTGCTGAATGACAACCGTTACCAACGCAAACTTGAACTGATTCATCAGAACCATCTGAACAATTGATGTGACCATCACAAACATCATTCACACTAATGCATTCTTTTGAATTAACACATTGCATTTCATCTTCCGAACTAATGAAAAATTAAAAAAAAATTAAAGATATTAAAACAATAAAAAAAACGTAGCATACCATGCTCCTTGTAAACTGGCCTCAGTCGTTTCTTTACATATCAATTCATCCGAGTTATCAGCGCAATCTTGTTGATTGTTACACCTTCGAGTAGCGGATATACAGGCACCATAACTGCACTTAAATGCAAATGACGGGCATGTATCAAAAAACTGTATACAATTTTCAGCAATTTCATCGGAACGATCTTTGCAATCCACTTTACCATCACATTTATCTTCATCTTCTATACACTGACCATTGTCACAATTCCACTGACCTTCAGCACACTGAGAAAATGCTAATTGTAAAATAATTTAAAATGATATCAAAGAATAATACAAATTTTATATATGAGGCATTCCACACCAAATGTTCAGCAAAAAAAAGTTGTGTCGTGTCAATATGAAATCATTTGCAAAGTATTCGCTCTTAGGGTACTATTAAATTACAAAAATAAAATTTAAGTTTTTTTCAAAAAGTGGGCCTTGTTAGGCGTGGTCAAAAATTGAAAATATCTAACTTTTTTGCCTGAGCATCTTTACTTCAATATTTATGCAACTTAAATAAAACACAGTAAAGTCTTAAAGACAAACGTTTTTATAGATTTTAGTATGGGCTATCGATTAAAAAAATAAAAATTAGAAAATTTTCAGGAGAAGTTCTGAATTTTTTAAATTTAAACTTAAACTTTATTTATCAAAAAAATGCTGCAATTTTATTTTTTTTTTAATTAAAAAAAAAAAAAGATAAAGGACTTTTCTATCTGTTCTGAAACTTTCAGAGATGTGTTTTGCCTTGTTTTCGATAAATCAAATGTCAAAGATTGCAATACGCTAATTTTATACAATAATGGTGTATAAAACGTGTGCGTATGAGTAATATCAATACTTAAAAAATATTTTAAGAGGCGATGGGAGCGTGAGTGAGTTTTTAATAACGATTACGCACGCTCATGAAAGAACAAATTTAGTAACGCACGATATTTTATTTTTTCCGCCCAACTGCGGATAATAAATCATACAATTTCACTTCTATGTGAAGTTGTACGATTTGTTATTGCACGTGGGAAGCACAGCTGAGTGCTAACGGACGCGTCACAGGTTGCGGATAGTGGTACGTCTGCAGATATGTGAGGTAGCTGCTTAAGGCAGTCGCGGACAATCAGCGGTTTCGAAAGTAGAGTCTCAGAAGGTCTCCGGGTTGCGGCGGTTTCCATTTAAATTCTGAGTGTCAATGATACTCGAAATAACATGGCGAGTGATTGGCGCCATTAAATAACCAATGGCTGTTGCGGTTTTCATCATTTTGGTGCCTCCGCGAGAGCGGGCGTCTGTTCTTGCATCAAGCGGCTCGCTATACAAATGTGACCAACTCTCGCCTGTTTGGTAGGCTTTGCTAGCAGCCCTAGCACCAGTCTCGGATGCTTTAGTCTAATAAGCTACTCATCCTAAACAACCAACTATTAATGAAACCGAAACAAGAAGAATAAATCCGGATATGTTGACAAATTTTGGCATGAAAAAAAGGACACGAATAGGAATATGGAACTTAAGGACGCTTATAAAACCTTCTCAATTAGAACAACTTTGCAAGGAATTTAGAAACTACAACCTTGCCTTATTAGGTATTAAGATGGCCGGATTCCGGCGAACATTTAACAAGTGATGGCCTAAACCTTCTCTACTCTGGCAAAAAAAACGGATGAAGTCAGCGCCAATGGTGTAGGATTTCTTTTATCAAAAGAAACCAGACGTGCGCTTGTAAACTGGAAGCCACATTCGGACCGGATCATTTCAGCTACATTTGAAAGTAGAGCTAGAAGACTGACCTGCATCCAATGCTATGCGCCAACCGAAACCACTGAAAGAACAACAAAGGAGGTGTTTTATAGTCAATTGGACAGAGTGTTAGCATCGGTAAATCGTGGTGATATTCTAATGGTCATGGGTGACTTTAATACCCAGGTTGGACCAGATAATTCTAGCATGGAAAGCACAATGGGTAAACATGAATTAGGCAGAAGGATGGATAATGGTGAACTTTTTGTTGAGATGTGTGCAACAAACTCACTCGTTATTGGTGGTACACTTTCCACATAAGAGACTGCACAAGGTAACATGGCTTTCACCAGATCACGTGACTGAAAATCAAACTGATCACATCACGATCAGCAAAAAATGGCGTGGATCTCTTCTGGATGTGCGCAACAAACGAGGAGCAGACATCGCTAGTGACCATCATCTAGTGGTTGCTACACTCCGTATGAAAATTACAGCAATCAGAAAAACTAAGAAGACTTCATCAAGAATAAAACTCGACGTCGATAAATTGAAAAATCCAAATATTGCCATGAACTACACTCAAGAACTGGAAGATGCTTTGTCAAATCAGGTTACCTCTCCTAACTACAGCTGGACAGCATTGGAAAAATTGCTCGTTGATTCTGCCGTCCGTCATATTGGCCACAAAGAGAAAAATCGGAAAGATTGGATGTCAGATGAAACCTGGAAGCTTATAGCAGAAAGAAAAATAGCTAAGAACACCATAAACACAGCCAAAACTCGCATTGCTAAGAGTTTAAGTCAGGTAGAATTTTCAAGACTAGACCGTGAAGTCAAAAAAAGTGTACGTCGAGACAAAAGAAGATGGGCAGATGATATTGCCAAAGAAACACAAACGGGGGCCGAAACCAATCGTAGCCGAGACATGTATGGCGCAATCAAAAGACTTACAAAGGTTGCTGTACTCGGTGGAAGGCCCTTAAAGGATGATAACGGTGATATCACAACAGCTAAAGATAAACAAATGCAGCTATGGACTGATTTCTACAAGGAAATGTTGTCTGAAACATCTATCCCCCAGACACAACCACTTTGTAGATGCGAGTCACATGAGGTCAACCAGGATATAAGAAAGGAGTGTCCCGGTTAGGGTTGCCAGACGTCCCGCATTTGGCGGGATTGTCCCGCTTTGTGTCGACGTTTCCCGCGTCCTGCGCGGGATTCCAAATTCCAGCTTTTTTTAGAAACTGCCAGCGCAAAAAAGATTTGTACGAGCATGCTTTTGTAAAAAATTTCTATTTGAGTAAAAATAAAAATTAATTCGATTTTTACGCAATGGTTTGGATTTTGGGCAATCCGTATAGGGTTTGGCTGCATTTAATTCAGTTCAGATGAAGTTTTTGAAAAGATAACGCCATTATAAATCAAATTTTTCGACATTCACAAATATTTTTAATACTACACAACAATTTGACAATGCTAGTTTTCAAAACAATGCGCAACTGGAAATCCTTTACGGAAAAAAATAACCAAACATTTTTTGGCTAAAAACTGGGCTACCAACTTCCAAAGCAATCTTAGTGCATTTCGATACAAAAAAAATTTCGATATAAAGAAATTTAAAAACTGATGCCAAAAGTTGAGCAATATATTACAAACACTTCCAAGAAGTAATTTGGTCCAGCAATGCGTCTTGAGGATTTTCCATGTTTGAGACTTAAACTGCATATAAATCTATTATTTTTGTCCCGCTAAAATTTTTGAAATCCCGCCATTTTAGCAATTTTTTGCGTTTGTCCCGCTTTATGGAAATAAATTTCTGGCAACCCTAGTCCCGGTTGTAGAAATTAATGAGGCCATCAAAGCACTAAAACACAACAAGTCCGCTGGTATAGATAACATCCCTCCCGAACTACTACTGATCGATCCAATGATCAGTTCCAAACTTTTACATCCACTTATTGATCAATTTTGGTCTTCCAACCATTTACCTGATGAATTACTTGAAGGTGTTATCGTAAAAATCCCGAAAAAGGGTGATCTATCCGAGCGTAGTAATTGGAGAGGTATCACGCTTTTAAATATGCTGCTTAAAGTGATAGCCCACATCATTAAGAAAAGGCTTTCTGATGTCATTTCCCCACATCTACGAAGTGAACAGGCTGGTTTTCGCCAAGGAAAATCTTGTGTTGATCATGTCAATAGTCTAAGGATAATTGTTGAACAGTCCGTAGAATGGAGATCCCCACTTTACCTCGTGTTCTTCGACTTTGAGAAGGCATTTGATACACTGAACCATACCGCTATCTGGAGGGCATTAGAGTGTAAGGGAGTTCCTCCAAAGATGGTTGCAATTATAAAGGCAATGTACGCGAACGCAACATGCAGAATTCTTCATGAAAAAGAATTGTCCAATAAGATAAGCATCAACAAGGGAGTTCGTCAAGGCTGCGTTCTATCTCCATTTCTTTTTAACGTAGTATTGGATTTCACCATGCGTCAGGCCACAAAGAAACGGAATATCATGGGGACTTCAAGAGCGGCTGGTGGGCCTCGAATACGCGGACGATATATGCCTTCTTACACACACCCATGTTGATATGACAAATAACCTTCGCACTGTTGTCGAGTATGCTTCAATTGCTGGTCTTAAGATTAACATTCCAAAAACAAAAGTATTACGCATTCACACCCCTAACAACACACCTCTCCACATCAACAGAATTCAACTTGAAGAGGTAGAATCCTTTTGTTACCTTGGTAGTATCATTGATAAACAGGGTGGATCTAGTACTGCTATTTTAGACCGGGTAAAGAAAGGACGGCAGGCGTTCGGAATGTTAAACAAAGTTTGGAAGTCTTCAATCCTTTCGATAAGAACAAAGTTGAATATTTTCAACTCAAACGTTAAGTCAGTTGTCCTTTACGGATGTGAAACGTGGAATGCTGCCAATTTTGATGTTAATGTGGTACAAGTGCTCGTTAACAACTGTCTCCGTAGGCTACTAAAGATATTCTGGCCCAATACAATTTCTAATGCTCGTCTGTGGGAAAAAAGACAGTAGATTTCTATTCAAAGCGAGATATGCAAGCGTAAATGGAAATGGATAGGGCATACTGTCCGTAAAAACAACAACGATGTTGCAAAGCAGGCACTGGAATGGAATCCGCAGGGAAGTACACGTAGAGGTCGTCCTGCTCACACATGAAAGCGACAAATCCAATAAGAAATTAAAAAAGTTCGACTTAGCTGGAGAGAAGTCAAATCAATAGCTCCTAATAGATCCGAATGGAAGAATCTGGTTACGGTCCTATGTTCCTCTTAGAAACAACAGGAACTAATAATAATAATAATAGAGCTTTATGATGAAAAAGGGTAGTTTTGGAACAATACTTTGGAAGATATAGCCGATAAAAAATCACATTTTTGCAGTATTATGTTTTAGACAATTTTGAATGCTTTTTTGCTCTAAACCAATGGTTCCCAACTTTTTTTGCGTCATGCCCCACTTTTAAGCTAAAAGAAACTATTATGCCCCCCTACACTTAAGAAAAAATTGTAAATTTTTCAAATTTGATTTAAAGTTCAAAATTTACTTTTGGTTATGCAAACCTTTTGTTAAAATCATCGTTTAAACAAAGTTTTTAGAAAAAATTTTCCACAGCCAACTAAATAATTTAACTCAAATAACATTTGTTAAGTTTATTTAACAAAAAAAATTTTAAAAATTCGCTCATTGCCCCCTGAAGCATTCAAATTGCCCCCAGTGGGGCGAGCATCAAAGGTTGGGAACCATTGCTCTAAACCGTAAGTTGTACGAAAAAACTTTTCATAACGTTATTATAGATCAAGTGATGGAGATTTAAAATTAACATAAAAAATTAACAAAATTGCTGATCCGGCAGATAAACTTCCTGCGGACATGCCCATATGAAATGAATTAATTGATGAGAGAAAGAAAAAATAACACTAGCTTACAAATTAAAAAAAAATTTGCGATCCACAACATTTTGCATTTATTTTTTATGTAAAATCTTACGGTGAATCCGTTTTTTAGGTAGAACAGTTTTCGAGATATTGTCAACTTTTCAAATTTTCATCTTTTTAAAAAAGTGGTTTTACTTAAACTAAAATATCTCCGAAACAAATTGATCGATTTCATTGATTTTGGTTTTAAACAGTTTTGGCTACCGTTACCCTTTCAATACCGTTACCGATTAAAAACCCTTTAATATTGACTACCGTTACCGTTACCAATACCGAAATAAAAAACTTTAATTACCGTTACCGATAAAAAACCTTTACCTTTATTCGGATTTTTATCGGTATTATAACGGTTTTGTTTCGGTTGTCTGAATATTACTTATTTAAATTTTTTTTGCAGATAAAATATTTTAAATGTACGTAAAATAAAGCTGCAAATTTTAGTTCATTGCAAATCGTATTGTTATTTGTATAAAAACATTAAGAAATCGGTCCAATCAATGATCACATTACAATTAAATAAATTTAGACAAAGAATATGTCGAAATCGGCACAACCAATGATCACATTCCCAATTTACATAAAAAGTTCCGAAAAGAAAAGCGAGTAAACATTCTTAAGTGGGAAGATGAAAAAAGAGACAAACCTGAATTGTGCCAAATCTTTAGTATTGATGGCGAACTGCAGCTTTCCACTTCTTCCCCTTCCTTCCGGAAATGTTCCCGTCAATATTTGTGTTTTTTTTGTTAAATGTTAGTGGATATAAAGAACTCGGCAAAGCCGAATTTAACACTCTTACTAGTTCTTTATCGCTTTCTTTGAAACAGTTTTTTTAATAAGTCTTTTCTACTTAAATAAAATACAATTCCGATGTTCCGGCTGTTTATCTGAAATCAGCTGATTTTTCTGCTTAAATTATTATCTGCCGTCTTGACAGATTTTTTTAGAAAATCAGCTAGAATCAGCAGATTTCCCAAATGGCCCAAACTGCAGATTTTTCTCATTGCTCACAATGCAGATTTTTTATTGCGTGAAATTTTAATTAAATTCTGAGGTTATTAATATAATAAAATACTGCTATTTAATTTTGTGTTAAAAACGCAGTAAATTTAAGTTTCTTTTTGAATTTTTTACTTGTTTTTAACAAATTTGTGAATTTTTAACATTTTGGGTACATTTTATTCATAATACCGGTACGTACCGGTATCGATGTTTTGGTAACGGTTTGTCGTTACCGAAATAATCGAAAATATCGTTACCTTTACCGTTACCGATATAAAAAATATGTAATACCAGTACCGTTACCAATACCCTTATTCGTTTCGGTAGCCAACCCTGGTTTTAAATTAAGGGTAATTAAATGATTTATCAACCCTACACACAACATTTTTCAAAAAAATTTATCACATAAGAAGCTATTAATGGATATATCGACAATTTTGTAGTATCCGACCGAACAGATCGGCCAAAAAATGGTATTGGCCAAAAATTAATATTTGCAAGCATTTTTAACAGCTTTTTCAGATGGGCGTTTGTTTGTTTAGGCGATAGCAGACTATTCTGACATTCAAATTTAATGGCGAGGTGAAGTTAAGCACCAATTTCGATGTTCGGTAACGGAACGTTCGACGAAATTGAAAAAAGTTCGGTTACCGAACTTCGAAATTGTGGCCTAACTTCGTACTCGTTCTTAATTTTACACTCAGAATCGTCTTCCAATGCCTCAACAACTCTACCCCATACAAAAAAAGTTGTTAAAAGTACTCCCAAATACCAAATTTTTGATTAAATTACGTTTTTTGGCCGAACTGTTCGGTCGGACACTACAATTTTGCAATCCAATTGCATTATAAATTTCACAAAGAAAAAAAATTTAAATTCGGTTTTCTATTTGACGTTCAAGTCTGATTTAATACAAAGAAATTAAGATGTTTTTAAAAAAATCCGTTGAAAATTTTAAAAGTTTTATGCATTTGAGTAAAAATTAAGAAATTAATTTTTTTTATATAAATACAGTTATATTTGTGTGTTTATATATTACACTCAACCAAAAATCATTGTATTCCCAAAGAAAATCGCTGTAAATTCAACAGAAATCATTGTTGATTTTGACCCTACAAATATTTATGTTGATTTCAATAAAAATTATTGTCAGTTTTTGTAAAAGTTGATCAACTCGTTTTTTTGTAAATCAACTCTTATTTTTTGTAAATTCAACTCATATTTTTGTTAATATAAGAAATTTATTAATAAAAAAACTTGTTGTTATTTGTTAATATTCTTTTATTAAGCATAAATCACAATTTTTTTATTATTATCGTCGGCTTTTTAAGCTGCAATATTTGAAGATTTTCACACACACTTCGTTTATTCATGTTATGCACTCATAAGCCATTCTCCAGTTTTCTGATGATACCAAACAAAATCCTTAAAAAAAAACAAAAAGTTTTAATATAGTATAAATACATAAAGTAATCAATGTATTTTTTTACTTACCAAATATTTACAAATCAGATCCTATTTTCATTTATTTTTATAATATTAAATATTTTTATAAAAAACAAACACATAAAATAATTTTATAAGAGATAAACACGATTCACATTGCTACCAACTCACTCGTCACTCGTTAATAATAAAAAAAAAATGAACGAACAGGGTTGTTTTTTCTATTTTGATTTATCTATTGAATTCTGTATAAGCGTTGTAAAAAGTTGATTCAACTTTACTGATTATTCAAAGATATCAACATTAATTTTTGTTGAATACGGCATTATTCTGTAAAATTTGATCTACAATGGGTTTACTAATTTTTCTACTAAGATATTTCTATGAGTGTAGGCACACACGAAATAAACAAGTACAACTGTTTTTGTATAAAACTGAAATTATGCTTTTTTGTTCAAATGCACGTAACTTTTACAATTTTTGACGGATTTTATTCAAAGACCTCTTATTTTCTCTGCAATAAATTAGTCTTCAAATTTACGTACAACAATTAAATTTAAAAAAAAATTAATTAACAATAAGTTAAATTTACAATAGAATTTTTTATACCCTCCACTCTAGTGATAGAGGGTATATATAAGTTTGTCATTCCGTTTGTAACACCTCGAAATAATGGTCTAGGACCCCATAAAGTATATATATTTATGATCCTCGATCGATTTTAAGTCGATCTAGCGATGTCCGTCCGTCCGTCCGTCTGTCTGTCTGTCTGTCTGTCCGTCCGTAGAAAACACGCTAACTTTTGAAATACTTTACAGAGGCTACTGAAGTTTGGCATATATGTTTGTCATTTACCTGGTCAGGTTGGTATTGCAAGCCAGCCAAATCGGCCCAGTGGTTCAAAAGTTATGAGCAAAAGAGTAAATTTCGGCAAGGGTGTTTCGCGAATTTACGAGATAAAAAACACGATAACTTTCAAAAGAAAATAATGAGACTACTGAAGCTTGGCATGTATCTTTGCCGTTCCCCGGGTCTGTTTGGTATTAAATTTCAGCTCAATCGGTCTAGTGGTTCAAAAGTTATAAGCAAAACACCCTGAATTTCAGATTACTTCCATCTAAAATGCCACGTGTTTAAACAAGTTTTAAAAGCATTGGTGGTAACTAAACAATGCTTTTCAAACTTATTTAATTTTAAAACAATGCTTTTTAACCTTGTTTAGTTTTAAAAGCATTGGTAACTTAAAAATTACACTCGAAAAAAATTTTACACTCGAAAAAAATTTTATACTCAAAAAAAAATTTTACACTCAAAAAAAAATTTACACAAAAAAAAAAAAAAAATTTTTGTAAAAATTACAATATTTTGTGTACATACGTACGTGCATTCACTCAGAAATATTTTTACAGTAAAAAAAAAGATTACACTCGAAAAAAATTTTACACTCAAAAAAAAAAAATAGTAATGTTTTTTTTTTTTTTTTTTTTAATGACAAAAAAAGAGTTTTTTACTCAAAATAAAATATTTCTAATCAAAATTGTTAATTTTTTCACGTACTACCCTTTCAAAAAATGCATTGTGGAGGGTATTCATAGATTCGGCAAAGTCGAATTTAACTTTCCTACTTGTTTCTTTCTAAATTTCGTTTATTTTGTAAAATTTTCGATGTATCGATGAATAGATTTTAAGGCGATTATTAGATTGAAAAATATTGTATACGGAATTGATAAAGTATTCATTAAGCTTTAATTTAAAAGTAAAAAAAATCAAATCCTCCGATTTTGTTCGGAGGTATTTTTATTTATGTAAATCCACTTTTATAAATGTGGAATTTGGCAATATCTTAAAAAATTTTGACTTTATTTTCGAACTCAGCACGCGATTTTACATGGAAATAAATGTCAAATATGTATAGTGAATCGAACAATTTTTTAAAATTTGTAAACTGGTGTTACACTTAATAAACTAAAAATGCTTAAAAAGTGAATTTCGCATTTTTACTCAAATGCATGTAACTTATACAATTTTTAACGGATTTTCTTAAAAACTGTTTTATTTTCTTCGTAATAGATCAGACTTAAACTGTAAGGAGAGAAATAAATTTTTATTTATTTTTTTACTAGCTGGCCCGGTCCGCGTTGCTGGCCCAATTATAAAATCAGTGTTATATTTCGTCTCGCTTCAAATTTATAGCCCTGCAAAAAATGTAAATTTGTGGGCGTGGTTTAAAAGACCCGATTATGCAGATAATCATCTTCAAATTATATTTTAGGAACTAAAAAAAAAATTACCATGTCTTCGACTTTGCGAACTTAACAAATTTAAAACTTCTTTAGAATCAATACGAACAACACAAAAATAAATTACGCATATCCTTCGTTCTTATCGTGAGCTATCGTCTTGAGTTCCAACAAACCTTTATAGTTTTCCCGAATTTCTAATTTTATCGGGACACTTTTCTCATTTTAATTTTCTTAAAAACCTAATTAACATAAAAATTAACTATAATTAACATAAAAAAATTGTTTCGGTCATTAGTAGTCGATATATTTAGACAAAAGTGGGCGTTAAGGGAGGACAATAATTATTTCCGTAAAATCCTTACTTGAACTATAATGATCATTAAAAAAAATTACCATATCAGGCCAGGCGTTCTCCGATTTTATACACTCAAAATAAATTCTCTGTCCAATTTGCAGAAAAATCTGCTGAAAATACACCCATTTTGAGCCATATGAGAAATCTGCTGATTTTAGCAGACGCGGTTTGCTAAATTTCTGTAGTGATAACCTGGGTTAAGTCGGCAGAAAAATCTGCTGATTTCAGCAGAAAAATCTGCTGATTTCAGCAGAAAAATCTGCTAATTTCAGCAAACAAAACTGCTGATTTCAGCAGACAAATCTGCTAATTTCGGAACGAAAAAGAAAAAAATAACGGGATGTCGAAAACGGCACACACGAAAGAATAGAAAGCATAACACAACATACACACTTTTAATAAGAAAACAAAAAAACAAAACAAATAAAAAAAATACACACACATTAAACAAATGAAAAAAAAGTAACAACACATTCCAAGGGTGGTTTTAATTTTGTATTGTACGGTTAGCGTGCATGGACTGAAGAACTTCTCTTCTTGAAAAGTAGCAACAAACTGGCAAGCTGAAAAAAATATCTTAGTATGAATTGTTTGTTTGTGTTTTTTTGAACTATATATTATTAAAGCTGACATATTAATGATGCATTTAAGCGGGAGCAATTTTATTCGTCTACTTTAATTTTCAGATAGTGACATCTGATTTTTATTTTTGCGAGACCGACATTTAAAAAAATACTTAAAAAAAGATAACAAAAAATATCTGTCAAATTAGCAAAATAATCTGCTGAAAATCTGCACAAAAACTTTGTGAAACTTAGCAGACAGAATCAGCAAAAGTTCTGCAAAAGTTCTGTTGTTTTCAGAAATCGAATAGCAGAGAATTCTGCTAAAATATCCATTTCAGCAGAAAAGTCTGCTAAAAATTTGTTATTCTAAATTGAAAGTCATTTTACAGATTTTTTGACAGAGGTTTTCTTTTGAGTGTATGTATTGAAAAAAGTGGGAGTGGACAATTTTTCTTTCCGTAAAAACCTTAGTTGTACCATCACGAACGTCAGCAAATACTACTAATTGCCAAATCGGTCCTGCCGTTCTTCTATTTTAGATATATCGAAATAAAAGTGGGCGTAAAAAAGGTTTATTTCCATTTAATCCTAAGTTGTAATATGACAAACATTAAGCCAAATCGATCCAGCCGTTCTCCGATTTCAGATATATCGCAAAATGAGGCGTGAAACTGGCCGTGATGAATTTGTTTTCGGAAAAAAACCTAAGATGAACATAAAAAAAAAATAATAAGACGAACATCTAAAAAAAAATATTATCCAAATCGGTCAGTTCTCAAGTGATTACCAACGAACTACATTTAATTTTTATTTATATTTTATTTTTCTTTAGAGCAAATTTTATATACAGTCAAACTCGGTTATAACGAACTCGGTTATAACGAATTCTCGGTTATAACGAACTAATTCTAAAGTCCCGACGTTTTGGCAACAATTTTCACACAAAATACTTCTTTTATAACGAACTCGGTTATAGCGAATCCTCGGTTAAAACGAACTACTTATTATGGTCCCACGAACACAATTTCATGTATATTTACCTTCTTATAACGAACTCCCATAAATATTTTTAAATTTGCGGCAATTATGTTTATCAAACTTACAAAAGGTTTGATATTTTTGATTAATATTATAATTTTAATAAAATTTATTTATATTTTTAATATTTTCTTCTCAATAAATAGTATACTTTCAAAAAAACGTTAAGCAAAATAAAATTGGAACTTTTTTTTTGGAAATAAAACTAGGTTGATATAAAATATACCTTGCTTATAGCGAACTTCGCTTATAACGAACTATTTTTACTAGTCCCTCAGAGTTCGTTATAACCGGGTTCGACTGTATATCGAAAAAAAGAGGAGGAGGGCTTTTCTTGCCGTAAAAACCTTATTTGAATTCAACCAACTCGGTACATCCATTGAAAAGTGGGCGTAGAAATGGAAGACTGTTCTTTCCGAAAAATCTTTGTTGGATTATGACGAGCATTTAAACCAAAATTAGATAAATTGATCCAACCATTCCATGATTTAAAATATATATATATATGTATATCGGAAAAAGTTAGCGTAAAAGTAGGCGTCGAGAATTTTTCTTTCGTTTGCAGACTATAACTAAATCGGTCTAGCCTTTATAGCTTTTTCGATACACACACACAGAAAAATAAATTTCCAATCGAATTTTTTAGTAGTATCAACTCATAATTCGGTTGTCGCTATCATTTTTTGGTGTGACAACCGAATTTTATTGTTGCATCAAATAAATGTCTGCTGTATTAACCTAATTTTTAGTTGATACTACCGATATTCAATTGAGACAACCTATATGTAAATGTATTAACCGATTTTTAGTTGTATTAACTGAATTTCAGTTGGATATTTGGAAAATTTTTTCTGTGTGTAGAAAAAAGTGGGCGTAGGAAATTTTATTATCCGTAGAAACCTTAGTTGAATTATGGCGAACATTTTCAACAAAAATTAGCCAAAGTGAGCGTGGACAATTTCTTTTTTCGTAAAAACCAAAGTTAAAATATGATGAAAATTCATTTAAAAAAATATTAGTCAAATCGGTCCAGCCATTCTCAGATTTTAAATAAATTGAAAAAGTGAGCGTGAAAGTGGGTCGATTTTTCTTTCAGTTAAAACTTGAATTGGATTACTACGAACATTCAAATAAAAAATTGGTGCAGCCATTTTCCGATTTTAGATAAATCGAAAAAAGTGGGCGTAAAAGTGGGCGTGGTCAATTTTTCTTCCAAATTTTTCTTTTCCAAAGAAAAGTCTTTCCAACTTTTCTAAGTTGGATTATGACGAACATTTCAATAAAAAAATTGTCCAAATCGGTCCAGCCGTTCTTAACTGATGCGGTTACCAACGAACGACAATTGATTTTTATTTACTTATATAGATTCTAAAATTTACAATTGAATTTAATTTTTTCCCCAAATTTCGCTAAAATTGGAGTAAAATTGTCGATATATCGATTAATAGCTTTTAAGCCGATAATCAGATTGAATAATGTTTTATGAAGGGTTGATAGATAACTTAACTGCCTTTTATTTAAACCAAAAACAATGAAATCCATGAATTTGTTTCGGAGATATTTTAGTTTAAGTAAAACCACTTTTTTATAAAGTTGAAAATTTGGCAATATCTCGAAAACTGTTCTACTTTTGACACTTTGGAGTGGATTTACAGATTCAGCGTTAGATTTTACATGGAAAATGAATACAACATGTGGTGGATCAACATCTTTGTAAGCTAGTGTAATTAAGAATGTTATAATCGGCTCCACCGAACTGCATTCTATTACACTGTGCAACAAATTTCGGGTCATCGAGTGTATCTTTAATGGGTCAAAACAAAATAAAATTATAATACTAGTAAAACAAACCCCTCAAAGGGGTTTAAAAACTTGATTGAGTTGAAGGGCCCACTGAAGTTTTTTTTTAATTTTTTTTCAAAGTCGTTTAGAATAAGTAAAAAAAAAGGTATTAAATATATTTCTGAGCTAAATAAGGTTTATAAATGTTTTAAGTAATATTTTATGCTGTTTTTCTTTTTTTTGTAATACTTATTAACCCTCTATTTCCCACTTTAGTCCCTTTTTGAAACACTCACATCGAAAACCACTAAAACGACACTATTTTTTCGACTTATTTCAAACTACTACAGAATTTTAGTTTTTAATAATTTATTTTAAATTTTATGCAAAATAAGTTTGTTTAATATTTTCTATTCAGTGGTTTTCTATAAGATTTTATGAAAAAGAGACCAAAATGATCCATAAAAATTGAAATAGAGGGTTAATGAATTCTGAGAAAAAATCTGTCATCAAATTTAACTGAATTTCACACTATTTTGCTAAGCACACTCTAATCAAAATTTGTTGAAATTTACCCAATTTATAGTCGGAATCTCGGCTTCTACTAATCTAAATTGTGTTATGTTTATTATTTTTTAGTAGTTGTTTGACAATTTTACAATTACCATAAAATGTTGGTATATTTACACATTATGTGTAAAATATTTAAATTAACGGATAATATTTATAATTTGCTGTGTTTAATTGGTTTTAAATTATGTTACGAATTTTTTGCTTATATTAACAAAAAGTAACAGGACACCAACACTCTTTTGACTTTAGATAAAAAGTTTCGTTTAGGATATGTTGATTATGTTTACTAGTTTAAAAGGCGACATCACGTAGATGAGTTTAAAACAAAAATGGAAGCCAAGGTGTAAATATTTTCCCCACTAGTCCCATCCAAATTTGGCTAGTTTTTGGCCTGAAAATCGAATTAAACCCACTGTGAAAAAACGCACGCCCCGATTAGCTTATAAGGGCAGGTGTGGATGCTCTATCATGTAAGTAGTTTACACCATGCAGGGATTTTTAACACCGTTTTTATGGTATCCGCGGTAGCAAAAATTGCAAGACTTCATATTTTTGGAAATTTTTAGAAAGAAAATTGTGAATTGAGGGATTTAATACATGAAATCTTGAAATTTCTTATTGTTGTAGTTTTTTTTTTTTTCTTTTTGCTATCACATTTCTATTACTAATTGTAAGACCTATTCAAATACAAAATTTCACAATGTTAAAATGAAAATTTGAACCCTTAAAATTTCGCGGGTTTTTTTTAAATGGAACTTTTGTATTGAAGCTATCATAGGGAATGGAGATACATATTACATTTTATTTTCTCTTCTTTTACCCCTCCAAAAGGCGTCATGGGTGCGGTAGGAACTGATTTTATAAAACAAGTTTATAAAAACTTAAATATTGTTTGGAAACCGCCTTAACCCTTAATATCCTGACAATATATATGAGGAGTTCCGTCTAAGACTTAAATTATGAGGTAAAAATCAGGGTTAGAATAACTAAACTGCCAGAAGCAGTAGTAACTGAAAACAACGAATAGTGTAGTTTTAAAAATGAACAAAACTCAGAGTCGTTTACTTGCTACTGCTACTACTACACGCACATTTTGGTGGTGTAGTTATAGCAGTAGTTTTTTTTTTTAAATTGTTTAACTCTTCAGTTGATAGTTTTGTTGTAGTTTTAAATTTTGAAAAAAAGCAAGCAGTTGAAAACAACACACAAGACTGTAGTCATTCTCAAGAAACACGAAGCAATAACTATTAGTGAAACGAAGATAACGAGAGTTTTTCTTGTTGTTGTCTTAAAAAAAAACTTAACAATGACTTCAGGCGACACAATAGAAATGTGTATTGTTTTGAGTTGTTGTTAGAATTTTTTCAGTATACATATATAAAAGAAAAATAAAATGTTCGGTATTTTTTATCAATGTTTACAATATTTATTAAAATTTGTTTTGAAATTATGTCTGTTTGAACGTATTTAAAAAAATATTTTGTAAAAACTTTTATTTTATAAATTACTTTATTTTTGGAGTATATAATTTTTATTTTTTTTAAACTTGAAATTAAAAATTGAATTTAATTTTTGTTTAATTTTTTCAGACTGACCTTCGAAAATTTATTTCAACATTTTAATTTTTATTTCATAAATTTTAATTATTGAATTAATTCAAGTCAATAATTTCTTTAAATGGAATTTTAGAAAAGAAGGTTTTGTAGATTAAGTAAACAAAATAGACCGCACAATGCGGGTATTAATCACCACATTATTTGAAATACAAACATTTTGATTAAACAAATTGAATTTAAAAAAAAAATCTAAAACTAAAAGTACATTTAAATAAACAGGTCTTTTATACAAAGAATTTATTCATCAAATTTTTAGTTTTGAAATAATGTGTAAAGTATCCATTTTCAATTGAAACAGTAATTAATCAAATTTATTTTTATTACTTAATATTAGTTGAATTTTTTTGTCTTAGAAAAAGTTATAAGTTGGTATTCATTATGATTGTTTTTAACATTATTCACCGTTATTTTAAATTAGGAACGAAAAAATGTTTTTATCATTTTTTTTCCTGTGAATTTTATTATAATTTTACCTAAATGATCTACACAGCTATACACATTTTTTCAATGATATGTCCGTCCATCTGTCACATATATGTACAAAACAGGCTTAAAAAATTAAACCTTTTTTTTGTTTATTTGCAAATGTTGTATTTGCAGCCTATACTGCGATACAGCCACTTCAACACGTGAAAACACAGGTAAATTTCTTTTTCACATACTTTTATGTAAATCTTTGACATTCATATCATTTGCGGGAAATCCAAATATCCTTTTTAACACGTGTTTACCAAATCGGTGGTGGAAAAAAAAAATTAAGAAAAAAATAACACAAAGTTTTCTTTTATGATACTGTGAAGAACGTTAATATATTAAAATATTAAATGAAATAAAAATCCGTATTGTTTTAAAATCTTTAAATGTGTTTTTCTATTTTCAGTTTAGAATTGATTCTTTTAATTTTGCTTAATTTATTTAATTAATTTTTGCTTTATAAAAATAATAAAAAAAATATACGTCCATTAATTTATTTTCGCGTCATTTCGTTTTTAAAAATGTATTATTTTTATATAAATCATGTTATTTTTGTCAAACAAGTACATTAAATTCAATTTAACAGTCCCAATGTAGTTATATGTTTAGCTGTTGTGTAGTCAATAAACGAAAGACTAACAGTTTATATTTTTTTACGAAGTTGTACACTATTTTCACGAAGTAAAAACTACTAGTGGAGGTCAGCACAACATTCAACTTTTTAACTTCCACTGCTTGTGTAGTTTTGTTTTTTGTTGCCTATGTGAGCAGTAGCAATAGGAATAACTAATAGTTCATCAAAAACTAAAACTACACTTTGTGTGCAAAAAAATAATTGTGCAGTTAGTTTTTCTCAAGCTACTGCAATGTTCGTGTAGTAGAAATAAACTAAACTACAAACTACGATAGTTATTGGCAGTTTTTAAAGCCTGGTAAAAATATGTGATTTTTGTTTTAATGGCACATCGAGGAAAGTTGGCATAAATATTAGAAGCTTTTTAAGAATAAGAAATTCGTTCGCGTCAATTAAATCGCGCAAGGGGGTCAAAAGTTATGGCGGTTTTAAGATTTAGCGGTTTTAAAAATCTTAAAAATATTTTAAAGATTTTTTTTCTACACATTTGTTGCATGCGTTATTAAAACAGAATATATCATTTCTTCTAAAATATATGATATAAATTTAACCCTTTAAGGACTAACGATATAAAAAAATATCTAAGTACCTTAAATCGCGATTAATTCGCGGTAAAAGAAAAGTTTCACAATTTTTTATATAATATTTAGGCAATGCGATATGGTATTACTGAAAAAAATCACGGAAAATCGTATCATTTTACCAGTTGTTTAAAAAAAACTCGGCTATGCTTTTTTATAACAAGAAAATTTAATATGGTCCAAAAAATCTATAATCATCAAAATTTTTTAATCCGCCTCTGATTTTATGATGACACATCAAGTGGGCTTTCATTTAAAAAAAATTTCATCCGATTTCGTGTAAAGCCTTGGATGTGCCAGATCAAAACAGGTTTAGATAAAATCATCGCGCTTTTCGCTCTGAATGGCTTAAAGTAAAAAGTCAAAAAGCAAATCAGTTCTACTCGTGAAGGCACGTCTTTTGGTGTATTAAAATGCACATGATGCATTAATTGCTACTAAAAAAAATAGGAAACAGATTTGCAAATTTCGCACAATTTTCAAAAATGCCATAAAATTTTTGCAATTTATTTTTTATAAACCCGCCAGTACACAGAAAAAAATAAAAATGAATTTCAATTACGAAATTCGTTGATTCAATTAAAAAATTAATTGATTTCGGACGTATCACGAAAATGCGCATATTAATTACTCATTTTGTTTGAAAATAGTTTAAAAACTTAATTAAATTTTTAATTGAATCAATTAAAGTTTTAATTGAAAATAAAATGGAAAACCAATTAAAATTGTAATTAAATAAACTTAAAAAAAATTTTAATGTTGTATTTATTCGACCTTTAATTTGTAATATAAATAAAATAACCGAGCTCGAGGTCTGTTGTTGTTGTAAATAATCTTTATTTTACTTCTCCAATATTTCGAAATTCATCGAATTTCATCATCAGGGGACAGTCTATTACAATAAATATAAGTAACAATAAAAACAATTATAATGTAAGCAAAATAAAAACAAAATTAAAATAAGTACATCGATCAAAACATAAAACAAAAATAAAATATTTACGAAAAAAACATTAAAAAGCCCTTACGTTAAAAAATTACACAAACACAAATAAACTTTAAGCTACTTCTATTCACATTGTTGGTTGGAATTGCACTGGTTGACTTAAAATTAAATATTGCACACTGATCTTGTTTTTGCTACTAAATGTCTGTAGCTGCTGGCTGCGCTGCCTTCAATATCTGCTTTGTAGTTCATACGTAAAGTTGTTGGTATATTCACTATATTTAACATTTTGACCGTATTTACATTAGGCAATTTTAATTGCGGCAATTCTGATTTTATCGTGTATCAGAGAGAGATCTAAGATTCTTCCCTCTCTCTCTGATACACTAGAAAATCAAAATTGCCGCAATTAAAATTGCCTTATGTAAATTCGGTCTTTGGAGATGTTAAATATAGTGAATATACCAACAACTTTACGTATGAACTACAAAGCAGATATTGAAGGCAGCGCAGCCAGCAGCTACAGACATTTAGTAGCAAAAACAAGATCAGTGTGCAATATTTAATTTTAAGTCAACCAGTGCAATTCCAACCAACAATGTGAATAGTAGCTTAAAGTTTATTTGTGTTTGTGTAATTTTTTAACGTAAGGGCTTTTTAATGTTTTTTTCGTAAATATTTTATTTTTGTTTTATGTTTTGATCGATGTACTTATTTTAATTTTGTTTTTATTTTGCTTACATTATAATTGTTTTTATTGTTACTTATATTTATTGTAATAGACTGTCCCCTGATGATGAAATTCGATGAATTTCGAAATATTGGAGAAGTAAAATAAAGATTATTTACAACAACAACAGACCTCGAGCTCGGTTATTTTATTTATATTACTTAAAAAAAATTAATATAAAATTGAAAATCAATAATATAGATTTATTGATTCACATAAAATTTTTAATTGAAAAAAGACCAAAACTCAATTTAATTTTAAAAGTTGAACTTCAAAAAATGCCCTAAAATAAATAAACATAGAATGTTTTTGTTTTATATTATTAAGAAATTTATTTTCTTTATTAAATATAAACACTTGGTATAGTTTTGCATAGAAACATTATACAGTCGAACCCGGTTATAACGAACTCCGAGGGACCAGAAAAAATAGTTCGTTATAAGCGAAGTTCGCTATAAGCGGGGTATATTTTTTATCAACCTAGTTTTATATAAAAAAAATAGATCCAATTTTGTTTAATTTTATGTTTTTTTTTTGTAAATAAACTACTTATTGAGAAGAAATCATTAAAAATATAAATACATTTTATCAAAATTATAATATAAAACCAAAAAATCCAATCTTTTGTTAGTTTGATAAACATGATTGCCACACATTAAAAAATATTTATGGGAGTTCGTTATAAAAAGGTAAATATATATGAAATTATGTTCGTGGGACCATAATAAGCAGTTCGTTTTAACCGAGGATTCGTTATAACCGAGTTCGTTATAAAAGAAGTATTTTGTGTGAAAATTGGTGCTAAAACGTCGGGACTTTAGAATTAGTTCGTTATAACCGAGAATTCGTTATAACCGAGTTCGTTATAACCGAGTTTGACTGTAGTAGTATTTTAAAATATCAATAACTATTTAAAATTACATTTTTATTTTTAAATCTTGTTATTGCATGCATTTTTGTTGCCTTAGTAAAGTTGAATCAAAAAAAAATTGTATTATATTTCAATGTGCAAAACACAAGGCAAATGCCTCTATATTATTTTTTTTTGTTTCAACTGTACAAATTTTATTAGCAAAACACTTTATCCGCAACGACCACTCGCCTTAAAGAAAACAATAAAACTAAATTTTTTTATTGCTTTTATGTATTCATTGGCTGCTACCACCAGTGTTGCCATAAATTTTTTGGAAAAAACTTTTTATTTCTGAAAAAAAATCTTTTTTTTGTGAAAAAATCTTTTTTTTTACAAAAGTATTTAAATAATTAAAAAAATGAATAAGAAACAACCCAGCGTTCATTTGGAGTTCAAAAAGACATAAGAGTCCTTAGACGCCGAGAAAACATAAAAGGGTTTTCTTCCTTTCAAAATGGTCCCTTTTTTTGAGCGCTCTTATATAATAATAATAATAATTTCGATCCAATACTCAGTTTTTATTTAGTCTTCAAAATTTAATTACAAATCAGTTTTAATAATTTTTTAAACCTAACCGAGAACTGGCTACAATGACCACCGTCTCGTTGTATCGAAATCTACCAAGGGTTAGTAGGAATTGAACCTACGACCCCCCTGTTTCATAGACTAACACGCTACCAACTAACCTACACGGGCCTCTTCGCGCTCTTATACACCCAAAAAAAAACGTGGGTATTCAATACTAAAAATTTAACTAAATTTTAGTCCAAAAGGACCTAGTGCAGAAATTAGTAACCAATACTAAAATTTTTTACTAATATTATTCAAAACCAGTAAAAATTACAAATTTTAGTACTTCGAAGATACTAAAATTAGTAACTTATTAGTAGATTTTGGTACAAAATCACTTACTAAACCTTTTACTGTAGAATTATTTTGAGTGTATGACTCATAAAAGATTCTGAAAAATATATGTTTATATTCTTTTCTGAGTCTTCTTAGACTTTTTTTATGAATGTTCAAAACAAAATATTTTGAATCTTTTACATATCCATAATTAAGAGTCCAAATTTCTAGCGTTCTATTAATATTTTTGAGATTTGAAAGAGTCATAATTTATGAAGGCTCCGAAAATTGTACACAGTAAGCAAATATCAAACACTGGTGCATGCTCGACAATGAGGGTACCCAAATATGACGGATTGGATCTATATTTAGTAAGATCTTAGTGCAGCAAATACACAATTTAAGTGAAAAATTATTCTATGTTGCCAACTAACAGATTTAAGTGAATATCGGATGGAGTTTTCATATGGCGACCGAGTCAAAGAATGGTCTGATTTTATATGGATTTTTTAGCTCGGTAACCTTACCGAGCTAAAAAAAAAAAATTTAATCGAATATCTCACATTTTCTTAGAATAAAGCCGTATTTAATTGTAACCGTTTACATAGACTGAAGCACGGACATGCTAAGTCAACTTAAATAGTGATTCTGAATCGGTCGGTATATTAAAGGACCAATATTTCGGGTATTTACAAAAAAAAAAAACTGATGATTTTTGAATTTTTTAAACTAATTAAGAAAAACTTAAAAAACTTCATTATTTTCCAAAAAACTTGTTTTTTTAGAAGAAATCTTGAAATCTTTTTAGCACCTCAAAAAACTTGCAAAAAAAGGGAAATCTTGATATATGGCAACACTGGCTACCACTAAAATATACAAAACAATAGTTCAAAAGTTTTTTTTGTTGTTTTTTGCATTTTATTCAGTGTTGCCACCCATGAGATTGGAAATTACACAAAAAATTATCCAAAATCTCACAAATTACACAAAAAATTTTATTTTGTCATTTCGTCCAAAATCGGGAATGAACTATTTTTTATCCAAATCAATCTACTACAAAATGAATTGTGAAATTTTCTTGTCATTCAATTTTAAACAGTGAAGCGCAGTGTTGCCACCAATGAGATTGGAAATTACACAAAAAATTATCCAAAATCTCACAAATTACACAAAAAATTTTATTTTGTCATTTCGTCCAAAATCGGGTGAAAAAAATGTATCCCCTTGAAAAACTAAACCAACCTCTGAAAAACGAATGATTTTTTTGTATTTTTGTTCAACAAATGAAACAATTTTCAGTCCGTCTCATTTGTAGGCGTGGATAAAAAAAAATTATTTTAATAATGATAAAATGGTTTTAATATTGATATAATTGTAATAATTAAGTGCAAAAATCATTATAAATCAACTTTCCAACATTTATCGCGTGGGGAAAAGTGTCCCTAATATGGGGTTATTAAAAGATATTGAATAACAATTTTCAGATTTGGGAATAGGGATTCTCCAGAACAATTTTTAATTTAAAAAATTTTAGAACGTGGTTTTTCGACATCTAAGTCATAAAGAAAATTAATGCTTTAATGGTCCAAATATTCATGTTCTTCATTTATTATCTTGTATTTAGTAATAAAAATTTTTAAAGTCGATGTTGTGAATAATTTTTTAAACCAAAAACGTCGATAAAATTATAAAAAAATGGAACTTTATTGAGGTAAATTACACAAAAATTACACAAAAAATATCATTATCCAAAAATTATCCAAGGATTTTGAAATTGTCCCACTTTTGGATAATTATCCAGAAAGTGGCAACACTGATTTTATTTTTTCATTGGCTACTAACACTAATGCATACAAAACCGGTTTCGTTTGTTTATTTTATTTTTATTTTCAGTAAAGTTAAGAATTCAATTAAAACATTAATTGAATCAATTAAAATGTTTAATTGAAGTTAAATTTAATATCAAATCCATTTTTAATTAAAAAAAAAATCACGATATTATTTTCTGTGTAATTTTTTTATGTAAACTCACAAAAAACTCGGTTTACGCAAGAGCCCACCAAATTTCCAATGAAACCGCGAATGTGCCTCGCGAAATACTGGTATTTTAAAAAAAATACATTTTTTCTTTCGAACTTTGATCTGCTGAAACTCCTTAACTATTCGTGGCACATTAACGGTATTAATTCCAAAATGTTAAGAATTACAACAGCTACCAACTCTAGTTCAACTTTTTTCATTTTAAAGAGGGGGCCGAAATCCCTGATCAAAAAACCTCGAAAATTAAAAAACTCTTAATGTTTGGTTTCAAAACTTAACCGTCTTATAACTTCTTACCAAGCGATGAAACATCTATCAAACCAACATTAAAATACCCAGCAAAACTTTGGTAATGGGTAGTGATTATATAACACATTACCAGGTAATGCATATAACTTATTTGTAGCATTATTTTATGATGTCTTACCAAACATTTGTTCCACAACGTATTATTTTCAAGTGAAAAATAATGCATTACTAATAATTTGCTACGTAATGCATGATTATTGGAAAAAATGTATTTCATATTTGTTATTTCTAAACATTAAATCATGGATGACTTATATTTGGTTACATTATGTATTATTTGAAAGTTTGAAATAATGTATTATTTAAAATTGGATGCATAATGCATTACAATAACATAAAAAATAATTATTTTATAAAAAAATGCATAAGTTTAAACTAGAGATGAGCTCACGACAGGAAATTTCTAACGACACACACTCACGAGCATATTTTATCTACTTACACTCACTTACAATCACGTGAGTAAATTTAATATAAAATTACTTTTTCACTACTCGTAACACCTTATATATTATCTTCTGGTATGCTATATTATTTCATTTCTCGTAACCTATAAAATATTATATTTTTTACACCTTACTCGTATTCTTCGTTATAAATTTATGACTTATTTTATACCTTACTGGTATTCTTTGTGGTAATGTGGATGCATTACTTTGAGTCTCATCGCCTGTTAAAATCATCAATGCTGCAATGTATAAAATAAGAGATCCTATACCTTATTTTATACCTTATTTGGTAATCTAAGTTTTGCTGGGTAATCTCTTATATGTACTGACTTTGTGTTATGTCGGAAAAGATTGAAATATAAGGAGAACTTAAAAAAAAAGCGAAAGAAGGTAAAAACTATGGATTATTTCAAGCCATTTTTATCGATTTTTCAACTTTAACCCTATGTAACTTTTACGGATAAAATGGGGTAATCCCTAAACATTGCTCAGTGATGGTTCAAGGTCTTGTTTACTCAACTGCATTTACAGTTTTTCTAAATTCCAAAAACTGCCGGTTTTTTTAAACATTTATTTCAGTTTCACTGAGTTGAAATTTAAAAAGAGATGTGATATATGAGGGTTTCTTCGTAACCGGGCCTCCCTCTCTCCAAAATTAGTATATGGGGGTTTTCGTGTCAACTGACACAACTTTTGAAATCGATGTCTTCCGATCGGGATGAAATTTGCACCAAGGTTAGTCCTATTGGATAGTAGTTCAGACACAATTTTTCAACGAGATCGGTCAAGAACTCTCTGAGTTAGAGGGGGTCGAAATTTGACATTTTGGCCAAAGAGGTGTTGATTCTTATTCATGTAACTTCTTACCTATTGTTTTTAGCAAAATGTGTCCCAAAGAGTGTAGATAGCTATTTCTTCAATCTTTCGAAAAAAAAATATAAAAAAAATAAAAAAAATTTTTTTGAGATTTTTTCTTAAAAATCCAAAACATTTTTGACTTTTTCCAAAAAATTGGGCCCTTTTTTTTTTTTTTTTTTGATTCAAAAGAAAGCTTAGGTGATTTCCTTTAAGAACTGTGGGGTCGCTTAGTGGGATGCGAGTGGGATATCTATGAAATTTTTTTTTTTTTAACTTTGGAACACAAAAAACTGTTCTTCAATTTGCACCATTAGGCGTGGGATAGCTAACCAGTTTTCGATTTCCATCCGCGATACCCTCTAATTTTTTTAGGTTCGAAAAAGAAAGCACGAGCCAAAAAATGGGGGCGGTAGGGAGGGGCCATTTGGCCCCTCATTGGATTCAAAGTTGGGCGTAAAGAGATAAAAATCCTCAAAAAGCCCCAAAACTCCCCTAGAAACGCCCCTGGACATTTCTCTTGAACATACCTTACTGCCCCCAACATTTCTCTTGAACATACCTTACCCTTATTTCCACTTCCTAAGGGGGCTCCCATACAAAATGACATTTTTATAAAATTTGCTCCTACCGCTCTAACTGTCCATAGGGTGCCCCTAGAGAAATAAAATGTATGACCGACCCCCAATATTTTTCCAACTCCAACATTTTCTCAGAATATACCTACCCTTTATTTTCAACTCTTAAGGGGGTCCCCATACATTTTTTATTTATTTTTTTATTAGTTTTTAAAAATACATGTTTTTATAATGTATGGGAGCCCCTTAGGGAGTGGAGATAGGGTGTTATGATGTTCGGACAAAATGTTGGTAACTAAAAAATAATGGGGGTTTGTCGTAATTTTTGCCTCTCTTGGAGGCACGGTAGGGGCGGTAGGAGCTGGTTTAATAAAACAAATTTATAAAAAATAAAAAAATGTATGGGGACCACCTTAAGGGTTAAAGATACATTGTAGGTATGTTTGCAAAAAATGTTGGAAATAATAAAATAATGGAGGTCGGTCATACATTTGGCCCCACTAGGGGCACTTTAGGGTAAGTTAGAGCGGTAGGATCAAATTTTTTTTAAATGGTTTGTATGGGAGCCCCCTTAGGAAGTGGAAATAGGGGTAAGGTATGTTCAAAAAAAATGTTGGGGGCAGAAAATTATTGGAGGTCGGTCTCACATTGCACCCCTCCAGGGGCGTTTCTGGGGGAGTTTTGGGGCTTTTTGAGGATTTTTACCTCTATACGCCCAACTTTGACCCCAATGAGGGGTCATATGGCCCCTCCCCACCGCCCCCATTTTTTGGCTCGTGCTTTCTTTTTCGAACCTAAAAAAATTAGAGGGTATCGCGGATCGAAATCGAAAACTGGTTAGCTATCCCACGCCTAATAGTGCAAATTGAAGAACCGTTTTTTGTGTTCCAAAGTTAAAAAAAAAATTTTTTCATAGATATCCCACTCGCATCCCACTAAGCGACCCCACAGCTCTTAAAGGAAATTGCCTAAGCTTTCTTTTGAATCAAAAAAAAAAAAAAAAGGGCCCAATTTGAGGAAAAAGTCAAAAAAGTTTTGGATTTTTAAGAAAAAAAATCAAAAATTTTTTTTTTATTTTTTTTATATTTTTTTTCGAAAGATTGAAGAAATAGCTATCTAAACTCTTTGGGACACATTTTGCTAAAAACAATAGGTAAGAAGTAACATGGATGAGAATCAACACCTCTTTGGCCAAAATGTCAAATTTCGACCCCCTCTAACTCAGAGAGTTCTTGACCGATCTCGTTGAAAAATTGTGTCTGAACTACTATCCAATAGGACTAACCTTGGTGCAAATTTCATCCCGATAGGAAGACATCGGTTTCAAAAGTTGTGTCAGTTGACACGAAAACCCCCATATGCTTAAATTTTTTTTTTAAATTCGAAATTACTTAAAAATATTCGATTTTAAATGCCGAGTGGGGGTTTTTGAATTTCAATATGGCGGATCCAATATGGAGACCAATTTTTTAAAAACATTACAGATTCACTTAAAACTCTTTATATACGGGGTTTTGTGGTCGCTTAAGAAACGCATCGACCTTTGTTCTCAAAATTTCTATGCGAATTGTTTTTATTACAACAATAAATTACATTAAAATTTTAACAACGCGGCGAGTTGCGTTTTCCTAAATTAATCTAAATTAATCTTTCCAACATTAAAAAATGACAATGTAATCGGTAGAGATTACAAGGTACACTGTCTCAAAAAATTCTCCGTACCCCTCACAATCAAAAAAATATTTGCTTATATTTCGAATAATGCTTAAACGATTCGCATGAAATATTTTTTTTTAAATACCAACAATTTTTTATAATAATAGAGTAAACGTGCTTCATTATTATTTTATACAAAAAACTAAAAAAAAGTCCAAAGAACCAACTCAAAAATTTGTCCGTACGGGAAGAAAAAAATCAATTTTATATTTGTAAAATGATATTAAATGGCGAGTATGATATCTTTAACATCGAGTACGATATCATTTAGCCAAAATTACTTGTCTGTACCGGTTATTCATATGTAGACTCAATATTTGTATGCTTACAGGTCCAATATTCCACCACTCCCTTAACGATAACATATTTCAGCAATAGTTGATAGGTTATTTATTGTATGCTGCCGATTTTGTTTTCTCCAAAAAACCCTAAAAATGTTGTATGGGGCCTAAATATGGCCTCTCGGACATGTATGGAACCACTGCGTCCACCTTATAATGCAGTCATTCTCACACAACCAAGGGAGTGTGCTTTGGGCACCTGTCGTGCTAGTACCGAAAGTTGTTTCGAATGTCCAATTTAGTCGCACTAACCTTTTAATTTTCTTTTAAAATGGGTAAATAATGAAATTTTCTCATTTTGGGACTTTTTAAAAATATTATATTTTTCGAAATATAAGCAAATATTATTTTGATTGTGTGGACAATTGTTTGAGACAGTGTATAGTAAATTTCGTTTGGATTAGATTGGAAGACCAGTGTAAATTGGATATTAAAAATATTTTTGCATATTTTGCTCATAACTGCATAATTTTTCATATTTAATTAATGTCAAAGTTTTGAAATTGTTCTAAAATCGATAATTTTCTTATCCATTTGCTTGTACGACGTTCACAAAAATATGTAATGGTTCGTATTCATGGTTTCCCTGGATATTTTTCACTCACCACTTTGAAATTTCGTTAAACAAATAAATATAACAAATATAGAAAAATTACAAACAAATATTTTATTTTTCATTGTTAAATTTCTTAGAAATTATTAGAGCGATCGATAGCTTGAACTTTATGTGAATGTATTTTCAACCCGTAAATAAATCCGCCGCTTGAAGTTGTTGCGTTTAAAATCGCTAGTGTACTAATAGACTAATTGTAAGTTTACAATCAGATTACTTGTCGTAATAAGTTGTTATGCTAAATAACACTGTGCAATAGAATCTGGGCTACCAACAGTTGTAGTAGTTAAACTTCCCCTGTAAGCCCCATCTCATCTCAGCCATAAAGCAGTGTTTCCAGAATTCATAAATACGGAAATGCAAAAAACCAGTAATAAAATATGATGTAATGAACTACAGCTGAAAATAACGTATTCAAAATTTTTTAAAACAATGTCAGAATCTGAAAAAGCTTAGAATATTTATAAGATTCTAATGGGTTAGAATAAATGAATTTATTCTAAATGGCAACAGTGCCGATGAACTAGCCAGGCATAGTACGACTCTACTCTCTAATGAGATAGATCATACGCCTGGCATCCCGCTCAGTGCGAGTAAGAGGTTGAACGACAATTCACTTTTTCAGATAGCCACGTGTTTTAACACGAGGATGTTGTGGCCCTCATTTGATCGTCGGCGCACGGGTAAGATCATCCAACTGTCCCGGAACCAGGTACGCAACCTAGTTGCAGCTATTACTGGGCACAGTGCACGATTCGGGGCACACGCCAGTAAAATGGGAATTCCCCACAATGACTACTGCGTGGGATGTCAGGATGTGGAGGAGGAAGACACGGTAGCACACTTCCTATGCCAATGTCCGGCATACGCCCATCGGAGAGCCGAACATTTTGGTAACTTGATACTGGCAGATTTGACGTGTCTATCCGGCATGGATGTGAATAGGATAATCTCGTTCATCAGGGATTAAGCTTGGATCCCGGTGAGGCCACTTGAGCACTACTAATTTCTTCACCTTTCTCTCTTCTCTCCCTATATTTTATTTTTCTCATCTATTTTATAGGTAACACAACGTGACCACGTTTATAGAAGGACCCAAATGAGCTGTCTAAAAGGCGGCTGCCTACCTACCTAACCTAAACTACATCAATATGATGAAATGTTACATCATTTTTCGTCTAACGTAACTTGTCATCAATATGATGAAGCGGTGTCATCAATAACATTTTTTTATTTGAAAAATAAGAAAAAAAATAAAAAAAATATTTTTTTTGTTATTTGATTTTAATTTTATTTACTTACAATTGTTTGTTATTTTCTAATTTTTAAAAAACTTAAATCTTTTTTTCGTATCCACCAAGATTTGAACGCCGGATCTCTTGTTTGTTGGGCTTAGCCTCTAGCCACTTGTCTATACAAATATTGACATTGAAGTTATTTAAATATTTTCAAAAACTGAGAATACAGTTTTAATTGTACTTATTTAAAGGTCAGAAAACAGTAAACATCAAAATCCTACACAGAAAAAAATATGCCCGAGTAAAAATAAACATATATAAAAATATATAATTTGATACAAACATAATATATCATATATAATTATATATCCCGTAGGATATTTTCTAAATTTTTTAAATGCAATCATATGCAGTTATATATAACTTAATCATGATTCGGATTAAAAGGTGTACGGTTGATATAATTATATAAAATTATATGAGGGTCAATACCAAATTTCTTTTTCTGTATAACCCGAGTAAAAAAAAGTTATATGACGCAATATTTAATTTTATATGAACAGATATGCTTTTATGTAAATCCATATTAATTTTGATCCGAAAATTGGCGGATCGAATATTATACGATTATATCAAATTCTATTATTTTTGATAAAATAATATCAAATTTGATTAAGTTTGATCCCAAAAATGGGTCTATCTAATTGTATTAAATCATATCTTATCTGTTAAAATTAGATAAATTTTTATATAATTGGATGAAATCTGGTAAAATTTTTTGGAATTTTAAACGTGAAATTAGAAATTATTTTATCAGATTGGATACATTATCAATTAGAAGAGTTTTTATTGCATTCTTCGGAAATTTTTCGGGACTTAGCAAATTATTAAAAATTTGTATTTTTTTTTCTAAAATCATTTATAAGGGATTTAAATTTTCCAAAAAATGTTTGTGTCTTAGAAAATTTAAAAACATTTTTTCGGAACTCAAAAACTTTTCAAAAAAAATTAAATTTCTCATAAAAACATTTTCAATGATTTTTTTACTCCAAAAAAATTGCCAAAAAAATTTTATGTCCGGGACTTTGGAAAATTTTCATAAAATTTTTTAGGACTTGAATTTTTTTTTTATTGTCCGGGACTTAGAAAATTTTGAAAATTTTTTTCGGGATATAATTATAAATAAAATCATATATCTTTTTATCTGCCGGGACTTTGGAAAATTTTCATAAAATTTTTTAGGACTTGAATTTTTTTTTATTGTCCGGGACTTAGAAAATTTTGAAAATTTTTTTCGGGATATAATTATAAATAAAATCATATATCTTTTTATCTGCCATATCTAAAAATTCCCGACCTTATATGTCATATCAAATTTTATATAGATCAGTATATAAATAGATATGAATATGTATGCTATCATATTAAAAACAAGGAAAAATACAATGCTATATATAAACTTGTATGTCCATATCAAAGTTCATGCATAACCATATATAAATATAAATAACTATATAATAGCATATATGATTATATCAGATCTTTTTTACTCGGGAATTTAACTTAAAATTATATATAGCTTATGCTGTTCCATATAAACCTATATATGTTTACAATTAACCAAAAATTTTCTAAGTTTTTTAGGCAAAGTATAAGAAACTTTTTAAAATGTTTCTAAACATTTCTTGTTAGGGTTATGTATATCACCTATCTGGTTCGAAGCGTACCCAAACATTTTTTTTGTTTTTGAAAATTATATGTTTGGTGAATGTATCGTTGACCTGTGGTGTATCTCAACCCAAACCAAAAAACACCAGGATTTTATATGTTTTTGTGCAATTAGATCTAATTAGATCCACCAATATAAGGCAATGTCTGGTCAAAACTCGGATGAAATCAAATCATATTTTATACAAGTAGATCTTTTTTAATGCAAAAACCTCCACCATTATTCGGATCAAATTGCGTATTAGTATATATTGTGTCATATATCATTATATATTGCATCATATAAAAATTTTTACTCGGGGGAGGAAACAAATTTGAGTAATCAGTTTTTTAAATTTAAAAACAAAAACTAATTGTAAGTAATTTTTTAATTGACGCAATTAAAAATTTACTCAAAAATTTTAAAAACTATTTAAGTAAATAATTTAATAAAAATTTAATAGTTTTTTTAAATTTGTTTAAACTCTCATAGTTTTTTGAATTCTCGTTTAGTTTATAGTTTTTTGTGTATGTATATGAAAGTTTGTAATCGTCTTTATAAAATTTTCATATGTTTTTGAGACATAAATATGTTTGGTAAAGTTTGAAAAAAAAAGTTTTTTTTTTTGTAAAAAAATTTAAAACTTTTTTAAACTTAAAAAAAAATAAATAGATAAATTTTGAGTAAATTTTTAATTGTGTCAATTAAAAATTTACTCAAATTTTTTTTTAACATTTAATAAATTTTTATTAAAAATTTACTCAATACTGTTAAATCGTTTACTGGTGCAAATTTGAGTAATTTTTTACTCAATAGTATTAAAAATTTACTCAAATATTTTTATACCCTCCAACTACAGTATGGGGGTATACTCACTTTGTCATTCCGTGTGTAACGCATCAAAATATCGGTCTAGGACCCCATAAAGTATATATATTTATGATCAGTGATCGATTCTAAGACATTCTAGCGATGTCCGTCCGTCCGTCCGTCCGTCTGTCCGTCCGTCTGTCCGTCTGTCCGTCTGTCCGTCTGTAGTTAACACGATGCAGTCCAAAATAAAAGAGCTAGACTCCCGACATTTGGCACAAATATGTCTTATGTTAATAGGCAGGTTAAGTTCGTAAATGAGCAAAATCGGACCAGGGGGAAAAAAGTTCCCCCTTGAAGAACTAAACCAACCTCTGAAAAAATACACTTTTTTACATGTTTTTTTGTATTTTTGTTAAATAAATGAAACATTTGTTATATTTATCGGGATGGGAAGGTGCTGTCAACATCCCCCCTTTGACCCCCATCACCCCCCCCCCCCCAAAAAAAAAACAAACGCCCCTGACAATTTTTTTTTTTTACATTTTGGAGGGTATAAAAGATTCGGCACAGCCGAATTTAACACTCTTACTTGTTTTTATTTTTTTCTGTGAGTTCGCGATTTCTCGCGAACTCACTTTTTTGCTGTTTTTTATCTTAACATAGGTTTCTTTAAAATTTTGTAAAAACATGGTATGCAGTTTTACTTGTGCTTGATCAAAGGTCACACAGCTGTTGACATCGAAATTGTAGGTGTTAAATTTCGCGAGATATTCGCGGATTTTTTCTTTTATTTATATTTTTTTAATTTATATTTTAAAAACGGTTTTTTAGAAATGATTGAAAAAAGTGGTACAGTTTGATTTGAACATGTTGGAAGAAATTAAAACTGCCCACAAAAAAATTATAGCTGATCACTTTCGCGAAAAATAGCGAAAAACAGCTTTTGGTTTTTTTTGTTTTAATTAATAAAAGAAGTTTCTTTAAAATTGTTGAAAAACACGAAATGCAGTTTGACTTGCTATTGATCAAAGGACATAAGGCTGTTTACATTTACTCTCTAGCTGCTCAATTCTTCGAGATATCTCTAAAAACGAAATTGAGAAGATATGATTTCGATGTTAATTGTTTTGTGACCTGCACAGAAAGAAATAAAAAAAAAATTTGAGTAAATTTTTAATACTATTGAGTAAAAAATTACTCAATTTTCCACCAGTAAACGATTTAATAGTATTGAGTAAATTTTTAATAAAAATTTATTAAATGTTTGCCAAAAAAATTTGAGTAAATTTTTAATTGACACTATTAAGTGCAGGAACAGAACAAGAAGCACCACCTTTTAAAAACAGAAAAAGTTTTATTTCACATCGGCGCCGGCCACCGGTTTAATCTGCCAAACCGTATGGAAAAAGTCGTGCCGGGCTTATTCTGTTTCTACTCTAAAAAAAACAAAGTTTAAAAAAATTTCATATTTTTTTACAAAGAAAAAAACATGTTTTTTCAAACTTTACCAAATATATTTTTGTCTTAAAGACATAAAAAAATTTTATAAATATGATTACAAACTTTCATGTATATATACAAAAAACTATAAACCAAACGAGAATTAAAAAAACTAAGAAAATTCCAAAAAAAAATTAAAAAAGCTATTAAATTCTTATTAAATTATTTACTCAATTTGTTTTTAAATTTTTGAGTAAATTTTTAATTGCGTCAATTAAAAAATTACTCAAAACTTTTTTTAAATTTAAACAAGTGATTACTCAAATTGTTTTTCCCCATATTTTTTTCTGTGTGTAAACAAATACAATTGAAGCTGTATATTCAGTTTTTGAAGATATTTAAAAAACTTCAATGTTAAAATTCTAGAAAATACAAAAACACTAATTTTGCGATATCTCGCGAATGCGAACAGCTACGATTTCGCTGTTAACTGTTTTGTGACATTTAATCATTTCGAAATCGAACTGCGTTTACACTTTTCGTCGACACTAAAGTTCAACCTAAACATCGCTGAGGGCACAGACCATATAGACATGCACCACGAGTGCTTATTTTGGTACTTTCAATTGGACGCATACAAAATACTACTAAATTAGCTTCTCTGCCTATAATACGTGTGCCTGTACGTGTGAGCTTTTACATCTGTATTTTCGTTGTTTGTTTATGTTTTGTATGAAACGTCAAAAGTTACATGCGCGTGCTGCCACTAATACATACACATGTGTGGAACTCTTTTGTTTCACCCCTATGCTGAGGGTCACCGTGTACAGTATATAAATCTATATTACACAATTTTTTGGTTGTACAATTTATTTTTTATTTAAATAATAAATTAACAAATAAAAGTAAAAAGCTACACTCAGAAACTAATTTATTTGTAGAAAATTAAGCTTGTTATATTAATTTTTAGTTTTTATTACACCAATACCTTATCATACGGCCATTTTGTTTCCTGCTAATATTTCTATAAATTGTAATTCGTTAAAGCGAATTAATACGTTTAAAATCAAAACGTTTTTGTTGAAAACATAAAAAACAGAGCAAATCGACAATGTAATTTTTCCAGTCACCGTAATGTGACAGGTCGTTAAACGAGGCATTAGTGTAATTTCATTGTTAAAACTTTAATTGTTGTTTGTCATAAATATATGTTTTGTTTTAAAGTTTTGTTTAATTGGAGGGATCATTTTTTGTTTTTATCTGTTTAAGTTTCTTGTAATTTGAATGTTTCATTAATACTTTTTTAAATTTATGATGTTATTTTAAGATTCATTTTATTTTGGTATGCTTAAGCAAATTAGTTTAAATATATTATTTTTTTAGTTTTTGGTATAAATTGAGCTGGATTTATGTCAAGTGTTTCAATCGTATTAAATTTTTCGTTTGGAAAATTGTTTTTTTTTCTAATACAAACTAAACTGAAAAAGAAGAAAACAAAATTTCTTTATTCTATTACAAACACAAACAACTAATGCAAAACATGGCTTACGCTGATTAAATCTACCCGAGTAAAAATAAACATATATAACAATATATAACTTGATACAAACCTAACGAATCATATATGATCATTAGAGTGTCCCTTATTTTGGAAATGTTGGAAATCTTGAGACGGTACCCGCTCATTTTTTTCCTTTTGACTTAAAAATAACTCAGGAAAAATTTTACGCCCCTAGGACCACGCCTTCCCTACGCGACGGGCCCTTAAAGAGCGGGGCCTAAAAAATCATTTTTCCATACAAACCAAAAAATTTTTTTTTTGATTTTTAATTTTTTTGTTATTATTTATTACTAGCTATACCCGGTCCGCGTTGCTGGCCCTAAGAAAAAAAAACTATTTTATATTGCATCTTAATTTAAATACAGTGTCGGACAAAATTAAAACACGGGTCCGGGTCCAGCTAGTGACCTTTGGTTTCACCCTCAGTTAGCACAATTTATAGAGAAATCTCAACAAAATCGGTTCAGCCGTTTTTGCGTGATTTCGAAACAGACAGACATAACGTTAAGTATAGTGCAAAGGGGCGTGTCATTTAACGCATTTTTATTGAATCGTGATAGTCTAAAGTTCCATGCTGCATCCTCGATTAGTACTATCTGTGCTGCAAATTTAGTTGACATCAGTTTTGTCGTTTTTGTGTGATTGCGAAAGAGGAGGAATAACTTTTTATTTATGAAAAACGGGAGTGATATTTTAAACCCCTTTGCCGAATCGCGCTATACATATGACCTGCAGTTCCCGCTCGGTTAGTTCTATCAGTAGTGACAGATTCGACTTATCCGTTTTTGCGTGATTTCAAAACAGGCAGATATAACGTTCAGTATAAAACAAAGGGGCGTGTCAATTTACACCTCTTTGTTCAATCGTGGTCAGTATAGTACTAAGGGCGTTGCAATTTTGATCCCTTTTTCCAATAACGATCTTATATGGCCTACATATGCACTTGGTTAGCACTGTATGTAGTGAAAATGTCAAGAGAATCGGTTCAGCTGTTTTGTGTGATTGCGAAACAGACAGAAAATGTCCAGTATAGTACAAAGGGTCGTGGCATTTTACGCCCCGGTTAACACTATTAGTGCTGAAAATTTAATTAAAATAAAATCAACAGTTTGTGCGTTATTGCGGAGCATGCAGAAATAAAATTCAATTCAATTCAAAGGGGCATGACATTTTACGCCCATTTGTCCGATCACGCTCTAATTTGGCACACAGTTAGTACCTGGTTAGTACTATCGTTGGTTAAAATTTCATCAAAATCGGTCCAACCATTTTTTATATATAGATGTCATTAGTGGTAGCAATGTAAAAATTCGATTTTGCCCACCCCTCCGCCCACTGGCAAAAAAGCATGGCATTTTACGCCCATTTGACCGATCACGCTCTAATTTGGCATATAGTTAGTACTTGGTTAGTACTATTCAATTCAATTCAAAGGGGCATGACATTTTACGCCCATTTGTCCGATCACGCTCTAATTTGGCACACAGTTAGTACCTGGTTAGTACTATCGTTGGTTTAAATTTCATCAAAATCGGTTCATCCGTTTTTTATATATAGATGTTATTAGTGGTGGAATGTAAAAATTTGATTTTGCCACGCCCCTCCGCCCACCGACAGAAAATCAAAAATCTGACTTGCCAGTGTTACTCGCCAGGATATTCTGAATATTCCCTGAAAATTTCATCAAGATCGGTCCAGCCGTTTTCGAGTCCATACGGAACATACATACATACATACCCACATACATACACACATCCATTTTTATATATATAGATATTACTTGGTTTGCTTATTCACAACAAAAAATTTGATTTTGGTGGGATAAGTCTTTCAGCGCTAAAAAATTTTTCGCAAAAAAAAATTTTGAGCCGCCGGGGTCCTACAGTAAAAAATTTTTAAAAAATATTTTTTTTTAGTTTTGACCAGCAACGGTTTTAGCTGCTATGTTGCTTTAAATGATATATATTCATAAAAAAATATTTTTTGTATCTGTGACATCTTAATCGTGTTCTAAAAAAGGGTAAAAAATGCATTGATGATTTTTTTCGATACACGATAAAAATGTCACAAATATGAATAATATTTTTTTTGGAATATATATCATTAAAAACAACATAAAAACTAAAACCATTGCTTTTCAAAACTAAAAAAAAATATTTTTTAAAAATTTTTTACCGTAGGATTCCTACGGCTCAAAATTTTTTTTTTCGAAAAAGATAAAGATGTCACAGATATGAATAATTTTTTTTTTGGAATATATATCATTTAAAGCAACATAGCAGCTAAAACCGTTGCTGGTCAAAACTAAAAAAAAATATTTTTTAAAAATTTTTTACTGTAGGACCCCGGCCGCCCAAATTTTTTTTTTGCGAAAAATTTTTTAGCGCTGAAAGACTTATCCCTCCAAAATCAAATTTTTTGTCGTGAATAAGCAAACCAAGTAATATAATAATTAATAACAAAAAAATTAAAAATCAAAAAAAAATTTTTTTGGTTTGTATGGAAAAATGATTTTTTAGGCCCCGCTCTTTAAGGCCCCGTCGCGTAGGGAAGGCGTGGTCCTAGGGGCGTAAAATTTTTCCTGAGTTATTTTTAAGTCAAAAGGAAAAAAATGAGCGGGTACCGTCTCAAGATTTCCAACATTTCCAAAATAAGGGACACTCTAATGATCATATATTCCGTGAGCTATTTTCTAAATTTTTTAAATGCAGTCATATGTAGTTATATATAATTTAATCATGATTCGGATTAAAATGCGTACGGTTGATATAATTATATTTAATTATATGAGGGTCAATACAAAATTTGTTTTTCTGTATAATTTAATATAAAATTATATATTTCTCATTCTGTTCCATATATAACTATAAATGTTTCTAATTAACCAACAATTTCTTAAGTGTTTTAGGCAAAGTATACAAAACTTTTTAAAATGTTCCTAAACATTTCCTTGTTAGGGTTATGTATATCACCTATCTGGTTCTAAGCGTACCCAAACATTTTTTTGTTTTAGAAAATTATATGTTTGGTGAATGTATCGTTGACCTGTGGTGTATCTCAACCCAAACCAAAAAACACCAGGATTTTATATGTTTTAATGCAATTAGATCTAATTAGATCCACCAATATATGGCAATGTCTGGTCAAAACTCGGATGAAATCAAATCATATTTTATACAAGTTGATCTTTTTTAATGCAAAAACATCCACCATTTTTCGGATCAAATTGCGTATAATTATATATTGTATTACATATCATTATATATTGCATCATATAAAAATATTTACTCGGGTACACACACAAAAAAACTTTGTCTAATTACTAGGAAAAGTCTCGTAATACCATTTTACAAATATTTGACAGTTTTCTTTGTTTGTTTTTTAACAAACAAATTTGGATCGAAATTTAAATTTTTTTTAATTTAACAATTTTTTTTGTAATTTTACAAATTTCCAAGATAATTTTACAAAAAAAATTTAGTAAATTCACGAGAATTCCTTGTAATTTAAATTGCGCCAAAAACCTGTAAAGTTATAACTTTATTGGCAAAAAGCTTGTAAAATTACAAATTTATTGGTAAAAAGCTTGTAAAATTACTAGGAATTCTCGTAAAATTGAAGGTAGCAAAAAATTTAGTAAAATTACGAAACCTCCTTGTAAATTTTATCGCGTCAAAAAATTTGGAAATTTACAATTTCATTGGTAAAAACCTTGAAAATTACAAAATTATTGGTATTAGGAATTTTACTAGGAATTTTTGTCAAATAGGAGGTAGCAAACAAAAAAAAAGTTTTCTTGTAATTTTACAAAGTTTTTTTTGAGCGTATGTACTAAAATTAAAACAATGAAATTCGATATATACTTACAGTACTTATCCGCTCTACTTCTTTATCTGCCGACCTGTAGAATAGTGTACGGTAGTTGATACAAAAACTTACCTGAACATTACACTCCGTTTAGATAAGAAGACGCAATTACCGTCAAAAGTTAAAAATGTGTAATTGTAAGCAGTTAGAAAAATAGAAAATTGTCCAAAATAGTTTATAAATGTTCCCACAATTTACCACAAACTCGGAAAAAATTCACTAAAAAATAAGAAAATTAACTAAATTCAAGGAAATTTTATAATAATTTAGCTCCATTGACATGTTTTTCTTTTGTTAAGTTCATATTTTTCTTAAAAATAAGCAAAGAACAAATTCTTTAATGTTATGCCAATTTACATTTGGTCAGTCATACCTTTGACTGCTCTAAGGGTACTCTTAGGGCAGTTAGAGCAGTTGGAGCAAATTTAAAAAAAATTCATTTTGTGTGGCTTTTTAGGCCCTTTAGATATTGGATTGTTTTGAAAAAACGTTTAAGCATGAAAATTAATGAGGGTCGGGCATGCTATTGACCGCTCTATGATGCCATTGGAGCAGTAGAAAATTACAATAAATTTTTTTCAAAAAATTAAAAAAAATAGTAATAATTGTTATCCCACGGTTATACTGGGCAAACAATTTGTAGAATCGATAGAAGATTTCCAAAAAAAAATTTTCAAAAAATTAAAGAGTACGTACATTTTCAAAAACTAAGTTTAACTATTAAAACTTAAAAATCGCATGCAAGAAAACTTTTAAGATTTTTTTTTTTAAAGTACGAAAGAAAACAAAAAAAAATGGAATTTGGACCATTTTTAAAAAAGTTATGAGCAAAAGAAATGTGAGTAAAGGAACCAATCACCACGGTTCACTAAATGAAAATTTACCACGAAAGACTTTTCAAACAGTACTAAAAACTAAATTGAGTAAATAAAAGTAAATTGTAGTAGGTAATCGAATGGAGCTACATATTATTGATCAGTGATCGATTCTAGTGGTGTTTTCTGAACAAAAAATGTGCATTGTTAAAATGTGTACTTTTAAAATGTTGACATGGCCCAGAAACGATGTAGCATTTTTTACACTCAGAAAAGAAAGCAAAAAATGTTGTTTTGTACGAAAATTGCCCTGATGTGCTGGTTCGGTGGATGTGTTTTTCGCTTATATTTCCGGCAGCTCAGGTTCGAATCCCGGTGATGGCCATCACATATTTTTTTAATTTTTTTTTTTTTTTGCTTTTATATTATTTTTTTTTTTTTAATTATTTAAACTTTAAAAAAAAAATCCAAAAAATAAACAAATTAGGTCGATTTTATATGATTTTTTTTTTTAATATTAACTTATTTAGAAAAAAAAATGTTTAAATAAACAAAATTACGTAATTGAATAAAAAACAAGTAAAAAAATTATAGTCGGTCAAGACCGACCATATAATACCAGTTTCCCGGAAAATGGTTCCCAAGTTCAAACATGGACTGATTAGATCCATATTTTGTCAAATCTTTAATAAGTGTAAAAAACACTCACAAATCAAATTTGAGTGAATTAGGCTTCTTTCTGTTGACAATAAACCGATTTAACTGAATATCGGGCTAAATTTTCAATTGGGGCGGGCCTAAGTCGAAAAATGGTCCGATGATAATCAGATTTGATAAGGTTGTTAATGTATGCGTTTAACATACACAAACAGAATTTTAAGTAAATATTTTTTATTTTCATGAAATTTGAGTGATTTATGTGAAAATCGGGAAGGTGGTTTGTATGGGGGCTACAGGAAGAACCGGACCGATTTCTTTAAAATTCGGAATGGTGATTTGTGTTAGATAGATAATTACCTGCCAAATTTCGAAAAGATACCTATTATAATGCGATTGTTAGAGTCATTTGAGCCAAAACTAATGAGGACCTTTGTATTGGGGCTAGGTCTAAATATGGATCGATTTTTTCCAATTTCAATAGGCTTCGCCCTTGGGCCAAAAGAGGCTTAAGTTTCAAATTTAAAGTGAATTGATTAAAAATTGCGACCTATATCGTGTTTACAACGTTTACATGGAGAGACAGACGGACGGACAGGCGGCTAAATCGACTCAAAAAGTGATTCTGAGTTGATCGGTATACTTAAAAGTGGGTCTAGGACCAATATTTCGGGTAGTTACAAACATCAGCACAAACTCATTATACCCTGTACCACAGTGTGGTGTAAGGTATAAAAATACCAGCGTCACATGCCACGACACATCCTCTGCACCACAACAGCACCAGTTAACTTGTGCGCTTAATTTGAGTTTTGCTACATGAGAGAATAACAGGGCAGTTTTTTACACCGTCATTTGATTTTGGGGTGGAACACATGCAATTTTTTCATCACAGGCAGGCAATATTTTGAGAAAATGCTGGGAAGTATTAACAAACTCAGTAAAAGCTAATTTGACATATTTCGATTTCTACACTCAAAATAATAACTCTGTTAAATTACAGAAAAACTCTGCTAATTTAACAGAGTACACCATACTTTTCCAGCTAGCAACATTTCTTTGTAATTTTACTATAAAACTCTGTAAAATGGTTTTGACAAAAAAAACTGTTAATTTACAGAGTTGCTAGTAAAATATTGGTTAAATAAAACACCATTTAGCAAAGAAAAACTCTGTAAATTTACAGAGTTTTCTAAAATGCGTTTGATGCAACCAAAATTGTACAGAAAAAAACTCTGTAAATTTACAGAGTTTAGTAAAATACATGTTATTTTGTAAACTTTTTATAAGATTTTGGAAAAGATTTTTTTTGTGCCTTTTTAACATTGTCTCAAAAAAAATACAAATTAAATTTTGGTGTTTTTACAGAAAACTCTGTTTTAACTAGGAAATTAAGATTACACAGAAATAAATCTGTATTTTAGCAGAAAACTCTGTTAAATTAAGTTAACAAAGTTAAAAGTAATATTACAGATGAAACTTTGTTTTTTTGTCACAACAAAATACAAAGTATTTTCTTTAAATCTGTATTTTGACAGAAAACTCTGTCAAATATCTGTTGAATAGAGATTACAGTCATTTTACAGAGTAATTTAGAGAGTTATTATTTTGAGTGTATCATATCATCGAACACATCGTCCCTTTGGTCGATGTGTTCACAAACTTTGGTCGAAGAAAATTCTTGTCAAAAATGTCGGTAGGAAAGGGTTAATATCTTTAAGTAAGTTTGCTGTAAGTAAGTAATAAAAACTTTTGTGGAATGCAAATCACAGTGGGGCAAAGTGTTTCAAACCAGTTTTTAATAAAAAATCTAATTCAACTTTAGTTTGTATTAAATTTGAAAAAAACAATTTGTATTTTTTTTTTATAAAAAAAAGCTGTTATTGATCGATTTTTCTAGAAATTTTGTTATGTAATTTGTATTTGTATGGTGCTGTAGCTAATTTATTCTTTTTTGATATTCCATTCAGCGTGTTTCGAGCATACTTACTTATATTTATAAATTTTCATTAATTTAAGCTTTTTAAGCGTTTTTATTTTTGGTTTCGAAAGTTTTTGTTTAATATTTTGAAATTTATTTTTTATTTATTATTGAGTTTTTGGTGTTTCTTTTTTTTTTTTTGTTTTTGTTTTTGAAGTTGTTTAACAAGTTTAGAAAATAAAATTAAACAAAAATATGAATAATTGATAGAAATGTAAATTATTTGTACTTTTTTTTTTGTTAAAATGAAAGGAAATGGTTAAGGAAATTAAAAAATAATGTTATACAAAAAAAAAAAATGGTCAAAAATGTTTGATGGTGTGTTAAAAGTGGGGCCAAAGCAATTTTTTTTTTAATAAAAAATATGTATGTGATAAATAAAAAAATCGCTTAATTGACAACACTTGTGGGCTGAAATTTTTTTCAAAATTATCCTTAAAAAGCGTTAGTTTTACAGATATTTTTTATTTTGAAATCAACCGAAGAAATGTTCACTTAAAAACTTTTTGACTTATAAAAACGCTATAAATATTGTGAATTTAGCGATTTTAAGCTATAATCATTTACACTATTAATTTTATCAAAAAAAAACTTTGGCTTTTATGTTTTTTAAATTTAATTATGTGCCCAAACTTAGTTTAACTAAAAATAAATCAAAAAAAAAAGTTCAAATATATTTTTTTAATTTATAAAAAAATAAAATTATTAAAAATAAATTTTTTATTAAAACTAAAATTTTAATTGATACTTTGTTTTGTTTAATGATTGTAATACAATTTATTTGTGTGTGTGTGTTGAATAAATTTGTTAATTTTTATATTAAATTTTTTAATACATTTTATCTGTCATTTCATATTTTTTATACATGAATTTGAATTTGTGGAGTTAAGGAAAGGGGGAATATGTTTTTTATAGAAAGTTTCTTACAACTAATTGCATATAATTCTAATACAGTTTTTGGGTTTTTTTTTACTAACATTTATTTTTTGGGGGGTTTATTATGCATAATTTTTACGTAGAAACATAATACATTTATAATATATTTTAATATATATTTTTTTTGGGCATTTATGTTTAATATTTAAGCAAATTTTTTTTATATAATACAAATATTTGTTTGAAAAAGAAACAATTGTTTGGTTTAAAATAATTTTTTAATTTAAAAAAAAATATATAATTGTCAAAAATAATATCCAACTAACATTTTTGTTTTGAGTGTATAGTTTTGAATTTCTTCCAAAAGTGATGTCAACTAAATTTAAGTTTTTTTTAAAACAATGATGATGACAAGTGCACACATTTTAATTTTTTTATGTTTTTAGAGAGGTTTTTTGTTTTTTAGAAAGTTAGCATTACTTATTTCTCTCCGGTATCGGGGCACGTGTCCGAGGCCCCGACCTTGCGAATGCCTCAAAAAGCCAATAAATTACCTTAAACCAAAAAAGAGCTTTATTTTTACTTATTTTAATTTGTATTTAATATTAAAGAAAAAGTATCGGATTCTGAAACATTTTTCGTATAGAAAAAGTTTCAGACATTTTTCGTATAGGAAAAGTCTCATATTCTGAGACATGTTTTGTTTAGAAAAAGTCTCAGACTCACAATCTGAGACATTTTTCATAAAGAAAAAGTCTCAGATTCTGAGACATTTTTTGTTTAGAAAAAATCTTTTACTATACGAAAAATGTCTGAGAGATTTTTCGTATAGTAAAAGTCTTAGATTCCGAGACATTTTTTGTTTAAAAAAGTCTCAGACTCAGAGACATTTTCGTATAAAACAAGTCTCAGATTCTGAGAGATTTTTCGTATAAAAAAAGTCTTAGATTCTGAGACATTTTTTATATAGAAAATAGAAAAAGTTTCAGATTCTGAGACATTTTTCGTATGGAAAAAGTCTCAGATTCTGAAAAAATGTTCTTATAAAAAAAGTCACAGATTCTTAGAAATTTTTCGTATAGAAAACGTCTCAGATATTGAGACATTTTCGTGTAGAAAAAGTCTAAGATTCAGAGACATTTTTCGTATAGAAAAATAAAAAACATTTTTCTCAGAGTCTGAGACATTTTTCGCATAGAAATTCTCAGATTCTGAGAAATTTTTAGTATAAAAAAGTTTCAGATTCTGAGATATTTATACCCTACACCACACTGTGGTACAGGGTATAATGAGTTTGTGCTGATGTTTGTAACTACCTGAAATATTGGTCCTAGACCAACATTTAAGTATACCGATCGACTCAGAATCACTTTTAGATTCGATCTAGCGATGTCCGTCCGTCTGTCTGTCCATGTAAACGGTGTTAACACGATACAGGTCGCAATTCTTAATCAATTGAATTGAAATTTTAAACTTAAGCCTCTCTTGGCCCAAGAGCGAAGCCTATTGAAAAAAAATCGGTTCATAAATAGATCTAGCCCCCATACAAAGGGGTTTGTCTTCACAAATCACCATTCCGAATTTTAAATGAATCGGACAAGTTCTTCTTGTAGCCCCCATACAAAAAATCTTCCCAACATAAATCTCTCAAATTTCATTAAAATAGAAAATATTTAATTAAAATTTTGTTTATGTATGATAAACGCGTACTTTAATAACCTTATCAAATCTAATTATCATCGGACCAGTTTTGGACTTAGGCTCCGTGTGAAATATTCAGTAAAGAGGTTTATTTCACTCAAATTTGATTTGTGAGTGTTTTTACACTTATTAAAGATTAGACAAAATATAGATCTAATCGGTCCATTGGACCAATTTTCCGGGAAACTCTGGTGTAGGGTATTATATGGTCGGTCTTGACCGACTATTACTTTCTTACTTGTTTTCGTATAGAAAAAGTCTCAGATTCTGATACATTTTTCGTGTAGAAAAATTCTCGGATTCTGAGAAATTTTTTGAATAAAAAAAATTTAAAATTCTAAGACATTTTTTTGTGTAGATAAAGTCTCAGATTCCGAGACATTTTTTGTGTAGATAAAGTCTCAAATTTTGAGTCATTTTTCGTATAGAAAAAGTCTCAGACTATGAGACATTTTTCATATAGAAAAGGTCTTTTAAGTAATTTTTTGTATAAAAAATGTTATAGATTCGGATATTTGTTTTAGATACTTTTCGCATAAAAAAGGTCTCAGATTCTGAGATATTTTTCGTATAGAAAGATTCTCATAATCAAATTTTAAAACATTTTTCGAAGTGAAATAGTATTAGATTCTGAGACATTTTTCGTATAGAAAAATTTTTTGTGTTCAAATAGTCTCAGCGTGCCAGCCTTTGAAACTGGGGGTCGTGGGTTCGATTCCCACCAGAGCCCTTGGTTTTTTCGCTACAACGAGACGACGGTCATTGTTACCAGTTCTCGTTTAGGTTGAAGTTATTAAAAAATGTATTGGAAAAGAGGGAATGATATGGCTCCAAAGATAAAAAAATAAAAAAAAAAAAATAGTCTCAGATTCTAAAAAAAATTATAAAAAAAAGTCTCAGATTGTGAAACATTTTGCGTGTAGAAAAAGTCTCAGGTTCTGCGACATTTTTTTATGGAAAAGTCTCAGAGCCTGAGAAATTTTTTTGCCTGGAAAAGTCGCAGATTCTGAGATTCTCGCTGTGGTATAGGGTATAATAAGTTTGTGCTACCCGACCCACTTTTAAGTATATCGATCGACTCACTTTTTGCGTCGATTTTCTGCCTGTCTGTTCATGTAAACGGTGTAATTACGAGACAGGTCGCAATTGTTAATCAATTCACTCGAAATTTAAATCTTAAACCTCTCTTAGCCCAAGGACGAAGTATATTGAAATTAAAAAAAATGGTCCATGATTAGACCTAGCCCCAATACAAATTTCTTTTTGAATTTTGGCTCAAACGACTTTAATTACCGTATTATATTGGATATCTTTTCGAAATTAGGCAAGTAAACGTGTTTTGTATTCACAAATTACCATTACGAATTTTAAAGGAATCGGACCAGTTCTTCTAGTAGCCCCCATACAAACCACCTTCCCGATACTGACAAAAATCTCTCAAATTTCATGAAAATTTAAAATATTTAATTGAAATTTCGTTTGTGCGTGTTTAACGCGTAGTTTAATTACCCAATCGAATCCGATTATAATCGCACTATTTTTGGACATATCAAAATTTCGCCCAATATTTAGTTAAATTGTTTATTGGCAACAAAAAGAAGCATATTTCACTTAAATTTGGTTTGTGAGGGTTTTTTGCACTTATTGAAGATTTGATAAAAGATTGGTCCCATCGGTCAATGCTTTAACTTAGGACCCATTTTCCGGGAAACACTGGCTAAAGTATTATATGGTCGATCTTGACCGACTATAATTTTCTTACTTGTTTCCATTGGAAAAGTCTGAGATTCTAAGATATTTTTCCAATACGAAATGTTTCAGATTTTGAAAAAGTTTGAGATTCTGAGATATTTTTCCTATACGAAATGTTTCAGATTCTGAGATATTTTTTTATACGAAAAGTGTTTTCTTGTCATGCGACTTTTTATGTGCCAGTGGGGGCCCCAAATTCGTTTGTTCCCAAGGGCCCTGCCATACCTTAATATGGCCCCGGTTATGGGCTCGTTACTTAACTGGTAACGCAACAAAAGTAGCAGCAATAAATATGCTGTTTTCTTTTTGTTATATGCATGTAAACGATTAAAGTACAAAGTATCATCTTACGTGAAAATCTAATTAAGTAATGATGTCCTATATTTTATGCTTCTGATGACTAAAATCTTATTTGTGAATTCACATAAATTTTCCAAAAAAATAATATATATTTTACTTTATTTTTTATAAATTTAGAATGTTAGCGCTTCGATTTAGCGTTATTTTGTTGATAATTTAAAACAAATTATATATTTTTTGTGTTGACATCACTTATTTTCTTAAATCACTCATTTTTTTAATCTCTTGTCCCTCTTTTTATTTTAATCTCTTTACCATTAAAATAATCGTTTCTTTTAATTTTTTTTTTTTCTACACTTAAAGAAATTATTTTAAGTTTGTTTAAAATGAGTCTTCTTCTTAATAAAATAATATTTTTTTTTGTTTAAATAATTTTTAATATCATGATATTTTATGTAGCTTTTCTTTTGTTGTTGGTTTTTTAGTCATAATTTACATAAAAATGTTTTTTTTGTTGAAGTTTTAAATATTTTTTTTTTTGTTATGTATTTTGTGTTGTCTTTGAGATTAATTTTTTTTATTTTTCTGTGTAAAAGTTTTTTTTATTTAGTTTTACTTAGATTTTTTTTGCTGATTTTCTTTTTAAATTGTTTCTCTCTCAATCTTAATTTAATGTATTTTTTGTTTATAATTTAATTTATATCGTTTACTTATATTTAAGTATATTTTTTCTAAATATTTTCTGCTTTCGATTTGTAATCCTGTTTTCTCTCCCCGTAAGCACTTTACTCATTTAATTTGTGCCATTCGGCAATTTGTCTTCGTGGTGAATTGCAAACTTCATTCCAGTGATTAAGGGCTGTACCATTTGAATTTGGTCCACCTAATTCAAGTCGACCAATTACCTAAGGTGGGGTAGAAAGAGAGTTTGTTATTATAAGAAATTTATTAATGGGGAAAGGTTTTACGAATTCTCCAATTTTCGAAGACTTATAATTGGAGGTACTCTTTTCGAATACAAGACATGCCACAAGGTAACATAAGCAAAGAGTATCAATACTAAAGAGATCTGAACTCGCTCTTCTTCTGTTAAAGCCGCTCTTAAATTCCCTTTGCTAAGTCCGCCATCGAACTGGACGTTTGATCAAACCAAAAAAAATCCCTTAAGTTCGATATAAACAAAAAAAAAGTGTTGCAGTTTGGCGATTTTCAGACTAAAGCTAGCGTTTTTTTTTCATCTAACTGTAAAAAAAGTTTTTTTTGTGGATTATCGGGAAATCTAATGACTTTTTATTTGCTGACAATTTGTTTTACACACTTTTAAAGGTATTTCTTAAACAATATTAACATAAAAATTATAAATTGATACATTTTTTTAAAATTTATTAAGCGCTTTTTCGATATAAAAAGTTAGCATTATTTGTCAAACCAACAATGTTAATTTAACATTATCGTATTTTCCTCGTCTAACAGTTTTCGTACCTTCTGTTAAAAAGTTCCAAAATATTAAGAGCGGGAGACAAAGAGCTTGACATAAGTCTCTATAGACAGAAATTCTACATCAAATAAAATTGATAATATTGCAATCTTACGGCGCTTTAGGAAATGTTTACTAGATTAGAGTTGTCAAACCTATGACAACTCTAATCTACTCTAAACCTGATTTTTCTATTTTCCGGTTTTTCAAAAAATGCGGTTTTCGAGGTGTTCGAGAAACCAGTTTTTTGTGTCGAATTATTCGATAATTTTTAATACTTAATGATTTTTATGGCATAGTTGAGAAGTCATTTCCTGCCATCATTTCCTTACTGTTTTATCTTGAGAATCACGAGTCACGTAATTGTCGAATCACGCTTGATCGTGAGTATTTTTTTTCATCCACTTTAGCGCTAGTACCAAAAAAAGTTCGAGCGCAATTAAAATTCTTCCACGAATTATTCGTGATTTCCAAAACTGATTTAAATCCCAATGAGAATGTAAAAAAAAATATTTAATTAAATTAATTAAGTGATAGAGTTTATTTGTTCATGACGAATAAATTCTAAAATTGGGGTTTTGTTAGATTTTATAAGTAGTTCGAGAAATTCCATATTAGAAGGAGTTTGCATGTTTTGTGTTGCACAGTGTAATTGTACATTGAAAATATTAAAAAAAAAAATAAATAATAATTTTTCAAAAACTTTTTTAGACCGTTTTTAAAGCCATATAACACACAGTGTCCTTGAACCAACTTTTAATGAAGGGTATTAGCACATCATTTATTTTTACTGATTTGGGTTATTTACATTCTAAATAGTGTGTAAAAAAATTATAGCCCATAACTTGTTGAGCCGTTTTTGAAAAAAGTCATTTTGAAAAACATTACCCGTTTTCTATTAAAAATTTCAATATTTAAATTTTTTAAAAGCTTTAAATTGGTGAAACAAAAAAAAATCACCAACAAGGAGACTTACACTAAAAATATGTACAGTCAAACTCGGTTATAACGAACTCGGTTATAACGAATTCTCGGTTATAACGAACTAATTCTAAAGTCCCGACGTTTTAGCATAAATTTTCACACAAAATACTTCTTTTATAACGAACTCGGTTATAACGAATCCTCGGTTAAAACGAACTGCTTATTATGGTCCCACGAACACAACTTCATGTATATTTACCTTTTTATAACGAACTCCCATAAATATTTTTTAATGTGTGGCAATCATTTTTATCAAACTAACAAAAGGTTGGAATTTTTTGGTTTATATTATAATTTTGATGAAATTTATTTATATTTTTAATGATTTCTTCTCAATAAGTAGTTTATTTACGAAAAAAAACATCAAATAAAACAAAATGAAATCAATTTTTTTGGAAATAAAACTAGGTTGATAAAAAATATACCCCGCTTATAGCGAACTTCGCTTATAACGAACTAATTTTACTGGTCCCTCGGAGTTCGTTATAACCGGGTTCGACTGTATGTATCGTCCATTCGATAAGATATTGCCCATTCCATTTAAGGAATTTCACATAATGCCTTGAAATATTGCATGTAAACCCCCTTAGAAAGTGAAGACAGGTTGTTGGTAAGTTCAGAAAAATTTTGAGGGTAGAAGTTAAGGGGGGGTCGGTCTTATATTTAACCCCTCAAGGAGGGGTAGAATGCTTCTAGAGGCATTCTAGGGAATGTTATAGTGGTAGGAAAATTTTTTTATAAAAATTTTGTTTTCGTATGGAAGCCCCTATAGGGAGTGGAGGTAGAGCTCAGGTATGTTTGAAAAAAAAAATGTTAGGGTGAAAGAATCTCACATTTTACCTCATTTTTGGCGAATCTGGGGCAGTTGTGTGGCTTTTTGTGAATTCTTAAACTTACACGCCCAACACAAAAAGCTCCACAACTGTCCCGGAGTCGCCTAAAAAGAGGTAAAATGTGAGACTGAGCCCCATTAATTTTCCATCCCTAACAATTTTCCCAAACATACCTAAGCCCTATCTCCATTTCAAAAGGGGGCTTCCATAGAAGGATTACAACGATAAAACTGCTCCTACTTCTAACTATCTTAAGGATGGCTCTGGAGGAATTAAATATTTTTCAGAACACACTTTCCATCGACCCCATAAAGTATATATATTATTGATCAGTGATCCATTCTTAGACATTCTAGCGATGTCCGTCTGTCCGTCTGTGGACGACACGATATACTCCAAATAGAGCTAGGCTCCTGAAATTTGGCACGAATATGTCTTATGGTATTGGGCTGGTTAAGTTCGAACATGGGCAAAATCGGATCAGGGGGAAAAAAGTTCCCCTCTTAAGAGCTAAACCAACCTCTGAAAAACTTCATTTTTTATAGGTTTTTTGTCCTTTTGCTTAGCAAACAAAACATTTTTATGTCAAAAGAAGTTCAAATTCCTGCAGTTGGATCTCCAGGAAGGTTGTCTCCCACCACTGAAATCCCCCCCCCCCCCCCAAAAAAAAAAATACGCCACTGTTTTTAGTGTTGGAGGGTGTAAAAGATTCGGCCCAGCCGAATTTAACACTCTCATTTGTTTTTAAATAAATCCGCTCCTACCGCTCCAAGGCGGCTCCTTGAGGGGTAAAAAACTAAAAACTAAAACCCCCTTAACTTTTACCCGCCAATATTTTTTCGGAACATACTAAAAACATATCTTCACTTCCTAAGGGAGTTTCCATGCAATTTTCATGTGAAATTTCTTAAAGAATGGGATATATCTCATGGAATGGGCAATATCTTATAGAATGGACGATAGATATTTTTAGCGTGAGTCTCCTTGTTGATGAAATTTTTTTTATTTCACCAATTTAAAGCATTTAAAAAATTTAAATATTGAAATTTTTAATAGAAAACGGGTAATATTTTTCAATTTTTTTTTCAAAAACGGCTCGACAAGTTCAAAAACGGCTCGACAAGTTATGGGCTTTTACACACTATTTAGAATGCAAATAACCCACATCAGTAAAAAAAAATTATGTGCTAAGACCCTTCATTAAAAGTTGGTTCAAGGACACCGTGAACTGCGTTAAAATCACTCGTTCATTTCGGTTTTTCTAAAAGGCGGTTTTCTAACTATTCGAAAACCGTTTTTTTTTTTAAATATGCCGAATATTTGACATCTCTACTACAAGATTTTCGGTCAAAACGTGGTACCGACTGCGGCTATGCCAAAGACCAGATTGATTGGTGAAAATTTTATAGATAACATGGCCAATGAATTCTCCCACAACAGTTCGTTAGGTTAGGTTGTAAGTGGATGCTGACGTTTTACGTCAGCACACGTAGACTCTGAGGTTCATTGTGATACCACGGCACTCTAATTGGTTTCCCTACTGGTCCCTGTCGCTGAACCAATATGAGCCTCATATGAAACTCCTAAGATATTGAATTTTGACATCTGAAAAATCAGAAAGATCGTGCAGCTCCCTAGAAAGTGCCGGGCAATGGCAGATGAAGTGGTCGATAGCTTCCAACTCCTCTTCATCCATACAACTCCGGCAAAAGTTATTTGACGGCACATTTAACAGCTCTGCGTGCTTCCCTATAAGATAGTGTCCGGTATTTACAACAATCACTGTCGAAATCTCTCCTCTTGGAAGTGATATCAGCTCACGTGTGCGCCTCTGATTAAGATAAGGCCAATCCATTTGCCCATCTCTGATTAGTCTCCGTCGCGGAACAAGGCCGTAGATTTTGCTTTCAAGTTTCTAGAGGCATACCAACACATTCCAATTCTGTTGGAACCTGTAAGGTAGTTCCCAGTCTTGTAAGTTAATCTGCTTTGCAATTCCCTGTGCCCAAAGACCCATATGAGTTGTATATCAAACTGCTTGTTCATCTCATTTAGAGACGTGCGGCAGTTAAGTGTAGATCTTGTTTTAAAAACATGGACTCCAGAGACTTGACTTGAATAGATGTTGACTGCGCTTGTAGACAAGACATTGCAACTCAACCAGTCAGCCACTTCCTTTGTTGCCAGCATCTCTGCCTAGTAAACACTGCAATGATCTGGCATTCTTCGAGCCAGGCTCAATCCAAGCTCTTCCGAATAGACTTCAAAGCACACTTTGCAGCCTCGATCCATCTGTGTAAATATTTATGGTGGCTCTACTACCCGGAATGACCGCCTGGATGGTATCATAGTGGTAATGTTGCGCTTAAAAAGGATCATAGAGGAAGCATAGTCCATATTTTGTGGTATTGTTATCTATTTCAAGATCGCGCTATTGCCACAATCGCTATTCCTCCATTGCAGTGTTCTATTAAGTCGATTTGGCGACGTAGCCGCATACTGGCTACCCAATATATCTAATGGTATCAGGTGAAGGAGGATTTCTAATGCAGCCGTAGCTGTAATACGAAGAGCGCCAGTGATGCACATCGACGCCATTCTCTGTACCTTCGTGATAAATACATAGTTCGCTATTGTTTCTAAAGCAGGCACCAGACAATGATTCCATACAGCAAAATTAGACGCACCAATGAAGTATAGGTCCAAAGAACAACTATGAACTAAAACCCCATCGTTTTCGAATGTCCTTTGCTTTTCTCACCCGTTCCTCAATATTATGCCTGAAATTCAACTTCCTATCTAGAAATACTCCAAGATACTTGGCTCCATCTGAGAAGGTGATTTCAGTGCCGTTCAGAGAAATAGGATCAAAAGCAGGAATCTTATTTTTCCTTGTAAACAAAACAAGCTCTGTTTTACTTGGATTAACTCCTGGACCAGATGATTTTTTGGCAGATGATTTTCCTTTGCCGCTATCGCAACTTCGCCAGCTTATGTGACAGCTGGACAGCCATGTGTTTCTAGAGAAAGTAGCATTTAATTCAGTACCAGGTTCCAAAGAAGCAGCGAAAGAACACCTCCCTGTGGTGTGCCCCTATTGACAAATCGAGATATGACAGATGCTCCCAATTCAGACGTTACGCGTCTATTGGCAAGTAGATTTTCCACCATTAAAACGATCTCACGCTGCACTCCCAGACCAGACAATACCAAAATTATGGAGTCTGGGATGACATTATTAAAAGCCCCTCTAAAACAAGAAAGGACACCATTGTATACTCCTTTACCGAAAGCGATCTCTCGATGGTACCAACGAGCTAATGAAGAGCTGTTTCCGTTGATCTGCCGCTGCTGTATGCATGTTGCTTTGTCAAAAGCAACCTAGGGTCAATCACTCTACGGAAATATGAGTATATCATTGTCTTTAACAAAAAATAAGACAGACTAATTGGTCTGAAATCCTTCGGAGCTGTGTGGGAATTTTTCCCAGCCATTGGGATAAAAACGAGTCTGGTATTCCTCAATTTTAATATACGACCAGTAGATGCATGCTGTGTATAGATTATACAACCAAGGGGCTATATTGTCCGACACTTGCTGCGTGTTAGCCGGGACTATACCATCAGGTCCAGGGGATTTATAGGGTCTGAAACTTTTACTCGCCCAAATTAATGTTGGCATATTTATTATTTCCGAAGCAATTTCAGATGCTTGGGCGTCAGAACATTTCAAAGCTTAAAACGTCGCCATGGAATTGCCCGGAAAATGCGTGAATTAGAAGAAGATCCAGCGACTCTCCACTGGAGGAAGACCAAATGGCGGACTTACAAAATCCGGTGCCGCAAATAACTTCTTTCGGAGCTTCATGGTTATGAAGAAGTGAGAAACTATCAAGCACTTTTTCTGTCAATCCCCGGTGCTTTCTAGACAAAGACATATTTAATTGAGATTTAGGTAGCTGCATGATCTCTCTGTCGTAAAACACTCTCTATCAGTGCTGACGTAAAGCCACTATGCATCTAACCTATGCTTGAATCATGACAAGTAGTCTAAGGACACTTAGTAACTGGGTAAAAAGTTGTGGTTCAGGAGTTAATCCTGACGAAGCTGTACAGAGTTCAACGATCAGCTTGTTTCGAGGCAAATAAAGGAATTACAGGGGTTCTGCAGATGTGAGTTATGTGAATCTTTTCTATAAAATGTAATGCGAAATCTCGTCTTCTAAAAACTAACTTTTGGACTACGTTAACACAAAGTGTTCAAAGGAATCCATAGAAACCCTTCAATCTAAAAGTTTTAAAACGATTTTCATATTTTGTATAATATAACTTACCTCATTTTTGGTAACGCGATCCCAGTCAAGTAACATTAATTCAAGTGACACACCATCTAATGTTGCACCAGTGCCCTAAAAATATTAAAAATATAGTTTGAAAAAATCACAATCACATTTCACTTCCTTTCAACTTACCTCAGCTGCTGGTATATCAAAAGCAAAACTTTCATTGAAAACAGGACTTAGCGTACGTTTCTTAACATGAGTCTTCTTCTTGGCAATACGTTGACCATTATACAATAAATAGATTTTGACATAAGGATCAGCTAAACCGGTCACATCCATACGTGGCAAATTACGTGCCTTCAATAGAACGACTGTTAAACGTCCAGCTGCCGGTTGCCAGCACAATGAAATCAATAGTTCACCACGTCCTTGAGCACGAATTTTTAGACTACGTGGTTGAATTTCCTTGCTAATTGACAAAGCTTCCTTGGAAATGTCACCAATTTCAATAGAAGATAATGGACAAACAACTTCACCAATAACATCGTCACGCGAATAACGATCAAAACTGAGTATGACAAAGTGCAAAGACATATTCTGTAAATCGTTGATATTCAAACCATAGAAAGTGAAATCTTCATCATACACGGGATTACGGGTATTTCGTACCACACGAGTTTTAACTTTATGCTGTTTATCGGGTAATAATTGCAATTTAACATAGGGATCTGTAGCAGATTGTGTACGACCATTCATGCCAGTTGGTATATCATTGGAATTATTACCATTGGATGAATTGCCAGCACTGCCACCACCACTACTGCCGCCACCACTCTTACAGGGTAAACCACGACAACGTATAATTGAGACCATTAAGGCATTACGTTCACCCAAGTAACGCAATTTAAAGAATATTGAACCCAATTTTCCATATTGTTCCATATTCATTTCATTGACACTGATATTACTAACAATAGATTCTTGCATGATTGCAATTTGATTACCATTGACAGCTTTTCCATTTGATGAACCACCACCGTTGCCACCATTAACACTAACAATGGGACTCTTAGCATCCATGGGTGATAGTTTTTCATTGCCATTGTATTTATTTTGTTTTGATTTGGTCTCATCTTCTTCCATGTATTTAACTGTTTGTGGTGAAATGGGTGAAGTGGCGGCTTGTTCTTGCATCGGCTGTAATATACCCAATTGTTTGGTACCAGTTGGTGAGGGGGATTTTTTTAAATAATGTGGTGGTTGACCACTTGGCGAACGAACAGCTGTCGGACGACGTGTCGGTTGGAATGGAAATGTTGAATCATGTTGATTTTGTTTACGATTGCGAGCTCTCATTTGACGGGCACATATACAAGCTACTGCCCAAAGGGCACCAGCTGATATAAGACCCAAAATTGCTGGAAGAACTGAAAAATGGAAGAAATTAAATAATTGGTTTGTAAAAAACACATAAATAAATAGTTATGACTAGGGATGAGATTTCCATGCAAATGTATGTTTTTTGTCGATAGTCAGAAAACGATATCGACCAATTATCTTTCCGAATCAAGAAATTTGCGTTAAAATGGCATTGATTTGTTTTTGCATATTTTTGCATATTTTGTTAAAAATTCATATTTTTGCATATTTTGATTTTAAATGCATATTTTGTGCATATTTCCAACTTTTAAGTGCATGTTTTTGCATATTTTGGCATAAATTAGCAAAAACACAAATTGAAATTAATTTTTTTCAAAAACTATTTTAAATTTTAAAAATTTATTTTGAAAATAAGAAAAATTATTTTTTTCTTCTTAATTTTTTTTTATAGATTTTCTTAATTTCTAAAAAAATCTTGCTCCCATAAAGTTTTAAATGTTTTTGCCTTTTATGAAGTTTTTCCTATGAAAACAAGATTTTTATTACACACATTTTATTTTTTAGCGCATATTTTAAGGTTTTTTAATGCATATTTTGAATTTTTAAAATATGCGCTAATATTTTAAGCGCATATTTTCTATTTTTTAGTGCATTAAAATCTCATCCCTAGTTATGACAATAATAGTCAAAATGTTGGAAAAAAGCATGAAAAAAATAATTTTTACAAATTTTGCTCGAAAGACTGAAGAAATAGCTATCTAATATGCCATTTACATATACCTCGAAATCCAGAAAAAATTAGATTTCAATGAAAATCCAAGTAAATCCAATTACTTTTTTGGATTTCAAATGTCAAATCCCATACAAAAAAAAACTTGGATTTTGGGAAAATCGTAAAATCGCAATTCAAAATCCCAAAAAATTTCTACTACTTAATTGTACAACTATGGGTTTTCCCAAAATAATCATCCCTAATGCTTTTTTTACAACGCTGCACACGGTTTTTTATCAGCTGTTGTTGTTTTTTATAAAGTAAAAAAACAATTAAAATTTATTTTTTTAAAACTATTAAAAGATTAATAAAAACAATGTTTAACAATGTTTCATTTAAAATTTACTATTGTAAATGGTAAACGCACAATTTACTTGACCAATTTGGTCTTCCTAACAAAGAAAAACACTCAATGGTGGCGGCCCCAAACTTGGCAAAAATGTTAATTTTCTTGCATTTAAAGAAGCAGCTCTACATAAAAACACATTTTTTGATATTGTGGTCCCAACATATACTAGTGGGATTGAAAATATTGGCTCCGGCAAAGCAAAATCATTGTTTTTAGAAATATTTATAAAATTGGGTAATTTTCCCACTAACAACCCTGTACACAAATCAAAAGAAAATACAGAGTTAGTACAAACAAAATCCCGCTAAATGTCAAAAAAGCATATGTAAACGGTATAGATTTTAATTGGATTTGAAATCCAAATTTATATGGATTTCGGGGTATATGTAAATAGCATATAAACTATTTGGGACACATTTTGCTAGAAACGATAGGTAAGAAGTTACATGGATAAGAATAAACACCTCATTGGCCAAAATGTCAAACTTCGAGCCCTTCTAACGCAGAGAGTTCTTGGATGATCTCGTTGAAAAATTGTGTCTGAACTACTATCCAATAGAAATAACCTTGGTGCAAATTTCATCCCGATCGGAAGACATCGGTTTCAAAAGTTGTTTCAGTTGACACGAAAATCTCCATATTTATGATCAGTGATCGATTCTAACACATTCTAGCGATGTCCGTCCGTCTGTCCGTCCGTCTGTAGTTAACACGATGCAGTCTAAAATAATAGAGCTAGACTCCCGACATTTGGCACGAATATGTCTTATGTTCCTAGGCAGGTTAAGTTCGTAAATGAGCAAAATCGGGCCAGGGGGAAAAAGTTCCCCCTTGAAGAACTAAACCAACCTCTGAAATTTACCATTTTTTTACATGATTTTTTGTGCTTTTGTTTAACAACTGCAACATTTTTATGTTACAAAAAGTTCAAAGTACTGTATTTTATTCATAGAATTAGAAAATGTTTTTTTTTCGGACCGCTCTTTTATGGGCGTGGAATAAATCAATTTTTAAATAATGATAAACATTTATTTCTGTAGTGCAAAAAGCATAAGAATGAATTTTTAAACACATATTCGAGAGGAAATTTGCCACCCCTAATTACCACTACCGACCCCCCCCCCCCCCCAAAAAAAAACAAAAAAAAAAGAAAACGCCCCTGCAATTTATTTTTTTTATTTTTTTGCATGTTGGAGTAGACTGGCATTTTTTTTGGCAACTTTCGATTTTCCCAAGTGTCCGGGCAAATTTTTTTATTGTCCTAGGTTTAAAACTTATGTGGTACAAATTTGAGGTTAATCGGATAAAATTAACCCGTGGCGCCCGGCGATCAAAGTTTTGGATTCTTGAAAAATTTTTACAATTAAAATTAAAAAAATATTTATCTTTCGACACATCATATTTGTTAATTTCGATGTGCTGAGCACGAATATCAAAAAAAATTAAAATCGCTTAATCGGTTTTCGAGATATTGCCATTTCAAATTTGTAAAAAATTAATAAAAATAATGTATCGCAAGATATTTTTTTTTTATTTTTTCATTTTCAAAAATCCAAAATTTTGGTGGAAATTTTCCAAAATCCAAAACTTTGATCGAAGGGCGCCACGGGTTAAAATGATCGAATTTGGCTCAAATTAGTTTTAAATGAAAGATTGTCTCAAGCTCTACAAAAGGGTCGGCGGAATAAAATTTTGAGACTTTTTTTTTTTAAATTTCTTGAACGTAGGAAAAAACCGCCATTTTTTGCAAATTTCAAATAGCGATATCTTGAAAACTGTTTGACCGATTTTAATTTGTTTTATATTCGTGCTCAGCACATCAAAATTAACAAATATGATGTGTCAAAAGATATATTTATTTTTTATTTTTTTAATTTTTCAAAAATCCAAAAATTTGATCGCCGGGCGCCACGGGTTAGTTTAATCCGATTGGCCTCAAATTGGTACCACACTTAGATGGGAATTTTTCATTACCATTGAAATTTAATTACCATTGGTTGATATTAATGGTAATGAAAAAAATTTCATTACCATTTAATGGTAATTAAATTTTTTTAATTGAAAAAATAATTACTAATGGTAATGAAATGCACCAATTGTTGAAAAACACCAATTATAATTGGTTTCAAAACCATTGGTTTGTACATTTTTGTTTTTTTGAAAAGTTAAAAATTTAAACATCAAAGTATGTTTTTACAAAAAAATATGAAAATGTTAAAGACAAAAAACAAAACGCAAATAAAAATTTCAAATATTATGTTATACAAAGGCAATCAACGTGTGTTTGGTTTATAAAATGTGAAAAACTAAAACACCATATAACAAAAAACAACAGATTTTTCCAAATATTAACGATTTTGACAATATTGTGACGACTTTTACTAATGGTAATAATTTTTTTTAAGTGATGCCATACCAATGGTAATTATTATTTTTTTAATTTTCATTAGTAATTAAATTGATAAGTAATTTAATTGGTACAATTGATACAACCAATGGTAATGAAAAAAATTTCATTACCATTGACATCAATTAAATGGTAATTAAACCATCAATTAATTGGTCCCTTCAATTAATTAGTCCCATCTATGGTACCACATAGGGTTTAGGCCTAGTAGAATAAAAAAGTGCCCGGACTTTGAAAATCGGAGAAGAAAACATTTTGCTATACAGAAAAATGCCAGCCTAATGTTGGAGGGTATAAAAGATTCGACACAGCCGAATTTAACACTTTTACTTGTTTTTATACCTTTTATTCTGACCGGAGTGAATTTTTTCTATAGTGCGAAATTTTTTTTTGCATTTTTCGAGGGAACGCAAATTGGTCTAGCAAACTGGGAGACACGGGTATTTTATTTTCGGACGTACTTTCAGAATTTTTTAGTAAAAAAAAAAGTAAGAAAATTATAGTCGGTCAAGACCGACCATATGATACCCTACACCAGTGTTTCCCGGAAAATGGGTACCAAGTCCAAACATGGACCAATTGGGTCTATCATTTGTCAAATCTTTAATAAGTGTAGAACACTAATATACCAAATTTGAGTGAAATTGGCTTATATTTGTTGCAAATAAACCGCTTTTAGTAATATCGGGCGAAATTTTCATATGGGGCTAAAGTCCAAAATTGGTCCGATTATAATCAGATTTTTGGGTTATTAAAGTATGCGCTAAACACACACAAACAAAATTCATAGATTTATGTGAATATCGGGAGGGTGGCTTGTATGGGGCTACAAGAAGAACTGGTCCGATTCCTTTGAAACTCGGAACGGTGATTTGTGAATACAAAAGACGTTTACCTGCCAAATTTTGAAAGAATATCTATTAAAATACGGTTGTTAGGAGCATTTGACCCAAATTTAAAGGGGACGTTTGTATGGGGGCTAGGTCAACACATGGACCGATTTTTTCCAATTTCAATAGCGTCCGTCCTTGAAGCTTAAGTTTCAAATTTCTTAAGTTTCAAATTTCAGACAAATCGGCTGAAAATTGCGACCTGTATCGTGCGCACAACGTTTACATGGACGGACGGACATCGCTAAATCGACTAAAAAAGTGATTCTGAGTCGATCGGTATACTTGAAAGGTGGTCTAGGACCAATATTTCGGGTAGTTACAAACATCAGCACAAACTCATACCCTGTACCACAGAGTGGTGTAGGATATAATTATCAAAAATTTCACTGTGCTCGAATTTGGCACGTTTTTTTAACAAGCTGGGCACTAGGGCGTCCCGTCAAATTTAAATTTTCGAAAAGCCAAAAGATGGCCACGCTAGATCTGATTGTGGGAAAATTTATGAAAAAATATTTGCATTTTTGGACCAAAATCGCATTTTTGTATCTTTTTAATATTTTTTAACATTTTCCAACTTTTGAGACCAATTTGGATAAAAAAATAATTTTCATGTTTAAAAATCAGCATCTGTGTACCAAAACCGCGTTTTTGGAATTTTTTAAATATTTTTCCAATAAAGTACCCAAAAATTTCAGAATTTTTGAGTCGGATTTGGTCAAAAAATTCGGTAATGAATTTTGGTCGAAATATGTCGTTTTCACCAACTTTGACCGCTGGTTGCCGACTGAAGACGACCTTGCAAAATTTTTTCATAAATTTTCCCACAATCAGCACTAAAGTGGCCATCGTTTGGCAGGTATTATGACATGAAATTCGAAAATTTATTCGAGTGCGCTGAATTCAATGGTGCTAGCCGTTTTTCAAAATTAGCGCTCGTATTCGCGATTTACAATTTTGATTCTCAAGTACAATAAAAACTATATTTTTAAACATTTCCGATAATTTTTTAAATTTAAAACCATTCAAGTCTGTTAAACTAACATAACAAACAATAATACCATGAATTTTTTTTTTTTTGCGAAAAACATTTTTTGTTTGCGAAAAATCTTTATTTTCGTGAAAAATTATTCGAATTTATGACAGCTAGTTCAAGTACACTAAATCCCATTGTAATATGTATCACTTTTTCAAAGTTAGCGTATGTATTAGCGATGTTCGTGATTATTTTTTTTTTTTTAAGTAAAAAAATATATGTTTTTTTATATTATTTATACAATTTTTATCATCTAAACTTTATTGAATATAAAAAAAAAAAATTATTTGCGAATATTTTTTTTCGCGAAAAATATTGATGCATTTTTAAAATTTATATTTAAAAACTATCCCAAAAGCATACAAATTTAATTTTGTTGTACATAGGCTTTACGAGCACTAACTTCGAAAAACGGCTAACACCGGCTGTAGGCAAAATCGCCCAAAAAATTTTATGAAAAATCGCCCAAATGCAAATCGCCAAAAAAATATGAAAAATTACCCAAAAAGAAAAATACGAAACTTCGCCCAAAATTAACGAAAAAAAGCCCAAAAAAGAAATGAAAAATGGACCAAAATGAAATAAAAAAAGATTTTTTCTAACACATTTTTTCCAAAACACATACTACAGAGAAAAGCTTTCTTTTGCGGAGAGGGTGGTCTAAGGCATGCAGTTTGTAATCCCTACGCAGAATAACTTTAAGACAAAGACAAAAACTTTAAAGATAAGACCATAGGTTACGTGGTTATTATTTATTTTTATTTTTATAGATCGTTGTTTTGATGCCGACTAGGCAGAATAACTTTAAGACAAAGACAAAAACTTTAAGATAAGACCATAGGTTACGTGGTTATTATTTATTTTTATAGATCGTTATTTTGAGAATACAGCCCGTAAAATGCATAAGTAATTGATGTAAAAGTTTTACGTGTGAAACTTAAATTTTAATGAAATAAAAAAAATTTAATTAGCACGGATCAAAGCGCCGCAGCGAAAAATTTTACCAACAAATTTAAACAAAAAATCGCGCGATTTTTTGTTAAAATTTGTTGGTAAAATTTTTCGCCTGCGGAGCTTTCATAGGAGTTGCATGCTGTTTTTAAATTCATTACTTTTAATTTTCTATCGCGCTGCGATAGTTTAATATATAGCGTGGTAATCTGCATGTAAGAACAGGGGTTTTGGGTTCGATTCCCACCAAAACCTTTGTATGTTAGCAACAACGGAACGGTTTTGCTTCAGATTATTATTTCTTATAAAATATATAATTTATAAAAAAACACGATATGCGTTTACTGTTTCTAAAAATAATAATATACTGATTTATTGTGACATACATATTTCAGTTTTGACATTTAAGATTTTGACAAAAAATAAAACCAAAATAAAATTGGGCAATTTTTCATATAAAATTTTTGGGTAATTTTTCGTAATGAAAAATCACCCAATTTTTAATTTCGAAATTTTGCCCAAAAACTATGAAAATTTGCCCAAAAATGTTGGGTAACTTTTCATATGGAATATGACCCAAAATTGTATGAAAAATTTTGGGCGAATTTTCGTTTTCTTTTTTGGGCGATTTTGCCTACAGCCGCTAACACCATTGAATTCAGAGTACCCGAATTAGATTTACCAGCAGGGTGCCCAGCTTGCTAATTTTTGCGACTAGCACAGTGTTATTAAAACATGTTTATTTTTTTTATAATGCGTTGTAGTTAATTTAATTTTTTAAATTTCGAAATCGAAAAAGGGGGAGGGGGTACGTACCTCCTGTGACCCCCCCTCTGTATACGTCCATGTCTCGAAGTCTATGAAAGGGAGAGAAATGGACACGGATAATATCTATGGCGACCCTTGAGGAACCCAATTGTGTCTGGACCCAACGGCGTCTTACCCTTACAAATCTGGACCCAATGGGGTCCTTCAATGGACATTTGGAACAAAATTTTAATAAAATTTCCTATTTTCTAATGTAGTTTTTTTTCTTAATTTCACGTCAGCTTGTCAGTTTCCTTAAATCAATTAATTAATCACAAAACACAATAACCTTAAGCATCTTGTTTTTATATGATGCCTTAAAATTGTTTTTCTACAATATGGAAAGTTCTAAAGATGAGAATGTATTTTTGTTATATTAGGACTTTTTATACCCTCCACTTAGTGATAGAGGGTATATATAAGTTTGTCATTCTGTTTGTAACTCATCGAAATATCGATCTGGGACCCCATAAAGTATATATATTCATGATGCCCGATCAATTTTAAGACATTCTAGCGATGTCCGTCTGTCCGTCTGTCCGTCTGTCCGTCTGTCTGTCTGTTGAAAATGCTGTCGCGGACAAAATATTGCACAGAGATGACTGAAACTTAACATATTTATTGGAAGTTCTCCCGAGAAGTTTGGTATTGCATTTGAGCGATATCGGTTCAGCGGTTCAAAAGTTATGAACGAAAATGTAAGCACACCTCAAAAATTTCAGTACATTCAACATAACCTAAAAATACAAAATGCTTTAATTCGGCTTATGGTTGGCATATGTGAACATAATTGAACACCAAATGGTATTTAAACAAGTACGAACATATTTTTTGACAAAAAAGAAAAAAATTGCGGATTTTTTTTACCAAAATTTTTTTTCGCGGAAATTTTTTTTTCAAAAAAATTTTTTTTGTTTAAAGTAATTTCCTTTTAAATAAAGTTTTTTGCAATAATCTTTTTGAAATTGTGGAGGGTATCACTACATTCGGCAAGGCCGAATTTAACTTTTTTACTTGTTTTTAAGTAGTATTTGGTATACAACGTAAAAAAAGTATTCAACCAACGCATTTTGTTTTTTATTTTTTTATTTTTCTAATTCACCAAAAATAAAAACAACCCCCAACCAAGATTTTTTTTTTCCTTTTTTTTTCGTGGAAATGCGAAAAAATCTTACAAAATGTATGTAGTTATACTAACTTTTACATACAAATTTCTTAATTAAAAATAAATATTTATACCACAAAGATGCGAATGTATGATTAAAAATTAATACAGATTAATTCCACTTACTTGTTGTCATAGCGTTTATATCTGGGCTATATTCATCGCCCATTTTGACTATTTTTGTTTTTTGTGTGTTTTGTTGAGATTAACTGCTATTTATCCTTGTTTTTTTTTTGCAAAGCAAAATAATTATGAAATGCGTCGTAGTAATGGGAAGGTTGGAGTACTGAAAGAAAAACAAAAAAAAATCTAAAATTAGTTTTCTGCTGTTGGTAGATCTGCTAATACGTGCAAATTTATTCAAAATAACTTCAATATATGAAATCGATATTATGCCCTAATGTATGCTAAGTTTTTTTATTTATGAGTTACTCTCTTACTAATCCACACACACACACACACAAACACTCAAATAAGTTATAAGTGATGCCAACGCGTTGCTATAAATTGAAGATGGTTTTTAAGTTTTGAAAAAAATACTAACAAGGATAGTATTTTGATGCGAACTCTTCGATTGTCATGAAACTGAACATACTAACGTTTAGAACCATGGCCAATGGTTGTCAGATACGGTGATTTCTTGCAATCGTGGCGATTTTTAAATGCGTTTGGCAGCGTGATTTTTAATTTGGCATCATGGCGATTTATAAAAATATTTGTGATTTCTTTGGTGATTTTCAAGAATTGTTTTTTTTTTTAAAGTACACTGAAAGAAAAATTGTAAAATTACCAAAAAAAATTGTAAATTTATTGTTTGCTACCTCCTATTTTACGAGAATTTCTACACACAAAAAAAAACTTTGTCAAATTACTAGGAAAAGTCTTGTAATCCCATTTTACCAATATTTGACAGTTTTCCTTGTTTTTTTAACAAATCAAAATTTAAATTTTTTTGTAATTTTAATTTTTTTTTTTTTGTAATTTTACAAATTTTCAAGATAATTTTACAAAAGAAATCAAGTAAATTCACGAGAATTCCTCATAATTTTAATTGTGCCAAAAAACTGTAAATTTACAATTTTATTGGTAACAAGCTTGTAAAATTACAAAATTATTGGAAAAAAGCTTGTAAAATTACTAGGAATTCTCGTAAAATATGAGGTAGCAAAAAATACGAAACCTCTTTGTAAATTTTATCGTGCCAAAAAACTTGTAAATTTACAATTTATTGGTAAGAACCTTGTAAAATTACAAAATTATTGGTTAAAAGATTATAAAATTACTAGGAATTTTTTTCAAATAGGAGGTAGCAAACAAAAAAAAGTTACAAGTTTTTTTGTAATTTTACATTTTTTTTGAGTGTAGTAAAAATTGCAAGCTTTTTTGTAATTTTACAACCTTTTTACCAATAAAATCATAAATTTATAACTTTTTTGATGCAATAAAAATTACAACGAATTCTCGTGACTGTACTAGATTTTGCGCAACCTCCTATTTCACGAGAATTCCTGGTAAAAACTACGAGATTTGTTTGTAATTTTACAAGCTTTTTACCAATAAAATAGTAAATTTACAACTTTTTTGATGCGATATAACTTACAAGTACTAGTTTTGTTTTGAAAAACTACAATTGAATTTCGATCGAAAAACAAAGAAAACTGTGAAATACCGCTAAAACGGGATTACGAGCTTTATTCAAGTAATTTGATAATTTTTTTTATATCCTCCACTCTAGTGATAGGGGGTGTATATAAGTTTGTCATTCCGTTTGTGACGTCTAGGACCCCATAAAGTTTACACATTCATGATCCTCGGTAAATCATGAATATATCCCCGGGTCTTTCGGACAACCCGGGTAGACCGGTCTTTTTATTAATATTTTTATTTTTAAAAAATTTCCCATATCCACTATTTTTAAGAACAACTCAAAAGTCTAATCTGAAATATTTTGTAAAGAAAGTGAATTTTTTACAAAACTTTACAATGCGAACACTTTCAATGCGAACACTTTCGTTATCTTTTTTTCATTAAAAATTTAATGTGCCGATATCTCAAAAAATAAGCAAGATATAGCAAAACCAAGAAAACTCTCAAAAGAAATATATCTAACAGCCTTTCTCTATCCATGTGTGGACTCAATAGGTCCGAAATTTTAATATAAAAATTTGCATTCCGGAAAATTTTAAAAAGCCAATAAATTGATAAGTCCAAAGGTATTTTTGTTGCAATTTACTTGTAGAAGTTTACCTCAGAATACCCAAAAGCCCTGAGAACAAAAGTTTTTGAGTTATTTGATTTGCAAGCTTTTTTGTAATTTTACAACCTTTTTACCAATAAAATCATAAATTTATAACTTTTTTGATGCAATAAAAATTACAAAGAATTCTCGTGACTGTACTAGATTTTGCGCAACCTCCTATTTCACGAGAATTCCTGGTAAAAACTACGAGATTTGTTTATAATTTTACAAGCTTTTTACCAATAAAATAGTAAATTTACAACTTTTTTGATGCGATATAACTTACAAGTACTAGTTTTGTTTTGAAAAACTACAATTGAATTTCGATCGAAAAACAAAGAAAACTGTGAAATACCGCTAAAACGGGATTACGAGCTTTTTTCAAGTAATTTGATAATTTTTTTTATATCCTCCACTCTAGTGATAGGGGGTGTATATAAGTTTGTCATTCCGTTTGTGACGTCTAGGACCCCATAAAGTTTACATATTCATGATCCTCGGTAAATCATGAATATATCCCCGGGTCTTTCGGACAACCCGGGTAGACCGGTCTTTTTATTAATATTTTTATTTTTAAAAAATTTCCCATATCCACTATTTTTAAGAACAACTCAAAAGTCTAATCTGAAATATTTTGTAAAGAAAGTGAATTTTTTACAAAACTTTACAATGCGAACACTTTCAATGCGAACACTTTCGTTATCTTTTTTTCATTAAAAATTTAATGTGCCGATATCTCAAAAAATAAGCAAGATATAGCAAAACCAAGAAAACTCTCAAAAGAAATATATCTAACAGCCTTTCTCTATCCATGTGTGGACTCAATAGGTCCGAAATTTTAATATAAAAATTTGCATTCCGGAAAATTTTAAAAAGCCAATAAATCGATAAGTCCAAAGGTATTTTTGTTGCAATTTACTTGTAGAAGTTTACCTCAGAATACCCAAAAGCCCTGAGAACAAAAGTTTTTGAGTTATTTGATTTGCAATTTTTTCAGGACCCCAAAACCCATTATTTCTTAAAATTTTTGTTCTACTATCGGCACAAAAAGCTGTGGATAGATCGGCAACTATGCCTTACCCCTCAGCTCCACCTTCCATAATTATGTTAACATAAAGCAACAAACACACACAAAACAATAACAAATTTTAGTTTGTTGTTTTTGTTTTGTGTGTGTTTGTTGCTTTATGTTTACATACTTATGGAAGGTGGAGCTGAGGGGTAAGGCATAGTAAGGTGGAGCTGAGGAGTTAAGTATTCTTTTTCCGTATGTAGTCATTTAAAGCAACACAAAAAAGTGCCGTCCTAAAGACCGAAAATGACCGTCCCAATTTTATGTGAATTTATGGAAAACACACTACTTTATGTGTTTAATAGCCGGTTTCTAAAAAAAATTGTCAACGATCGGGACCAAACGCTGTGAGTAGATCGACAATTATGTCTAAAGTATTCTTGTTCCATATGGACTCATTTGAAGCAACCACAAAAAAAAGTACCGTCCTAAAGACAGAAAAAGACCGTCTCAATCTATATATATAAAAGAGTTGGGTGAGTGAGTGACTGACTGACTGACTGACTGACTGACTCATCATCGCCCAGCCCAAACCGCTGAAGCTAGAGACTTGAAATTTGGACTGTAGGTTCACCTCCCGGAATATAGATCCACTAAGGCTGGATTTTTGCCAATGTTGATTCTAAGGGGGTAAAAAGGGTAAAAAAACTGTACTTTTGGTACTTTTTATATCTCCTGAAATAATGGTCATGGAGACTTGAAATTTGAACTGTATGTTCACCTCCCGGAATACAGATCCACTATGGTTGGATTTTTGCCAGTGTTGATTCTAAGGGGGTAAAAAGGGTAAAAAACTGTACTTTTGGTACTTTTTATATCTCATGAAATAATGGTCATAGAGACTTGAAATTTGGACTATATGTTCACCTCCCGGAATGTAGATCCTCTATGGCTGGACTTTTGCCAATGTTGATTCTAAGGGGGTAAAAAGGGTAAAAAACTGTACTTTTGGTACCTTTTATATTTTCGTAAATAATTGTCACAGAGACTTGAAATTTGGACTGTATGTTCACCTCCCGGAATAAAAATTCACTAAGGCTGGATTTTCGTCAATGATGATTCTAAGGGGGTAAAAAGGGTAAAAAACTGTACTTTTGGTACCTTTTTTATTTCCTTAAATAATGGTATTAGAAACTTGAAATTTGCAATGTAGGTTTACCTCCCGGAAAAAAAATCACCAAGGCTGGGTTTTTGCCAATGTTGATTCTACGGGGGTAAAATGGGTAAAAAAGTGTACTTTTGGTACTTTTTATATCTCCTTAAATAATAGTCATAGAGATTTTTAAAATTGGACTGTATGTTCACCTCTCGGAATAAAGATCCAGGCTGGATTTTTGCCAATGATGATTCTAAGGGGAAAAAAAGGGTTAAAACTGTACTTTTGGTACCTTTTACATTTACTTAAATAATGGTACTAGAAACTTGAAATTTGTAATGTAGGTTCACCTTCCGGAAAAAAGATTCAATAAGGCTGGGTTTTTGCCAATGTTGATTCTACGGGGGTAAAGGTATAAAAAGTACCTTTTAAAAAAGTACCTTTTAAAAAAGTACCTTTTATAAAAAGTACCTTTTATAAAAAGTACCTTTTATAAAAAGTACCTTTTATAAAAAGTACTTTATATAAAAAGTACCTTTTATAAAAAGTAACTTTTATAAAAAGTACCTTTTATAAAAAGTACCTTTTATAAAAAGTACCTTTTATAAAAAGTACCTTTTATAAAAAGTACCTTTTATAAAAAGTACCTTTTATAAAAAGTACCTTTCATAAAAAGTACCTTTTACAAAAAGTACCTTTTATAAAAAGTACCTTTTATAAAAAGTACCTTTTATAAAAAGTACCTTTTATAAAAAGTACCTTTTATAAAAAGTACCTTTTATAAAAAGTACCTTTTATAAAAAGTAACTTTTATAAAAAGTACCTTTTATAAAAAGTACCTTTTATAAAAAGTACCTTTTATAAAAAGTACCTTTTATAAAAAGTACCTTTTATAAAAAGTACCTTTCATAAAATGTACCTTTTACAAAAAGTACCTTTTATAAAAAGTACCTTTTATAAAAAGTATCTTTTATAAAAAGTACCTTTTATAAAAAGTGCTTTATATAAAAAGTACTTTTATAAAAAGTAACTTTTATAAAAAGTACCTTTTATAAAAAGTACCTTTTATAAAAAGTACCTTTATATAAAAAGTACCTTTTATAAAAAGTACCTTTTATAAAAAGTACCTTTTATAAAAAGTACCTTTTATAAAAAGTACCTTTTATAAAAAGTACCTTTTATAAAAAGTACCTTTCATAAAAAGTACCTTTTATAAAAAGTACCTTTTATAAAAAGTACCTTTTATAAAAAGTACCTTTTATAAAAAGTACCTTTTATGAAAAGTACCTTGTATAAAAAGTACCTTTTATAAAAAGTACCTTTTATAAAAAGTACCTTTTATAAAAAGTACCTTTTATAAAAAGTACCTTTTATAAAAAGTACCTTTATATAAAAAGTACCTCTTATAAAAAGTACCTTTTATAAAAAGTACCTTTTATAAAAAGTACCTTTTATAAAAAGTACCTTTTATAAAAAGTACCTTTCATAAAAAGTACCTTTTATAAAAAGTACCTTTTATAAAAAGTACCTTTTATAAAAAGTACCTTTTATAAAAAGTACCTTTTATAAAAAGTACCTTTTATAAAAAGTACCTTTTATAAAAAGTACCTTTTATAAAAAGTACCTTTTATAAAAAGTACCTTTTATAAAAAGTACCTTTTATAAAAAGTACCTTTTATAAAAAGTACCTTTTATAAAAAGTACCTTTTATAAAAAGTACCTTTTATAAAAAGTACCTTTTATAAAAAGTACCTTTTATAAAAAGTACCTTTTATAAAAAGTACCTTTTATAAAAAGTACCTTTTATAAAAAGTACCTTTTATAAAAAGTACCTTTTATAAAAAGTACCTTTTATAAAAAGTACCTTTTATAAAAAGTACCTTTTATAAAAAGTACCTTTTATAAAAAGTACCTTTTATAAAAAGTACCTTTTATAAAAAGTACCTTTTATAAAAAGTACCTTTTATAAAAAGTACCTTTTATAAAAAGTACCTTTTATAAAAAGTACCTTTTATAAAAAATACTTTTTATAAAAAGTACCTTTTATAAAAAGTACCTTTTATAAAAAGTACCTTTTATAAAAAGTACCTTTTATTAAAAGTACCTTTTATAAAAAGTACCTTTTATAAAAAGTACCTTTTATAAAAAGTACCTTTTATAAAAAGTACCTTTTATAAAAAGTACCTTTTATAAAAAGTACCTTTTATAAAAAGTACCTTTTATAAAAAGTACCTTTTATAAAAAGTACCTTTTATAAAAAGTACCTTTTATAAAAAGTACCTTTTATAAAAAGTACCTTTTATAAAAAGTTCCTTTTATAAAAAGTACCTCTTATAAAAAGTACCTTTTATAAAAAGTACCTTTTATAAAAAGTACCTTTTATAAAAATTACCTTTTATAAAAAGTACCTTTTATAAAAAGTACCTTTTATAAAAAGTATCTTTTATAAAAAGTACCTTGTATAAAAAGTACCTTTTATAAAAAGAACCTTTTATAAAAAGTACCTTTTATAAAAAGTACCTTTTATATAAAGTACCTTTTATAAAAAGTACCTTTTATAAAAAGTACCTTTTATAAAAAGTACCTTTTATAAAAAGTACCTTTTATAAAAAGTACCTTTTATAAAAAGTACCTTTTATAAAAAGAACCTTTTATAAAAAGGAATGTAGGATTTTTCGGTGAAGAAAAAACCTTCTGGAAGAGATACTTTTTTGAAATTTCGTTTCTAACGGGAGTAAGAAAGTGTACTTTTGGTACTTTTTTTTTGTTCCTATAGTAATGACCGTTGAAGCTTGAATTTTGGAATGTAGGGGACTTCGGTGAAAAAAACATTCTGCTAAAGTATTTTCAAAAAATTCTGTTTCTAGAGCTGTAAAAAAGTATTTTTTGATACTTTTATATTTCATGAAGTAATTATCCTAGGCACTGAAATTTTGAATGCTTTAAAAAGTTATTTTTGGAAATTCTGTTTCTCAGGGTCGCGACCGATCGTAAAGGGGATAAAAAGTGCAAATTTGGTTATTCTTATATTTCTTGAAATAATGGTTCAGAAACTTGATGTTTTAAATAAAGGATCACCTAGCACAAAAAAACAGTTTTTGGAAAATATAATTTTACGGGGAAAAGGGGGCAAATGGTTATTTTGAGATATCTAACTATTGAACTAAAAGCCGCAGAATTAACACCCAAGACAAGGACATATTTTAAAATTTTAGGGTAAAAAGGGGTACCTGGTAACAGTGGTGCAAAATGGTACTTTTCATATCTACAATATAAAGACAATAGAACTTTTTATTTTTTTAACGCATATTATACGGAGAGGAATGAAACATACATGGAACGAAAGGAGATGGACTTGGAAGTGAAATGGAATAGAACGGGGAACGAAGTGGAATAGAGCTGGGAACAATATGGAATGATAATTTTTACTTAAATTTTACGTATTTAACTTTTTTGACGCCATATTTTTTCTCTCTATATGTTTTTCCACTCAAACTTATTTTTATTCCAATTTTTTTTTCACTGAAATATTTACTCACTCAAAATCTTAAACCCGATATAAGGGCTCGAAAATTGTCAGTATATTTTTTCACCGTAACGAGCATGATGACGTACCAGCGAAGTTATTCAAATTTTATTGTTTAAATTATTCATTAAAATAGTATTTTATGAAAGACTTAAACGTCCACAAGTAAATAAAACAAAAACTATGTAGAGGATTTTTTTTTAAATCGTTAGAGTAATCCTGATCCTTATATTATCCGGTATTCAATACAACCGGTAACGAAGTACCGGGATGGTAAGCTAGTTTCATATAAATACATGGAAAACACACGACTTTATAAGATGAACAGCCAATTTCTCAAAATGTTTGTTCAACGACCGGGACAATAAGGGTTCAAGTTGAAAAAATTCAGAAGAAAAATTTAATTTCTAAATATTATAGACATTTCTGGTATTTCCCACACCGGTTTCAAACACCCCAGTTAGTTATATCATCAGAAGGATTTTAAATGTCGGTTTGTCTGTTAATGAAAACTGTTTTTTATATATGCGAAAGCTGTGAGTAGATCGGCAATTATGTCTAGAGTGTCCTTGTTCCATATGGACTCATTTGAAACAACCGCAAAAAAGTGCCGTCCTAAAGACCGATAAAGACCGTCCCAATTTTTTGTAAATACATGGAAAAACACAACTTTATGAGTTTAACAGCCGTTTTTTTTTTAATTTTTGTTCTACGACCGGAACAAAAACCTGTGGGTAGATCGGCAATTATGTCTAGAGTATCCTTGTGTCATATGGAATCATTTAAATAAACCACAAAACTTCAGTAAATATTTGCTGAAAGACCTTAACATAAAAGTAATCAACAAAAAGAAATGATAAAAAATCACAACATTTTTGTAAAAGCAGCAAAAAGACGTCACAAAATATAAAAAAGCCATATTAATACCTGTTTTTTAAAAAAGGGTATTCGAAAAAAACTCCGGGTAAAAATACAAAAAAAGCACCAGAAAATACCCGAAAAGCGTCAAAATGACAACACTGCCAATTTGTTTAAAAAATAATTTATACACACAAAAAAAACGTGGGTATCCAAAACCAATTTCTTTTTAGATTTTTTATTTTTTTTTTAATTAAAAATTTCAAAATTAAGGTTTTGCCCTAAAAAATGTTTCCCCATATAAACCGAATTTTTTTTTTCGATTTGGTATTTTTTCTTTAATTATTATTTTACTTGATAAGCTTATTAAAGACTGAAAATTTTATTTTGGTGGGATACAAATTTATGGCCGTTGGGGTTTAACTCTAGAAATATTTTTCATTCTAGCGATCAGTGTTGCCAGAACTTGGTAGTCAAAAACGGCTAAATTCATTCGAAAAAACGGCTAAAAAACGGCTAAAAATGGCTAAAAAAAGGCTAAAATATATATTTAACTTTTTTAAGAAAAAACTATTGTAAATTTATATTTTGTTTAATTTTTACACATAAAATTAAATAAAGAGATCTTTTGTAATACATTTGGTACGGTTCTGACTTATTCTAGATAAAAAATAGAGTTCAAAACACTTTTCCAATGATTTTAATTTTTTTAATGCAAAAATAAAAATGTTGACTAGAAAAAATTTGTTCTGAGTGAAAGAACTTTTTTAGTTATTCTTGGTTAAAAAAAATTAAGTAAAATTTTTTATTGAGTGCAATTTTTTTTTTTGTAGTTAGAAAAACACTGCATACATTTTTTCTTGACTTTCTTTTGAAAGTTAGCGCTTTTGCATCACCTGAATTCTAGGTAAACTTTTTACTCCAGGGACTATTTTCGCTGAAACCTGACGAGAAGAATAGCAAATCCCAGTTTCTCTGTTAAAAATACGCTCGAAACTATGCAAAGATTCAGCAACCAATCTTTAAGTAGAGTTTCGAACGTTAAGGTATTTTAACAGAGAAACGGGCATCGATAGTCCAAGATTTAGTATAATGAAAAACAAGTACATATTAACAAAAGAAACCTACATTAAAAATCCTGCTGATGATAACACTATAACTGGAGTGTTTGAAACCGGTACGGGAATACCAGAAATGTCTGTAATTTTAGAAATAAAATTTTATTCTACATTTTTTAACTTAAAACTTTATATTAAATAGAATTGGATCTTTTTCTTGATCTGTACTAACATAAAACCTATTAATTCTTTATTTAAGTATAAAAAAACACAAAAAATTTGTTTTAAATCAAAAAAGTCAAAAATGGCTAAAAAACTGCTAAAATAATTTCGAAAATGGCTGAAAAAACGGCTAAGAGCTAAATGCATTTTTTTCCGGCTGAACGAGTTCAAAAGGAGCTAAATCTAGCCGGAAAATGGCTAAAATGGCAACACTGCTAGCGATGTCCTTTCACCCGTCTGTAGAGGACACCATACAGTCCGAAATAAAACATCTTCACTTCCGAAGTTTGGCATGAATATGTCTTATGGTCATAGGCTAGCTAAGTTCCGAAATAGGCAAAATCGGACCAAGGGGAAAAATGTTCCCACTTGGAGAACTAAACCAACCTCAGAAAACCGCCTTTTTTCGCAGGGTTGTTTGTACTTTTGTTAAGCAAATGCAACATTTTTGTGTCAAAAGAAGTTCAAAATCCTGGATGTGGACCCAGTGGATAAAAAAAATAAAAAAGTTTGACCCGCCTCCTTTTGTGGGCGTGGATATAAAAAAATGTATTTTGATAATGTTTAATTGTAAGAATTATAATAAATCCATTATATAAAACCTACGGCAAGGGGGAAAGGTTTCCCCTCAACGTCTCCCACCAACCCTTGCCAAAAACCTTTTCCTTCAGTAGTTACCAACCTTTTTTGGGCCATGCCCCACTTTTAAGCTAAAAAAATACATGGTCCCCCAAAACTAAAAAATTATTGTAAATTTACATTTTTTTTATTATTCAGGATTACAAGTGGTCTAGCGAACTTTTAGTTATGACTAAAGTTTTAACACAGTTTTCAGTACAAGTCAAGTTACAAAACACTAATACTGAAAAAATTTTGAAAAACTTTGTTTAATTACTTATCAACTAAATATTTGAAATAAAATTAAATAAAAAATTATCAGGTTAAAATTCATTAGTTTATGTTAGGTAATTTAAATAATTGAAATAAAAAAAAATAGCTTATTTTCGCCCCTGAGATTTTAAAATTGCCCCAGTTGGGCGAGAATCAAAGGTTGGGAATCAGCGACTGAAAAAAAATTTAAAAATCAAAATTTCAAAACGGGATAACTAAAAACCTCTTTAAAATTTACAAAACAATCTGCTGTTTTTTAAGTTTAAAGATTTTAAATTTCACAAAAATCTTAAAAAAAAAAATTTAATCTTAAAAAAAACTTAAAAATTTTCTGTAAAATAGCAAAATAATCTGCAAGAAATCTGCACAAAATTTTTTTGAAATTCAGCAAACAGAATTGAATGACAGAGAATTCACTTAAAATATCCATTTCATTTGAAAATAATTTTACAGATTTTTGACAGAGTTTTTTTCTCGTGTGTGTAATTTTGTTTAAGAAAATTTAAATAAAATATTTTGGAGATTTGAAAAATGTGTAGAATACAAAAATTATTTTTATTGCCAAATTTATATGGGACCGATTTTAGCTCGGTCATAGAGTAGAGCTTACCGATTTGGCTCAAAATTTTATCATGTACTTATTTTAGGTCTTTTTACAAATCCAAGTTTCAGAAGCGGTGAAAATCCAAAATTGTTAAAATAAGGACCACTCGAATAAACATACCAAACATTTATTTTTTATTCCAGCGGACACATATATTTGGTTTGCTTATTTGACTTAAAACATTTCGATTAATTCTTTAATCGAAATTAGAAATTTTAAATTAATCGAACAACTATTCGTCTAAAATTGTTCGATTAATCGAACAAGAATTAATCGATTGGGCACCCTAATATATATTATTGATTTATGATCGGTTCTAAGACAATCTATGAATGTCCGTGAGGCCGTCGTCTTTGGAGGACACAATGCAGTCCAAAATAAAGGAACTAGGGGTACTAATATTTCTTATGGTCACAGGATTTTTACGTCTAAACATTTCTTCGGAACAAACTACTACCCTATCTCTAATTTCTAAGGGGGCTCCCACACAAAATGACATTTTTTTAAATTTGCTCCAACCGCTCTAACTGCCCTACGAGTGCCCTTAGAGCAATAAAATGTATGACCGACACACAATATTTTTTTAGTCCAAACATTTTCTCTGAACACATCTACCCTCTATCTTTAACAATTAAGGCGGTCCCCATACAATTCTTTTTATTTTTTGTAAATTTGTTTTATTTAATCAGCTTCTACCGGTCCAATGGTGCGTCCGAGAGGGGTCATTACTGAGACCGACCCCCATTTATTTTTACCCTCCAACATTTTTGTAAAACATACACACGCCCTATCTCCATTCCCCAAATAGGCTCTCATACAAATTACAATTGGAGCAAATTTTATAAAAATGTAATTTTAAATGGAAGCCCACTTAGGGAGTGGAGATAGGGCGTAGGTATGTTTCACAAAAATGTTGGAGGGTGAAAATAAATGGGGGTCTGTCTTACTAATGACCCCTCTCAGACGCACCATTGGACCGATAGAATCTGATTAAATAAAACAAATTTACAAAAAATAAAAAAAATTGTATGGGTACTGCCTTAACCGCCTTAACAGTTAAAGATAGAGTGTATTCAGAGAAAATGTTTCGACTAAAAAAATATTGTGGGTCGGTCATACATTTTATTGCTCTAAGTTCACTCGTCATTTTGTGTGGGAGCCCCCTTAGAAATTGGAGATGGGAAATTAGTTTGTTCCGAAGAAATGTTTAGACGTAAAAATTAATGGGGGTCGGTCTTCAAAATGACCCCTCTATGACGCACCATTGGAGCAGTAGAAATGATTTTAAGATTGGAAAATTACAATAAAATTTTTTCAAAAAATTTTAAAAAATAGTAATAATCGTTATCCCACGATCCTACTGGGCAAAAAATTTGTAGAATCGATAGAAGTTTTACACAAAAAAATTTCAAAAAAATCGAAGAGCACAAACATTTTCAAAAATGAGATTTAAATTTTAAAACTTAAAAATCGCATACTAGAGCGCTTTTAAGAATTTTTTTGGGATTTTTTTTTTAAAGTACGTAAAAAAACAAAAATTTTTAAAAAAAAATTTAAATTTGGACCATTATTTAAGAAGTTATGAGTAAAAGAAGTTTGAGTAAAGGAACAAACTACCAATTTTTAAAAATTCGATATCTTTTGAACGGGTCATAAACAAAATCTGAAAATTTACCACGAAGGAGTTTTCGAAGGGTATTAAAAACTGTAAACAAATTGGGAAAATATAAAAAAAAAATTCAAAATGTCCGATTTGACACGGAATGCCCCATATATATTCATGATGCCCGATCGATTTTAAGACGATGTCCGTTTGTCTGTGAAAATGCTATCACGGACAAAATATTTCACAGAGATGACTGAAACTTCCCGAGTAAAAATTTTTATATGATGCAATACATAATGATATATAACACAATATATATTTAAACGCAATTTAATCCGAATAATGTTGGATGTTTTTGCATTAAAAAAGATCATATTGTATAAAATATGATTCGATTTCATCCGAGTTTTGACCAGACATTGCCATATTTCATTGGATCCAATTAGATCTAATTGCATAAAAACATAAAAAAGTATTGGTGTGTTTTGGTTTGGGTGAGTTACACCACAGGTCAACGATACATTCACCAAACATATAATTTTCAAAAACAAAAAAAAATGTTTGGGTACGCTTCGAACCAGATAGGTGATATACATAACCCTAACAAGGAAATGTTTAGGAACATTTTAAAAGTTTCTTATACTTTGCTTAAAAAACTTAGAACATTTTTGGTTAATTTGAAACATTTAATTGAAAACATTTATAAATGGAACAGAATAAGCTATATATAATTTTATATTAAATTATACAGAAAAACAAATTTTGTATTGGCCCTAATATTATTTCATATATTTATATCAACCGTATACCTTTTAATCCGAATCATGATTAAATTATATATTACAACATATGACTGCATTTAAAAAAATTAGAAAATACCTCACGGGATGTATAATCATATATAATTTATTATGTTTGTATCAAGTTATATATTGTTATATATGTTTATTTTTACTCGGGTTAACATATTTATTGGAAGTTCTCCCGAGAAGTTTGGTATTGCATTTGATCGATATCGGTTCAGCGGTTCAAAAGTTATAAACGAAAATGTAAGCACACCTCAAAAATTTCAGTACATGCAACATAACCTAAATATACAAAATGCTTTAATTCTGCTTCTGGTTGACATATGTGAACATAATTGAACACCAAATGGTATTAACAAGTACGATCATATTTTTTGAAAAAAAAAGAAAAAAAACGCGAATTTTTTTTACCAAAATTTTTTTTCGCGGAATTTTTTTTTTACCCAATTTTTTTTTTTTTTTTTTTTTAAGTAATTTCCTTTTAAATATAGTTTTTTGCAATAATCTTTTTGAAATTGTGGAGGGTATCACTACATTCGGCAAGGCCGAATTTAACTTTTTTACTTGTATTTTTTACAAATTTTTTTTTTTTTGGAAAGTTTAGATGTTTGTCTATCCACACAAAAAAAAAGGGCCTCAAATTGGGCCCTTTTTTTTTTTTTTTTTTTTATTCAAAAGAACGCTTCGGTGATTTCCTTTAAGAGCTGTGGGGTCGCTTAGTGGGATGCGAGTGGGATATCTATGAAAAATTTTTTTTTTTAACTTTGGAACACAAAAAACCGTTCTTCAATTTGCACTATTAGGCGTGGGATAGCTAACCAGTTTTCGATTTCGATCCGCGATACCCTCTAATTTTTTTAGGTTCGAAAAAGAAAGCACGAGCCAAAAAATGGGGGCGGTGGGGAGGGGCCATATGGCCCCTCATTGGGGTCAAAGTTGGGCGTAAAGAGGTAAAAATCCTCAAAAAGACCCAAAACTCCCCTAGAAACGCCCCTGGAGGGGTGCAATGTGAGACCGACCTCCAATAATTTTCTGCCCCCAATATTTTTCTTACCCCTATTTCCACTTCCTAAGGGGGCTCCCATACAAACCATTTTTAAAAAATTTGATCCTACCATTCTAACTTACCCTTAAGTGCCCCTAGTGGGGCCAAATGTATGACCGACCTCCATTATTTTATTAATTCCAACATTTTTTGCAAAAATACCTACAATGTATCTTTAACCCTTAAGGTGGTCCCCATACATTTCTTTTATTTTTTATAAACTTGTTTTATTAAACCAGCTCCTACCGCCCCTACTGTGCCTCCTAGAGAGGCAAAAATTACGACTAACCCCCATTATTTTTTAGTTACCAACATTTTGTCCGAACATCATAACACCCTATCTCCACTCCCTAAGGGGCTCGCATACATTATAAAAACATGTATTTTTAAAAACTAATAAAAAAATAAAAAAAAATGTATGGGGACCCCCTTAAGAGTTGAAAATAAAGGGTAGGTATATTCCGAGAAAATGTTGGAGTTGAAAAAATATTGGGGGTCGGTCATACATTTTACTTCTCTAGGGGCACCCTACGGACAGTTAGAGCGGTAGGAGCAAATTTTATAAAATGTCATTTTGTATGGGAGCCCCCTTAGGAAGTGGAAATTGGGGTAAGGTATGTTCAAGAAAAATGTTGGGGGCAGAAAATTATTGGAGGTCGGTCTCATATTGCACCCCTCCAGGGGCGTTTCTAGGGGAGTTTTGGGGCTTTTTGAGGATTTTTACCTCTTTACGTCCAACTTTGACCCCAATGAGGGGCTATATGGCCTCTCCCCACAGCCCCCATTTTTTGGCTCGTGCTTTCTTTTTCGAACCTAAAAAAATTAGAGGGTATCGCGGATCGAAATCGAAAACTGGTTAGCTATCCCACGCCTAATAGTGCAAATTGAGGAACGGTTTTTTGTGTTCCAAAGTTAAAAAAAAAATTTTTTCATAGATATCCCACTCGCATCCCACTAAGCGACCCCACAGCTCTTAAAGGAAATCACCTAAGCTTTCTTTTGAATCAAAAAAAAAAAAAAAAAAAGGGCCCAATTTGAGGAAAAAGTCAAAAAAGTTTTGGATTTTTAAGAAAAAAAATCAAAAATTTTTTTTTTATTTTTTTTATGTTTTTTTTTCGAAAGACTGAAGAAATAGCTATCTAAACTCTTTGGAACACATTTTGCTAAAAACAATATGTAAGAAGTTACATGAATGAGAATAAACACCTCTTTGGCCAAAATGTCAAATTTCGACCCCCACTAACTCAGAGAGTTCTTGACCGATCTCGTTGAAAAATTGTGTCTGAACTACTATTCAATAGGACTAACCTTGGTGCAAATTTCATCCCGATCGGAAGACATCGGTTTCAAAAGTTGTGTCAGTTGACACGAAAACCCCCATATGTGTTTTTTCGAGAAAATCGCATTTGAATTTCTTGTTTCAACGTAGCGTAAAAAAAAAAAAAAAAAAAAAACAAAATTAAAAAAAAAGTGGCGGGATTTTTGATATATTGACTTTTTTTAAAAATGAAAAATTCCAGAAAAGGTTTTGAAAATTTCTAAAAAAATTTAGTCGATAGCTCATACAAGACTATACAAGAATGTAAATTTTTGAGATTGTGGTGCATTCCGTTTTGATTTGATAAATATTTAAACAAGGCAACTCGAATCAAATTTGACCATTTTTTCAATATTTGACCACGCCTCCTAAGCCCAGTTTTTGAAAAATTTAAAAACCAATAACGCAATTTTCTTAGTTCCATATAGGGCTATTCATACAACATATTCAGAAATTCACGGGACACATGTTTTTCTGAAGCGGGACATTTGGTGTGTAATCTATATATGAGGCCACTTTTTCTTCTTTTTTTTAAATTTTTTTTTTTAAGTTTAGATGTTTGTCCATCCACACAAAAAAAAAAGAAATGTATTTTTCGTTTTTTTTCGAGAAAATCGCATTTGAATTTTAAATTTCATATCAATTTTGTAATTTGCTTGTATTTTCTTGTTTTAACGTTGCGAATGAGTAATATTCATGCAATTAAAAATACATTTCTGATTTTTTTTGTGTGGATGGACAAACATCTAAACTTTAAAAAAAAAATTAAAAAAATAAGAAAAAAAAGTGGCCGGATTTTTGATAAATTGACTTTTTTAACAAATGGAAAATTTCAGAACGGGTTCTGAAAATTTTCTAAAGAAAAAAATTTTATTCGATAGCCTATACAAAACTATATAAGAATGTAAATTTTTAAGATTGTGGTGCATTCCGTTTTAATGTGATAAATATTTAATCAAGGCAACTCGCTTCAAATTTGACCATTTTTCCAATATTTGACCATGCCCTCTAAGCCCAGTTTTTGAAAATTAGAAAAACCAAAAACGAAACTTTCTCAGTTCCATATAGGGCTATCCAAACAACCTATTCAGAAATTTACGGGACATATGTTTTTCTGTAGCGGGACATTTGGTGTGGAATGCCTCATATATAAAAGAGTAACGTGACTGACTGACTGACATACTCATTCATCATCGCCCAGTCCAAACCGCTGAAGCTAGAGACTTGAAATTTGGACTGTAGGTGCAGCTCCCGGAATGTAGATCCACTAAGGCTGGATTTTTGCCAATGTTGATTCTAAGGAGGAAAAAAGGGTAAAAAACTGTACTTTTGGTACTTTTTATATCTCCTGAAATAATGGTCATAGAGACTTGAAATTTGGACTGTATGTTCACCTCCCGGAATAAAGATCCAGTAAGGCCGGATTTTAGCCAATGTTGAATCTAAGGGGTAAAAAGGGTAAAAATCTGTACTTTTGGTACTTTTTATATCTCCTGAAATATTGGTCACAAAGGCTTGAAATTTGGACTGTATGTTCACCTCCCAGAATATAGATCCAGTAAGACTTCATTTTTACCAATGTTGGTTCTAAGGGGATAAAAAGGGTAAAAATCTGTACTTTTGGTACATTTTATATTTCCTTAAATAATGGTACTAGAAACTTGAAATTTGAAATGTCGGTTCAGCTCCCGGAATATAAATCTACTAAGGCTGGATTTTGCCAATGTTGATTCTAAGGGGTAAAAAGGGTAAAAAACTGTACTTTTTGTACCTATTATATTTTCTTAAATAATGGTCCTAGAAACTTAAAACTTGCAATGTAGGTTCACCTCTCGGAAAAAATATTCACCAATGCTGGGTTTTCGCCAATGTTGACTCTACGGGGGTAAAATGGAAAAAAGTGTACTTTTGGTACTTTTTTTAAATTTACTGAAATAATGGTACCTTTTAAAAAAGTACCTTTTATAAAAAGTAGCTTTTATAAAAAGTACCTTTTATAAAAAGTACCTCTTATAAAAAGTACCTTTTATAAAAAGTACCTTTTATAAAAAGTACCGTTTATAAAAAGTACCTTTTATAAAAAGTACCTTTTATAAAAAAAACTTTTAAAAAAAGTACCTCTTATAAAAAGTACCGTTTATAAAAAGTACCTTTTATAAAAAGTACCTTTTAATTTTTACAAGTTATTACTCAAATTGTTTTTCTCAATATTTTTTTCTGTGTGCTGTTAAAATATACAACTTTAAAAAAAATAAATTGATAAGTTTTTAGTAAATTTTTACTTGCTACAATTAAAAAATTAATTAAAATAACGAAAGTTTTTGAGTTATGTTTTAATTGTGTCAATTAAAAATTTAGTGGAAAATGTTTATTTAATGTTTACTCAATAGGTACTACGCTCAAAAAAACAACCTTGCCAAATTACTACACTCAAAATAATAACTCTGTTAAATTACAGAAAAACTATGCTAATTTAACAGACTACACCATACTTTTCCAGCTAACAACATTTCTTGGTAATTTTACTCAAAAAACTCTGCAAAACGATTTTGACAGAAAAAAACTGTTAATTTACAGAGTTTATAGTAATATATTGGTTAAATATGAAAGCTTTTTTTACAGAGAAAACTCTGTAATTTTACTATAAAACTCTGTAAAATGATTTAGACAAAAAAAAACTGTTAATTTACAGAGTTTCCAGTAAAATATTGGTTAAATAAACCACCATTTAGCAAAGAAAACTACACTCAAAATAATAATTTTGTAAAATACTCTGTAAAATGACTGTAATCTCAATTCAACAGATATTTGACAGAGTTTTCTGTCAAAATACATATTTAAAGAAAATACTTTGTATTTTGTTGTGACAAAAAAACAAAGTTTCCTCTGTTATATTACTTTTTACTTTGTAATCTTAATTTTACTGATAATTAAGAGAGTTTTCTGCTAAAATACAGATTTAAGCAAAATACTTCGTATTTTTTATAACCATTTTTGAGTAGTTTTTGTTCAAAATCAAAATTTTATCTGTATATTTTTTTTTGAGAAAAAGTTGAAACAGTAGCAAAAAAATTTTCAAAATTTTTTTTTTCAGAAATCTTATAAAAATTTTACAAAATAACATGCATTTAACTAAACTGTAAATTTACAGAGTTTTTTCTGTAAATTTTTTTCTGCATCAAATGCATTTCACAAATATATGTAAATTTACATAGTTTTTTTTTGCTAAATGGTGGTTTATTTAACCAATATTTTACTAGAAACTCTGTAAATTAATAGTTTTTTTTTTCGTCCAAATCATTTTACAGAGTTTTAAAGTCAAATTACAGAGTTTTTCTGTCAAAAAAAATGTTATGTTTAACCAATATTTTACTATAAACTCTGTAAATTAACAGTTTTTTTTTGTTAAAATCATTTTACAGAGTTTTTCTGTATTTTAACAGAGTTATTATTTTGAGTGTATGTAAATTTACATATATTTGTAAAATACATTTGATGCAAAAAAAAATTTACAGAAAAAAACTCTGTAAATTTACACAGTTTAGTCAAATGCATGTTATTTTGTAAAATTTTTATAAGATTTCTGGAAAAAAAAATTTTGATAACCTTTTTTGCTACTTTTTTAACTTTTTCTCAAAAAAAAAAATATTCGGGTGATTCCATGTCAAACCGCACAGAAAACTGTCATTTTCGGATTTGACACCTCCGATTTTAATGAAATTCGCAAAAAATATTTCACATGCGTTGTTTTCATAAAATGATTACCTTACAGGCTCCAAAAATTTTTAGTTTTCGAAATATGGCGTCTTGAAAATTGGCAAAAACGTAAAATTTTTAAAAAGGTGCACATACAAAGTCACCCATAACTTTAAAACTATAAAACCCACAGTTACCAAATAGGTACCATTTGAAAGCTGAAAGGATTGCCTTATAAGTGGCATGCACAATTTTTTCTTGTAACGAAAGGTCAAAGGTCATATTTCAAGGTCTAATGTTCAAAGACCTATATCTCAAAATCCGATATTTTTAAAATTCTCAAAAAAATATATGATAACAACCAAGTCTTTCTCTACATTTGTATCAAAATTTCAGGGTGGACACTCATATGGTTCCAAAGTTACAGAAGAAAACGTGCTCGAAGGCAAGGTTTTTTCTACGAGTTCATATAAAAAATATTGCACAAACAAAACAATATACATAGCCGTAAACAAAGGTGCGGGCCTAGAACAAGGCTTAATACTTTTTATGTATTTTGAGTTATATTGTTCTTTTACAAGGAAAGTCCTTGAAAGTGAACATACCTGATTTCTTTTAAATTTATACACAAGCTAGAAAAAATAAATCTAAAATCAACCAGTCTGAGCTTGTCGGCCTAAATTCAGGTTAAACGCGGTTAAAAATTACCCATTTTCAGTTATTTTAAAGTTTAGGTACTTTATATTGATGCCACATATAACAGATCGGTTTCATTCGAAACCTATATTCTTCCATAGTAGGGAAATAGGAATGGGGTGGGGGAACCGTATGTTCAAAGCGAAATAAAGCTCATAAACAAGAATATAATCAAGCATAAAAATGGTTTAGAAATGCAAACACTAATGTTTAGAACTTCTTTGAATTTTTGCCTTATTTTATTTTGGACACACTAATAAAGATATTTTTTTTTAAATTCGGATGAAACCCGACCTGTAAGAAAAACTGCCAATAAAAAATTCATGTGATTGCTTAATTTAAATAGAAAATAGTACCAACAATGAATTTGTTTTACAAAAACTATATAGTTTACCAAAAACTATACATTTTTAACAAAAACAATTATGCAACAAATAAAATGTCTCAAACAGACGCCAAAATTTTTTTTTTTCAAATGAAACGGATCTGATAAAAGTGGCATCAATGTACCTAAAAGTTAAAATTACTAAAATTCGGTCATTTTTGACTCCCGTTTAACCATTTAAAACTAAATTAAGACCAATAAGCTCAGACAGGTCGATGTTAGATATTTGTTGTCTTTCATGGGCATAAATTTCAAAGAAATTACGTATGTTCACTTTGAAGATTTTCCTTGTAAGAAAACAAGATAACCCTACGATAAAATTCAGTTTTGATTGTGAAATCAAATTCAGGAGGTCGAAATATTAATAAATAATGGGTTCAGTTTTTAGGTCCGTCCCTTTGTTTACTGCTAGCAGCATGCTAGCATGCTATGCTGCTTTGTGTGTGTAAGCTTTTGCATATGAACTCGTAGAGAAAATCTTGACTTCAAGCACGTTTTCCTCTGTAACTTTGGAACCATATGAGTGTCCGCCCGGAAATTTTGATACAAATGTAGGGAAAGACTTGATTGTTATCATATATTTTTTTGAGAATTTTAAAAATATCGGATTTTAAGATATAGGTCTTTGAACATTAGACCTTGAAATATGACCTTTGACCTTTCGTTACAAGAAAAAATTGTGCATGCCACTTACAAGGTAACCCTTTCAGCTTTCAAATGGTACCTATTTGGTAATTGTGGGTTTTATAGTTTTAAAGTTATGGGTGACTTTGTATGCGCACCTTATTGAAAATTTGACGTTTTTGCCAATATTCAAGACGCCATATTTCGAAAACCGAAAGGTTTTGGAGCCAGAAAGGTAGTGATTTTAGGAACACTATCCATTTGCAATATATTTGGCAAATTTTATTTAAATCGAAGGTGACAAATCCGAATGATGTGTGGTTTGAGCTGGATTTGCCCATTCAGATAAAATATTGATGTTTGGTAACAAAAACTACTCAAAACAGAAAACTTTTTTGGTTATAAAAAAATACGAAGTATTTTGCTTAGATCTGTATTTTAGCAGAAAACTCTGTAAATTATCTGTAAAATTAAGATTACAAAGTAAAAAGTAATATAACAGAGGGAACTTTGTTTTTTTGTCACAACAAAATACAAAGTATTTTCTTTAAATCTGTATTTTGACAGAAAACTCTGTCAAATATCTGTTGAATTGAGATTACAGTCATTTTACAGAGTATTTTACAGAGTTATTATTTTGAGTGTAGAAAAAGTCTCGTAATACCATTTTACCAATATTTAACAGTTTTTCTTGTTTTTAACAAATAATTTTCGATCGAAATTTACATTTTTTTTTTTGTAATTTTACAGTTTTTCAAATTTCCAAGATATTTTTATAAAAAAAATCTAGTAAATTTACGAGAATTTCTTGCAAGTTCTTTTTCCCCAAAAAGTTGTAAATTTACAATTTTATTGGTAAAAATCTTGTAAAATTACAAAAAAGTTCGTAATTTTTACTAGGAATTCTCTAAAATAGGAGGTAGCAAAAAAATCTAGTAAAATCACGAAACCTCCTTGTAAGTTTTATTGCGTCAAAAAAATTGTAAATTTACATTTTTTTTGTGTAAAAAGCTTTGGTAAAAAGCTTGTAAAACAACAAGGAATTCTTGTCAAATAGGAGGTAGCAAAAAAAACATTTCTTGTAATTTTACAAGTTTTTTTTTTTGAGTATCCCAGCAAAATTTTCTGTTGCAAATAATCTGTTCCAGAATGCATCATTTTTCCCTGCAACCGATTCTACTTAACATTCCAGAATCAATGATTTTTGTTTGAAATTTTTTCGAAACAATCGTTTTTTAGAGCAAGCGGTTTTTTTGAAAAATAATTTTACATAGAAAATTTTGTTGTGATTACCGTAGAATATATTCAAGCAGTGGCGTATACAGGGGGGGGGCCCGGGCCCCCCCCCGAAATGATTTGACAAATTTCAGGATTTGGTATCAAATAAAAAGTACAATGTTAAAAAACTTCATAAAAAAATTTAAAAACATTTAAGAATCTAAAATTTTTTGAAGAGAAATGTTTTGAAACTAAAAATTTTTCTGTTAAAAAATCTCAAAATCTGAAAAAAAATTTTTAGAATTTGAAACTTTTCAACTTAGGATTCTAATGAAAAAATAACTTAGAACCTGAAGTTTTATGTAAACAAAAAATGGACCTAATTGTAAGTAAAATGTAGTCAAATCTTAAAACGCGACTTTGTCATTTAGAAAAATGTCTCAAAACGAGACTATTTCTTAAAAAATTTTTTTCTCAGAATCTAAAACTTTTTATAAAAAAATGTCTGAGAATCTAACTAAGACTTTTTCTATAGGAATAATGCCTTAAAATATTAGCCTTTTCGCAGAATATAAGACCTTTTCTATAGGAAAAATGTCTCAGAATCTGGTACTTTTTCTATTAGAAATTTTTAGAATCTGAGGCTTTTCTAAATGAAAAAAGTTTCAGAATCTGAGGCTTTTCTATATGAGAAATGTTTTAGAATCTGGGAACTTTCTATAGGAAAAATGTCTCTGAATCTGAAAAATGTCTCAAAATCTGAGATTTTTTCTATAAAAAAAATCTTAAAATCTGAGGTTTTTTTATATGAAAAATGTTTTAAAAGCTGAGAACTTTCTATAGGAATAATGTCTCTGAATCTGAGAATTTTTCTTACAATCAGGAAAATGTCTCAGAATTTTAGACTTTTTTTACGAAAAATCTTTCAGAATCAACGAATTTTTCTTAAGGAAAATTATCTCAAAATCAAATAAAGGAAAAATGTCTCAGAGACACAAGGTGAGACATTTTGTATAGAAAAATGCTCAAAATCTGAAACTTTCTATTTTAAAAATATATTTTTCGATAAGAATAATGTCTCAAAATTTGAGTATTTTGCTATTTGAAATATATTTCAAATCTGAGACTTTTTCTTTAGGAAAATTTTCTCAGAATCTGAGGCTTTTTCTATATGAAAAATGTTTCAGAATCTGGCACTTTCCTATAGTCAAAATGTTTCAGAATCTGAGACTTGTTCTACAGGAAAAGTGATTAAGCATCTTAGACTTTTTCAATAGGAAAAATGTGTCAGAATCTAAGAAATTTTCTGTAGAAAAAATGTCTGAGAACCTGAGACATTTTCTATAGGAAAAATTTCGAATAATCTGAGACTTTTTCTGTAAGAAACATGTCGAAGAATTTGAGACTTTTTTTATAAGAATCTGAGACTTTTTATAGGAAAAATGTCTCAGAATTAGAAACTTTTTCTATAGAAAAAATGTCTGAGAACCGGAGACATTTTCTATAGGAAAAATGTCGAATAATCTGAGACTTTTTCTGTAAGAAACATGTCGAAGAATCGGAGACTTTTTCCATAAGAATCTGAGACTTTTTCTATAGGAAAAATGTCTAAGAATCTTAGACCTTTTCTATAGGAAAAATGTTTTAGAATCTAAGACTTTTTATACTGTTTTCTTTTTAAAACGTTCTCAGAATCTGAATCATTTTATTTATAGAAAAAGTGAAGATTTTCTCAGAATCTAAAATTTTTTGTGTGAAATGTTGTAGAATCTGAGAAAATGTGCAAAATTAGAAATATCTCAGATTATGGGAAAATGTCTTACAATCGGAGTCTTTCTTTTGGAAAAGTATTTTATGAATATGTTTATAGAATCAATTTCTAAACTGAATTTTTCGAGAAACGTTTTCCATTGGAAATATGATTTAGAGTCTTTGACTTTTTCTATTACAAAATCTGTCTTAACTGCAAATTGTGATAGAATCTTAGACTTTTCTTTGAAAAAATTTCAGATAATCTTCTTTGTAAAAATGTTTCAGCATCTTATAAAATTCGCACTTTAAAAAAAATGCTTAAGTCTCTCAAAAAATTCTAAAATATAAAAAAAATCTTAATTTCCCCCCAAACGGTGGTAAACTTACACAAAAATGAAGATTCTCATTGTGTTACATTCAGTTCAAGGAAAAGATCGGGAAAAATTCTAAAACATGTCCTATTATGTAAATTTTTTGTAAAAAAAAAAATTTAAAAATAATGTTGGGCCCCCACCGAAATAAAATCCTGGATACGCCCCTGTATTCAAGTATCGATTGAACCAAGAATTTGTTCCAAAAAAATTTGCTGGGTATAATAAATTGTTTACTGGTGCAAAATCAGTAATTATTTACAAAATAATATTAAAAATTTACTCAATTTTGTTTTCGTTTTGTGTAGAAAAAAACCTGTACTTTAATGTTTTTTCTAAACATAGTATATGACGTTTTGGCTAAAGTGCACTTTACGGGGCACAAATATTTTGGCAAAAAAAAATATGTGACCCCCTTTAGAATTAAAAAAGAAAAAAACCGAAATTAAAATTTAAGGGGGCTGGGCCCCGGTGGACCCCCTGGAGCCAAAAAACCGCCCCACCCACAAACCTGTACGTATGGGTACTCAAATGAAAGGTAATTTGCTCACGATTGCAAATATGTATTTTTTGTATGTATTTTAACAATATTGTAACCCCTAAATCCATTTTAGTAACTTTCAGTTCAATAATTAAGCCATTCAGTAATTAACAACGTAAAAGGCTTGATTCACAAAAAAGTTTTATTTTGCGGGGAGGGTGGGTTTAATGCATGGAGTTTGTAATCCCTAAGCCCGGCCGAAGGCCGGCTACGCAGAAAAAAATTTTAAGCAAAAAAAAATTTTTTTTTGTGGACTTTTTTTTGAAAAAAAAACGGATCAGGTCGTTTTTTTGGACCTAGAGGGGCCCAGGGACCTAGCTCCCCTTTATTTTCTTTTTTAATTACCTTTTACTTAAGTACCCACACAAACCTGTAGGTGGGAGGGTCAGTTTTTTTTGATCAAGGGGGGTCCCCGGGGCCCAGCCCCCTTAAATTTTAATTTCCGTTTTTTTCTTTATTAATTCCAGAGGGGGTCCAATTTTTTTCCCCCCTAAAATATGTGTGCCCCGTAAAGTGCACTTTTGCCGACGTTTTAGCTAAAACTTTGTTTTATAACGCAAAATCTTGTAAAACTATTTTTCAGGGAAATCGAACTGGAAATTTTTTCTCCAAAATATTACATCGGTTGAGTAGATTTGTTTTAAAAAGTCAAATCTTTTTATAAAATTTTGCAAAGTTTTCAAAATAAAGTAATTAAGTATTTTTTTTTTTAGTTTAAGCATTTTTTTTATTGATTCTGCAATAATTGGCATCACTGTTACTTAACACATAAACACAATAGTTCACTCTCACTCACACCCATCTATTTCTCTCACTTACTCTTGTGGGATGGTAATAAAGTAAAAATGACTTTGAAAGGATTTGTTTTTCGTGTTTTTCTGTGTGTTTTTTTTTTGTCCCTTAAGCCAAATAAAGGACTAGTAATTTATTTCGTATGATTTTTTATAGATATTTTTTTTTTCTCTTGCACATCTACATTTACGTATGTATATGACAAGTATGAATCATTCGTTTTGGTAAGTATTTTTTTTTTCCTTATTTTCTATGACTCTGGCCGTTTTTTTTTTTTTTGTAAGGATGATTAATAAATTTTCACTTTGGGATTTTCCTTTTACAATTATAATTTCAAGTTCAATGTAATTTTTTTCTTTTTTTTTTTTTGATAAATGTTTTAATGCGTTTTTTCAACTTTTTCGTTATAAATTTATTAAATATATTTTTAAATTTTGTTATTTTAAATTCTTTTGTTTTTTTTAGAAAAATTTTCAATACACTATATTAATTTTTTGCACATATGTGTGTGGTAGGTCTACATACATTTTTTTCTATGTTTTTCTAGTATTTTTCGCGAAATATATTTTATCTGTTTTGTGGAAAATATCTTAGTGAATTCACATTTTGTTAAGATAATCTTTTTTTAAGCCTTTAAAACTTTTTCATCACAAGTTTTAATTTTATTTAAAAAAATATAAATATTTTTTTTTATAACGATATGCTTGTAATGATTTTTTCACTCCAGTTCGTTCCGTGTTTTACGATAAATGAAAAACTAAAGTTTTCTTTAGCAGCTATAATCACCACAAAATAATCGTTAATTTCGCGCATGCGCTATTATTTCACCAAATACTGAACTTTGTTATTGTTGTATTATAAACTCATAATTACGTAGACAAGACATATGATTAGGTTATCTTACATATCCACCACTTTGTTTACATTGCATTGTAGTGTGTTGCTGACCAACTGTATTATAGTAAAACGAAAATCAACCCTGTTTTATAGCAAAACTGTGTAATATAGCAAACTGCACCATAAAAAAAATTACTGAAAAAATGGAAAATTAGCTAAATTCAAGGAAAATTTATATTTATCTATGTAAATTGACATGTTTTCTTTCTTTTGAGTTCATATTTTTTTTAAAAGTAAGGAAAATGAAAAATTCTTTAATAAAATGCAAATTTTAGCTTGAAAATGGAAACAGTTTTATTTCAATTGTGTTCATACACATTTGAGGACCCAAATTGGCAGCAAATCATATTGGGTTTGGACCCCATGGGTTCCTGACTCCAGTCGGCCCAGGCCCAATTATGTTGTTTGAGGATCGTCACAGAGTTTGATCAAAAATTTGTGTCCGTTTCGTTCAAACTGCTTAAATTTTATGATACGGAAATTGACCGCAAAAAGGGTCTTGAAAATTTAAAAACTGGATAACTTAAAAAGTATTACTCGGAGGGCTTTCGGGTATGTGAACTTTCCGGCAATATTTACCGAAATATACACACAAAAAAACCTTGTCAAATTACTAGAAAAAGTCTCGAAATCCCATTTTACCAATATTTGGCAGTTTTCCTTTTTTTAACAAAAAAATTTTGATCGAAATTTAAATTTTATTTGTTAAAACAATTTTACAATTTTTTTGTAATTTTGCAAATTTCCAAGATAAGTACGGTACAATGGACTATTTTAAGTCTGAGCGCTATGGACTTGCCTAAAAATTTACCTATTTTTAGGCTTGTACAACCCACCCTCAACTCAACTCAAGATAACTTTACAAAAAATTTTGTAAATTCACGAGAACTCCTTGTAATTTTTATTGCACCAAAAAAAGTTGTAAATTTTAAATTTTATTGGTAAAAAGTTTGTTAAATTACAAAAAAGCTCGTAATTTTTACTAGCAATTCTCGTAAAATAGGAGGTAACAAAAAATCTAGTAAAGTCACAAGAATTCCTTGTAAATTTTATTACGTCATAAAAGTTGTAAATTTACAATTTATTGGTAAAAAGTTTGTAAACTTACAAAATTTTTGGTAATTCTTGTCAATTAGGAGATAGCAAAAAATAAAAACGATTAAGGTAATTTTTCAAAATCACTTTTTACTTATTACCTGGCAGGATCCTAAATTGTAGTTTAGTATCTACACTCAAAATAATAACTCTGTAAAATACTCTGTGAAATGACTGTAATCTCAATTCAACAGATATTTGACAGAGTTTTCTGTCAAAATACAGATTTAAAGAAAATACTTTGTATTTTGTTGTGTACTTTGTAATCTTAATTTTACAGATAATTAACAGAGTTTTCTGCTAAAATACTGATCTAAGCAAAATACTTCGTATTTTTTTATAACCAAAAAAGTTTTCTGTTTTGAGTAGTTTTTGTTTTTGTTACCAAACATCAAAATTTTATCTGTGTATCTTTTTTTTTTGAGATAAAGTTGAAAAAGTAGCAAAAAAAGTTACCAAAATTTTTTTTTCAGAAATCTTATAAAAATTTTACAAAATAACATGAATTTAACTAAACTCTGTAAATTTACAGAGTTTTTTCTGTAATTTTTTTTTTGCATCAAATGCATTTTACAAATATATGTAAATTTACATAGTTTTCTTTGCTAAATGGTGGTTTATTTAACCAATATTTTACTAGAAACTCTGTAAATTAGCAGTTTTTTTTGCCCAAATCATTTTACAGAGTTTTACAGTAAAATTACAGAGTCTTCTCTGTCAAAAAGCTTTCACAATTAACCAATATTTTACTATAAACTCTGTAAATTAACAGTTATTTTCTGTCAAAATCATTTTACAGAGTTTTTTAGTAAAATTACCAAGAAATGTTGTTAGCAGGAAAAGTATGGTGTACTCTGTTAAATTAGCAGAGTTTTTCTGTAATTTAACAGAGTTATTATTTTGAGTGTAAAAATGAGTGAGCCAAAATTTGGGGACAATCGGATAAAAATAACTCGTGCCGAAAGTAGATTGAAGTTTTGGGATTAAAGTTTGGATTGAAGTAATGAAAAAACCCTTTTTTATAGTTTTCTGAAAAATGTTGGTATATGTTATTTTTTGTTAAATAATATGAAAATTCTCTAAATGTTTTGAGAAAACGGCCATTGGGACATTATACATTTCTATAATACAAAATATCTGCACAGAAAGAATTGAAAACGAAAGTCAATCAACAAAAACGCGGATTCAATTAATTTTTTAATTGAAACTCTTCCGATAAAGAAAATTGTTATATCAATCATCAAATTGTAGGTGATTAATTGATTTTTATTTCAATTAATCATTTTTTCGATTTTGATCAAAAATTTGATTGATTTTTTATTTTAAGTCAATTAAAATAATTATTGATTTAACAAATGAATTTCACGCTTATGGAAAAATTATGAAGAAATTCATATTTTTTGCTTTCCAATATGTTGCAGACAATAAAAAAAGTAAAACCGTAGTAAAAAGTATATTTTTGAATTAATGTATTCAAATAAATTGAAGCGAAAAAAAATCTGGTATGTTAAAAATTTGTAATTTGATAGTTAAAGAAAATAACAAAATGTTGATCAAAACAATAATTGACTCATTTAAATTTTGTTGATCAATAGATTTAATTGAAATTTTTTAGCCAATAATTTTTTGTGTGTGTATATATCCGATTTCTCAAAAGTTACAGAATTTACGCTTTACACTTCGTGCCGTATAATAAAGGAAATTTTATCACTACCGGCGCCAAATCTATCTGCTATTTTTAACCGTAAACATGTTTTCAATATGAACATAAAATAAAATTTATATTTTTTTTATATTGTTGCCCAAAAATTTTCAAAATTTTGAAATTCTGGCTTTAAAACCCATACAATGCACTATAGGGAATTTAAAAGGAATTGTTGGCCAAAAGTCCAAATTTTATGTGTCACAATACTTTTTTTTGTGATGCCATTTTGAAGTAAACTATTTTAAAGTATGCTAGGATAAATTTTTTTGTCAACCAAACCCTTTTTCCGCTAGTTAGAAGGTTTCAAAACAACATTTTTAATAATTTTTTTTTTGCGTTTTGGGGGACAAAGTTAATTGCAATATTAACATACTTAAACAACTATTGAAAAATCCTATAAAATGTATTTTTATTAGCAATAGACCAAATTATTTTTGTATGCAAAAGTTATTATTTTAAAATGCAGATTTTTATATTATATAATTATTTAATTAATTTTTTTATTTTTTTTTTTTTTCTTAAATTTAATTTTTTTTGGATTGCAACTTTTTTTGCTTATAATTGCATACTCCCATAACTATACACAGCATAGAGGAACTCTTTCTATGCAAGATGTATATGCCAGCTAGTCCATGAGCCTCCATGGGGAAATGGCATTTAAGTTTTACGGAAGTGTGTTTTTTTTCAAATTTATTTATAACTAAAATTTTGAAATTATTTATTGTAAGTTACTTGTTGAAGGTTTTTAATATTATTATTATTAAATATCTTTTGTAGAAATTTCGCAAAAAAAAAAAAAAGTTTTATGATAGATATAAAATATGATCAATATTTTTATTTTTTTTATCATGCTTTGTAATAGAATATGTGTATTTTAACCCTTTGACGACCACAGGCATATATACTTGCGCTACCAACTAGCCTACAGGGGCCCCCTGTTGGTAGCGTGCTAGCCTATGAAACAGGGGGTCGTGGGTTCGATTCCCACCAAAGCCCTTGGTCGATTTCGCTACAACGAGACGACGGTCATTGTTACCAGTTCTCGGTTAGGTTAAAATTATTTAAAATGAGTTGTAAATAAAAATTGGCAAAATAAATAAAAACTGATCATTGGATCAAATTATTATATTTATTATATATTACTTGCCAAATCGTTTTTGGCGATTATTTTGGTTCAGGTAAAAGATAGGGCAATTGTGCTAAAAGGTGAATTGTAGAGGAGTGTTATGGCAATAAAAGTCTAGTTTTCAGTTAGTCTCTAACTTTATCCACTTACTCACTGTAAGTCCCCAAAGTTTGTAAAATAAAAATCTCTATTTTAGGGACAAAAGGATCTATTTTTGTCAAGCAAAATTGGGACCAAGAAGGGGGTTTATAGGTCCAAATTCTTGTAGAATAACTACAATAGAGTTGCAGATCTTAAAAATCACAACGAATAGCAAATAGCTTTGTCCAGAACTGCGTAATCGTCGAAGGGCAAAATTTTTCCCCATGAAAAATGAAGGGTAAGGAGAGTGGTTAGGGGTCCAATTTTAATAATAATTTTCACAAAAAATTAATGTTTACCGTGACTGAACGTAATATTAAAATGTTCGCATTTAATCTCAAAATCAATAAAAATTATGACATTTGTGCATTTTTAAAGCCAACTATCAAAAAAAAAAATATTTTTAAAATACCACTACAAGTGTTTGAATTGAATTTTTACATATAAAAATGTTAAAGTGTCTCAAATACTTTGAATTAACGTGAGATGTGCGTGAGTCTCGACAATCACCGCAATATTTTTCATAAAATTGGATTACAAACCAGTACCATTTTTTTTATTGTTTTTCGAAAAATTATTTAGATCAAATTCACTGAAAAAACTTCGTGAGTATCAAATGATCACGCGTGACTTACCTTTATCGTGAGTAACAAAAAAATGAAGGTAAATTATGTTTCTGATGATGTTTTGAGATTAACTTTTTTTTAGTATTGTTTTATACATACAAACTTTTATAACTAATTTACTTTTTTTTTTAAAGTCGTGAAAAGATGCTGTAATCATGTCCGACCATGCCTATTTTTTATATAGAGCCTAAAAACATCATACCAAACAATCTTGCCAAATTTTGGGTCGATATCTCAGCTAGAAGAGTTTTGGCCAGAAAATACCTAAAAATTCCCTATAGTGCAATGGTCTGAAGCATGTATGTGTGAAATGCTTATTTTTTATCCTATTTTAATTTTATTAGTCCTTTTGGAAAGGTAATTTAACACTATTTTTATATTTTTTCACAAAAAATTAAAAAAAAATACAAATACCAATATTTTTCCAAAAACTACAAAAAATGGTTTTTCTTTCAAATAAGAATCTCCCAAAACTTCAATCCATTTTTGGCACGAGTTTTTTTCCGATTGTCCCGAATATTTGGCTCACTCATTTTTAGATACTTAAGAACAATTTAGGACTCTAACAGGTATAAAAAGGAGATTTTCGTTTTTAAGGACACCTCTACTGTATACATTTTTAAGTTTTCGGGAATTCCAAACTTTAAAGATGCAAAATTAGAAGTTACTAGCAGGCCCGCCCGGAACTTTGTCACCGGTAATAATAAATACGGAATTAAAGAAGCTTCAAGATTAGAGTCCCCATTTCTAAAATTGTCCCCTGCAGAATCTTTATTTATTAAATTTTTATCGTTGAAGTCTTAATTAAAAACTATTTAAAACAAACAATAAAATTCAAACAGCCCCGTTTAGCTCGGAATCATGTTCGTTCCGGTAAAACAATTTCTTGAACATTTTCGAACTCTTATATCATTATTATTGATAGCATTTCATTCCCCGTATCATTCCATTTCGTTCCCCGTTCTATTCCATTTCGGGGGGTGGGCAAAAAAAAACAATTTTTTTTATTACCTGGGTCCAAGTGCCGGACCTTGAACTTTCTCTGACATCAAATTGTTTTATTTGCAGAGGTTAATTAAGTTCTTTAAGGGGGAACTTTTTTCCCCCCGGTCCGATTTTGCCCATTTACGAACTTACACTGCCTAGGACCAAAACACATATTCCTGCCAAACTTCACGATTCTATCTCTTTTATTTTGGACTGCATCGTGTCTTATACAGACGGACGGACGAACGGACAGACAGACATACGGACAATCTAGAAAAGTCTTATAATCGATCATAGATCAATAATATATATACTTTATGGGGCCCCCGACCGATATTTCCATGCGTTACAAACGGAATGACAAAGTGAGTATACCCCCATACTGTAGTTGGAGGTAGAGTTTCTGTTTCGGTTAAAACCGTAACCGAAACCGCGGTTATTGAAGCCAAAAACCGAACCCGAAACCGACCCATATATTTTCGGTTAACCGCTTTTTAATAATAGAATAGATTTTTTATATTTTTTTTGCATTTAGAAAAATTAATTTAAATAAAAAACTATTTACATACGGTGGCTCGCAGCTTATTTCGTGTGAAAGATATTAGTTAGCAATCCATTCAAGACAAAGATAACCAAAATAGACCTAATTATTATCAAATAAGTATTTTTGTAAAAAGTCTCGTGTATGTAATTAATCAAGCTTTAATTAAAGCTTAATGGCGTTCAGATTGTCTAAATATTAAATGTGCTACGAGAGTCGAAATGGAAATTGAAATTATTGAAATACCTTTTTTAGAAAATTTCTTAAAAATATTTCTTGATCGATTTTATCCAAGCTCAAACATGATAAATTTAAAAAATAGTCTAATAGTTAATATTCATTTATTAAATATTTTTTTCAATGACCCAAACAAAAATCAAAATTTTTAAATACAATCGAAGAAATCCGAATTTTTTGCCCTCCAATTCTTTTGACCACCAATTTTTTGTAAACAAAGAAACGATTGTTGATCCGTCCGATATTCAGAAAGTGCTTCAGAAAGAAGGCTTCAAGATCAAGTCCGTGAGTAATATTAGAAATAGAGAAAGGGTACCCCAACCTTTATTCCGTATTGAACTTGAGCCTAATGATATCCGACTGAAAAAAGGCGAAATTCATCCCATATACAATTTGAAGTATTTACTTCATCGTATAGTTACAGTCGAAGAGCCTCATAAGAGAAACGGTCCCGTTCAGTGCCTTAATTGCCAAGAATTTGGTCATACTAAGGCTTACTGTATGCACCCTGCCGTGTGTGTAATTTGTGCTGAATTACACAATTCAAAAGCGTGCACAAAGTTGAAAACAGACCCAATGTTAAAGAAATGCAGTAATTGTGGCGGAAATCACACTGCTAATTACAGAGGATGTGCCGCATACTCTCTCGAAAAGCGCTTTACCGCCAATAGAAAGCAAATTCCCCGGCTAGATTCACAGTCCGCCCAGGACCCGACGGAACCACAACCCATAAATGTAAATGCTCCAAATATTCCACAATTCGATCAAAATACCCACTCTTTTGCATCTGTTTTAAGAGGTCGACCCCAAGTTCAAATTACCCAGAAACAACCCCAAGTTCAAATTACCCCATTACAACCCCAAGTTCAAAAAACGACACAAAATACGGAACCGAATTCTCAACTCAATGCTGAAAATCCTCAAGATCACCCCACTACCCAAAGTTTTAATTTTTGTAGACTCGAGGCAACAATTGATACGTTAGTTCAGTCAATATCGAACTTCACGAATACAATGGGGAACATGATGCAGGAGATAGTGAGAATGCAGTCTATGTTATTGCAGGCTGTGTTAAGTAAACCATGAACAGTCTTAAAATATGTTTCTGGAACGCAAACGGCATACGCCAACACAAAGACGAGCTTGATTATTTTCTCAGAAACAAGCAAATAGATATAATGCTTGTTTCTGAGACTCATTTGACTCCTCGAAGTGCTTTCTCTGTACATGGTTACACACTTTACGATACAAAAGATCCCAGAGGCAGGGCATGTGGAGGCTCAGGCATTCTAATTAAAACTCGACTAAAACACCATCTTATGTGTGATCTCTGCGAAGATTACCTCCAAGCAACTACAATACGCGTAGAGGAGTTCAATATGAACCTAGTGATTTCGTCCATTTATGCTCCCCCCAGATTTAAAATAAATGGAAATCAGTTTGACACTTTTTTTAAATCACTAGGATCACGTTTTCTGGCAGCTGGCGACTATAATGCCAAGCATACATTCTGGGGGTCACGCCTCATTACCCCGAGAGGTCGTGTGTTGTTTGATACAATTTCTAAAATGGGTCTGGATGTGGTCTCAAGCGGAGAACCGACATACTGGCCTTCAGATCGTAATAAGATTCCTGATCTTATCGACTTTGGTGTGACTAGAAATATAGAAAGAAATTTCGTTAATGTAGAATCTTCATTGAAACTCTCTTCAGACCACACACCCACTATTGTTACTCTCCTGAACCCCCGAGAAATTGTATCCCCCACTGGTGACTTAGCACTGACAGGCAAAGGAACAAATTGGCTAAAATATAAAAAATTTCTCAGTACTCACTGCTCAGAAAACATATCGCTAAGAACACCAGATGAAATTGACCTTTCGCTCAGGAATTTTGAATCCAATCTCAAACTTGCTGCTCGACTTGCTAATAAACCCCCCCGACAATCCAGACAAAACCCAGTTTTTTCTGTTGATGTCGAACGACTCTTAAATGAAAAAAGAAGAGCTCGTAGAGAGTGGCAACTGCACAGATCTCCTCAACTCAAATCACGATTGAAAGAATGTACAAATAATTTACGACGACTACTTGAATCGCAGAGAGTCGCATCACTAAACAGATTTTTAGAAAATTTGGAGCCTACATCAAAAACGGATTACTCGCTATGGCGTGCTACCAAGAATTTGAAAAGACCTGTCATATGTAAGCCTCCTTTGCGTAAGCCAGACGGAGGTTGGGCTAGAAATGATACTGAAAAAGTAGATCTGTTTGTTGAACACTTAAAAAATGTTTTCACGCCAAATGAATCAAGTGTTATAGTAGAGTTGCCACCAATTTTACCCCAGCGCAGAGCAGAACCCATCCGGTTTGAGATGCGAGAGGTCGAAAAGGCAGTTGTTGATTTAAACCCCAAAAAGGCATTTGGTATTGATATGATCAGTAACAAAATGCTTTTGGAGTTACCCCGGATAGCATTAAGAATAATTAAATTTATTTTTAATGCTATATTACGCCTTGAACATTATCCCCCAGAATGGAAAGATTCACTCGTTAAAATGATACCCAAGCCAGGCAAAGATCATACAAAAGTTGAATCATATAGACCTATCAGTCTGTTGTCCAGTTTATCCAAACTTTTCGAAAAACTGTTAGTAAACAGATTAACTAAAACTGTAACTCAGAACAACTCTATTCCGGATCATCAGTTTGGATTTAGAAGAAAACATGGAACTATTGAGCAAGTTCATAGACTGGTAAGTGAAATTAGAAGAGCCTATGAAGAAAAAAAGTATTGCTACGCACTTTTTATTGATGTCTCACAAGCATTCGATAAGGTTTGGCATGAGGGTTTACTCTATAAAATTAAAAATGTGTTACCACCAAATACGCATAAATTACTCGAAAGCTATATAACAAATCGAAAATTTACGATCAAGGAGAACGATTTTGTTAGCACCCCTCATTTTATACAAGCTGGAGTTCCACAAGGTAGTATCTTGGGACCGCTTTTGTACATTCTGTACACTTCTGACATTCCAACAAATTCCAATACCCACACTTCAACATTTGCTGACGATACTGCTATTTTGATCACCCATGACAATCCGCTTGAAGCTACACGAATACTGCAGAGTCACATTCTTCAATTAGAAGAATGGTTACAAAAGTGGAAGATAAAGGTAAATGAACAAAAATGTGTTCACGTAACTTTCACGTTGAGAAGAGAAACTTGTCCCCACATTCAAATTAATAACCACAATGTACCCCAACATACAAATGTTAAATACCTCGGTATTCATCTTGATCGTCGTCTCACGTGGAAAACACATTTAGATGCAAAATTATCTCAGATGAAATTAAAGACTATTGAAGTTAATTGGCTGATTGGAAGGAACTCTAAACTTAGTTTAGATTGTAAGCTTTTGTTGTACAATTCAATTTTAAAACCTATATGGTGCTACGGCATTCAGCTATGGGGCACTGCGTCATCGTCTAATGTGGAGAGAATTCAAAGGAAACAGAACAACATTTTACGAATGATAACATGCGCCCCTTGGTATGTTAGAAATTCCAACATACACAAGGATTTAAATGTTGCTTATGTTAAAGATGAAATCGTAAAACACACCCAAAATTACATGAGAAAACTGGAAACGCATCCAAACTATCTGGCAAGAAATCTACTTAATAATCGTGGCCACCAACGCCTTAGAAGGAGGGTGACTGCTGATTTAGCTAACTAACTGGAAGGAGAGATGCATTTGAGAACATTTATCTATATATATAAAAATGGATGTGTGTATGTATGTATGTATGTATGTATGTATGTATGTATGTATGTATGTATGTATGTATGTATGTATGTATGTATGTATGTATGTATGTATGTATGTATGTATGTATGTATGTATGTATGTATGTATGTATGTATGTATGTATGTATGTATGTATGTATGTATGTATGTATGTATGTATGTATGTATGTATGTATGTATGTATGTATGTATGTATGTATGTATGTATGTATGTATGTATGTATGTATGTATGTATGTATGTATGTATGTATGTATGTTCCGTATGGACTCGAAAACGGCTGGACCGATCTTGATGAAATTTTCAGGGAATATTCAGAATAGCCTGGCGAGTAACACTGTCAAGTCGGATTTTTGATTTTCCGTCTGTGGGCGGAGGGGCGTGGCAAAATCCAATTTTTGCATCCCACCACTAATGACATCTATATATAAAAAAAAACGGATGGACCGATTTTGATGAAATTTATATCAAAGATAGTACTAACTGAGTACTCACTATGTGCCAAATTTTAGCGTTACCGGACAAAGTAGCGTAAAATGCCATGCAACTTTGTATTGAATAGAAAGTTATTTCAATAATGCAATAAACGCCTATATGTATGTTGTTTATGGTCGCGAAAATGGCTGGACCGATCTCGATGAAATTTTCAGGGAATATTCAGAATAGCCTAGGGAGTAACACTGTGTAGTCAGATTTTTAATTTTTTGCGTGTGGGCGGATGGGCGTGGCAAAATCGAATTTTAACATTGCACTACTAATGACATCTATATAAGTATAAAAAACGGATTGACCGATTTTGATGAAATTTAAACCAAAGATAGTACAGATCGAGTACTAATTATATGCCAAATTAGAGCGTAACAAAACGGCGTAAAATTCCATGCTTTTTGCCAGTGGGTTGAGGGGTGGGCAAAATCGAATTTTTACATTGCACCACTAATGACATCTATATATAAAAAACGGCTGGACCGATTTTGATGAAATTTAAACCAACGATAGTACTAACCAAGTACTAACTGTGTGCCATTTGATCGGACAAATGGATGTAAAATGCCATGCCCCTTTGTATTGAATTGAATTTTATTTCTGCATGCTCCGCAATAACGCAAAAACTGTTGATTTGATTTTAATTAAATTTTCAGCACTGATAGTATTAACCGAGTGCGGAACTATAGGCCATGTTATACTACGATTGGAAAAAGGGGCGTAAAATGCCACGCCCCTTTGTACTATACTGGACATTGTCTGCCTGTTTCGCAATCTGAACAGCTGAACCGATTCTCTTGGCATTTTCACTACATACAGTGCTAACCAAGTGCATATGTAGGCCATATAAGATCGTTATTAGAAAAAGGGATCAAAATTGCAATGCCCTTAGTACTATACTGACCACGATTGAACAAAGAGGCGTAAATTGACAAGCCCCTTTGTTTTATACTGAACGTTAGTTCTGCCTGTTGTGAAATCACGCAAAAACGGATAAGCCGAATCTGTCACTACACTGAAAAAAATAACTATACTGAAATTAAATAAACACTGTTATTAATTTAAGTACACAATTTTTTTTACAATTTACTTCAACTTAACTTAATATAAGGTGGTTTTACTTAAAACAAAGAAAATAAACTTGAAGATAGTACATGCAAATACTTAAAAAAGCACAAAAGTTTTCCTTAATTTGTTTTTTTAAATTAAGTTAAATATTATTTACATTAATGGCGAATTGATTGCATTTTAGAAAAAAAGGGTTTATTAAAAAATTTTGTTTTACTTAAAAGAAAAAAATTTAAATTGTGTGCAAAAAAAATAAATAAGTACGTAACTTACTTAAAAATAGTATAGACATTTTCAAGACATTGAATCAAATAAGTACTAATCTTAAATTCCAAAACGCATTTTCTTTAATTTAATCAATTTTTGTTTTAAGTTAAGAAAAAAGTAACCTTTATTTTTTTGATTTCATTGACTTTATTTGAATCCATATCTTCATCAGTTTAAGAAAGAATTGACTTAACTTAAGAAAAAAAATACTTGAGATATTTTGGGGACCCCATCTGGGGGACCCATCTAAAGACCCCATGAGACCCTAACTTTAAATCCAAATTTCGATTTTCGCGGAATTTTCAAATGCCTATAACTCTGCAAATACTGCAGATACGAAAAAAATTCTAAAGGCATTTTTGTAGTCCTTAACTTGTAGAATATGACTGCCGAAGACCCGAAAGCTCTCCGAGTTATAGTTTTCGAGTTATTTCATGATCAAATTTCTCAAGACCCCATTCCCAGATCTCGAAAACTAAGCCAGATAGAGCGATTCTGACCAAAATTTTGGATCAAAATCAATAGTGACCTTATAATAGTGTACTCATGGGCGGACCCCATATATTGGGGGCCCGTAGGGTCCTCACATTGGGACTCCATAGGGTCCACAGAATCCGTAAGTTTAAGGAAATTTTTACTTATTTTAAAAAAATATTTTTCCTCTGGATAAAAACAATTAAACTTATAATAAGTACAATTTTACTTACTTTTAAGATATATTTAAGTAAATGCTTTACTATGTTTTAGGAAAAAATATACTTGGAAGAAGAATTAATATCTTTGGAGCCCTCGCATACCCTCCTTTTTTTAAATTAAGTTCAACATGCTTTAAAAATGGTAAAAATTTTTTTCAGTGTACTGATAGAACTAACCGAGCGGGAACTGTAGGTCATATGTAAAGCGCGATTCGGCAAAAGGGTTTGCAATATCACTCCCGTTTTTCATAAATAAAAATAGATTTCCTCCTCTTTCGCAATCACACAAAAACGACAAAACTGATGTCAATGAAATTTGCAGCACAGATAGTACAAATCGAGGATGCAGCATGGAACTTTAGACTATCAAGATTCGATAAAAATGCGTTAAATTACATGCCCCTTTGTACTATACTTAACGTTATGTCTGTCTGATTCGAAATCACGCAAAAACGGTTGAACCGTTTTTTTTTTTTTGAGATTTCTCTATGGATAGTGCTATTCGAGGGTGGAACCAAAGGTTACTAGCTGGACCCGGACCCGTGCTTTAATTTTATCCGACACTATATTTAAATTGAGATGCAATATAGAACAGTTTTTTTCTTAGGGCCAGCAACGCGGACCGGGTATAGCTAGTAATTATATATGATATATTATGTTTGTATCAAATTATATATTGTTATATATGTTTATTTTTACTCGGGTCGTGACTTTAACATTTTAATGTTGCAGTGACTGTACGATTCATATTATATTCACATTTAGAATAACTATTCCAAAAAGGCGAGTGGCTATAATTAAGCATCTAACATTTTAACTCGCAATTTTTAATTAGGGAAAGTAAGGCACTCGTTTTATTTTTATAATAAAGAAATAAGTAACTAAAATTTATGTAAAAAAATGAGTGTAAAAAAGTTAATATCCCGTTTTTTGTTATATTATGAATATAGCTTAAAAGGCCTTTTAATTTTTTTGAGATTCAAAATGGGAAAATTTTAGCATCACTATGAATGGACAAGCACTATAGGTAGGCGATATATAACTGTGAATATCCATGAATCCAACGACAACTTTTCCAATTTTGGGTTTAGACTTGGTTTACGCAATTCAAAAAAAAAAAACAACAAACTAGTGGAGACAAATTTTAGAAACTTCAGATAACTTATTGTAAGATTGTTCGTCTCAATAAAAATACGGTTTATAATGGCAAATTTAAATCTTTTTAATTTAAAAAAGTTGCTTTACTATTGAGATAACTTAACAGTTGAAGAATTATCCAGTTCTGAAGTTAAGGAACCACTGGATCTTTGGAAGATGAACTGAATTCTTCTGTTTAAAAGACATAAGCAGAATCTAAACCAAAATGGGAATTTAAACTGAATTCGATTCTAATAAAAAAATATTTTAAAATGAAGTTTTTCCACCGGAATAACCTTTTCACTGTAACCGAAAATAACCGAAACCGATCGGTTATTCAATTTTTTATAACCGTAACCGCGGTTACAAAATTTATCGGTTATTCAGAAACTCTAGTTGGAGGGTATAAAAAATGTCAGTTATTTGGCTTTTACGGTAAATAAGGTGGCAGCACTGATATAAATAAACTACTATTACATGCATATAGCCTGATTCAAGACACAAACCACACGAAAACTCCGAAAACTTGGAAAGTTTAAATTTTTAACTTTTAAATACAAAAGAGTGTAATTGTTAGTTAAAGCTTCTTTTGTATCTTAAAAAGAAAAAAGCTTTTTATTTAGAGAATTTACAATCATAAAAAACCGCACGTGAGTCAATAAAAAACACCAGACAACATTAAGCAGTAAATTTTCTTTTTGGCGGGGTTGCCAGTTTTTTTTACATTTTTTGGGTATTAATATACGTAAGTGTGGGATATAACATTTTTTATACCCAAAAGTTCCCCAAAAAAATTATTTTTTAATTTATAATGACCAAGAAAAGGACGTTCATGCAAATTCGTGTTTTTTGCTTTTAGTCTTAAAACAGCATAAACCAAATATCTTTGCGAATCAAATAATTTGGTTAAAAATGGCATCGATTCATTAGTGCATATTTTTGCAGATTTTACTGAAAATTTATATTTTTGCATATTTTATACCCTATTCACACTTACAGTTTTAAACCGTTTTAGCAGCAATATTTTTAGCACTTTCTTTATGCTATTACAATATATTGACAGAAAATGCTAAAAATAATTGCTAAAAACGGTTTAAAACTGTAAGTGTGAATAGGGTATTACTAGTTTTTTGCTATAAATGCATATTTTTGTGTTATATTGTGTTTAAAATTTTAGCTTATTTTTTCAATTTTTATGAATTTTTTGTTAACATTATTAATTTTCCTGTTGGGAAGGCTTCAATTTTTTCGAGGTCAAATACTTGTCTGACCGAAATGTTTTTTTTTCGTTAAAAAGCAACAAAAAGGATTTTACATTTTAAATTTCAAGTTTGTAAAACGATAACGTCATAAAATATAAAAAGTTCCGAAAGTTCACTTTTTAGACAATTTATCCTCCTAAGCAGCAGAATTTCCAAAAAATGAAAAGGAATTTTCAAAAAGTAATTTTTCCAGAATGTACCACAAGTGCATTTTTTACCACCTTAGAATCAACATCGGCAAAATCACAGCCTTCGTGGATCTATTTTCCGGGGGTGAACCTACAAATCTAAATTTCAAACATAAAAAGTACCAAAATTAAAACTTTTTACTAGAGATGGGCACATGACTAGATTAGAGCGTGATTCACATGATTCATGCGTGGTCACGCGTGAGTGTGACTGAATTCAATTTTACTCACGTGATTGCGAGTGAGTGTGAGTGGAGAAAAAAATTGCGTGAGTGATTGTGCGTAAGTAAGATTTTTACGTGAGTGAGTGTGCGTGAGTCGATTTTTTCGCGTGAGTTTGTGTGATTAATTTTCTCTTCATATTTCCTTTCGTACTAAAAAAAGCAACAAAAAAATTGTAAAATTTGGCTAAACTTAAGATTTCGCCTCGAAAAAGCAAAAAAAAAAATTAAATTTCCCGGAACTTCAAATTTTGCTAAAAGTTTTGAAATATTTTTGAAAATTTAGTTTTTGAAATATGTTTTGCATACGTGTGAGTGAAGCATGCGTGAGTAAACGTTAGTGTGAGTTGTATTGAATTTACTCAAGTGATTGTGAGTGAGTGACAGTCAAAAAAATATGCTCGTGAGTGAGTGTGCGTGATTCGAAAATTCATGTCGTGAGCGTGAGTCAAAAATCACTCACGCGCCCATCTCTACTTTTTACCCCTTTATACAGTGGCGGGTACAGCTTTTGGGTTTGGGGGGGGGGGGGGGGAATTTTTTTTTTTTTACTTCGAATAAAAAAAAATCATTATGATTTGTTGGCCGAGCAAAAACAGGGATACGTTTCTTTTGCAAAAAACTGATGGGAAAGCTATAAAATTATCAAATTTATTAGTTTTTGCCGAAGAAGGTAGTTAATTTTTTTTTAATTTTTCTAAGTCTCAAAATTTTCCAAATGTCTCAGAATCTTAGAATTCTTCTTTACGAAAAATGTCTCAGAATCTGAGACCTTTTTCCTATAGAAAAAAATCTCAGATTCTGAGACCTTTTTCTTAAAGAAAAAGTCTCAGGTTCTCAAACCTTTTCCCTATAGAAAAAGTCTCAGATTCTGCGACCTTCTTCCAATTGAGTAAGTTTCAACTTCTGAAACTTTTTTTCCAACAGTAAAAAATCTCAGACTTTGAGGCCTTTTTCTTTTTAAAAAAAATTCAGATTTTGAGACTTTTTCCTTAAAATAAGTCTCAAATTCAGAGATTCTGAGACCTTTTTGCTATAGAAAATGTCTCAGATTCTTAGACCCATTTCCTATCGAAAAAGTATCAGATTCTGTAATCTTTTTCCCTAATAATAAGTCTCAAATTTTAAGACATTGTTCCCGTAGAAAAAGTCTCGGATTCTGAGATCTTTTTCTTTAAAAAAATATCTCAGATTCTGAGACTTTTAGAACTCGAGAATTCTTCTACAAAAATCCGAAAATTAAAATTTTTGAGAATGTGAAAAATTTTAGAGTTTTTTGTACCTTTTTCTATAGAAATAGTATCAGATTCTGTGACCGATTCTAAGACATTCTGAAAAAATTTTCCAAAATAATTTAACATATGTTAGACTACCAACATTTTTAAGATTTAAGATATTTTTTCTGATTCTATGCAGTAGACAAACAGTTTCTATGTAAATCAAATTAAGATCCTGTAACATTTTTCTATATCTTTCTATGTATATATTTTCAAATTTTCCCTATAAAAATTTTTAGATTTTTTTCTATGAAAAATTTTCGGATTTCGAGATTTTTCCTTATTTCTTTTTTTTTCTTTCTTTTCCTTTTTTCTTCTTTTTTTTCTTATTTCCTCCCCCCCCCCCTTGTACCCGCGCATGCTCTTATATAATATATATATACCAAAAGTACTATTTTTTACCCCTTTAGAAAGGAATTTGAAAAAAAATTTACTTATGATCATTATTTCAGGAAATATAAACAACGACCAAAAGTACACTTTTTATCCATCTTACCCCCTTAGAATCAATATTGGCAAAAGCTTATTCTTGGTGGATATGATTCCGGGAGGTGAACCTATATTACAAATTTCAAGTTCCTAGGACCATAAGTACCAAAATTGGACATTTTTACCTCCTTAGAATACACATTGGAAAAACTTCAGCCTTTGCACCCCTGAACACACACTCAAAATAATAACTCTGTTAAAATACAGAAAAACTCTGCTAATTTAACAGAGTACACCATACTTTTCCAGCTAACAACATTTCTTGGTAATTTTACTAAAATACTCTGTAAAATGATTTTGACAAAAAAAAAAACTAAATATGAAAGCTTTTTGACAGAGAAAACTCTGTAATTTTACCTTAAAACTCTGTAAAATGATTTGGACAAAAAAAAAACTGTTAATTTACAGAGTTACTATTCAAATATTGGTTAAATAAACCACCATTAAGCAAAGAAAACTATGTAAATTTACATATATTTGTAAAATGCATTTGATGCAAAAAAAAAATTTACAGAAAAAACTCTGTAAATTTACAGAGTTTAGTTAAATGCATGTTATTTTGTAAAATTTTTATAAGATTTCTGAAAAATTAATTTATAACTTTTTTTGCTACTTTTTCAACTTTTTCTAAAAAAAAAAAAATATACAGATAAAATTTTGATGTTTGGTAACAAAAACTACTCAAAATGGAAAACCTTTTTTGGTTATAAAAATATACGAAGCATTTTGCTTAAATCTGTATTTTAGCAGAAAACTCTGTTAATTATCTGTAAAATTAAGAATACAAAGTAAAAAGTAATATATGATGGGATGCATAACTGGAAACAATGCGAGTGATAAAATTGAAGAGAGAAGGGTTCGACCATTAAAGGAATCATAATGGGCCACTTCAAGGCCTCTATGGACGTTGGTTTTGTATAAACCGACGTCATCCTTCACAACCTAACCTAACCTAAAAAGTAATATAACAGAGGAAACTTTGTTTTTTTGTCACAACAAAATACAAAGTATTTTCTTTAAATCTGTATTTTGACAGAAAACTCTGTCAAATATCTGTTGAATTGAGATTACAGTCATTTTGCAGAGTATTTTACAGAGTTATTATTTTGAGTGCACGAATAACAGTTTTTGCCCTTGTTGTCCACCATCTTAGTTTTAAAGCTATTTTATTTTACTCTGCCAATAGCGTACCATGCCATGCTTGGTATGTTAATGCTCAAAGTCTGTGGTATCCCAAAAAAAATTCAATCCTCCTTTTTTAATAAAAAAATCCCTAATTTGTGACAAATCCCCTGAACTGGCAACTCTGGTTTTTGCGCAAATTATCTAAACAGTAAATATTGAGATGCTCAAAAATACACACAAAACCTCTATTGTTGTACATTAGATAGAGATACATTTATGCATTTACTTCGCCAAGTCGATAGAGTAAATGTACTTTTTTACTAACTGCTGGCTAACGTTGCTTTTATAATATTTTTTTTTTTTTTTTCGTTATTTGGTTAAAAGCATTAAAAAAGAATTTAAAAGTTAAGAGCAAACGGTGCAAGTAATTAGTCGTATACGGTACGCGCTTAAGCGAACATTTGAAAAAAATATTTTTTGAATTTTTGAAACAAAAAAAAATATCGAAAAATAAAAATTCAAATATAAACGTTAAAGTGAAATAAAAAGTAAATTTTAAAGAAAAGTGCATAGATATTTGTAAAAATAAAAATTTAAAAAAAAATAATCTATTAGAAAAAATAATTAAATAAAAAAAAATTGTAGCAAAATATACTAAAATTAAATAAATTTGTTAAGATTAAGTTTTAAAGACAAATTTGATTTATGTTTAATTGGAAAAACTCTGTTTAACGACAAAATTTTGTAAGTTTAAATTTATTGTTCATTATTTAGTTTTTTGGTTTTTCATTACCCCATTTTTTGGGCAATGAAATTTTTTTTTAATTTGAAAATATAAAAAAATGTTTAGCAATTATTAAAAAATATAATACTAAGAATTATTTGAAAGAAATTTTAAACTTTATGTAAAACCTGAAATATATAATATTAATAGCCAAAAAACAGTATTTTAAACAGCTCTTTAGAAAAGCTGTGTAGCGACCCTGAAGGAAAAGTGACCAGTCCTTGATAGTTAACGTGACATGTAACATGGACCCAAGTTTAGAAATACATATCACTTTTTTGAGGAAATGTCTCAACTTCGGATACATCACTTGTGACATGTCACTGACCGGCCCCTTAAAAACACAACCCATGCCGGTTTAATAGTGACATGTCACAGAACATGTCACTATAACCGGGACTTAGAAAAAAATTTCAAAGTTTTCAAAAAAAAAATCCAAAAGCATTTTTTATAACCGCAAAAAAAATTTTGTGTCAAAAAAAAATTTCGTGACTTGGAAAATTATTTAAAATTTGTAAAAAAAAATTCCTACAAACATTTTAAATTTTTTTTTACTCTAAAACGCTAAAACAAATGTCTAAAAAATTTTCAAAAAAAAAAAAATCGTGAAAATTATTCAAAAATTTGACGACAATTTTTTCCAAAAATCATTTTTTAAGAATTTTTTACAACAAGGATCAAAAATATATGAAAAAAAAAAATGTTTGTGCTTAGAATTCAGAAAATTTTCAACCATTTTTTGGTGACTAGGAAAGTTTTTCAAAATTTGGGAAAATTTTAATTTTTTAAAAATATTTTCCATGAAATTCTTTTTTCCAAAAAGAAAAATAGAATGTGTCTGGGACTTTTTAAAATTTTTGTTCGGAAAAGTTTTGATATGTCACCCGTCACGTGTAGTGATATGTCTCGTATTTACCAGTCACGGGATATGTGATTTTGGATCGATCCCTTTTCCTGAAGGGAAGAGTGTGTTAAATTTAACATTTTAATTTTGTTCAATTAGAATATTATTCTAGTTCGAGGCTCAAAAACACTTTTTTTTTTGATATTCTCATACTAGATTTTTTTTATTTATTGCTTTAATTTTTTATAGATAATCTATTATGCGAATATCATAAATAGAAAATTGCACTTTTGACCTTTAAATCGTTTGACCACCAATTTTTGGTAAGCAAAGAAAAATGTTGACTATTTTAATATCTCATTATTAAGGATGAGATTTCCATGCAAATGCATGTTTTTTGTCGATAGTCGACCAATTATCTTTTCGAATCAAAAAATTTGCGATAAAATGGCATCGAATTGTTTTTGCATATTTTTGCATATTTTGAAGAAAATGCATATTTTTGCATATTTTGATTTTAAATGCATATTTTGTGCATATTTCTAACTTTTAAGTGCATATTTTTGCATATTTTAGCATAGATTAGCAAAAACACAAATTGAAATTTATTTTTTCTAAAAACTATTTTAAATTTTAAAAATTTATTTTGAAAATAAGAAAAAATATTTTTTTTTAGTTTTTCTTTCTATAGATTTTTTTTATAGATTTTCTTAATTTCTAAAAAAAAATTGCTTATGTAGAGTTTGTAATGTTACTATTTAAACCCGCCGGTTTTCCTATGAAAGCAAGTTTTTTTTGTACACTGAGGGAAAAAATCGTCGTCAAATCAAATATTTTCGTACTCATTTTAAAAATTCTAAATTTTTTTAAACAAATTTTAATAATGAAGTGAAATTTTATAAAATTAAATATGTTTCGGTCTTGATTTTAAAATTAAATTTATTTAATTAAATATATAAAAACTCTATTTTATTTCATGATGAAAATATTCATTTTGATTGTAAACAATAATCATTTTGATTGTAAACAATAGCAAAATGAGTTTTCAACAACTTTAAAAACGACGCCTCAAAAATGACGCAATTATTTTAGAAAAGTATTATAAGTGAAAACTTTTCAATTTCCAAAAAAAATAATTAAAAGAAAAGCAATATTTTCTTAAGGTAAAACAATGAATTAAATTTGTGTAATAAGTGATAAAAGTCAAAAGTAAATAGTAAAAAGTTAATGTGGAGTACCTGTTTGCAGAAATTAATGTGGAGAACCTATAATCCAGAAGGAAATTAACACTTTATGAAAGCCATCCCGGATTGTTTTTATTAATTAATTTTTATTTTATCGTCGGTGCTCTGACAAAAACACCTACGTGTACTTATTGAAGAGACTAGATAATTTGTGAAATTTTGCGTTGAATTTTAAAGGTCAACTTAATGGAAAAAGTAGATTGGAAATATTGTTTAAGTGTGTATGTAAGAGGTGTAACTTTAGAGGACCGCGAATTGACAAAATTAATCTAATCCGCGGACGTCTTCAACAATTTTTGAAAATCACATGGGTATTTTCGTCGGAGCAGCGGCGATATATTATTTTATTTCTACATATAGGAAAAATGCGTCTTTATAATTATTCTGTGGTAAAGAAAAATAAATTAAAAGTGTATTTAAATATAAAAAAACTCCAATTGTTTTATTAACATTGACAATTTAAGGAAACAGAAAGAAAATTATATAAATATATGTCAATATTAAATTTGACTACGTGCACTTTTGGTTTGAACGTAAAACATTCTCAAATCAACGTTGTTTTTTTGATTTTTAAAATTTTGTTTGTTACTCAAGCCATATTAAAAGCGTCGATAAACATTTTCAAATTGAAAAAACAAAGTTTGTTGACTTTTGTCACTGTTTTATTTTTAATATGAGGTTGTTTTTGCTTGATTTGAGAATTTTTTTTTCTTAGTGTACACATTTTATTTTTTAGTGCATATTTTAAGGTTTTTTAGTGCATATTTTGCATTTTTTTGCGCATATTTTCCATTTTTTAGTGCATGAAAATCTCATCCCTACTCATTACCATACACTTAGGTGTACTAATATAAATAAACAATAAAATATTTCCTTTAATAAAATAATAAAATATTTTCTTTAATAATTATTTTTTGTTTGCGTTGTTGGAAAAATTAGTTGATTACCGAATAAAAACTATTGGACTATTTTTTAATGTTTGAACTTAGAAAAAATCGACTTACAATTAGAAATAATTTTAAAAAATTTTCAGAAAAATGTCTATAAATAATTTCATTTTCCAGATCGACCGTCGTGGCACATTTATTATTTACTCAATCTGTACGCTATCAAGCTTAAATCAAAGCTTTATAAATAATCTAGTTATCTAAATTTTTTTATTATACTCGTTTGATAATAATAACGTTGAGTATTGTTAACTTTGACTTTTACATATATTACCAGGGTTGCCAGAATTGTTGATTGCAAAATCTTCAAAAACGTACGATTTTTATGAAAAACTTGTCAAAATCGTCACACCATTTACAAATATCGTCAACAAATCGTCAAAATAAATGTAGCCATTTTAAAGTATTTTACACCCTCCAACCACAGTATGGGGGCATACTCGATTTGTCTTTTTATGTGTAGCGCACAGAAATATCGGTTTATGACCCAACGAAGTATATGTATGTAGTGGTCAACAAAAGTCTACGTACGATTTTGGTGAATATTTTTTATGAATAATTTTTACAATATTTTTTTTTGTAAATATATCAATAAAAATAAATTTTAAACCACACTTTTTTATTTATCGCTTTTGATCTCATTAAGTAGCCAAAATTGTAGCCGTACGTAGACTTTTGTTATCCACTGTATATCCTTGATAAGAGATTTATGAAACTTTTGAAATTTTGTATGAAAGAAAAGTTTCATAGTCATGCAATTGTGCTAAATTAAATAAGAAAAGTATCTCGCTAAAAAAACTCGCTATTTTTTTTTTTTTTTTTTTTAATTTCGGAAGGGTATTGGGGGATTCATTTCTTAAGCAAAGAAATATTCAGTAAATACTAAAATTGTAATAAAAAACATTTAAAAGTAGACAAAATTGTCAGGTTTTTGTTATTTAAAAAAATCTTAATTTTTGGGCAAAAATCGTCAAATCAGTATTTTGCTATTTTGGGGAGTAAAAATCGTCAAAATGCAGAGAAATCGTCACATGTGGCATTATTTTAATTTTGTTTTTAGAAATCAAGGTACTTAAAAGGATATTATAATTAAATTCTCTGTCTTAGAAGAAAACGCAAAATAGTTTGTAAAATAAATAAGTTTGTCTTAAGTTCTATGAAAGGGTCAAGGGAAAGAAATTTTAAAGTTTTTTTAAAAATTTTAATTTGATTCGATTGCCCTTAAATTTGAAACACAAAACTTAGAGGTTTAATAGAAAAAAAAATCCCAGACATTTGGGTAAATCAAAATTTGCAGAAAAAATATCATCGAAAAAATTTTTCACGGATACGTTTTTTTTTTATAAATTTTTTGTGTCTTTTGGAGGTATTTTCACTATTTTCCTTATATCTTGAGTTATGTATCTCCGATCTCCTCGCGATGATTAAATTTAATTAATTTACAACAAATCTTACACACAATTTTTTCCTATCAGATCATAATTTTATGCACGTGTAAATTAACAAGTTTTTTTATTTACCTTAAAAGCCTAAACCTTTCCAAATGTAACAAAGTAGTTTTTATAAAACCCTACACTCAAAATAATAACTCTGTAAAATACTCAGTAAAATGACTGTAATTTCAATTCAACAGATATTTGACAGAGTTTTCTGTCAAAATACAGATTTAAAGAAAATACCTTGTATTTTGTTGTGACAAAAAAAACAAAGTTTCATTTGTTATATTACTTTTAACTTTGTAATCTTAATTTTACAGATAATTAACAGACTTTTCTGCTAAAATACAGATTTAAGCGAAGTACTCTGTATTTTATTATAAAAAAAAAACTAAGTTTTATCTGTATTTTTACTTATTTCTATGTAATCTTAATTTCATAGTTAAAAGCGGAGTTTTCTGTAAAAACACCAAAATTTTATCTGTATTTATTTTAAGAAAATGTTCAAAAAGTACCAAAAAAATCTTTTCAAAAATCTTATAAAAATTTTGCAAAATAACACGTATTTTACTAAATTCTGTAAATTTACAGAGTTTTTTTATATAAAATTTAGGTTGCATCAAATGCGTTTTACAAATATATGTAAATTTACAGAGTTCTTCTTTGCTAAATGGTGTTTTATTTAACCAATATTTTACTAGAAACTCTATAAATTAACAGTTTTTTTGTCAAACTCATTTTACAGAGTTTTATAGTAAAATTACCAAAAAATTTTGCTAGCTGGAAAAGTATGGTGTACTCTGTTAAATTAGCAGAGTTTTTCTGTAATTTAACAGAGTTATTACTTTGAGTGTATTGGCAAACACCGAAGTTATTAAGAATTTTATGAAACTGTGCATAAAATTTTCCTTGTATTCTTTTAATTTTTTTTTTGTATTTTAAATACAACAAAAAAAACTTAGTTAAATATCTTAGTGATTTTTTGTGTGTTTTTTTATAAAATTAGTCATAACTTCGACGATAACCCATAGTTTTTTATGAAATCGACTTTGTAATCTTTGTTAAGGTTCAGGCTTATAAGAGAAACCATGAAAAAAATCATTTGTTACGATTTCTATTTTTTGCCGATCATACAAAATTCGATTTTTTTTATCTCAAAAAAACGAATTTTTGTAATATGTACGCTAATTTCATGTAATCGAATGAACTGACAGCAAAATGAATTGTGTAAGATTTGTTGCAAATATGATTCTCTTTAATTTGGTTTTTATTACTAGCAGATCGGATTTATGTAACGAGATATATAACCAAAGTAGTTAAGAAACCTCCAAAAAACGCAAATTTTTTTTTTAAATTACTGAATCCGTGGAAATTTTTTTTGATAATTTTTTAAGTTTAGAGGTTTATAAAAAAAATATAGTCACGTTTTTTGCGCAGAGAATTTTTTTTAATTTGTAAACTAGCGCTATTGGACCCTTTTTTTATTCTTTATGTTTGAACTTGGAAAAAATTTACTTAAAAGTATTTTTATAAAAACGTTTTGAAAAATGACTATAAATAATTACATTTTCCCGATCGACTCAAGTAGCACATTTATTATTTATTCAATCTGGACGCTATCAACACTCAAAAAAAAAAAAAATGTAATGTTAGCAAAAAAAGGTTGTAAACCTACAAGAAAATTTGCTGATTTTGAACCCACAATTTTTTTGCTAAAGTTAGCAAAAATGTTTTGCCAATAATTAGTTAACTAATTTTTTTTTTTTTGACACATTTGAAGACCCCATTGGATTCGGACCCGATAGGTCCAGACCCCGATGGGCCTAGACCTAGTTGGGTTCCTTAAAAATCGTCATAGTTTTTGATCCAAAATTTGTGTCCGTTTCGCTCTACCTTGCTTAGTTTTTGAGATACGTGATTATAGGGGACCACTGGGGTCTTGAGAATTAAAAAACTCGATAACTTCCAAAATATTACTCGGAGAGCTTTTGACTTGTTCTACGTATTGAGAGCTACAAAAATGCTTTTGGACTTTTTGTTGTGTCGGCAATATTTACCAAGATATGAGCATTTTAAAATTTTCGGGAATGCTAACTTTTTTTTTTGATCCAAAGTTAGGGCCCATTAGGGTCCACACATGTGAAGAGGACCCGCGAAAGTATGGAGATTCTAAGAACCAAAAATGCCCTCCATTTTGCTCTATCTAGCTTAGTTTCCGAGATAGAGCCATTTTAAGTTTTCTGAAAATAAAAAAAAATTTACCATTTATTTTTGCTAATGTTAGCAAAAAATCTTGTAAAAATGTTGTCAACTCAATTTCAAATCTTAGCAAAAGAAATTAGTTACACGTTTGTTTAAAATTGCTAATGTGCTAAATGAAGTTTACAAGAATTTTTTGCTAACATGCTAATCTCAACTAAAAATTTGCTAAAAGTTAGCTAACTAGCATTAGCAAAAAAAAATTAGTAAATCTACTAACGTATTTTTTTGAGTGAAGCTTTAATTAAAGCTTTATAAACTACCTAATTTTTTTTTTTAAATAATACTCGTTGGATATTAATAACGTTTAGTATTGTTAACTTTGTCTTCAGCAAATTTTATCTTCTACACTCAAAATAATAAATTAGTAGATTTACTATTTTTATTTTTTTTTGCTAATGCTTGTAAGCTAACTTTTAGCTAATTTTTAGTTAAGATTAGCATGTTAGCAAAAATATCTTGTAAACTTCATTTAGCGCATTAGAAATTTTAAATAAAATATGAACTAATTTTTTTTGCTAAATTTAAAATTGAGTTGACCAAATTTTTACAAGCTTTTTTGCTAATATTAGCAAAAATAAATTGTATTTTTTTTTTTTATTTTCAGAAAACTTAAAATGGCTCTATCTCGGAAACTAAGCCAGATAGAGCAAAATGGAGGCCATTTTTGGTTCTCGGGCTCTCCATAATATAGTCGGTCCTCTTCACATGTGTGGACCCTAATGGGTCCTAACTTTGGATCCAAAAAAGTTAGCATTCCCGAAAATTTTAAAATGCTCATATCTCGGTAAATATTGCCGACACAACAAAAAGTCCAAAAGCATTTTTGTAGCTCTCAACTCGAAGAACAAGACACCAAAATCAACAGCTCTCCGAGTAATATTTTTGAAGATATAGAGTTTTGTAATTCTCAAAACCCCGGTCCCCTAAAATCACGTATCTCAAAAACTAAGCGAAACGGACACAAATTTTGGATCAAAAACTATGACGATTTTTAAGGAACCCAACTAGGTCTAGGCCCATCGGGGTCTGGACTTATCGGGTCCGAACCCACTAAGTTGAAATAAAAAAAATTCAGTTAACTTATTTTTGGCAAAACATTTTTGCTAACTTTACCAACAAAATTATGGGTTCAAAATCAGCAAATTTTCTTGAAGGTTTACAAGTTTTTTTTGCTAACATTACAGTTTTTCTTTTTTGAGTGTATAGAGAAGTTTCCAATGTATTGTCGCCCACTGTATATTTCCAAATTTATTTCAGAACTCTTAAGCATCAAGTTATTGGTTCAAAACTCAAACAGTGCATGGATATGGGATAATATATATATATTTTGTTAGCAATTGATTTTAAATCTTAAAACTTTATTGTTATTTCAATGACTTTTTTTACAATATTTTTCTGAAAGTTTTTTTGCACGATTTTATTATATATTTTTTTTTTTTTTTAACATTTCAAAATCAAACATGTAATATCATGGACTTTATATTACATACTCTTAGTTACCACAGACGATATATGATTTTTGTCTTTCTTAGCGGATTTTCATTCTAAATTTGTTTATGTTTTTGTGTGATTTTTTTTTTTTTGTTATCTTATACTTAAATACAGGTTTTTATGGTCATTTAAGCCTTCACCCAAGAAACATAAGTTGTGTGTTTTTATTTTTTTTTTTTTTTTTGATAAACTTAAATACAAACATTTAAATTTTAATATTTATTTTTAGTCTAATGCACTATATTATATGAGTGTGTGTGTGAGGGTCTATGTAAGTCTTTTTTTTGTAATTTTGGTTTTGTTTAAAACAAAAGACTTAAGACACAAGCATTTTTTTGTAATTTTGTGCGTCGAGTTTTAAAGCCTAAAAACTGTTATTGAACATTTATTTTTTTTCAAAACAATTAAGATGAATTGCATTAGTTTTAAATTATGATATGTACAAATATAATTGGTAATGTATTTTTTGTTTTGATTGTGGTGTTGCAGAATTTCTATCACAATAAATGTGTCCAGCATGGCAGGTTTAAAATACAAAAAGAATTATATAAATCATTTTGAAATTTTTATGCACCAACTAAACTTTATATAGGCTAAATATAATTTATTTATATATCATTTATGAAACGACATTAAGTTGGATCACAAGCATAACTCTTATTTTTGTGCACAATTCTCAAAAATTTCCTAATAAATACATTGTCTATCAAGAAACTATTAAAGTGTTATACTATGATTATGCCGCATATTTAATTATTGCTTGCAAATTTTATGTCATGCTATTAAACTAACAATAAACATATCGTTCAGTCACTGTTTTGACATCCATTGCAACAGTTGTTAATAGCTTTTTTAGACAAATCAAATTTTGAACTAAAATATTAACTTTCATTTAAAATTGATAACGCTACACAGAAAAAATTTGAAACGAATTTCAATCAACCAAAACGCGGATTCAATCAATTTTTTTATTGAAATTCCTCCAATTAAAAAATTTTTTATACCAATTATCAAATTGTACACTCAAAAAAAAACTGTAAAGTTAGCAAAAAAAAGCTTGTAAACCAACAAGAAAATTTGCTGATTGAACCCACAATTTTTTTGGTAAAGTTAGCAAAAACGTTTTGCTAAAAATTAGTAAACTGATTTTTTTTTATTTTAACTTAGTTCATACACATTTGAGGACCCCATTGGGTTTGGACCCGATAGGTCCAGACCCCGATGGGCCTAGACCTGAGACTACTTGGGTTCCTCAAAAATCGTCATAGTTTTTAATCCAAAATTAGTGTCCGTTTCGCTCTACCTTGCTTAGTTTTTGAGATACGTGATTTAAGGGGAAAACCGGGGTTTTGAGAATTACAAAACTCGATAACTTCAAAAATATTACTCGGAGAGCTTTTGTTCTACGTGTTGAGAGCTACAAAAATGCTTTTGGACTTTTTGTTGTGTCGGCAATATTTACCGAGATATGAGCATTTTAAAATTTTCGGGAATGCTAACTTTTTTAAATTAGGGTTCACACATGTGAAGAGGACCGGCGCACAGTGCTTCGTTCCCATATAACGAAGGGACAAAAATAGAAGGAGTTGTCACATATTTTTGAAATTTGGTACTCGTGCATAAAACGTCTTAGTTAAGAAAAATATAAGTTTTTGGAAAAATCGGTGTAAGGACACGCCTACCGCCCATGTGTCCTGAAATTGAAAAAATTAATTTTAGCTTCAATAATGCCCAAAAAATTACAAAAAGTGGTCATGCTGATACACATTCAACTAGAAACTTGTGTATAAATTTTCATTAAAATCGGTGCAAGGACTCAAGGTCCTGCCATATATAATTTTTCTTTAAAACGCTATAACACCTACGAAAATTGTCCGATCGTAAAAAAATTTTGTAAGCAAATTAATATTCCTTAGATATATATTAATACCAAATTTGGGCAAAATCGGATTAGTAGTGTGGAAAATATAAAAACATCCTTTTTTAAAAAATTAGTTATTTTTATATCTAAAAAAGGTCAAAGAGATGTATTAAATCAACTTCTGAGCTACATAATGTTTATACATGTCTATAGTAAAATTTGATGGCGGTTCTTTTTTTAGAATACATTAACCCCCTATCTTCCATTTTTAGGGGTCATTTTTGTCCTTTTTTACATATCCTCGTAGAACAACACTAAAACGTGCATTTAAATAGTTAATATGTTCTACAAAAATGTTATGCATCAAATTTTACTTGGGGTTGTCAAATGCCAAAAGATCGGGCGATATAATCAAAATGCTTTAAAAAGTAAAATTGTTAAGTATCACATATTGTTAAAGGTGGCTTCAGACCATAATATTTGTAATAATATCTGTCAAAATTTTGTGTAAAACCTATAAAATAGTATGGTGTAAACACAAATCGATATAAAACCAAGAGAAATACGGATTGAAAAATGACAAGCGGATACGTATTCTCATTTTTAGAAATTTCTCTAAAAATGAGAAAACGTATACGCTTTTCATAAGATCAGGGTTGTATTTATTTTGATAATATTTAAGATAAGATGGTGTAAATACGCAATGGATTTTTTAAAAGATTTTTTGACAAGCGGAGAAAATTTCGTATTATTTAAGATACGTATTTTCTTACGACTCAGTATTATAGTCTGAAGTGGGCTTAAATAGTGTTTACCAAAGTAGATGGAAATAAGTCGAAAAATGTACTGAAAAACTACAGAGATAAAAAATATTAATACTTTTCTACAGTGAAATTTAATGGCGGTTCTTTTGTTAGAACATATTAACCCTCTATCTTCCATTTTAATGGGTCATTTTAGTCCTTATTTCAAATATTCTTATAAAATTCAATTAAACGAGCGTTTAAAGGTTAAAGCGTAATACTAAATACCTTTTTTAATGTTTCTTATAATTTATAATTTTTCAGTAGAATACACTATGCAACAAATTTGGGGTCACTTTCACGGACTGTATTTTTTATTGAAGAAAAAAAATTAAAGTATGCCATTTGTAAACCAAAACCCATGAATTGTTTTGAAGTCAATAAGGCGATTGGAATGATTAAAAAAATTTACTAAATGTTTGTAGAACATTTTAACACTTTAAACACACGTTTAAGTGGTTTTCAAAAGAATATTTTAAAAATGGACTGAAATGACCCCTGACAATGGGAGATAGAGGGTTAATATGTTGTAAGAAAAAAGAAACATCGAATTTTACTGAATACATCTATTAACAGTAAGCTTAGAAGTATATTTGTTACATTATTTTAAATTATTTCACACTATTTTGGTGAAATACAATTTAACAATTTAAAATAAAAAGTTTTACTTTTTTAAGCATTTTGCTTTTATCTCATGAACTTTTGGTCTTTTACAACTAATAATGAAATTCTATGCAGAAAATTTTTGTATAACTTGTTAACCCTTTAATCGAAAGTGTAAGTGTTATTCTACGAGGGTATTTGGAAAAGGGACTAAAATGACCCCAAAAATGGGAGATAGAGGGTTAATATATTCTTAGAAAAGAACCGTCATCCAATTTTACCAAAGACATCAATTAACCTCATTTAGCACACAATTAAATTATTTTTTTTACTTATTCTGAATGACTTCTTCTGAGCGCCTTTGAAAAAAAAATTAAAAACTTCAGTGGGCCATAAAAAAAACGAGCTAAATTTTCGAAATTCTTCAAGGGTTTTGGTTTACTAATAATATACTTTCATTTTGCTTTTTTACCCATTTAAAACATAAAATCGTGTTGCACAATGATATTAAATACTGTTAAATGCCTGAATTTTGAGTAAAAATCATGAATTTAGGCATTTAAAAAATCGCATTTTTTTTAATTTGTGGTCAAAAGTGGGCCCTAATTTTTGAATACGCTGTTAGACAAGAGTATAAACTAAGAAAAAATCAACAAAAAAAATATATAATTTTATATAATTTTTTTTTAAACTCCATCAAACTTTAGTAATTTTTGGATTTTTAACAGAAAAATTTGCTTTTCTGCGCAATAAAAAATATTTTTTTTTTGTAAATATATGCAAAATTCTATATTTTAATTTAATTAGAAATATATCAAAGTACTTGAAAACAAAATTTCGAAACATTTTATTAAAAAATGGATTTTTGAGAATTATTTTTGTGAAACAACTAAAACACATTTTCCTGTTAAGTCATTTTTGCATAAAACTCTCTGAGTTTAGCGCCCTCTCGTGGTGGCAAAAGCAATCAGAAAAAATATTTTTGTTAATTTTTATTTGAGACACCTTATTATCTTTCAAAAAATTTGTATTTGAACACAATTTGAGACAAAATTTTTTTTTTTGATTTTTGTCCATGGGTCGAAGCATAGTGCGGCGATACTATGGAGAGCCCGAGAACCAAAAATGGTCTCCATTTTGCTCTATCTGGCTTAGTTTCCGAGATAGCGCCATTTTAAGTTTTCTGAAAATAAAAAAAAATTTACCATTTATTTTTGCTAATATTAGCAAAAAATCTTGTAAAAATGTTGTCAACTCAATTTCAAATTTAGCAAAAGAAATTAGTTCAAAGTTTGTTTAAAATTGCTAATGTGCTAAATGAAGTTTACAAGAATTTTTTGCTAACATGCTAATCTCAACTAAAAATTTGCTAAAAGTTAGCTAACTAGCGTTAGCAAAAAAAAATTAGTAAATCTACTAACGTATTTTTTTGAGTGTAGGTGATTGATTGAAAATTTTTTCAATCAATCATATTTTCGATGTTGATCAAAAATTTGATCAATTTTTTATTCATAGTCAATCAAAATAATGATTGATTTAACAAATGAATTGTAAGCTTATGACAAAATTATTAAAAAATTCATCTTTTTTGCTTTCCAATATGTTGCTAACAATAAAAAAAAAAGTAAAACCCGATTATTTTGTATATTTTTGAATTAATCTATTCAAATAAATTAAAGCGAAAAAATCTGGTAAAATAACAAAAATTTGAATCAAAACATTGATTGACTCATTTAAATTTTATTGATCAATAGATTTAATTGAAAATTGTTAACCAATATTTTATTGTGTGTAGTAATCAATTTAAAATGAAACCTTATGTAAGGTTTGGTAATGTCTTGAGGTCGCTGATAGGGGTCAAAGTTAAGCGAAAAGGAGTAAAAATCCAAAACGACCCAAAACTGCCCTGGGGTTGCCCCTAGAGGTCTAAAATATAAAAATTGACCCCCATTAACTTTCACAGAAAATAAAATCGTCGAAATTAAATCAACAAACATCGATTGTAAATCAACCAAACATGATATCAACCAAACATTAAGTAAAACGGCCGCTAGTTAGTCCATAATACAAAATTTCGATTTTGTTTTCAACAAACTTAGTCAAGTAATTTTATTTCAAAATTATTTTATCGTGTCAACAAATAGTTCTTGTGTTTGTTGAATTTCTTTGTTGAAAAAAAATAAGATTTTTTACGTTTGTCAGATCAACAAATTGTGTTTGTGTTTGTTGAATTTTTTTGTTGAAAAAAAATTTAAGATTTTGTACGTTTGTCAATACAAATAATAATTTTAGAGAACTATTACAAACTCGTTTATCAATTTTTTAAAAAATTTTTATCAACAATCAATATTTACAAACGTTAGTTGATATCACAAATTTCTGTATAGGATCACTTTCAGTGAAAAAGTTAATTGTATTCACAAATATGGGGGTCAATATAACAATTCGTTTTTTTTCTGTGTTTTGTCCCAAACATTTGTTCCACACATACATAAGCCATATCTCCATTCAAAGATTACATTTTTACAAAAATTGGTTCCTATCGCTTTAATTATCACAAGAATGTCGGTAGAGAAATCAAATGCATAACCGCCCTAATATTTTTTCAACCCCAACATTTTCTCAGATCTTACCAACCCTCTATTTTTAATACTCACAATTTTTTATTTTTATTTTTTATGAATTTGTTTTACTAAATTTAGTTTTATAATTTTGTTAAAATAAGGAACACCCCAATTTAATTTCATAAAACTTTAATTGAAATACAGTAAATCTCAATTGGAATCAAACAAAAAGCCGTTAAAATTAAGATAAAAATTGTATTAGGTAAAGATGTTTTTTTTTTGGGACCTGTTTTAAATTTTGTTCATTAATTAAATTTATTTAAGTCGAAATAATAATTAAAGTTAATAATGACACAAGTATTTACGAAATTCATTTAATGAAATGTTGTGTACGCTTTTTGAGAATTTTTATTAGACTAGTGGTATAAAAAATCGATTAAATTTACACTGGTCGACAAATTTTAGGTCATAACAAGTAAGAGTATTAAATTCGGCTATGTCGAATCTTTTATACCCTCCAACACATTATAAAATAATAAAAATGCAGGAGCGCCTTTTTTGTGGAGAGGGGGTCGTCTGCGTAGTCGGTGGGGGACACCTTTTGACTGCTATAAATGTTTATAAATATTTTTTTTATATTTACGCTTAAACAATAATAATACAAAATAATACAATTTGAATCGTTATTTTTAATTATTTTCTATAACCACGCCCCAAAAAGGGGGGCGGACTGAAAAAACATTGAGTTTCCTAATCCCCTTTGTCCAAGTGCGGCTCTATGTACATAATATGGCATAAAAATGTTACATTTGTTGGGCAAAAATTAAAAAAAAATCGTTAAAAATTTGTGTTGTTTTAGTTCTTCAAGAGGGAAATTTTTTCCTCCTGGTCTGATGTTGCCCATTTTTGAACTTAAATCTTACCAGCAAGATATGAGATATTCTTGCCAAACTTCAGGGGTCTAGCTCAGATGGACGGAAATCGCTAAAATGTCTTAGATTCTATCATCTATAATACAATATATGGGGCATTCCATGTGAAATTGGACACTTTGAAAAACTTTTTTTTTAGATTTTCCCAATTTGCTTACAGTTTTTAGTACCCTTCGAAAACTCCTTCGTGGTAAATTTTCAGATTTTTTTGATGACCCGTTCAAAAGATATCGAATTTTTAAAAATTGGTAGTTTGTTCCTTTACTCAAACTTCTTTTAATCATAACTTCTTCAATAATGGTCCAAATTTCAAATTTTTTTTTTTTTTAAATTTTTGTTGTTTTACGTACTTTCTAAAAAAAAATCCAAAAAAATTCTTAAAAGCGCTCTAGTATGCGATTTTTAAGTTTAAAATTTTAAATCTTATTTTTGAAAATGTTTGTACTCTTCGATTTTTTTTGAAATTTTTTTGTGTAAAACTTCTATCAATTCTACAAATTTTTTGCCCAGGAAGATCGTGGGATAACGATTATTAATATTTTTTGAAATTTTTTTAAAAAATTTTATTGCAATTTTCCAATCTTAAAATCATTTCTACTGCTCCAATGCTGTGTCAAAGAGGGGTCCTTTATAAGACCGACCCCCATTAATTTTTACGTCTTAACATTTCTTTGGAACAAACTAATACCCTATCTCCAATTTCTAAGGGGGCTCCCACACAAAACGACATTTTTTAAAATTTGTTCCAACCGCTCTAACTGCCCTAATAGTGCCCTTAGAGCAACAAAATGTATGACCGACCCACAATATTTTTTTAGTCCAAACATTTTCTCTGAACACACCTACCCTCTATCTTTAACTCTTAAGGCGGTCCCCATAGAATTTTTTTTATTTTTTGTAAACTTGTTTTATTTAATCAGCTTCTACCGGTCTAATGGTGTGTCTGAGAGGGGTCATTAGTGAGACCGACCCCCATTTATTTTTACCCTACAACATTTTTTCAAAACATGCCTAGGCCCTATCTCAACTCCCTAAGTAGGCTCACAGACAAATAACAGTTGGAGCAAATTTTATAAAAATGTAATTTTGTATGGGAGCCTACTTAGGGAGTGGAGATAGGGCGTAGGTATATTTTGAAGGGTAAAAATAAATGGGGGTCGGTCTCACTAATGACCCCTCTCGGACGCACCATTGGACCGGTAGAAGCTGATTAAATAAAACAAATTTACAAAAAATAAAAAAAATTGTATGGGGACCGCCTTAACAATTAGAGATAGAGGGTAGGTGAGTTCAGAGAAAATGTTTGGACTAAAAAAATATTGTGGGTCGGTCATACATTTTGTTGCTGTAAGGGCACTATTAGGGCAGTTAGAGCGGTTGGAGCAAATTTTAAAAAATGTCGTTTTGTGTGGGAGCCCCCTTAGAAATTGGAGATAGGGTATTAGTTTGTTCCAAAGAAATGTTTAGACAAAAAATTTAATGGTGGTCGGTCTTATAAAGGACCCCTTAATGACGCACCATTCGATCAGTAGAAATGATTTTACGATTGGAAAATTACAATAAAATTTTTTTAAAAAATTTAAAAAAATAGTAATAATCGTTATCCCAAGATCCTTCGGGGCAAAAAATTTGTAGATTCGATAGAAGTTTTACACAAAACTCGAAGAGTAAAAAAACAAAAAATTTGAAAAAAAAAATTGAAATTTGGACCATTATTGAAGAAGTTATGCGTAAAAGAAGTTTGAGTAAAGGAACAAACTACCAAATTTTTAAAAATTCGATATCTTTTGATCAAAATCATAAAAAAAAATCTGAAAATTTACCACGAAGGAGTTTTCGAAGGGTACTAAAAACTGTAAACAAATTGGGAAATTCCAAAAAAAAAAATTCAAAGTGTCCGATTTGACATGGAATGCCCCCTATTTATTACATTATGGCAAAAAAATCTGGTATGTTGAAAATTTGTAATTCTACAGTTAAAGAAAATAACAAAAATTTTAATCAAAACATTGGTTGACTCATTTAAATTTTGTTGATCAATAGATTTAATTTTACATATTTTCGTGAAAAAAATATTTAACAAAGCCAAACTTTTACTAGGTTATTGCACCGTTGGATAGGTATCAAAAAAACCTTTCTTCTTATATGAAAACATCATATAGTCTTTAAAAAAGAAATGGCTGAAAAATCCACAAAAACGGGTTTTTCGCCATTTTTTTAACCAAATCCCCGTTATGACCGATAAGTCGAGACACCCCAGCCTTAGAATTTTAATTTTCAGGCAAATCAGTTCATTAGGGTTTGAATACTTCCCTTGTAAGAAGACTAAAAAATGTCATTTAAAGGCTTGAAATATTCTACGAATATTTTCTGCATTAAATTTTACTAATTCAGCTAAATTCATTACATTTCTGTTTTTGTTTGCCTGACGGTCTACTTTAATTGTTGCTCTGTGTTTATGTCTGAAAATTATGTGCACATAAACTTGTTTAGCAATTGTGATGTTCTTGTTTCTTAAGTCTTTTGTTTATGTTTTTTAAATGCCGAATATTACTTTTAGGAATAGAATTTTTTAAATTTAAATTCAAATAAGAAAGTAAGTAAAAGTGACTTTAAAATATGAAATAATTCACGCGATACTACTTTTATAATTTTAATATTTAAAATTATTTTTTTGAGTAGGTTTAATCTAGCTCGAGGTCATTATTTCCTTTACTAATTAAAACTATGATATTCTCATAGAATAATTTTCAAGACCATTTTTTTTTTTTTTTAATTTTAGATTTATTTATGTTGGTCATTTTTTGCAAGACTTAGTCGACACATGGTTCGGAATTTTATTTTTGCTAAATTATCTTGACAATGGAATCTGATAAATTCCGAAACATTTGTCGCTCGATTAGTCTTGCAAAAAATTACCAACATAAATAAATTTAAAACAGAAAAATAATTTTCTCGAAAATTATTGTATGAGCATATCATAGTTTTAATTAGTAAAGGAAATAATGACCTCGAGCTAGAATAAACCTACTCAAACTATAATATTTTAAGGGTCGAATAAAACAATTTTTATTTTTTTAATAAAAATTAATCCGAATTTAGAATTATTTTTTTATACTTTTTCAATAAACCAAAATTTAATTATTGATAAAATGAAAGAAGTTTGATTCCAACTTGAATACTCTTGCAATCTACATGTCTTTTTTCTAAACTAAAATATTTCGTTAGAATATAAACATTTTATTCAGTAAACATAAATTCATTTAAATCTTTAAACATTAACATAATTGTTAGAAACTTAAATTTATTAGTTGTTTTTAATATTTTAAGATAAAGTTAATGACCATTATAATTTTTTTATTTTAAACTTAAAAAAAAAAGTAGAAATCGTTTTAAGCGTTAACAAACCATTGCAAATTATATTTGACATAGAACAAATTATACAAACAATAAAAATGTTGGCAAAAAAAAATTATAAATTCCTAGTTTACTTGAACTTTAAAAAATTAAAAAAAAAAACCTTTTAATAAAAAAAAATAAAACCAACATAGACAAGATCATAACTGTTACCATTTAAACAAGAAATGATATGAAATTCAAATCAATCTTGGTTTTGAAGACAAAAAAAAACAACCATACAAAAATGGATTAAAAAATAGCGTATTTGAAATTGGACATGTTAACAATTTTGCATGGCAAAATTTTTTTTTCAATGAAATTGTGTGTTTATTAAACAAAAAAAAAACGAGATAAAGAAATTAAATAAAACAAGTAAAAAAGTTAAATTCGGCCTTGCCGAATGTAGTGATACCCTCCATAATTTCAAAAAGATTATTTCAAAAAACTTTATTTAAAAGGAAATCACTTTTGAAAAAAAAAAAATTTGAAAAAAAAATTTCCGCGAAAAAAAATTTTGGTAAAAAAAAAATCCCCGATTTTTTTCTTTTTTTGTCAAAAAATATGTTCGTACTTGTTTAAATACCATTTGGTGTTCAATTATGTTTACATATGTCAACCAGAAGTCGAATTAAAGCATTTTGTATTTTTAGGTTATGTTGAATGTACTGAAATTTTTGAGGTGTGCTTACATTTTCGTTCATAACTTTTGAACCCTGAACCGATATCGCTCAAATGCAATACCAAACTTCTCGGGAGAACTTCCAATCGATCGGGCATCATGAATATATATACTTTATGGGGTCCCAGACCGATATTTCGATGAGTTACAAACGGAATGACAAACTTATATATACCCTCTATCACTAATTGTAAGTGGAGGGTATAAAAACAACTTAAATCAGATAAAACAAGTAATGCAGTTTACTTTAGCTTGGTTCGAATCCATAAGTACCCTCCATAATGTACATACATTTTTTGGTAAATAAAAGAGATAATTTATTTTCCCAATTACACTGTGCAACAAATTTTTGGTCATCGCTTTGAGCCTCAAAGGCTTGAATGCAATGTGAAAGTAGACCATTAAATAAACAAAATCACCAAATGGACGACGGCATAACCTTGTAAAAATTCGGCTTCGTTAAATATTTTTTTCATAAAAATGTGTAGATTTTGGGGAGGTCTACGATATCCACTTGTAAAAGAAATAATCTTTATTAAATTTAAGTCGACACGTATTTTTGCTCTAGACGATATTCCTGTAAGTTCGGGAGTTATC